>CM041296.1:118667352-119907076 GCA_023052935.1 Piezodorus guildinii | reverse complement strand
CACGGTGCAGCGTTGGTTCCAGAAGTTTCGCAGAGGAGATTTCGACCTCGAAGACAAGGAAGGTCGGGGCCGTCATCTTGCTCTGGACAACGACCAGCTGAGGTCAAAAGTGGAAGAAGACCCAACCAAAACCACACGAGAAATGGCGGCGGAACTCGGAACTCAAAAATTGCAACATCTTTGCCCAGCATTGATGAATCGGAAGGGGCCGATCCTGCTCCACGATAACGCCAGACCACACGTTGCACAACCAACGCTTCGACGACTGCACGAGTTGGGCTACGAAGTTCTCCAACATCCGCCTTATTCACCTGACCTCTCTCCTACAGACTTCCACTTTTTCAGGCATCTGGACAACTTTTTGAGGGAGAAAAATTTTAAAAACCAGGACGACATTGAAATTTCTTTTCGTGATTTCATTGAGTCCAGGGATTCGGATTTTTTTTCTGGTGGAATAAGAAAGCTTGTTGAACGTTGGCAAAAGTGCATTGATTCAGATGGAAATTATTTTGATTAAATATATATGGTTAAAGTAAAGATATGGCGTATTTACAATACCTACTAAAAACCTGCATTAATTTTGCATCAACCCAATATAATATTTTTTAGTAATTAATTAATTTCTTTTAGTTCATATTTCATTAAGATTTAACATTTCTTTATAGGGTGTTTTCTTTTTTTGTTGCCTTTGGGGACTGGGAGGCACTTTGGATACAAAAAGTAGAGAAACCTTTTGTGTTTTATTTCATGGACTCTTACAGAAACAATTCCCTCCAGAAATACAAAAGAACTTTGGCCTCCCCAACGATCTAATCACTGCTCCAAAGAAGAACTACATTTTCCTACCGCCAAATCAAGGAAATTTGTTTGATTACAGATACATTAAGGAGGTGAGTATTTTATTTCATGGTAATTCTCAACTACCTAAGTTAGACGTGTAACATATTGAGCATACTAGGATCCACCTTGGGTTGTAACAATGGATAATAATTATTATTATAATAACTTCATTTTCATAATAATATTTTTGTTTTAGTTATTTATTGTATTAATAATATAATATACAACTGGAAGGAATTAGTCCGGGTGGCGGTCATTAAATGAAACAACTGAATAGTTTCAACTATTTTATTGTTTGCCAATGTTTTGACCCACAATGGTCTCAACAGTCAACTAATTATATCCACAGTAATATACAACTGTATTATACAACACAATGAGTAACTACGTAGAGTGAAGAAAAGTCGTGAAAATGTCAAGAAAGAACTACCTAGTGGTAGCACTTCACTAACCATTTTAAGGTAGTAGGTCCTGAGGCCACCTTCTTTTCAATCGCCTCAGAGGGTTATCAGGAATATCTAAGAAAGATAGGTTATGGACAAGTGGGTTTGTGTGGGCAGGGAGTTTAGAATGAAAATAGGTGTATCTATCATGGACTATGTCTGCGACAAATGGGATGTTTAGGTCATTATGGAGGAGTTGATTTGTGACAAAATAAGGGCATTCAGGATTTTGGATTGTAAGGACTGGATGTGGGAGGAATTAGATGGTTTAGTTGACCCCCAAAGCTGGATTCCATATGTCCAAATAAGTTTGATAATAGTGATTTAAATTAATCTTTTGTAATATTCTGGAAATTTTGAACATTTGTCTAGTAAGTGTTGTAGTTCTCAGTATCATTGAGCGGTTTCTTGTCGTTTCACTTTTTTGTGAGAATTAATAATAATTTAAATAAAAAATTATGTGTAATTTAAATTTACTGTAATCCTTACTGCTTGGAGTTCCTCATGATAATTCCAAATTCAAGTGAACTATAGCACTTATTGCAATTAACATATTGAATTTAGAGCTAAAATATAGAACATGAATGTATTCTCATCCAGCAGTTATATTTATAAATATAATACATAGCTAAAATACAATATTTTATTAAGTATTTTGTACTTATCACTTAGAAAAAATAAAAAAAAAATTTTTTCACAAACTATTATTCTTGTGTGATTGAAAATTAATTTATTCTGAAGGTGAAAAAGAGCAAATATAAAAAGAAAAATATAAAACCCTCAAAAAAAAAAAGAAGGATAGAGATAGAACTAAGTTATTCTTACTGCTAAAAAAATAAATGATAAAGCCAAAGCAACTCTTATTATTTTTTGGCTACAATTTAATGTAAGAGAAACAATTATAGGTGGAATAATCAGGAATCAGTCATTTTTTGAAAAAAAATTTAATTTTGCCAACGTTTCGGCTCAAGCTTGTGAGCCATCATCAGGGCTACAACATTTTTACAACTTTTTTTACTTCTATATTAAAGTCTAAAGTTTTGTTTTTATGCTTATCATCATCATTTTGTTTATCATATTATCATTATTTGTATATATAATAATTAGGTATGTTGGTATATTTTCTGTTTTATTTCAAATGTTATCATTGTCACTATATTCAAAACATTTTCATTATCACTTTAATATGTATCTCTTTTGTTCTGATGTTTGTAGCCCTGATGATGGCTCACAAGCTTGAGCCAAAATGTTGGCAAAATTACAATTTTTTTCAAAAAATGACTGATTACTGATTATTCCACCTTTAATAGCTTCTACAGTCGACTATACATCCTCAATATAAGAGAAACAATATTTCCAATTTGTTTTCTCACTAGCAGATCACTATCAAAATTTGAAGAGATGTCTAGCCTGGAGTGGAAGCGACATGGTCTAGAGCATAAGCTTACTGTTCTCCTGGTCTTAGCTTCGAACCCTAGATGAGGCAGAATTATTTAGTCTGTTATGTCAGCCATGGAGTGACCCTGGGGTATGGAGACCCTCCTGGGGCGCACCCAGCCTCTATAAAGTTGGTGCCCAAAATTGGGGAAAAACCTGAGTGTGATTTAGGCCTAATCACCTCCTTGCACGGTTATTGGAATCTCTATAAGTACTGAACCCCAGACCCTTCGTGGGTTGTAGAGGTACAGGTTTTGTCTTGCTCTAGGAACAGGAATTTTTTATTAATACAATGTTTATAGTGTTAGTCTTTCGAGGAAGGTTACATAACTCAGAAGTTGTAGTATAAAGTTAAAAGTTTTATTTTGTAAGAGCAATTATTACAAAAAAATCTGCAACTCTACCACCCTTGAAGGGTCTTGTTCTCATTACACATTGAGCTTCATACTTTTTCTAGGCTGATGGAGACGAGGAGGGGAATAGCCCGAGATCAAACTCAGCCACTTGGTTTTTTTCCCCCTTAACCACTTTATAGGAGGCTGGGAATACCCCAAGGCGGTCTCCTTGCCCCAGGGTGACCCCATGGCCGAAATAATAGAATAAATAATATTCCGCCTCAGGCGGGACCTGGAGAGTAGTAGTCTACTGCTCTATCCATTAGACCACGCTGCTCCTTATTATCGCAAAATTATTTATTATTAATAATATCATTACAATCAGTTTTTATATAAAATAAAGCGTTTTAAGAGGTCCCTGAGGGGTATGAAAAAAATAATAACCTCTCAAATTCTGAATCTATGAACATGATTCATCCAGATCAGGATATAAATTCACAAACCGACAAGAAACAGCTCGCAGATATCGTTTATTACAACATTTACTTGACAAATGTTCAAAACTTCCCACCTACTACAAAAACTAATTCATATTACCATACTTAGGCCTATTTGGACATATGGAATTGAACTATGTGATCCATCAAGCTATCAAATTCCTCTCGCATCCAATCCTTGCAATCCAAAATCCTCCAAAAGATCCTAAATGTCCCTTACTTTTTCACCAATAAAATAATCCATAAAGACCTGTTAATTTTGGTAATACAGTTGTAAATATCTCTATAATAAATAATAATAAAAAAAATTCATAAACATAACCACTTAAGTGTCAACAAAGCTGTTTAAGCCAGCTTTCCATTATTTATTTCAAGTTTTCAAATCATCATCATGTATTTTAGCTTGAAATTTATTTTCAGGGAAAAGGTAAATGGAAACTGTGGGCGGATGATTTATTATTAGCACCGCCGATACCTCGTGACATTCCAGTTAACCAGATTATTGTAACTACTGTTGAGACAATAAGATCTATGGCTTTGATGCAACTATTGGTCTGCCATGAGAAGCATTCTATGTTTGTCGGTCTAACTGGCACTGGAAAATCTGTCTATATTGTGGTAAGTTAATGAATGACGGATTTCATATTTCATGTCTTATCTACTTTATAATTAAAATACTGTGTCTTTAGTTTTGATTTTTTGTATGTATTGGACATTTTTGGTATTTAAAGACCTACTAAGCTTTTAATTATTAAAAAAAGTAAAATTCTTGTATTTGTATAGCACTTAAAGTGGTAGATATGAACAGATTGTCTATTTCTTTACATTATTCAACAGATTAGGAGTCCTGGATTTCTTTTAGGTTTGAATTTATGAAATAATAAGTAAATATTTGAGAATATTTTGAAAATTACTTAATATTAATATGGACAGGTCTATAATTAGCTAAAAAATTATGGTTGTATTAAAAAAATAATACTTTGCTCAAATATTTTTAAAATGCAATATAGGTTTCCTTGAATCATAGAATGAAACTCAATTGTTTTGTTTCAGAATTTTCTTTTGAAAAAAGTTGATAATGAGATTTACAAGCCTTTATTCATAAACTTTTCAGCGCAAACAACAGCAAATCAAACTCAAGATATTATTATGAGTAAACTTGACAAACGAAGGAAAGGTATTTAAAAATAATTTATAATTCAAATATTTTAAATACAATTAAATGTATTTTAATGAGAACTTTAATATCCTACTCACTTCTTATTTCTATATTCGAACCTAAAATCTTCTAATGTTAAACTAATATTCTTACTTGATATAGGAATCTTCATTATTGTTTTATTTTCCTGTTTTGTTTTTTATTGAGTCATTTCAATCAAATACCCTCATCTATGTAACTTTAATTTATTTTAAATTAATTTAATCATATTCAAGAGAATGCTATCCTTCATTAAGTAATTTAGTACACTCATACATATGAAATAATGATCATAGTATTAATACTTATAGATGAATAAAATGCTGAATGTAGTTTTTCACGGACTTTACATCTCTTTATTAAATAAAATAGTTGTTAGTTACCATGTAGTATTTAATTTAGTGGCCCCTTCAATAGCTCTGGTTATACTAAACTGGGCTAACTGCAGTGTAAGGCGGACAGTGGGCCATCTAAAAGAAGGGGCTATAAAATATTATATGTGACTGTGTAATATTTTATTTTACATATAAGGTGGAATAATACAAATTGGTCATAAAAAAATGAGTTTAACTGATGAAGAATGCATTTTGCACAATGGACAGTTGTATAATTTATAAGATAAGGGTTGGTTCACCATCAGGCAGACAGGGAATACCACCTAGTTATAATTAACACTTTAAAAAGCTTCTTTGGGAGACTTTATGAATGCTATATACTTAATCATCTCTTTTTAGGTGTTTTTGGACCTCCTTTGGGGAAAAAGGCTGTTGTTTTTGTTGATGATGTGAATATGCCCATGAAAGAAGAATATGGTGCCCAACCTCCCATTGAGCTCTTGCGTCAGTGGCTTGATCATTGGATGTGGTATGACAGGAAAGACATAACTGCCATCAAACTCGTTGATATTCAGGTGATAGACAGTTTTTTTTTTCTTTCATTTTATTCTAATTTCGAGAATATTTCCAAATATTTCTTGTCATGTTGATGATCTTTATGGAATTGAGCTACTTTTCCTTCATTAATTTCTTGAGATAGATTTCTATTAATGTACCCACCTATTATCCATTTATGCTCACTAAGTTAATACAACTTTGTAGAATATTATTATTATATATAAAAAACGTTAAAAGAAAATGCAATATTTCTTAATACATATTTTATTTAATTTTTAGCTAATGACAGCTATGGATCCACCAAGCGGTGGAAAAACTGTAACACCAAGATTCTGGCGCCATTTTAACATTACTGTTCTGAATGAATTTACTGATCATACAATGGTGATGATATTTAGTAAAATTATGTTATGGCATCTTGATACTAGGTAAAGTTTTCATGCATTTGATGTTCTTATAATATTTATTACATTTAAAAATATATATTTGTTTAAATTAATATATTTAAAAATTACTGTATGAAATCACATAGGGAGCGGCGTGGTCTAGTGGGTAGAGCACTAGTCTACTGTGCTCCGGGTCCTGGGTTCGAATCCCGGCTGTGGAGGAATATTATTTATTCTGTTAATTCAGTTGGGGGGCGATTCTGGGGCATAGAGACCCTACTGGGGCACACCCAGCCTCAATCAAGTGGGTATCCAAAAATGGGGAAAAAACCTGGCGGCTGAGCGTGATCTCGGCATAATCACCTCATTGCACGGCCGTTGGCCTAGAAACAGTACGAATCACTACATGTACTGAGCCCAAAATTCTTCATGTACTGAGCCCAAAACTCTTCATGAGTTGTAGTGGTACAGGTTTTTTTTTTTTTTTTTTTTTTTTTTTTTTTTTTTTTTTTTTTTTTGTATGAAATTAAAGCTTGTTCTTATTTTTAGTTTTATCTATATTTACTTTGGATAACCCAAGGGGGTTACCCTTAACATAAAAAAATTAACAATATGTTGTTCGGTCTATCGTTTTGCTGACATTTTTGTGGAAGAGGGTGAGATCAACAGTAAATTACTTTAAAAAGCAATGTTTTCATATAATCATTTTACACTTATTGTGAAATAAAAAAATGTTTATACAGTCTACCTCCTTGTGCTTGTCTTATCTACCCTTTTAATCTTATATAGGGCATAATCTCAAAAACTATGAATTTGGTAGTTTTAAGATGCAGAATGATATATTCTATTGGTCTTTTGTCCTGACCTGTATCTTCTCGATTTGTAGACTCTTCACTTTCAAAGTTTTGAAACTTATTTATTTCAATAACTTTTGGTTTATTATTTTTAATAATGAACCTTTGTAGTCGAACAAAAAGAAAAAAATTACCTCTCCACCCTCCCTCAAAATTTGAGGTCTTGCATTTCAAGTATACACCATCTGCTATTTGATAGAGGATTGAATTTCCAACAAAACAAAAAAAAATCATTGAAATTTGTAGAGGTATAGTGTTTTGAAATTAGCAGTAGTGAAAGATGATTATTTTATTGCTTTTCATGTTTGCTAATAGCCCGTAAACAGCTATATAAACTGTTATAACATACTATAGTATGGTATAAAGATTGAAAATTTTTTTTATAGTTCCATAATCAGTTCACTGTGGTTAATTATAAAAAAGAAAAGAAAAAATCTGGTGAGCTTAACACACGACTTTCACTTACCTCCGTTATTTATATCAATTCAAGAATATTTAAACAAATTTATAAATGAAAATAAAATGTTAAAGAATTATTTAAATTGGATTTTAATAAAAACATGTGTTATATTAAAAAATCTATTATATTATTATCTACGACAATCAGTTTGTTTTATCGGCTTTTCATCCCACTCCATTAACTTTTACAATAGTTATATAAGATAATATTTTTTCTAAAATTTTTAGCTTTCCAACGGTATATTATACATCTATATTACTGTTTTTTATGTTCAAAAACAAAAAATTGCATTCAAAAAATATTTTTTCAGTTTTATCCTTTGGTTGTTAATTATCATTGCTAACAAGATAATATAGTTATTTTTATAGAATCTACACAATTAAAGGTACTTTAGAGCAAGAAAATATAAAATATCGGCATTTAAGCCATGTCAGACTATTTCAGTCAGAATGAAACCTATATGGCATTAAAGTCCATTAAATTTTACATCGATATAGCGAGTTTAATCAAAACCGTTAGAGCTGTTTTTGAGAAAATCGTAAAAAGGTGCAAAATGCATGGTATAAAGTGGCTCTTCTGGTAAGCTGATTTTGATGAAAAAGGTTTTGTAATGTCTCGGGCGTATATTTATCTTAAATATGAAATTTCAGTCTCTTAGGACTTTTCGTTTTTGCCAAGGAGTTACATACACAGACCTTTTTGCGTGATTTGGTCATTTGGACTCAGTAGACCCTAAAACGGGTATTTCCGTCGAAAACTGGAATTCGACAATTTTCACGATCCCAATACTTTCCCTTACTATATATATCATATATAGGTAAGTGAAAGTAAAAATTGAAATTGAAATATACATCTATAACTCAGTTACTTTTTAAAGATACAGGAAAATATGTAGGATCATGAGTCACATCAAATGTTTTAGGATCAGGACACAACAAACAATATATTGACAATATAGCTGATTCCTCCTTATTAAACCCTTTCAATAATTTATTGCTGTACATATAAGTTAATTGCCAAAATAGCTGTATACTATGTTATACCGTAAACAATAAACCATTGTGTAATAATTTGCAGTGTTTTAATTTTAATAGAAGGGTTAGATTTTGGTTAATATACCATTAGGATACTATACCAATATTGGTTAATACCCATCAAAGAATAAGTAAAACAAATGTGCACAAGTTATCTTAATGAACCCTTTGGGTGCAACATAAATTGTTCCTACATTAATGTATATCTTATGTTGTTTGTTTCAGGGGCTTTAGTAAAGAATTCGATCCTTGTATTGATCAGATTGTTGGAGCGACTCTTTCTGTTTATAAATTGAGTTTACAAAATCTTCTTCCTACACCAGCTAAATCTCATTATTTGTTTAATTTGAGAGATTTCTCCAGAGTTATTCAGGTATGCTATATACCATTTACCATTGTTTCTAGGCTATTTGTAGTATATTACATGAAATACAACTGATTGACGGCATAGTACAAGATTTATTCAAAATCATAACAGAGCACAGTTTTCTTTACCAGTTCTTAAGGCAGAAAAAAACAATTAGTTAAAGCACCTTACGTCTCCACAGCCCTAGGCCCTGATCCCATTTAGGTCCCATAATTGTTCGTAGGGAAATATATATAACTTATTAATTAAGATAATAAATTATACATACATATAATTTATAATATACATCCCCTTATTCAGGAGAGATGACTACATTTTTTTTAGGGTGTCTTGCTATCTGTTCCTGAAGCCATGGAAGATCTTAGGGCAATGAAACGACTGTGGGTTCATGAAGTTCTACGTGTCTATGGTGACAGGCTTGTTGATGATCACGATAGAAATTGGCTCGTGAGTACTTTACATGATGTGTGTAAGGAACATCTTTTAGAAGATATGAATGAACTTCTTGCCCATTTACTTACGCCTCCAGACACTGTGGTAAGTTTGTTAAACATATTCCCAACTTTGTTATAAATACACTAAAAATATTTCCGTTTTTTGTATTGTCCCAAATTCTGATTATCAACAAATATTCCTTAGATAACAGAAACAGAACTGAGAAAACTTATGTACTGTGATTTTGCAAACCCTAAAGCTGATCAGAGAAATTATATAGAAGTTAATGATTTTGTAACTCTTACAGAAATTGTTGAAGGATATCTGAATGAATATAATAACATGAGTAAAAAGCCTATGAATTTGGTTTTGTTCAGGTATAATGTAAATTTTAAAATGCATTTTACTCTAAATACTTGCACTTAGATTTTAAAAACCTAATTGGACATTTTGAGCCAAATTCCATATTAAAAAAATAAATCCATTTTTTTTTTTTTTTTAATCTAATACGCACATGAAATAAATAACATTCATTTTTCTATATAGGTTAGTAAATGTTAAGATTTATTTTGCATAGTGTTCATCATAATGAGTATCATTTTGGTTCAATAAGGTTTTAAAATCTAATTTTCATGGTTTTGAATTTTCCATTACCTTCTGTAACTTTATTTTGTTTTTTCCCCCATAAATTTTTAGCTTTCCTATGTTGAATTATGCATATATATTACAACTCTTATGTTTAGAAATTTATTTTCAACCTGGGAAAATGATTTTCCTATCTATTTAATTATCTAACTCTCTTATAATCATAATAATCATTCATTTTAATTACTGCTGAAAATGGGATATGGGTATTATTATTATTTTTTTTTTTTTTTCATAACTACTTTAAAAGTAAATATCTCACAAAAATTGTCAAAGGCCTCTTAATTTTTTTTTTAATTAAATTTTTAGTTCCTGCTGGTATTAATAAGTTAACATAAAACCTAGTTAACAGAGTTATTATTATTATTTTTTTTTATCTTTTACTAAGGTTTATTATCAATATAAAAAATAATAAAACATATTTTTCAAACCTCTAGTTATTTTTTAAAGACTTCTTAATTTAAAGAGATACTGTAGTTTTCTCCTAACTCCTGTATTAATATTTTATACACTGGTTTTTTATGTGTGTGGTTTTGATCAATGTTTTAACTAACATTTAAATTAGATTCGCGTATGGTACTTAACACTGCATTAGCTGAAAAAAAGACCTTTCTAATCGTTGATTTATAATATTACATTTTTGCAGATTTGCTATTGAACATTTGTCTCGAATCTGTCGCATAATGAAACAGCCGAGAGGCCATGCACTTTTGGTGGGTGTTGGTGGTTCCGGAAGGCAGTCCTTAACTAGGCTTTCTGCACATATCTCTGAATATGATCTTTATCAGGTGAGTGTTATAAATGAACAATATAGGCTAGATGTAGAGACATTTTTTTTTAATGATTTAAAAAAAAATTATATATATATATATATATATATATATATATATATATAAATTGGGTTGTTTCACATGAAATGTCCGTTTTTATGGTTTCTGAAATAAATAAAGGATTTTGCAGGTCTCTGTTGTTTTCTTCCGAATATTTAAAGTAAACAGTTACTAATCCTCTACCTTTGTATTATAAACATTAGCTTCCCAATCAATTACCCACTTTTTAGTATACCTCCAAATATGAACATGGAAACACGCGATTTTGGAATGGGAGTGTTAATGAACGGACCATTCGCCTATGGTTTGCTAAGTTTTCAGCTGGTGATACTGACTTGGAAATCTTGCCCCGAGGAAGACTTCCATCCATAATAGACAACAATGTCCTCAAACATACAGTAGAAGGAAACCCCTACCAAACAATTAAAGGACTCTCAGTACAACTAAATGCAAGTGCATCTACCATTTTCAGACATTTAAGGTGTATTGGAAAAGTAAGAAAGCTCGATACATGGGTACCTCATGATCTCACTGAGCAGCAGCAAGACCCCATGTTTCAAAACATACCGTGCAAAAATTGAAAGAACTGGGCTACGAAGTTCTTCCACACCCACCATATTCTCCCGACTTGTCTCCAACAGATTAGCACCTGTTCAGGAATTCAGACAACTTCGTCAAAGGAAAACTTTTTGAAAATGATGATCAAGTGAAAAGTGCGTTTTCAGATTTTGTTTCACTTCAAAGCTCAGAGTTTTTCAGTTCGGGGATAAAAAAGTTGGTGTCACGTTGAGAAAAATGTGTAGAAAAAGAAGGTAAATACTTTGACTAAAATTATCTTGTTTTCATATCGTATTTTTAATAAAATCCTTTACCTTGAAAACGGACATTTCATGTGACACAACCCAATATATATATATATATATATAAACATCATATATCCTTCGTCCGATTAGCCACAGTAGCATAAAGTGACATTAAATAAATAAACAAACAAACAAACATCATATATCCTTTCTATGTTTTGATGTGCCTATGGGCGAAAAAACAAAAAATAATATCGCTTACTCAAGAAATTTTATATCTGAAACTTACATGTTATTACTATGAATGATGTGAGAAAAAGAAGTTTTTAAATTTATATTTGTTATTGAATTGTTTTTAAAGAAGCTTCTATGTTTTTTAATTATTTTCTAGGTGGAAATTTCTAAAGCGTATAATATGAATGATTGGCATGAAGATGTTAAAAATATTTTAAGAAAAGGAAGTGCGAGTGACCAGCATGTAGTATTTTTATTTACCGATTCACAGGTATATAGTAAATAACTTGTATTTAGATTTAAAATTAAGGATAATTGAGGCGTTGATTTCCAAAAGGTACTATATCCATTCTGGGGAATTTTACAGGAAGCGCAAAAATCTCTCATTACTATATTATTAAACCAGCTAATTTGATTCTTTTCGCATTAAAATCTAGAATTATTTCTTTACTATATTAATAAAACCATATTAAAGTTATGAAATGAAATGTTCTGTTATGATTTAGAATGAAACTAAATGTGTAATTAGTATCTTAAGAACTTAATAGCATTTCTAAATCACGTTATTAAAGGACATGAGTGTTCATTAGATACAATCAAATTTAAGATTTAGATAAAACTAAATGAGGAGAATATAAATATGTAAAAAAATCAATTTTGTAAAAAATGTCCTTTAGTACCTTTTGGAAATCAACGTTATTACTGAAATTTATTTCAAGTTTATTAAAATGAAAGGTTTATCTATAATAAGAAAACAAAATATATCATAACATGAGAGAGATACCAGATTAGAAAGGAAAACCGAAGATGACAGATTAAGGGATCCTTGAGAATCACCTGGGTTTGAAACGTTGAAGATAAAAAATAAAAAACTGGTGCGGGCAACACAACTTTCACTTCACCTCCGATTTTCAAATACTGTAAGAGATAAAAATGAGTGAAACCATTAAAGAATTAGTTAAATGGAATTTATATAGAAACATGTGTTTTATTAAAAAATCTGCTTAGTTTTATTGGCTTTTCATCACTATTTATTAACTTTTACAAGCTTGTGTACTATATAATATTTTTTTCTAAAATCTTTAGCTTTCCAACGGTATATTACACATGTATGTTACTGTTCTTATCTTCAAAAACAAAAAAATGTATTACATAAATATTATTTCAGTTTTTTCCTTTAGTTGGGTAACAAATTCATTCTGTTTATATATTTACTAGTTTTTTCATCCGTGGTAACATGATAATATAGTTATTTTTATAGAATAAACAAAATTAATGGTATTTTAGAAGAAGAAAATTTAAAATATCAGCATTTAAGTCCTGTCAAACTATTTTAATCAGAATGAAACCTAAATGGTATTAAAGCCTATTGAATTTTACATCAATATAGCGAGTTTAAACTAAATCGTCAGAATCGTTTCCGAGAAAATAAAAAAAAAGGTGCAATATGCATTGTATAAAGTGGCTCTTCTGGTAAGCTCATTTTTATGAAAAAGATTTTGTAACTTCTCAGGTGTATATTTGTCTTAAATATGAAATTTCAGTTTCATAGGACTTATAGTTTCCGCCCGGAAGTTACCACACACACACAGACACACAGACCTTTTTGCAGGATTTGGTTATTTGTACTCAGGGGACCCTAAAACGTGTATTTTCATTGAAAACTGGAATTAGAAAATTTTCATGATCGCAATACTTTCTCTTACTATATATAGTAAGTAAAAGTAAAAAAGTTGTTGAGTGAAAATGTGGATCACTTTTATTTTTTTTTAATCTATAATAAATATTTTATTAAATTTGTTTCATGATTTTTGATCTTCCATTTTATTGTCTTTTTCGTTGCCATGTCCAAGACTAAAGAAAAGAAAAATCTATATTGATTTAAATTTGTGTACATTTTTCTTTGAACATTTTGAGATACTTGGTTCCTTTCTTTATCCCAAGTTTTATTGACAGGTAAATTTATATCACTTTTTTTTCAGATTAAAGAGGAATCTTTTGTCGAAGATCTTAATAATTTACTTAATTCCGGAGAAGTTCCTAACATCTTTACCATTGATGAAAAAATTGAAATATGTGAAAAGATGAGGCAAATCGACAGGCAAAGAGAAAAATCACAGCAGGTGAAAAATATTTCCTTTAACTTTGATTTTCTTAATAGTGTAGTAATAATGGTTTTATTTTCTTATCAATAATATTGTAAAAATTTTTAGACTGATGGGAGTTTAGTAGCATTGTTCAACTTCTTTTTACAAATCGTAAGAGAGCAGTTACATATAGTCCTTGCGTTCAGTCCCATTGGAGATGGATTTAGAAATCGTTTAAGAAAGTTTCCTGCATTGGTAAACTGCTGCACTATTGATTGGTTTCAGGTAATTCTATTATTTTGAATACATATTTTTTTCACTTTAACTTATTTCTCATTTTATAAATTACCTATTTGTTTCAAATTTCAGACATGGCCAGAAGATGCTTTGTTAGCAGTAGCCAAAAGGTTTCTGTCTGAAATCAATCTGTCAGCCAAAGAGCGACAAGCTTGTATTGATATGTGCCAAGATTTTCATACATCTACTCAAACACTTGCTGAAGAGTATCTTTTGCAAACTGGAAGGCGCACATATGTCACTCCTACCTCTTATTTAGAGCTTATAAATACATTCAAAGATCTTATTGGCAAGAAAAGAAAGTAAATACAATTATTTATGTATCTTATACCATTATCATTTATTTATTAGGTTTTTACTTTCACTCACCTATATGTGAAATATATAATAAGGGAAAGTATTGCAATCGTGAAAATTTCCGAATTCTAGTTTTCAACAGAAATACACGTTTTAGGGTCCCCTGAGTCCAAATAACCAAGTCCTGCAAAAAGGTCTGTGTGTCCGTGTGGTAACTCTAGCGCAAAAACGACAAGTCCTAAGAAACTGAAATATATATTTAAGACAACTATACGGCCGAGATGTTACAGAATCTTTTTCATCAAAATCAGCAGACCGGAAGATGTACTTTATACTATGCATTTTGCTCCTTTTTACGATTTTCTCAAAAACGGCTAATGATTTTGATTAAGCTTCATATACCAATGTAAAATTGAATGGGCTTTAATATGTAGGTTTCATTCTGATTGAAATAGTCTGACAGGGCTTAAATGCCGATATTTTAAATTTTCTTCCTCTAAAGTACCTTTAATTCTATGGATTTCAAAAAAATTGGAACATCATGTTATTAGCATTGATAAATAACGGATAAATATGCAACTTGAGCGAATTTGATAAACAGCTAAAGGAGAAAAGGGCAAACATATTTTTTATGTTTTTTTTTGTGTTTTTGAACACAAGAATAGTAATATAGATGTATAATACCGTTGGATAGCTAAAGATTTTAGAAAAAATATTATCTAATACACGGAATTGTAAAAGTTAATGGAGAGTGATGAAAAGCCGATAAAACTAACTGACAACACGTGTTTCTATTGAATTTCAAAATAAATAATTCTTTAACAATTTATTTGTAACTTTAAATATATTTAAACATTCTTAAATTGATTTTAACAACATAGATAAGTGAAAGTAGTGTGTTGCCCGCACCAGATTTTTTGAAATTATTTGTTTGACTGTTTGGAAAAATTGAAATTATATAATGTAAGCAGTTGAGAGATAAATTCAATTCTAATTTTATAATTTAGTATTTCTTAGTTTATTTGTTCACTCATTGTGACTTTATGCTGTTATGCCTAATCAGACGATAGTACAGTGGGAGTCCTAAATTTTGCCTATTCAGGTTTAATTAGGATAGGGATCTTTAACGTATACCTGACATCGCAGAGCCTTGAGACCACCTTTTTCCACCTTACATCCCCCCTCTCCTCTCCCCATCCCTGGAGGATTGCATTACTAAGTATTTTTTACTCCAAAATCCTTGGGCCACTTGCCATGTTTGAACCCACAACCTTGGGCATAGAAGGTTGTTTGCTACCCATTACTCCTTGGTGACCCCACTTTTTTTAATTTTATGTTTCCTGTTTTTTTTCAGTAGAAACATTTTTCTATTTCGTAGGAGTTTCATATTTTCTAAACCCTAAATTATTTTCTAGATACTTCTCAGCTTAATTTAATACATAGGTGACCCCTGTATTGCTTAGTTATTGAGTCGTATAACATGAAATGTCTGTTTTTATTATTTTAAAAATTAAAAGTGTTGTTTACTTCATTTATGTTTTACAGATTATCCTGCATTGGTTAGTATACCATCAATTATGACCATATAAACACCTGATTTTTTAGTAATTTTGTTCATGAATTTAGAAACAACGGCCTAAGCTACAAGAAGCATTAACACAGTGTTCTGGGGAGGATGTTAAAACAAACAGGATCATTCGCCAGTAATTTGAAATTGTTTAGGCTTGTGACATAGATTTGGATAATCGACCCAGAGATAACAGCAACCAGCAATTAAGGATGATGAATTCATGTTATAGGTGAAACCATCACATCCACATCATACCGCAATGATATTGACGTATTTCATCAAAAACAACCTACATTAGTTAATCAGAAGAGAAATATACTCTTACACGACAACACTCCCAGTTTCTTGATAGACCATGAAAAAACTAAATGAGGTGTATTTCAAAGACTTTATTTGCCACGCTTGCCTTCAACTGATTTCCATCTTTTAAAATGTTTGGACAACTTTCTTACAAATAAAATGTTAGAAAATGATTCTCAATGCAAAAACACATTTTGTGACTTTATTTCTTCATAAAACCCTGAATTTTTCAGTTCTGGGATTGGAAAGTTGATAAAATGTTTGGAAAAATGTATAGAAAATGGGAGTAAATATTTTGGTTTAATAAAATTGTTTTCCTCAATAACCGTTCCTGTGAAAACTGACATTTCATATGAAACAACCCAATATATATGGCTTAAATATCAAGTTTTTCTTCATTCTATATTTTATGAGAATTATTAAAATATCTTAAAGAATTTACTGAAACAATATTTATGTTAGTACAGGTGATAAATAATCTTTAAGAAAATATGGCACCCCGATCAGTATATTCTTTTGTCTCATATATATTTTATTTTTTTTCTATATTCATTACTATATTTTCAATTAATATTATTCTAAACTTTTTAGTGAAGTCATGGTTGCTAAAAGAAGGTATGAAGTAGGCTTGGAAAAGCTAGCTAATGCTGCTGCTGAAATCAGTATCATGGGTGAGAATTTAAAGAAGTTACAGCCAGCTCTCATTCAAGCAGCTGATGATGTTAGGCACACGGTTACAAAAGTTGATAAAGAGAAAGAAGATGTTGCTAAAGTAAGATATTATCTTCTGCTTGTACTGATTCTCCGTTAATTATCTTTATTTTTCTGTTCATTTAAATTATGTAAATATGTATGTATAATATATAAGGAGCGGATTAGCTCAGTGGTTAGAATAATACTATTCTTCTGGTCCTGGATTTGAGTCCAGCTGTAATAGGATAATTATTTATACTGTTATATCAGCAGTGAGTTGATCCTGGAGCCTTAGGGATTCATACAGTCTATTAAATGGATTCCAAAAAATGGGAAAACCTCAGGTGGGTCTAAAGCTCTCTTGGCCGAATCACCGACTTGCACAACATTACTGATACTTATTTTATGCTGAAACCAAGACCCATCTGTACAAGTTTTTTTTTTTAAGTGTACACTATTTTTAAAAAGTTAGGTATGGTGTAGAAATTGAAGTACTGTCAATGCAGCGGGCTACTCTGGCCCACTTATTTTTAAAATATTCATATTAAGTTCTGAAAATTTTTTAGAGAAGTTAATTTATTATTTATTGTTAAAAATTTAATATTAAAGAATATGAGGGAGGGACAAAACCCAAACCTCAGAATCCTTGAGTTCCTTGGATTGGCAACATATCTCCATTGAGGTCTATTGTGAAAGCATCTAATGTATTATTTTTACATAACCTGCAGATCCACAAAAAAAACCTAAATATTTTGTTCTTTTTACCAAGATATAGATTATCAAAATATAATTTAAGATTTTAACAAAATATGGTCTCACAAGACAATCCAATGCTTAACGAAAACATTACTTAAAATTGGATTTAATTATAACAAAAATTATATAATCTTACAATTTCTATCCCAAAATTGCTCTTGTTACAATTCAGTTATTTAGAAGAGAGAGGCTCCTTTTTGTACGTTTTAAATTTTGACAGATATACTTGACTGTAGGTCTCATTCTTATAAACAAATAAAATTTTAGCCATAAAAATTCATTCAAATTGGAACTGAAATCTAAAATTACAAACTGATTGTATTAGTTTTGAGTGTAAACTTAAATTCGTAGTCGAGTTTTTTTATGGACTCACTTGTGAGACTCATTTTTTCCGTTAATACCGTTACCAGGATCATTCAAAATTTCCTTAATAAGGGGTTTGCAATATTATGTCAACCAGGACCACGCAAGGTCTTGATTTTTAACTTGATTATTTCATCAAGTTGACATGTAGCAGTTTCCTATTAAAGTTTATGTTTGAATAGAAAGTTGAAAATGGGACAAAACCCCAAAACGTCAATAAGATGTAAATAAATTTTGAAAAGAATAAATAATGTAATGGAAGTTGGTAAATGTTTTTTTAAATATGAAAAGATATTAGTGATGTATGAGATAAGTTGGTTCAGGGTGCAGTCAATACAACACACAATTATGCATAAACTTAATTTATTGGTGCCGACATTTCGGCCTAAATTATAGGCTTAATTCAGGGTGATTGTGTGAGCTGAGAAGGCTTCACCAACAATTCCAACCAACAACAGCTCACACAATCACCCTGAAGAAGGCCTATAATTTAGGCCGAAACGTTGGCACCAATAAATTAAGTTTAGGCTTAATTGTGTGTTATATTGACTGCACCCTGAACCAACTTATCTCATACATACACACAGTCAACCATTGTCACTTCATGATAAAAAGATATTAATATAATTTACAATCAATTCTCTTTTCAAGATAAATCTTTCGAATTTCATAGGTTGAAGAAATAGTAAAAGGAGATGAAGCTCTTGCGAATACACAAGCTGAAGCTGCTCAAGCTATTAAAAACGAATGTGATGAAAATCTTGCCGAAGCCATGCCTATCTTGGATGCTGCATTAGCTGCATTGAACACCCTAACACCCGCAGATATCACAGTCGTCAAAAGTATGAAGAATCCTCCACGAGGTGTTAAACTTGTAATGGAGGCAATATGCGTGATAAAGGTGCACTTCTCTAATCACATCTAGTTATTTTTAATTTTTGAAACATTATAATTTTGCATGCTCATTTCTTATTTAAATTATTGTTTATCCAATATTATTTTTAGGATATCAAGCCAGACAGGATTCCAGATCCGGATGGTTCTGGTAAAATGGTTGAAGACTTTTGGGGTCCTTCTAAAAGAGTTCTTGGTGATATGAAATTTTTGGAAGGCCTGATTAATTTCGACAAAGACAATATTCCTCCACGTATTATGAAAAATATTACTGACAGGTTTCTCCATAATGCTGAATTTGATCCTGATAAGATTAAAACTGCTTCAACAGCAGCTGAAGGTAAATAGATGTTATTTTCAAATATTTTGTCCATATTTATGATTTAATTGGTTTTTATGTTCCCATTAAAGTAAGTTGATTGAATAAATCATCAGCAATTCAAACTAAAATGAACTGAGGGAGTGGTCTTAGTGTGGACAAAACATACCTAACAAATTTGGAAGTTGTGGCTGATAATTGTATTGATAAAATGAATTTCTAAACATTATCATGACTCAGAATTATACATAACTATTGCTCTTTTATTCACCAAGATCCATTGTGACTTACAGAACTTGTGCTCAACAATTGAGACATTGATTTGCAAAAGGTACTACATCTATTCTTATAAATTTTATTGGAACTATGAAAATCTCTCATTATTATACTATTATATTATTAAACTAGCTAATTTGATTCTGTTTATATTCAAATCTAGAATTATTTTTTTACTATATTAATAAAAGTATATTAAAGTTATGAAATGCAATATTTTAGTATGATTTGGAACAAAACTAAATGTGAAATAAAAATAATTGTATTTAGTAAATAATTGTATTTCTAAATCGCCTATTTAAAGGACATGAGTGTTCATTAGATAAAATCAAATAGAAGATATAGATAAAACTAAATGATGAAGAGAATACAAATACATTAAAAAAATCAATTTTGTAAAAAAAGTGATTTAGTACCTTTTGGAAAGGAAATCAACGTCTCATTTATAGGAATGAAACAAAATTAAAGTCTATTCCGGGTTGAATAGTCACCTAAGAATAATAAAAAAATGTTCAAATTTAATAACATTTGTTGGATTTTTCAAGATTTCAGTATTGATTAGTTATATATTTGATAGTAATGACTACTTTTTATCTTTAACTTTAAATTGTTCACATTGGAAGATGGATGGTTCAGGAGGTGGAAAAATAATCTATGTTTGAAAGAGGTTAATAAGAAGGCTTTATTAATGGAGTTAGGTAAGGAGTTACAAAACAGAGTGGCTCGAAGAAAAAAAGAATTTTTGAAGGAGACCGATCTGTGAGAAGGAATACACAAGTTTATGGGTTGAGGCCTCATGTTTAAATAAAAATATATATGGATAAAATAATCAAATAAATTAATTCAATAATTAAATAATCAGATATTTTTAAGCCTCCTTTAAAAGTTACTAGAATGGATTTTGTAATTTTTGGAAATTATTGTATCCATCATTGATAACAATTACTTTGTTTTTAAAGACCTATCTGCCAGCTGAAGAGCTACTTCTGTTCAACTATTTGTGTTAAATAATTTTCATACTTGTCATTGTTTTAAATTTAACTAATTTATTGAAAATTGCATGTATATTTTCTACTTCTTTTAAAAAAAAATAATATATCATGTATTTTAGTTTATTTCTTATTTTGATGTTAATATTTTTAATATTAATATTAACTTTAATTGTAATTATTTTTTTAATTTAGCTTCCCTAATGGAATATGGTAATTTAATAACTTTTTTTGTTTTTGTCCTGCTTCCATGTGATTCTATATTTATTGCATGTATTTTTCTTATTATTGCTTGGTAGTGATTTTGATATATATGATTTTTTTAAATATTTCATTTTCAAATAACATTATTGGCTATCTAACTATAAGTTGATTGTGCTTATTTGTATTTTGCTGTTTTATTTATCAAGTAAAGGATAGTTGAAATATTTTGATTACTGTCTATTAATTCAGTTGAGGGATCTCATTTAAACTTTACTTTATCAAATTTGTTGTTTGTTTTTTTTGCATACCATTTTGTTATTAATTAAAATGCACTTTTGTACATTTCCGAACATTTTTTATAGCCATCCACACCTATAAAATGGAGGGGACTTGATGGTTGTGCATGTTGGGTTATGTGTCTCCAAGCGTCTAGTATAAAGCAGTTTTAACCCATCGATTATAATAATTAGTTGTTTCTTGTTTTAAATGTTTGAAGTAATCCATGACATTGAGTTATCTTTTTTTCAGTTTTTAAGATGATTATTTTGATATTCCAGATAACTATTTGGAAAACAATTAAATTGTTTACAAAGCTAAATTGAAAGAAAAAAAAATTGCCTCATTTAAAAATGTGGTTCTACTTTCATTCTATCCAGCTTAACTAAATACATATAGACAAATCAATCAATACATACCTTGTATTGTGCTTATTTATACTATTTCATCAGAAAATGGTCTAAGTTGTCCGTAAAGCTAACAGTGAACAGTTAAAAATTGTATTATTTGTTTTAAAGGCAATATTTTATTTTATTATTTTTTTTTTTTCAGGGTTGTGTAAATGGGTTATTGCAATTTCAAAGTACGATAAAGTTGCCAAAGTTGTTGCTCCTAAAAAAATTGCTCTGGCCAAAGCAGAAGAGGAGTATAAAACTGCTATGACTGCATTAGAAGCTAAGAGATCCCAATTGAGAGAAGTTCAAGCGAAACTTGCCAAACTTCAAGCTGTTCTAGAAAGCCAAAAATCTAAACTGGCCGCACTTCAGGTTTCTGCTCTTAAAGAGTTTATTATTAATTTTGCATTGGATACAGCTTTCCAACTATAGCATTGTATAAATCGTTTTCATACTTGGTTGTTCTAGTCTTAAATGAAAATTTTAGTTAATTTACATCTTGTGTTTTGTTGTTTCTAATATTTTATTAATTTTTCTTAGGCAGATACCGATCTGTGTACCCTCAAACTTCAGAGAGCGCAAGAACTATTGGGAGGTTTGGGCGGAGAGCAGACAAGATGGCGCCATACTGCTGAAGCATTAGGTCAAAAATATCATAAGCTCACAGGTAAAATGTTTTTATTGATAATGTTGAGGTATGGTTATTATTATGGACAAGAAAGAGTCACAGAAGCCTCAACAATTGCATGCAAGAAAGAAAGTATGATAGGAGGTGGTGCTCGCTGTGGTAGAAGCAGGTATCCCCAGCACCAGGTATAATGTTACTCTGCCAAGTAGAGGGCGGTGTGGTAGAAGCACATCAGCATCTGAAAGGAATGCCTCATGGATGCTGGACATGGGTAGAGGCCATGCAACCATGAAGGTAGATGAAGTATGTTAAATTTAGATGGACCACATTTTGTTGCAAAGGCAGAGATACTCTGACCTAGGGATATACCACCTGGTGATCTGAAGAGCTGAGCTGACTCTTGAGGATGTTAGTCATCCATGTCAATAATTGACAGTGAGAGCTTCTCTACCAGACTAGTGTCTTGGCCCTAGGTCAAATTACCTTAAATGGTTTATTTATTCTCATTAATTAGTGACATGGATAAAACTATTTACCATGGCACTAATTAGTCACAATATATAATATCATTGAATATAGCGTCTTGCTACAATAATGACAAAGTAAGGAAAGTATTGTAATAGTTCAAAATTCCAAAATCCAGTTTTAAACTGATTTCGCTTTCTTTAAATGTAGGATGAGATGGTTAAGTTAGCTGTCAATAAATTATTTCAAAAATGGTGAATATTAATTGTGAAACCAACATTTCAACCCATATTGGAGGGTCTTCATCATGTCTAAAAAGTAACAAATAGTAAAACTAGCTTATTATTTTTTAGCCTTGATGAAGACCTGCTTTGTCAGTTGCACAAAACATAGTTATCACTATTTTTTGTGTTCATTTATTGGTCAACACTCGGAGCATCCGATCCTTTATTATAATCATACAGTCAAATATTTATATTCAATACATATATTTTATCAACCTGTTTAACTAACTCCATCATGATAGGAGGTTTCAATGGATCTATGTGTTTCACAGCCCACTTACAATTAAATACTTTTCTTATTTTATTTTATTTTTGTTTAAGGTGTCCCGTGATGCTTACATAACAGGTTGGGCACCCATAACACCATAGCCTAAATTCTGTTTTTCTATAGCCTATAGTTGCTCTTAGAGTCTTAAACTGTTCTGATTTTTATAAATTTTCTGTAGAAACAGGGCTTTCCCTTCTTTCCCAGATGGAGAGAGTATTTTATTCCTCCTTATGACTTTCTCGTAGTTTCGTTTTCTCTGATTCCCAGGATGGGTCAGGAATTGGTTTGATCCCCTGCCCTCACACCCTGGTTCGAGGAAACCCGTGTATAGCCTAAAAAGGTGAGGTAAGAGTGAGCCTAAAAAAAAAAAGGGTTTAATGTCTTGATGGTCCACATAATTTTGGGACACTACTGCTTTAGAGATTATTGCGATAATTTCATCTATTCACTTATTATTCATGGGTTAGTTTTTATTGTTTTTGGTCTATCTAATTATTTTTCTATTATTAACTGTTTGTATTTCTACTCAGAATTTTTCTTTAATGATTTTTTTATCTTCTAAATTATTGCATTGCATCAGGTTTATACAATATTAATATACATTCATGTGTTATAGGTGATGTGCTAGTTGCTTCAGGAGTTGTGGCATATCTTGGACCTTTTACAACACAGTTCAGATCTGACCAGATTGTTCATTGGGTAGGGAAAGTTAAATCTTACAACATTGTTTGTTCAGATGATTTTTCTGTTACAAACACTCTCGGTGAACCTGTCGAAATTAGAGCTTGGAATATATTTGGATTACCAAGTGATGCATACTCGGTAGAAAATGGAATTATTGTCAAGTAGGTGTATTGAATTACTTAATCTTCTTTTTTTACCAATATATTTTTTTTAAATATTGCTATGTTGTTTACTATTTTAATACGTTTCCCAAAGTTATTTTCGTGATCAATAAAGCGATTATGGCTACTCTATACTAGCTTCATAAGTAAAACAAAAAACCCATACTGAGTATGCAGTGTCTGTTTATCAATAGAAGTAATGTATATATTTTGTAAATTCCTCTAGAATTAACATTATCATCTTCTTCTTTTGGTCAATAATATATTTTCATTTAATTTAATATTTATTTATTTCAGAAATGCCAGGAGGTTTCCCTTGATGATTGATCCACAAGGACAAGCTAATAAATGGGTTAAAAATATGGAAAAGGCTAACAATTTAGGCATTATTAGGTTAAATCAGTCCGATTATGTCCGGCTTCTTGAAAATGCTATACAATTTGGACAGCCAGTATGTTTCCTTTAGAGTATTAGCTAACTCTTCTTAACTATGAAATTTATAAATTAGTGATAGACCTTGTTATTAATTAACAAATGATTTTAATTTATCTAGATACTTTTGGAAAATATTAATGAAGAGCTAGATGCGCTTTTAGAACCGCTTCTACTAAAACAAACCTTCAAAGCTGGAGGAGCTTTATGTATTAAATTAGGAGATTCAGTTGTTGAATTTTCTGCTGATTTTAGGTATTATATTTTTAATTTAAAGAAATAAAAGTTTTATTTAGAACCGGTGGGTGCCACTCATGATGATCACACCACTGATGTTTTCTAATTATGCATATGTAAATAAAAAATAAAACAGACAGATTGAGAACTTGGGTTTTAACGACCTAAAAGATAGTGAGTTAAATCAACTATGTGCCAAAAAATCAAAAACTGTCAAATTATTATTAATTTGTATTACATAATTTTTTATTTATCTAAATAATTTTATTTACATTTATAACTAATTTATTGAAGTTGTTAAAATTACTACAAGAAAATGTGATGATTTCTAAGAAAGGCAGGCTATGAGTAGGTATGAGGAAGACAGTGCATCCTCCTGACATTTAGCAGAACTATATTTTCAGGTCAAGACGTTCCTCGTCCAACTCCTCTTCAGCCTAGGCCGGGTTATTTCTGGATATCAGTAGTAACCATATTTTGTACTAGTCTGTTTATGTGTCCATTTAGTTTGTTGTAAAATAGTTTTTTAGTCAACCGAATGTGGTTTGGATAAGTAAATCAGGATGAAGGGTATCGTTAGAAACATATGATGGTGAGTTTGTTGCTAGTTATAAAAATTGAGATTGAAATGTTTGTATTTTTCGAATGTTTGCCTTTTTTGTGGTTTTACAAGTGTAAGTTTATATGGGTTTTAATAAATAAGGTTGTACTTTGAGTTTCTGTTAGATCGTTAATTTAGAATGCCTATAAAGTATGGAATATCATATTCTCAGTTGAAAGTCTTACGTTTTTTCTTGATATGTGAGCCCCATGTTATCCTTTCATCAAAAATAAGTCCGAATTAGGTCACTGTATTTGTTTGGGATAATGAGTGGTTGTCTATGTAAATTTTAGGGGCCCTTGAGTCCAAATAACAAGTCCCACAACAAGATCTGTGTGGTTACTCCAGTGCATAAACTTAAAGTCCTATACAACGGAAATACATGTTTTAGGGTCCCCTGAGTCTAAATAACCAATTCCCCAACAAACCCCAATGTGGGGCTGTATGTACACCATAGTCTCAAGGTCAAAGTCCTTCTCCAATCCCCTTCTTTTGACTATCCCCACCTTGAATACCTTTTCGCGGAAATCTCATCCAATAAATCACCGCTCCTGTATGCCATAGTATACCGACCTCCTCACGTTCCATTCGATAACCTTTTTGAATCCTCCCTTACCAGACTTGTCTCCAGTTATTCCAATGTTATTATCTCAGGAGATTTCAATACAAATATGCTTTCGGAATCCTATAATAAATCTTTCCTAGATAACTTACTTTATTCTCTGAATCTTTGCCTTGTTCCTTACTCCTCCACCCATCATACCCAATTCTCCGACACCTGGCTTGACCTTCACATTACTGACTCTCCTCTAAAGGTCCTTTCATCCTCCCAGCACCCGGTTCCATTTCTTTCTTCACACGACCTTATCCAGATCTCATATAACTTTCCAGTGAAATCCTTCATTCCTAAAGTGATCTCCTATCGTAGTTTGAACCACCTCTCCTTCGAATCCCTTCAACCCGTTCTGGAATCATTTCCTTGGGATACCATATACTCCTATAATTCCATCGATCCTATGATATCCACTCTCACCTCAAACCTTAAATCTATACTAGACCTCCATGCACCTTTAAGAACCAGAATGATACGTCGTCCAACTGCGCCTTGGCTAACCCCTGAAATAAGGGAAATGATGAAAAGAAGAGAAGCAGCGAGGCGAAAATTTCGCCGCACTCATACACCAGCTGATTACGAATGCTTCAAAAAACTTCGCAATGAAACCCAGGCCGCAGTTCGACGTGCTAAATCCTACCACATTCATACTTCCCTCTCCAATGCTCCTGATTCCAAATCCAAATGGAAAATAATCCGAAAATTATCTCTCCCAGAATCCAATAACTTCACTCCCCTTTCTGTTTCTCCGGACCAGCTCAACAATCATTTTATATCCTTTGCTTCTAATCCTTCTCCTACAGCTGATATCAACCATCATAATTTCAACCCAGAGAGCTTCTTCTTCTCTCACCTTTCCTATGATGAAATACATAGAGCTATCCTTAAATCTCAGACCAATGATTATGGACCCGACAATATCCCAGTGAAACTAATAAAATCCTGTCTCCCCGTCCTTATGCCAATATTCTATCATATCTACAATTTTTCCTTTCAAAATTCCATTTTTCCTACACCTTGGAAAACTGCTTTAATTCGTCCATTAAATAAAATTTCAAATCCATCCTCACCGTCTGATTTCCGTCCCATTTCGCTCCTTTCTAATCTTTCGAAACCCCTGGAACGTCTTGCACAAAACCAATTATCAATTTTTTTAGAAGAACGTTCCCTTATTGATCCTCTCCAATCCGGCTTCCGACCTGGTTATTCAACACAGTCCGCTCTCCTAAAAATAACGCACGACCTCCAATCCGCCATAGAACACCAAAAATTAACCATCCTAATCCTTCTAGATTTCTCTAAAGCTTTTGATACAGTTGACCATAATATCCTCCTTACCAAACTACAAAATCTTCCTTTATCCAACAGTGCTTTACGCTGGTTCAAATCCTTCCTCTCCGACCGCTCACAATATGTAGTTGTCCCAGGTCAACCTCCTTCCAAGACTTTACCTATGTCCTGTGGTGTTCCTCAGGGATCATCACTATCCCCCACCCTATTCGCAGTATACATTAATGACCTTCCTCTAAGCATCCATCATTCCCAATACCATATCTATGCTGATGATGTTCAAATGTATCTATCCTTTCCTCCTTCCGACCTATTACTAGCCACAGAAATGCTTCAAGAAGATTTGAATCGAATCAGCATTTGGGCAGCTGAGAACAAGCTCAATTTGAACGCTGAGAAGACCAAGGCAATTGTAATAGGTTCCAATCCCCTCCTTAAGACCCTTCCATCGATTCCTACTCTGTTTCTGAATAACAATCCAATAAAATTCCATCAATCCGTTAAAAATCTCGGCACCACCTTTGATCAAACCCTTTCCTGGAAAAACCATGTTACCGAAATCTCCCGTCGTACATTTTCCACATTAAAATTTCTGAATCATCTACGTCCTCTCCTTCCAATGGAAACCCGTAAGCTTTTGGTTAGCTCCTTAATATTTCCCCACTTTGACTATTGCTGTGCGGTGTATGGGAGTGTCTCTGGGGATCTCGAGGCAAAACTAAAACGAATGTTTAATTGCTTTATACGTTTCATCTTTGGGATATCCAGAGACACTTCTGTCACCCGATTTTACAAAGAGTTAAAGTGGCTTTACCCCTCCTTCCGCCGTAAGTACTTCCTAGCATCCTTCCTCTACCAAGTAATCCAATCCCGATGTCCGTTCTACATCTCTGATCTCCTTAAATTCAAATCCTCCGTTCGTTCTCGTAACACCCGCTCGCGGCCTTCTGATCTGTATATAACGCCCCATCGATCCACATCTTTCGATAGATCATTCTTAATCCGCTCCGCATCTCTATGGAATTCTATCCCTTCCGACATCCGTCACTCCCAAACTCTTTCAACATTCAAATCCCGTCTATTCAGCCATTTCCTGTCAATCCAATTCCCCAATAATCCCAATTAGATCCTAGTTTCAGGGAAAATCAACAAATAAAGCAGACAGATACGTTATTTAACTTTAATGGATACATTCGTAGCAAATGTTATTTAAAGAAAATTATCTTTTCAAAGATGAAAGATTAAATCACATATAATTTTACAAACATATAGAAGCATTGTAATTTTTTTTTTTAACTATATATTTTTAATTTTTTTTAAATAATATTATTATACTTTTAATTATATGTTATTTTCTGTACTCATTTTAGATATATCTTTATTTATATTTTTCTTGTATTCACATTTTATTAGAAGTTGTCTTTTGAGTTATTTTATTTTTTTTCATCTTATTAATTCAATTCTGTTGTTATTTTTACTTATCTTTATATTCTTAATTTTTTTTACTCTAAGACTCTAGTCTTAAGACCCTTATTTATTTCCTGTATTATTATTCTTAAGGGACTCGTCCCAGAATAAATAAAGAATTATTATTATTAATATACCATTGGAAAGTTGAAGATTTCAGAAAAAAAATTTTATCTTATAAACAAGCTTGTAAAAGTTAATAAAGAGTGATGAAAAGATAAAACTACCTGATTATTTTACTTACTTACTTACTTACTTAATCGAGTCCTCTTTACCGAGGAGCAGTGTGAGGTGGATTATTTGAGACAATAATCTAATAGATTATTTTATAAAATACGTGTTTCTATAAAAATTCAATTCAATTAATTCTTTAATAGTTTCACTCATTAGTATCCCTTACTGTATTTGAAATTTGCTGATTGATTTTAAAAATGGAGGTAAGTGAAAGTCACGTGTTCCCTACACCAGATTTTTTAGTTTCCATTTCTCAAACCAGTTTCGTATATTGTCTAGGTAGTGTTGTAATGTCATAATAGTCTGTATAGAGTATGTATTTCTTGTAGTAGCAGTGCAAGTATTTACATTGAATAATAATTCCTATTATTAATTATGATAGAAAATAATTATGCTTGAATCAATATTTTTCTTATGATTTCTAACTATAGTTATGCTTTATGTTGGTCATACTACTATTTTCTTTTTTCAGATTTTACATCACAACTAAGTTACGTAATCCTCATTACTTACCTGAGATAGCTGTTAAAGTTACCCTTATTAATTTTATGATTACGCCAACGGGCTTAGAAGATCAGTTACTGGGCATCGTTGTCGCGAAAGACAGGCCTGATTTAGAGTCAGAAAAAAATCAACTGATTGTTTCAGGAGCAGAAAACAAAAGGTAAGTCATTGATATATATTTTTAGTTAAAATCTATTGATTAACTTTTCACTAGCAGTTGTAGAAGTATTGCAATAATAAACTAAATTTTATCATAAAATCATATTTTCTTCTTTTTATTTTTATATACCAAATGTAAATTGTACAGAAAACGAAAGTATTGCAATTGAGAAAATTTTGTATTTAGAGCTGTCAACGGAAATACAAGTTTTGGGGTTCCATGAGTCCTGCTGCCAATAGGTCTGTATGTATGCAGTAAGTCAAAATAAAAAAATCACACCTTACTGAAATTTTACATTTAAGACAAGTATATATCTGGGATTTTACAGAAACCTTTTTTTACCAAAATCAGATAACCGGATGTGCCACTTAATACTGTGTATTTTATAATTTATTACTTTCACTTACCTATATATGAAATATATAGTAAGGGAAAGTATTGCGATCGTGAAAATTTTCTAATTCCAGTTTTAAACGGAAATACATGTTTTAGGGTCCCCTGAGTCTAAATAACCAAATCGGGCAAAAAGGTCTGTGTGTGTTTGTGGTAAGTCCAGCGCAAGAATAAAAAGTTGTATGAAACTGAAATTTCATATTTGAGACAACTATAGGCCCGAGATGTTACAGCAACTTTTTCTTAAAAATCGGCTGACCGAAAGATCTACTTTACCGTGCATTTTGCACATTTTTACAACTTTCTCAAAAACGGCTCTAACAATTTAGATTAGATTCCCTATTTCAAAGTAAAATTTAATGGGCTTTAATATTATGTAGGTTTTATTCTAATTGAAATAGTCTGACAGGGCTTAAATGCTGATAGTTTAAATTTTCTTCCTCTGAAGTACCTTTAATTTTGTACATTTGAATAAATTAACCATATAATCATGTTAGAATAGATAAAAACGAAATAATACTTAAGCTGAACGAATTTGATATTCAACAAAAGGAGAAAGAATTTTTTTTCATGCAATATTTGTGTTTTAGAACATAAAAAGAGTAATATAGATGTATAATATGCCGCTGGAAAGCTAAAGATTTTTAAAAAATAACATCGTATACACATAATTGTAAAAGTTAATGGAAAGTGATAAAAAGCCGATAAAACTAACTGATTGTCATAGAAAATAATATAATAGATAATTAATAAAAGTAATGTTTCTAATAGAATTCACTTAAAATAATTCCTTAACTATTTATTTTCATCACTAAATGTTTTTAAAAACTCTTAAATAGATTATAACCATGGAGGTAAGTGAAAGTTGTGTGTTGCGGGAACCAGATTTTTTTTACAATTTTTATAAAATGACTATAATGATTTGGTCCTAATTCTATAGATTACTGTAAAATTAACTAATGTGATTTAATATCATGCATTTTATCCTCATTGAAAGTCAATGGGGATTATATGCAGAATTTTTGAAATTTCTTCCTCAAAATAATTATCCGTTTCTCTCTAGTTAGCTTTCAGTAGCAGAAAATGGGATTAATAATTCTTTATGATTAAAACATATTTCTGGAAATAAAATAGTAATATAGATGTACAATATCTGGTCGTTGAACACAAGATTAAAATTAATGTGTGATGTGATCTACGCACTAGATTTTTTTTCTAAATATATCAGTATATAACAATTAAGTTCATGAATGAAATGTTTTAAGAGTGAATTAAATGTAGTCACTAAGTTAACAAAGCGGACTTGTCTCTCTACTTCAGGAATGAATATATTAATCACTTTACTCAATGAATATATATACTAATCTCTCTATTCATTGAATAATCATAGTAGTAGGGTTAGTGCTGTCAGTCCTGACTTGGAAGATGACTTGAATCATTGTATCAGGCATTATCAACTTCTTTCTCTAACAACACCTTTCTTCTTTCCGATCGGTATATCACCCCACTTTTTCTAATGGCTTTTTAGTAATGGCTACATAATCCGTTATTTACGACTTATGACTTTGATAAGTTTGAAGTTTTCCAAATTTAGTGTGATCTAAAACTTATATTAGCTCTCCTTTAATGTTTATAAAAAAATAATTAAAAAAAAAACCTGTACCTCTACAACCCATGATGGGTCTTGAGTTCAGCGCTTTCAGAGATTCGTACTGTTTGTACTTTTGTTCATTACTTCTGTATTTTTATTTGTCTCTATCTATTTAGTACTTTGATTTGTAAACATGGTATGATGAATTAATAAATATTCCTCATAATTTTCACAGAATGCTCAAAGAAATCGAGGACAAAATTCTTGAAATTTTATCATCATCTGAAGGCAATATATTAGAAGATGAAAACGCAGTGAATGTGTTGAGCTCTTCAAAAGTATTAGCCAATGAAATAGCTCAAAAACAAGCGGTTGCCGAAGTAACAGAAAAATCTATCGATGCAACTCGAAAACAATATGAACCAATTGCTATCTATACGACAGTGCTATTTTTTAGTATAAGTAAGGATTTCACAGATATAAAATAAAAATATTCATGTTTTATTTGTTAATACTTGTTGCATATTTTTTTCCAAATTTTTGGAGAGCACATGACAAGGTCTATTTATAAAATAACCATTCTTTGTTTCACACTTAATCTTACAATATACAACTCCTGGCCTCTTCTACCAGCTTTCTCCAGTCATTTAAGATTTGTGCTGCCGTCATCCAATTTCTTACTCACACAATATCCCTTACTTCCTGAAAAATATAGTTGCCTAAAAGTTTTCAAATCCGAATTTTATAATGGAAATAAACTTTTTAAACTCCTCTGAATGTAAATAACCAAATCTCACAAACGATTTGGAGTGTGTGAGGAGCATGCCTGCATGTCAAAATATTTCTTTCCCTTGCTTATCTCTTATATTCATAAAAAGCATAATATATTTATTATTTTTAGCTAACTTAGCAAATATAGACCCAATGTACCAGTACTCACTAGTTTGGTTCGTCAACCTCTTCAAAATGGCCATTGATAACACTGAAAAATGTGATGATGTGCCAAAAAGAATAGAAGAATTATCTGAATATTTCACTTATTCCCTATATGTAAATATATGCAGAAGTCTTTTTGAAAAGGTATGTTTTACAATTTTTTTTTAATTTGAAATCATAATCACAGAATTACATTGATCTTTTATACTTGTTAAACCAATTTTCAAAAAAACTGGCCAATAGTTTCTACTTGGTTGTTAGTTAAGGTTAAACAATGACTATCATGTAAACAATTTTGTATTTATCAAAGATAATAGATCTGAAGTAAGCATAATTTTTTTATTATTAAAAAAAAAAAAACAACGAAATATTCAGATATAGTGTGAATCGAAAATGATGAAAACACCAGTTCTTTTTTTAAATGGATCAGAACTGTATTGTTCTATTCTATCATTTTAAAGAGACTCTGAAAGCCAACTGATATATATGTGAAAAAAAGTTCTCTTGGGGTCTGAATGGTCCAACGCCCTGGAGCTAAATATCAACTATGCACCCCCTGCGAGGAGTCAGTGGACAGGCGAGAGATGTTGGGTCCCTCTGTCACAAATCTGGCAGAGAGTCAGAAACACCAGTCCACGTGCTATGAAAATGCCCCAACTCCCTCCTTGTCACTCGCCAGCACCATCGAGTCAAGCATATGTTAATAAGGCTCCAAAGGGAAAAGGAATATACCTCCTTGACGAGGTCGACTGCGTGGACACAGAGGGTTCTGCGAGGTATGCTGACATCGTAGCATTCCCTAAGAACAGCAAAACAGCATTGATCCTCGACCCGACCATCAAGTATGAAACAAATGACCTCGATCAGGCAGATGAATTAGATAGGGAAAAGAGAGAGATCTACAATAAGTGTATCCCTTCTCTAAAAGAGAAGTTCTGAATCTCGCGGGACTGTGTCCAGTTGAACAAGGAGCCTTCTTGAAGAACTCGGTTTGGTAATAGTGAATTGTCCATGATGGCCGAGAATATAATATTGGACTCCCTGGGCATTATTCATCATCACCTGTATGGATATTAGTTGGGTTAAGATTTCTACCCAACCTTATTTATATTTTGTTTTTTTATTTTCAATAATGAACCTTTGCAATTTACGAACAAAAAAAATTACCCCTGCTCAAAATTTGAGTGCTTACGTTTGGATGCGTAGAATCCGAATAACGAATAAAAAATAATGTGTTTGTCCGCCGTACGCCCCGAAAATTACTGGGCCAATTTTTTTGAAATTCGCCACAAATATACTAGTCCATGCAACGATGATCCTAATGTCTAGACTAACTCAGTTATTTTTGAAGATAGGAAAAAGTATGTATAGAGTTTTGGAATCAGTAGAGCACGATAAACAAAAAAAAAGGAAAAATTAAAAAAATCAAAATCTCGCTTATATACACGCTCGAAAATTAATAAATAAATACCAAAAATTTTAGTGCCATTTGATAAAGAATTAAATTTTGACCAAATGAAAAAAGTCATTGAAATTGGTCAAAAACTAGCTGAGATATTGCGTTTTGAAATCAGCAGTAGTCATATATGATCCTTTGAATTATTGCTTTTCATATTACTTAATTGCCTATCAACAGCAATATAAACAGTTGTGCCCTAATATTGTATTTTGGAAATAATAAACCATCGTGTAATAATTTGCAGCATTTTTCTTTAGTTGACTTATCTTTTTGCTTAAATTTTGTCATTGATGTCTTTGACACTGTTGGCCTTTAGGTGTGCATTTTTTTTTTTGCATGAATTTTGCTTTAAATTGTAAACTATATTACATATTCTAACATATAACATAAAAAGCTATTGATAAAAAAAATAAATGTAAGGTAAATTTACATTTCAACTCAATATCACATTAGATTGATAAGTACGCTGTGTGTGATAGCAACCCAATACAGTTGGGCAGCACTGTTTTGTTTTGTTATACTTTTGATAAAACAAAGCATTTCTCAAGCTGATGAATGTGTTAAATAAGGAAATTGATTTTTTTAGTTTTCTTTTTTTCATGAACAGATACATATGCTAAATGTATTCTATTAGTTCGTTGAGATATCCTTTTGGACATTGTAGAATGGTATTTTGTACTTATTATCTTTTTTTCAATGACTCCTTTATTTTTTAGGATAAACTGCTCTTTTCTATGGTGCTAGTCATCAATTTGATGTTTAAAAGGAATGCTGTATCCTCAGAAGATTGGATGTTCTTGCTAACTGGTGGAGTTGGTTTGGATAACCCACACATTAACCCATCAACATGGCTTCCTCAAGTTTCCTGGGATGAATTATGTCGACTTCTGAGCTATCTCTTATAAAGTAGCTTTATTCTTCAATCTTAATTTCATAAATCAGTACATTAGGGTTTAAGTCAGTCAGTTAGAGGGCGGGATGGCTAAGTGGGTTAGCATACGTTGCTTTGAATGCGCGTTACCTAGCAACCATAATTTGGAACCAAATAATTACGAGTTCGATTCTCAGTGATGGGGAACTGAGATCTCAGCATTTATTGCCTACCCTCACCCCCTGCCCTGAGAAATTTTGTATACCCTGTTTAAGTCAAGTCACATTTCTCTAACAATAGGTGTTCTCACTACGTTTGCTATAGCATGCTATTTGTGCTATTGTGCTAAACCCATCAATTTTATACAGGAAATAACTGTAGAAACTCGACGGATTTAGCAAAATAACACAAATAGCATGCTATCGCAAACGTAGTGAGTACCCCTATTATAGGAAAGAAGTTTGAATTAGGAAAGAACTTTGAATGCCACTCAACTGCTCTTGCTATGTTTGTTTAACTTTTCCTCATCAGATTAAATTTTTCATGTTTTTTTAAATTCTATATCTAAAAATATTGAAAAGGTCATTAGGTGTTCCAATGGGCTTTTGAAAGCAAGAAAAAGATATATAGTATTTTAAAAAGGTTTTGTTTTATTATTATATCTCAGCAATATTGAAATAATTCCATCTAATTTTATCAATTTTTACAACAGAGTCTATAAAAAAATGATGTAATTCAAATCTTATTAAAAAATTTCTAATTTAATTAATCATATATATGTAAAATTGACCAGACGCAAGATATTATACAATAGAAGATGCTATTAAAATGTATTCCTTAATTCTTCACCAATTGTCAGCTCACAGTTTTTGTTCTTTGATGATTTCATGATACATGAGAAATATCAATGAAGAATGTTTGCGATGCGATTTAAAATTATTAAATGAATAGATCGATTTTTGAAAAATAAATAACAAGCGAAGTAAAAAAAAAATAAAATAATAATTACCCTTATGTCAAGCTTTGTAACAAAAACATATTTTGCTCTCTTGCCAGATTAATTCTAAATATTAAACCTGAGACCTTTCATGGGTATTTGAGATGCAAGTTTTTGTTTTCTTTTCTCAACCCTTCATCCACTTGTTAAGTCATCTGATTGTTGTGATAATTTTCTTCATATAATTATCTGTATTTTTAGGGATTACGGGAACATTTTGAACAACATACAGATAAGTGGAAGGAACTGTTTGATTCATTAGAACCGCAAAATGTCGATTATCCTTCTCCGTGGAATACCTCTCTTACACAATTTCAAAAACTTTTGATTTTAAGATGCATCAGATCAGACAAAATGATACCAGCCATCCAGATTCTTGTTACTAGTAAGTTCTCTGATGTTCATTTTAACTTAAAATTAGCTGGAAAGAAATAGTTCTTACGTATATTTGTGCTGTAAAATTTTAATCCTTGATTTATAGGCTCTAGGTGGACAATGATTATATTCTCAAAAAATTCTAAATGACAGTCTCTGTTCATAAATTTATTTAATGCTGAACCTTCAATTTTGGGGGGAGCCTGTGGCTGAATGGCTAGTGCACAGCCTCTCCCCTGGGTATGTGAGACCCGTCTGGCTGACCATTTGGCTAATGGTGGCCACTCAAAAAATTAGGCGTAGGGAGTGATGACCTTCACTGCATCATATAATGTGAGTGTAATTTCCCAGGAGATTCACTGTGAGGCCCAGGGCCTACATGGCCTGACTGGAATGAACCTTAAATTTTACATTTTTTAAATATATTTTTCCAGTTTTTCTTTACAGTATATCAGATATATTTGTTTGAAAGTTTCAGAGATAATAAGCCCTCTTCTTCAGATTTTATTTCAATTAAATTATACATCTCAAAATTTTTATAGATTGGTTTTTCTATAAGAAACTTTAGTGTTGATTCCCACAGAATTAAGTTATATTAATTTTTCAAGAAAATTGATAAGTATTATTTTAATAGATGAGATAGGAAAATCCTTCATTGAACCTCCTGTGTTTGATCTTCAGTCATCATTTGCTGATTCTCACAGTTGTATCCCACTCATCTTTATACTGACACCAGGCGCTGACCCGACAGTAACATTATTGAAGTTTGCTGATGACATGGTAATGATAAATTTTATTTTTCTTGTACTTATTGTATTAATAATTTGTTTTATAAAATAACTCTTTCTTCTGATATTGTTAAGGGGAGTGGCATGGTCTAGTGGATAGAGCGCTAGTCTACTGTGCTCCTGGTCCTGGGTTCAAATCCCGGCTGTGGCAGAATATTATTTATTCCGTTATTTCAGCCGGAGGGAGGGAAAGGGGGGAGCGATCCTGAGGCACACCCATCCTCTATAAAGTGGGTACCCAAAAAAGGGGAAAAAGGGAAAAACTTGGCGGCTGAGCATAATCTTGGCCGAATCACGTCATTGCACGGCCGTTGGCCTAGAAACAGTACGAATCTCTACATGTACTGAGCCCAAAACTCTTCATGGGTTGTAGTGGTACAGGTTTTTTTTTGTTAATTAATCTAATTGTATTCTTAAGCTTTGATTGAATAATTTATTTATGATTTAATAAGATATTTACAGGCTGTAATAATATAGTATTACGAGTAAAGTCCTTTAATTTTTTCATTCTACATCTCAATGGTAATCTTCTTTTTTCCAATGCCATGAGTGCACCGAGACCTAAAACATTTATTGTGCACCATAGTGTGGGTGTATATACAATTACAACATGAATTTTGTTGTCAATGCAAACTAAGGGGGCTATTAGGGTTGATCAACTCATTACTTGGTGGGCTCTCCAGTTGGTCAGATCCAAAAATGTTTTACTAGAACCTGGAAAAACTATTGCACCAAGATTTCTATATGAAAAAAAGTTTCATCTTCTTGTCTACAAAATCTACACTTGAGATTCCAAGTCTGAGCATGTGATAGTTGAGTTTACAGTATCCCATAAAAATGGCTGTAAGTGTTTTTAAGGAAGTTCTACTCAGATTGAGTGAACTCTTATTTCTGCCTATACTAGAATCATTCAAGAACAAAGGATGTTAATGTCTTTTGTTTGTTTAATGTTTATTTTATTTAACATCACTTTATGCTGATGTGGCTCATTGGACGATGCTACAGTGGAAGTCCTAAATTTTGCCTATCCAGGTTTAATTAGGATAGGGATCTTTAACGAGTAACTGACATCACACAGGCTCAGGGTCCCCTGCAAAGGATGGCATAACTAAGGAATTAATGTCTTTTGTTCGTCCAAAGTTATTTAAATTTCACATTATATAATTGCCTAATAGCTTGAAATTCAGAATTCAGACAATGATAATCTTGATATCGCTGATCTTTTCATTTATATTCTACTATCTCATATACACACACATACATACACACACACACACACACACACATATATATATATATATAGTAAGGAAATCATAAATCAAAGTTAATATAATTAGTTTGGAACTTTGCAGGAGTAATAATCTCATCATTGCTCTGTCTAAAACTTCTCTCCCACCTCCAACCAAAGTTTTCTAAGTTTACTAATTAGCCATATTAAATTAATAAATCCTAATATACACACACACTTATAAGTTATATGTCTTTTTAATTTTTAGGGTTTTGGTGGAAATCGTTTGAATTCCCTATCCTTAGGACAAGGACAGGGACCTATTGCTATGAGGCTGATAAATGATGCCCTTCGAACTGGTTCTTGGGTCGTTCTGCAGAATTGTCATTTAGCGAAGAGCTGGATGCCAAACTTAGAAAAGGTCAGATATTGCATTAATAATTTTTTATGTTTTCAATAGGTTCATACTTTGAACAATCTTTTCCATTCTGTATGTTTTGTGTAATTTTTATTTTTAATTTAAGTTAACTTATCCAATGATAAGTGTGGCAGATATGTATTTGTAAATTACTTTTGAAAAAAAAAGTCTTCTTCCATATACCAAGGCTTAAGTTTACTTTTCAGCCTTCCGTTTCTAGAACTTTACTTACTAATTACTGACAGTTTAGTTAATTAGTTACTTTCTGTAATGAACATATTGAATTGATTTTGTAGTACTCATATGGACGAGTGTGACAGATAAGTCACAACTCTCTCCCCTCCCTCGAAATATAGGAAATAGTTCTACTTTAGTTTTATAGGTTAGTAGGGAGATAATTAAGTCTCTGTTTTCATGCTTGTAAAAGAGGATATTTCACTTAAAAGAAAATCAGAGTTAAAATCAAATTTAAGCAATAAAGAAAATATTTAGTGTTTTTTTTAATTAATAAAAATATGCTTATATTTAACCGATCATTTGAAATAATGGGCATTATCAAGGTATGTATGGTGGGGATATTATGGGAAGGAGGGTACAGTACCGGTAAATACAAAACTTCTCTCCCTCTTTCTGGTGTACTTTCTTAATAATTGGATTATTTATTCTTGTATTGATTATTTTCAAGAACAAATAACCAATCTTTGGATGAAGGCTATGCACTGACAAGTTCTCTGCCATTTGTTTTTAGAAAATTTCTTCATCACTGAATCTAAGACTATTTTAATCAACTTTATAGGATTTTTATTATTAATTATAAAAAAAATATCATTACTTTATTAACTTATTTTATTTTAAATCTTTAGATTTGTGAAGAACTTACTCCAGACTCGACTCATCCTGATTTTCGACTTTGGCTAACTTCTTATCCTGCTGATCATTTTCCTGTTTTAGTTCTTCAAAATGGTGTTAAAATGACAAATGAACCTCCAAAAGGTCTTAGAGCCAATATAACAAGGTTCGAATTCTCATTTAATCAACTTTCATTGAAATAATATTTAATAAAAATTACTGTGATGTCACTTTTTGCTCTTATTTTTGCTTCTCCTATAAAAAATGTTAAGGGAACTATTATGAATAAAATAAACTTCTTTATTGCTGGAGGCAGAGATTATGTAGATCGTCATGATTCCTATTTTTCTCTCTTTGGAGATTACTTTGAAAGCACTTTGATTTAGGAAGTAGGAATGTAATGCAATGAGAAAAACTATAAAAATAACAAAGTAATGCCGTCATTTTGAATCACTGGTGGCTCTAAAAGCTTGTCGGCATGAATCACTGATGGTACAAGTTGGTGTGAACATTTTGACCAAAGCTATATTTAGAAAATATAATAGATTTTTACTTTAACTTATCTATTTCATTATTTTATAACACTTTTAATTCCATGACCATGACATCATATCGCTTTGAGCAGAAGTAGGGATACTTTATATTATTGTATATTGTACTGCTTCGAAGGCCATTTTTCAAATTATTGAGATAATTAAAAAAAAAAAAAAAAACAATACTTTTAGAAAAAGTATCAAAGTTTCAAAATGTGCATGAAAAAATAATTTATAAATTTAATTTGCATGATTTTATGGACATATGGATAATTTTTTTGTTAAAATTTCTTATAAAAATATTTAATGATCATATTTTACCTATTAAGTTATGATTTGGTGACCAAATTAAAAAAAAAAAAAAAAATAGAAGTAATAAGTAAATATCTTTGACCCCATCCATGAGGACATTTCGTTTCCTCCCTTTTTTTTTAATTATTGATTAAATTCTTTATTCGTATTCTTTCTTTATTTTCGTCTGAAGGTGATAGAAAAATCACTTACCAAACATATTTATGTATCTATTATTTAATAAATTGTATAATCATTGAGTTTTGAAGAGAAGTAAAAAACTTAAATTTAAAAAAAGTATGAAAATATTGCAGTTGATGAAAAAAAAATTATAGGAAAAAAATTAGATGCATTGGTTAATCTCTAAACAAATTAGTTTCTTAGAAACCACAGAGATCTATTGATATTGATAGTATTATTGGCATTTAATATTTCCATGTTTTTTTTCAGGTCATTGTTAAGTGATCCTATTGCAGACATTGAATTTTATGAAGGATGTAAACAAAATGTAGCATTCAAAAGGTTACTGTTTGGTTTGTGCTTTTTTCATGCATTAGTACAAGAGCGAAGGAAGTTTGGACCTCTTGGTTGGAATATTCCATATGAATTCAATGAAACTGATCTAAGGATAAGTGTACAGCAGTTACAAATGTTTTTAAATCAATACGATGTAAGATTTATCTTATTTCATCATATTTACTAGAGAATTTACAATATATTGAAAAAATCTGGAGCTCGCAACAAACACCTTTCACTCAACTCTGTTGTTAAAATTTATTTAAGACTTATTAAATACACTTAGAGATGAAAAAAGATCCAACGATTAATTGGATAAAGTTTCGATAGAAACATGTTTTATTAAATAATCTATTATATTGTTATCTACAACAATCAGTTTTATCAGCTTTTTATCACTCTTCCTTAACTTTGACAATTCTATGTATTAGATAACATTTTTTCTAAAATATTTAGCTTTCCAAAGGTACATTATATTGGGTTGTTTCATGTCATGTTAATGTCCATTTTTAAAGTTTCTGAAATACATAAAGGATTTTGTAGGTCTCTGTTGTTTTCTTCCGAATGTTTGCATATTTAAAGTAAACAGTTACTAATCCTCTACCTTTGTATTATAAACATTAGCTTCCCAATCAATTACCCACTTTTTAGTATACCTCCAAATATGAACATGGAATCACGCGATTTTCGGTAATATTTTTGTATGAGTTTAAACTCGGCCATTCAGCAGCTGAGGCCGCTAAAAATATTTGCAAGGCGTTTGGGGAAGGGAGTATTAATGAACAGGACCATTCACTGTTGGTATGCTAAGTTTTCAGCTGGGGATACCGACTTGGAAAACTTGCCCCGAGGAAGACCTCCGTCCGTAATAGACAACGATGTCCTAAAACATACAGTAGAAGGAAACACCTACCAAACAGTTAAAGGACTCTCAGCACAAATAAATGCAAGTGCATCTACCGTTTCCAGACATTTGAAGTGTATTGGGAAAGTAAAAAAGTTCGATACATGGGTACCTCATGATCTCACTCAGCGGCAGCAAGACCCCATGTTTCAATACATACCATGCAAAAATTGAAAGAACTGGGCTACGTTCTTCCGCACCCACCATATTCTCCCGACTTGTCTACAAAAAATTACCACCTGTTCAGGAATTTAGACAACTTCGTCAAAGGAAAACTTTTTAAAAATGATGATCAAGTGAAAAGTGCGTTTTCAGATTTTGTTTCACTTTAAAGCTCAGAGTTTTTCAGTTCGGGGATAAAAAAGTTGGTGTCACGTTGGGAAAAATGTGTAGAAAAAGAAGGTAAATACTTCGAATAAAATTATCTTGTTTTCATATCGTATTTTTAATAAAAATCCTTTATCTTGAAAACGGACATTTCATGTGACACAACCCAATATATCTATATTACTATTCTTATGTTCAAAAATACAAAATTAGCATATCTAATTGTTATTCATCAATGCTAACTAGATGATATGGTTAATTTTTTTAAATCTACAAAATTAAAGGTACTTTACTGTTCCAGTCCAAAATGACGAAATTTTTATTATTGAATTGTAACATTACATTAGTGTAATTTGTTATATTTTAGGATGTACAGTATGAAGCCCTATGTTATTTAACTGGTGAATGTAATTATGGCGGTAGAGTCACTGATGATTGGGATAGAAGAACATTAAATACTATATTGAGAAAATTTTACTGTCCTACGATTCTGGATACTGAAAAGTTATACAAATTTGATCCTTCAGGTAGAGTGTTTTGAATTGAAACATTATAATAACATCCAATAGATTGTAGCCTCAAATTTCTATTGTGTATAATAGTTTATTGTAATGATAATGTTTAGGAAGTTTCATATTTTATTCTAGTTCATGAAAAGATGAGTATCACTATTTAAAAAATATTCTTGCAGAACTCATCCTGCAGATTTCTAATTGAACTCGTGTTTGTTAATCATATGTTTATATAAGCGTTGTTTTAAGATGATATTAGATAAATTTGTCGATCATATTGCATCATAAAGCCAATGTATGAGTTATGTATATTTGTAAAAGATTGATTTGGGCTTTTTATAATTTTCTCACAACAAATTTTGGTTTTGTTTTTTAATTTCCTCTTTTTTTTTTTTTTTTTTTATAGGGCTATATTACTGTCCGAAAGTAACGGCTTATGAAGATTTCCTGAAATACGTGAAAACTCTCCTTTGAATTACTAGCCCTTCCGTGTTTGGAATGAATGATAATGCTGATATAATGAAAGATCAGCAAGAAACACAACTTATGTTTAGTAGTATTCTCCTCACACAGGTATATTTAAAAAAAAAAAAAACCTTAAATTTTTAAGTTAAATAAGTATCTAAATAAGTCTTATTTAGAGTTCAAAGCCTATGCACTAGATGTAATAAATATACTTTTAATCTTATAACTATCTGGAATAATTGATTAATTATTTAATACTAATTAAATTAATAATTTTCATTCATTTTTCTTTATTTATTGTTTTTATCTTTACATTTTATGCTACGATAGGAAATTCGAACAGTAAGTTACTTCTCACTTATCTTTATTATTATTTCTTTACTATATATCTAATTAGTATATTTTCTAATTTTTTTTACAAGGATTTGCTGGTTGAGGGAGGGAAGGTATGTTTTTTTCTATATGGAATCTTTTCTTTAGTGTATTTACATAATGCGATTATTCAAATATTTTATTTCTGCACAATAGCCTATGCCAACAAGATAATTGAGCTTTCTGTATGCATGGCCATCCTAAACTCCCTCACCCTTAGGGCCATGATACATGGCAAGAGTAGAAATGTATGATGTCGACGATAGTGAATTATCATCCACTTTCAATGTAATATAATAAATCTAACAATAACCGTATTTTCTACAAAACTTTTTCATATATTTCGGTTTATTATTTTCAATAATGAAACTTAGTAATCAACCAAAAAAAATTTGAGGGATTACGTTTGAAGATACATAGAATCCGAATAAGGAATTAACAAAATTCAATCGTCCACCATCCATGACTTTTCAAAACAAATGGACGATAGTCGGAACAAAAATACTAGCGTATCCAACGATGATCCTAACACCAAGACGACATTTATATCCGCTAATTATTTTTAAAATGGCAGCCAGTTAAATACGATTTGATTCAATAACTCAGTTATTTTTGAAGATAGAGAAAAAATTTACTAGAATTTTTGGACCAAGAAACCACATAATAAAATTATATCTGCTAGTTCTGAACCAATTTCAATGTGATTTTTTTTTTTTTTTTTCATTTAGTAGAAAATTTAATTCTCTATGAAATAGCAAACATTTTTTGGTATTTATTTATTAATTAAGAGTAACAGATTTTTTTTTTTTTTTTTTATTCGTTATTTGGGTTGTATGCATCTTGAAACATAAGCCCTCAAATTTTGAGGAAAAGGGGGGGGGAATAATTTTTTTTTTTTTTTTTTAGTCGATTACGAAGGTTCATTATTGAGAATAATAAACAAAAAAACGTGATTTCATAATTTATACACTGCAATTGTTTGTTTTAATATAACCCAATTATTTTTTTTATTTTTTATAAAATTTAATATTATTGATTTTTTTAAAAGAAATATTTGATGCATAAAAAAAAAAAAAAAAAAAATTATGCCTTCCCCTCTCCTGCTACGTTCCGTAAACTCTCACAAGCCCTCACCTTCACTAATTTTCACCAACCTCTTCTCTCACCATCACACATGCTCTTTAAAACAAAGCATTCAATGCAATATTTATATTTTTGCACAAACAGACCGATTGTTAGAGTTAACTGAAATATGCTGTAATCTTAGGAATCACACAAAATATCCAAAATCTTGTTATAGCCAAAAGTAATTTTATGAATTTTCTTATTCAGTTTTGTACAAAAATGAGAACAAGAAAGCCAGAAGTAGGACAAAAGTGTCATTTATGCTCAATTAAAAATATTATACCTTATTCCAATTTATATATTTTATCAAGCATTATTTTCAGTCATTAATCACAAAAAATTGATGTAAATTTTATTGTCATAATAATGCAAAATAATTTTTTTATTGGCTTAACTTAACTCGGCTTTGTTTTTAAAGTAAAAGTAATGAAATCTTTATTTGAAAACAATATTTAAACTTTTTTAAATAAGTGATATAGACAAAACAAAAAAGAAAAAAAATTAAGTTATGATCCGCTTCTGGAACAATGGTAGGTAAAAGGTTAAGAAGCACAACATCTTTCTTTATTTATAGAAAAAAAAACTATTTTTTTGACACATGTAGTTCTATTACAACCCCAATGACCGTATAAAGCTTAAATGTATGTACTTGTTTTATTAGCTTTCTTTTTATTTAATGAAAATAAGACTTCATTTATAGCTTTAGTACAATTTCTAACCATGAACTATTTTAAGGAAACCGCTAAAGGGGGAGCAAGTGCAGAAGGTCAAGACAAAGCAGTATTTGAAGTAGCCAATGATATATTAGGAAAATTGCCTACAAATTTCGACTTAGTTCTTGCATTGGAAAAGTATCCGACTTTGTATAATCAATCGATGAATACAGTTCTGGTTCAAGAGATGGGAAGGTTTAACAATTTGATCACTGTTGTGCGCAACAGTTTGCGAAACTTACAGAAAGCTATCAAAGGCAAGTATACAATTTTATGTTGATAAACCTTATAGTTTACTGAATGAAGTAGAATATGATAAATGTGTGTTATGGTTTACTCCAATACATTACTTTCACTTACTATATATTATAATATGCTTATTTTTAAACAAATACATTCTTTTAAGAAAAAATCAATTAACACAAATATTTACTTCATTATTATTCAGTTTACTCTCAGGGTATGGTATGGGTTCTTGACAATCAGGCACATTTTTATATTAACTTTTTAATTATAATAATAACTTACAAAGTAACACAAACAATATGCAGGCTAACCAAGATCCATAATATTCAGCAGCAGCCCCTTCCTCACTCTCCAAGTCCCCAGTAAACACTGACTGACTCTCCAGGTACCTTTTTTACCCTATTCTACCTGCCAGGGACCTTTTTTCTTAGCATCCAAAATGGATGCTATGTTTGTAAACATACAATCAAATTGGAGCTGATATTTAAATTTTACTTCTTATCTTATTGTTAGCCTGCCTAACACAATAATCAATAATAAATAATTTGCTACAATAATTATAAAAAATGGGTATATTACAATATAGTAAGGGAAAGTATTGCGATCTAATTCCATTAATTAAAAATTTCCAAAGGGAAATTTTATAATTCCAGTTTTCAAAGGAAATACACGTTTTAGGGTCCTCTGAGTCCAAATTAACCAAGTCCTGCAAAAAGGACTGTGTGTGTGGTAACTCCCGGGCGGAAACGAAAAGTTCTATGAAGCTGAAATTTCATACAACTATACGCCCGAGATGTTACAAAAACTTCTTGATTAAACTCGCTATGTCGATGTAAAGTTAAATGCTTTAATATCATGTAGGTTTTATTCTGATTAAAATAGTCTGACAGGGGTTAAGATATTTCAAAATTTCTTTCTCTAAAGTACCTTTAATTTTGTAATTTTTATGAAATTGGCCATACTATCTTGTTACCACTGATAAATAACAACTTAAAACGCATGTTGAGCGAATTTGAAAAACAACTAATGGAGAAAACTGAAAAAATATTTTTTTAATGCAATTTCATGTTTTTGAAAATAAAAACAACTAGAAAGCTTAAGATTTTAGAAAAAAATATTATCTGATAGACAAGCTTGTAAAAGTTAATAAAGAGTAATAAAAGGCGATAAAAATAAGTGATTATTTTAGATAATAATACAATTGATTTTTAATAAAACACATGTTTCTATAGAAATTCAATTTAATTAATTCTTTAACAGTTTCACTAATTTTTATCTCTAACTGTATTTGAAAATTCTTTAATAGATTTTTAAAACTGAGGTAAGTGAAAGTCGTGTGTTGCCCGCACCAGATTTTTTTAAACATACAAATGAATGCAGCAGTAGTTCATTAATTGTTTTGGTTTAGTACAGCACTTTCGGAATATCTTATCTTTTTTTTTCAGCTGGGGATAAAGGCATTGGAGACCTTGGTCTTGGGATATGGTTTCCAAAGCCCCATCATCGATTATACTTATAGGGTAGGGTCATCACTTCCTCTACTTATTTTTGTGAGTGGCCACCAGTTTGCTGATGGGTCTAACATACCCGGGGTGAGGTTGTGTGTGAATCCCCATTAAAACTGAAAAAGTCTTCCCAGGACTCTAACATTTGGCGTGGTAGAATAACATGCTAGCCACACAGCCATGAGCTCTCCTGATATCTATAATCCTTTAAATGAGTTCTATTTTTAAGTTAAAATAATGAGCAATTATGACTTTCTCATAATATGTGTTCATATAATAATGTGCAAATGTTGAATTATAGATCCAAGGCCCGTGAAATTTCAAGTATGTGCAGAAATGTAATTAGGATAAGTTAAGAATGGAACCTATTAAGCTCCGTAGTTAGTATCATCTGATTAGCCATAGCAGCATTAAGTGATGTTAGGTGGATAAACAAACAAGTTATTTCTGAATCCCTCATATACGAATATTTAATAAAACCAATAATTTCAGAATCAGCCATTTTACCCAAAATACATGACAATATCCAACATCCCCAGAAATAAAAAAAATACATGAAATAATACATCGGCAACACTGCATTCAATATTCAATTCCACTAGTCAGAGCAGTTGGTGTATTTAATTACATTTTTTCCAGGTCAAGTTGTAATGTCATTTGAATTAGAAGCGGTATACAAAAATGTGCTTATAGGGAAAATACCAGCCATGTGGAATAAAGTTTCTTATCCATCTCTTAAGCCTCTTGGAAGCTATATCAATGATCTACTAGCAAGACTGGAATTTTTAGAGGTCTGTCTAAATACAGGTATTAACTGATCGATAATATGTTTGTGTATTGTATATTTATAATCTTGTTTAACTTTGCAGAGATGGTACAAACATGGACCTCCAGTAATTTTCTGGCTTTCAGGATTCTTTTTCACTCAAGCATTTTTAACTGGAGCACAGCAAAATTTTGCTAGAAAGTACAAAATACCAATCGATTTGTTAGCTTTTGATTTCAAAGTGAGTTTCAAATCTAGTAGTTTTCCAATTACTATAAGGTTTTGTTCTTAATACCATCATTACCTCTTTAAGCTCTGGAAGGGTTTCAAGTTTCTTAGGCAGTGTCCAAACTGGTGGTTTGCAGATGATGCCAAGGGGGTCCTCAAAATTATTTTTCATTTTCATTCAGGGGGTCATTGGAAAATTATTTTTAAATTACCCTAACATATATTGGTCATTTTATAACCTTTTGAAAATAATGAGCAAAGTACATATAATTAATAACATTTCCTTTCTTTGTGATTATTTGAACAAATACCTATCTTGCATTAGTTTTAAATGTAAGTAATTCAATGTTTTGAGGATTGAAGTAAACTCCTAGAGCTTGGTTCTTTTTTCTTAATTTCCACTTCCCCCACTTGACTATTTTTGATATACCAAGTTTAGATTGTAATACTATTTTGCATGATGTGGTACAATTTAGCCAATAGGATTCATATTCACTATTTTTAGGAATTATGAGGTTGAAGCGAAAGGATGAAGGGGACCTTAAAGAATTTTTGTTAGGAACCACTACTTAAGGGATCTATTAATTTTATACCTTAATTAGTTTTTCGTCAAAGAAAGCAATAAAAAAATCATCTAATCATTTGACTAAAATGTATGAAAATTGATAACAAACCAATAATTGAGTTAACATAATAAGTTAAATATTAATTGGTCGTATTTTACCTGAACATAATAGACCATCAGACTCATTTCATCAACAAGGGGAAAGGAGAGTGTGTTGTCCATTTGATGAATAATGAAATTGATGAATAAAGCTCGATTATGGAACTTTCCAAAATGCCTGATATACATATTGTAATTTTTTTTTGGACACCCTGCATAGTAATGGTGAAAGAGCTGAAATTCGGTAATTAGGACTTTCTTTCAATCATAATGATATAATATTGAAGCAGATTTTACTCCTTAATTTTTAATGTTTTCTTCAATTTTCAAATCTTTTCAAAGGTTTGTACATCTCTTTCCATTAATTTAGAACCTAATCTAACTTGAATTTAAAAAAAAAAAAAAAAAAAATTCAGTAGATTAGGTTCATAAAATTTTTACTGATAATTTTCATAGAAAAAATATCAAATTAAAGCATACTAGGTTGAATTAATTATTTCACAGTATTTGATCCATGATTCCTTTTTGCAGGTGATGGTTGAAAGTGAGTTTGATACACCACCTGATGATGGTGTTTATGTTGATGGTATGTTCATCGAAGGTGCCAGATGGAATGCGGAGATCCAAAAGCTCGATGAATCCCTGCCAAAGGTTCTCTTTGATAAAATGCCCATAGTAAGTATTTGTTATTACGTTGACACCTACTTAATGTATATTAAAAATATTCTATTTTTAAAAATAAATTATTTATATTTTCTAGATGTGGCTTAAACCCATAAGGAAATCAGATCTGATAATGGGGACACGATATATTTGCCCGCTTTACAAAACAGCAGAAAGGAGAGGAGTACTTTCTACTACTGGTCATTCTACCAACTTCGTAATTGCTATATTTTTGGCAACTCAAAAAAATGCTAATCATTGGATAATGAGAGGGGTCGCATTGCTCTGTCAGTTGTCATTTTAAAAATGTAATTAATAAAGAACTAAAACATTTACTAGTATTTTTTAAGTAGAGTTTTAAAGACTCAAATATACATTTTTTTTATTTAATTCTAATTACATTAATACCTTAATACTGTTCTATTAGGTAATGAAAAGCCATGATAATAACATTCGAGGTTAGTTATAATTCTGTAGGGTGACTAGTCACTTTTTGCGAACAGAGGTTTTGTACATAATGAGTATATATAAATGTCAACATAACAATGTTTATCCTGAAACAATAAAAAAGGATAAAATTTCAAAGGTTGACTGAATATAGGGGTGTATCTTGAAACATATATATACAAAGTAGGCTTACTTTTGGATGGTGTTTATACGAATCTATCAGTTAAGGTTGAGCAGAGAATTTAAAATGACAAATATTTTTAGAAACTCAATATTCAATGTATTTTATACCAGCTCATTAGTATGACCAATTTATGACTAGAGATTAGTATGACACAAAAGTTGCCATCTGGATAACTCCAAAGGGAGGTGAGACAGGGAGAGCTTGACTTTTCCCATCTAATGGAGGAAGAAAATTATTCTTCAATCCTTCTTCAAGGAGTTCGTCAATAGTTGAAAGGAAGTGGTTGTTCTTTCTATTTTGGAGGAACTAATCCACCAGACGCTGAAAAGCCATCATGAGAATCAGGACAGCACACAATGGATGAAGGGGTTGGAAAGGATAGAATCAGCATTCCGCCTGATGTAATAAATAAGGTATAGCCTCAGCACTAAAGTGTGCAACCGTGCATCAGGTCGCACCAAAGAAAACCTTTGAATTAACTAAAAGTAGAGGGATAGATTAACACTAGTGGCTTACGTGCATTCTGATGTAATAAACCACTGTTGCTATAAAAATTTACCATCCGTTGAATCTTGACTTTCCCACAATGGTTAGAATATATTGGCCTGTTGTAGAATAACTCACCCTGTTGGCCATAATTGGAAAAGGATAGGATGTAAAATAAAGAAATTAACAAAAAGGAATTCATGGTTTTCGATGGGGAGAGGAGTGCCCCTTAACAATTTTTAATAATTAAATTAAATTAAAATTAATACATACAGAGTTTAGAGAAACAAATCAAAGCAAAAAAACTTTATAACATTACAAGATCTCTTCTAAGAATGGATTTATGAAAAAAATTGACCAATTAAGAAGTAGAATGGGACACCCAACCTGTCAGACTAAGTGTATGAATGAGTATTTCTCTGAGATGCAGAACATGAATTGTGAAGAATATGATAAATCATCACCTCGGATACAAAACAGAGAAGCCCCTTTCTTTGGTGGCATACATGCTACTATAGTCGCATAAAGAGGATGCTCAAGTATAAAACAGGAAAAGTCAACCTCTCTTCATGAAGATTAGGCAGGAAGAGTTGCCTAAATTTTATTACAAGGTCTATAATCACCTTAATGATACTTTCACAAATTCTAGCTAAGCCATAATCACTTAATTCAGCCATTCCACATCTATTGCATCTTCATTAACACGACTGAAGTCAAGTGGTTTAGGAAAAAGGAGTTGACCAGCCATATGGAAGACAGGAATGCAAGTTGTTGAAAATGGCAAACTCAACAAAGAATTTTTAACCAGGATACAATCAGTAAGACATTGTGGAGGATGAACAATATTGAGGTTTTGAATATACCCATGGTGACACCCGCTTATAAACACAGCTGTTGGGACTGCGATGTGTAGGTAATGTTCCAGCTAGTATATCGGATCATGGCGTATTGGAAAAATTTACATCTGAAACATAAAAAAATTTTTTTTTTTACTCAAGAGAGACTAAAACAAGATACGTGGCTTAAATAAATAAAATTCAAGACTTACAGTCAGGGACTCTTGAACAAGCATCTTATGTTGCCATGCTCAAAGGCACTAAAGATGATGCGGACTAATTTGTCAAAAGGGAGATGTATATCTCTCAGCCAAGTATTAGTCTTCTTCAAGTCCAAGAATTTGAACTTTGCTGATTGATCATTATCCATCGACTGCAATTGGCACCGAAAAAAGAAATAAGCAAATTAATATAATTCTAAAACTAAAATTCATACTTTCTACTACTAATTCATACTTTAAAAGCAGTAGTATTATACTAAGCAATGAACCAATAGTGGTTGAAACCACTAGGTTAAAGATAAGATTGTGAGGCCACAGTGCATAAGTTGGTAATTGTTAATATGTAACACCTCTTTAGATACAAGAATGATTTGATTAAGAGGTCACAGTCCCACAGGTCCTCACAGATCGGTAGTTAGGGAAAAAACAAATTGAAATACATTGATAAGGTATACTATACTTCATAAAAAAGAAATGTTTAGATATCACACTTTCACAAAGGGAATAGACAAATAATGCTGGATACTACATTGCAATATACATTAAATATATGATAGTTGAAACGTTACAGTTGATAGTAAATTTATGATTACCTAAAGTTTGGAACACGTCCTCTAGACATGGAACACATCTCACCTCACACCCCACAGTGGCGGTGGGTTCTCAGAATGCCATGCCCCTGTAGAAATGCTATATAGCCTAGTGATACTCTCAGATTGTCAATATTTAAATCGCACGCTATGAATTCCACCACGAGGTGAAACCACAATACAGAGTGAAACCATAAGATGAAATGTGAATTTCCGGAAGGAAGATGTTAAAGGAAGAATTAGTTGAATGGTGGGGAGACGCGGGTTATTCAAAATATTGTTCAATGGGTAAAAATTTAATGGCGAGAAATAGAAAAAGTAGGAGATATAAGGAGGATTATTTAGGAAATAGCTATGTGAATAAGGACTTAAATTCTATTTACTTTGATTGAAGGAAATGAGGTGTGTTTTAATAATGATTATAATAAATTGGGGGCGGGGTGGCCGAGATGGTTAGCGCATGGTGCTTTAAACACGCATTGCCTAGCTACCAGATGACCAATATCTTGAAACCAAAAATTACGAGTTCAACTCTCAGAACCGGAGGGGACTTTTATCTCGGCATTAACCCCCCGCCCTCACCCCCTGGTCCGAGAAACCCCGTATAGCCTTCGAAGGCGAGGTAGGGGTGAACAAAAAAAAAATATAATAAATTAAACAAATTTATAATAATTATGATCTTGTTTTTTATTAACCTCACATATATAACTACAACTAGATGAGGAAGATGGTTTGGGGGTGTGGTCATCAGAAAAAAACACACATTAAAAAGTAGTAAAATTTTCTTTCTGATGACCACACCCCCAACCATCTTCCTCATCTGATATTCTCAACGGCCAACTAAACTCCATCATCATCACACATATAACTTCCACAGTAAGGGGAAGTATTGTGATCGTGAAAATTTTCGAATATTCAACGGAAATACAAGTTTTAGCATTCCCTGGGTCCAAATGTATATATATATTATATATATATAAACAGAACCGAAGTTAAAGCGTTTCAAAGAAAACCGGAAACATGTCGCAGGCTCGGCACCTATGGAATTTCGAGATGATACTTATACCCAGATTTAGTACCTAATTCGTACCAAAATATCAAATTGTGTTTCCTATTGCCCTGTGAATACAAAACAAAATACCACTCATTATCGGCATATTTATTATTTTATATTATTATATTATATTATATCGGCATATTTTTTTTAGTTGTATTATTTTAAAAAAAGCTAAGCGTGCTGTAGAAGCTCATAGTAAAAATTTGCATAAGGATTTTTTGTTTGTTAATTTATTTAACGTTACATTATGCAACTGTGGCTAATCGAACGATACTACAATGGGAGTCCTAAATTTTGCCTATCCAGATTTTATTAGGATCTTTAACGAGTACCTGACATCGCACAGGCTCGGGTTTGCATATGGGTATGATGCCTCAACCGAACACAACTGTAAAATTGGTTTGCTAAATTTCTTTCAGGAAATTTTGATATCAATGATGTTCCACGGTCTTGTCGCCCACATGATATTAAAACGATCAATTTTAAGACCATTGTTGATAAAAATCATACCCAATCTTCAAAAACAATTTCCATAGCCGAGCCTCTGGAAACTTATTTGTCAACCCAATATTATGAAAAAGTTGAATTGGGTGACCGGCACGTGCACTTACGGTTCCATCTGCTTTGTTTATTTAAGTTTATATTCCTAAAAACCTATATTTCACTTTGAAGCATAATTAATTTCCTGTGTTTTTCATAGACTCACTCAATCTGTCTCGTTAAAAGTCTGTAAATACTAACTTGTGTAACTTATTTTAAACTTATTTCATTCAGTATTGCTAACTCGCTGATGATTAAGCTAGAAATATTAATATTGAAATTGATTACACTTCATTAGCATGAGAGAGGAGAGAGGGTTGAAGGGAAGTAGAAGAGAGTAAATATTTACAACTAGTTTATAACTGGAATTTAAAACATTTCAAAATCGATATGTACCTTTACTACATATTTTCATATACACTAAAATTGAAGGCGATATATCTCAAACACAAAAGTAATTTTAAATTTGCCGTAAGAGTTTTTTATTTATTCTATAATATCACCGAATCCTGAGAGATACTAATTTTATAGATATGGTACTAAATAGTTAAAATTCCATGTATAATGCACCCTCACGTAGCACCTGGTCCAACTCTATTTGACATATAACTGATAAGTAGTATTAATTAGGGACTACTGGATTTCATAATCTCACATACACACGTGGTCTAAAAATAGTCGACGTAATAACTCCGGTTCCTGATGGATACTATTTATAATTTTTTGATACGAATTAGTACTAATTAGGTACTAAATCGTGTATAAGTTCCAAGAAAGGTTAAGTGCAAGAGCTGGCAAGAGTTCCAAAGAGCTTCGAATAAATGTTCTAAAACGTCTAAGATTTCACGCATTATCGTCTTCTTTGGTTATGATTTGTTCCTATAACAGCACGGAGGTAATTGTATTTATTGTTCAGTATCTGTTTTAGTTTTTTAAGATTTTGACTCTAAATCAGTGTGACATTTTTTATATTTCAAACACTTTGATGAGCCATTAAAAACTTGAGATTTAAAAGTAAATACAAACCTTTTTTCTTTCTTTGTTAAATTAGTGGGACATTTAATTTGTTTTATCATTATTGTTATTTTAAATTTAAGATCAGCGAATGCAATGTTATGCTCACCAGACCCTCCTAAATATTCAGAAGGCGATATTGGGTCTGAAATAATTAGCGAAATAACAATGGGTGGAGAAGAGAGTGAAGATGCATCTGCTGACAGCGGGGATGAATTACCTGGCCAAATTAATTACTATCAGTTGCTTCCCCAAGATATCTCAACAGGAGACAGCAATGGGAATGTAAGTTAAAAAAGTATAAATTGAATTATTTTAAAGGGTAGAACAATTTATTTTCAAAAACCACATGACATTTTTTTACTTTCACTTACTATATTTAGTAAGTGAAAGTATTGCGATCGTGAGAATTTTTGAATTCCAGTTTTCAACAGAAATACACATTTTAGGGTCCTCTGAGTCCAAATAACCAAGTCCCGCAAAAAGGTCTGTGTGTGTGTGTGGTAACTCCCGGGAGGAAACTACAAGTTCCTATGAAACTGAAATTTCATATTTAAGACAAATATAACCCTGAGATGTTACAAAATCTTTTTCATCTAAATCAGCTAACCAGGAGAGCTACTTTATACCATGCATTTTGCACTTTTTTTCGATTTTCTCAAAAACGGTTCGACGATTTTGACTAAACTCAATATATCGATGTAAAATTTAATTTCATGTAGGTTTCATTCTGATTAAAATGGTTGTGACAGGACTTACATGCCGATATTTTAAATTGTCTTCCTCTAAAGTACCTTTAATTTTGTTGATTCTATAAAAATAACTATATTATCTTGTTACCACTGATGAAAAACAGGTAAATATATAAATTAAATGAATTCTATACCCAACTAAAGGAGAAAACAGAAAAAATATTTATTTTTTTCACAATTGTTCGTTTTTGTACATAAGAATAGTAATATACCGTTTGAAAGCTAAAGATTTTAGAAAAAATATTGTCTTATACACAAGGTTTTAAAAGTTAATAGAGAGTGATGAAAAGCCGATAAAACTACCTGATTATTTTAGATAATAATATAATAGATTTTTTAATAGAACAGATGTTTCCATAGAAATTCCATTTGACTATTTTATCTCATACTGTATTTGAAAATTCTTTAATGATTTTAAAAATGGAGGTAAGTGAAAGTCGTGTGTTGCCCGCACCGGACTTTTTAATTTTTGTTATTGATGTCTTTCAGTATCTATTCCTTGCTCATATAAAGAAAAATTTATTCAATTAATTTCTTATTAGTAATTATATTTAGTCTGTCTCTGTACTCATCTTCACCCACAAGAAATCAAAAATTGACTCAAGAAACTTGCTCCTAATAGTTATTGCCTGTTTTAGTAGTAAACATCTTTATATTTTGTACAATATTATTTTTATGATTCAATAAGTTATAATATTGCATATTGAACAAATGTTTTTTTTTTTTTAGGGACATTCTGTAGCTGAAGAAGATTATTCATTAGAACCTTCTGAACCATGTTCTGTTGTAAATGGAGCCGAAGCAACACTTCAAACACCAACCAAGGTAAAATTTTAACTTTTAGTTGGTTCTATTTTTTTTTTTTATTATAATTTGTTTATAAAAAAAATATTTAAAGTGGTTTACATAATAAATGTAATGTCAACTATAATCATAAAGTAATCACTAAGTAGGCAAAAGATTAGATGTAGAAGATTCCAAAATGAACCAAAAATAATTTCATTATGTTTGACAGGCAGGTTTTTAGGAAATATACTATGTCCAGAAACAGGAGGTTGCTATTCCTAAATGTCAGAGGGATATTGTACAAAATGGATAAAAAATGTATATCTTTAGAAATAAAAATTTCCTGTTAAGCTATGCATTAACATAGGAAAACTGGTTTCATGTTTGTATTTAATCAAATCCATTAAGGGGAATTTACATGTTCTACTCCGAATTATATGTTAATCCGAATTTGATGAGTTTTAATGATTGTAGATTGGTAAATATATGGTCTGATATTAAAAATGTTTTCATCCTTTTTGGGCCATTGCCATTGGGGCACACCTAGCCTCTATAAAGTTCTTCTTCTCTTCTCCGGGGTTCTGCAATGATGTCACATCCCGGTCCTCAGTACTCCGTCTCTCCAATAATCTCGATCATTCCAGTCGTCCTCAGTCAGACCTCTGGCTGCCATATCCTCCATTACCTCTTCTATCCATCTTTTCTGAGGTCTTTCCCGTTTTCTCCTCTTGGGTGGGCTCATCCATTTTCATAACGTGCCCATACCACATCAGCCTTCTTCTACTAATTTCTTTGAGAATGGTGAGTTCGGCCTCCACTCTTTCCCTTATTTGATTATTGGGGATTTTTTCTAACCGATACACGGCACAATTTCTTCTCCAAAAATCCATCTCCAGGAATAATAATTTTTTTTCGCTGGGATTTCTTCACTGTCCAAGATTCACATCCATACAGCGTAGTGCCAACCAGAAATGCTTTTTTTCACCTCTATAAAGTGGGTACCCAAAATTAGGGGGAAACCTGGAGGCTGAGCGTGATCTAGGCCTAACCACCTCCTTGCACAGCCGTTGGCCATGAAACAGTACAACTCTGTAAGTACTGAAGACCAGACCCTTCATGGGTTGCCGAGTTACAGGTTTTTTTGATCTTACAGTGATAGATATCTGGTTCGCCATATGCTCCAACAATGTATAAATCAGATTTATTAGATGCAATATTATTATAGTTATCTTTATTATAAATGAATATAAGTTATAATAAATGTTTTGTAAGCTGCTGATAGAGCTTGTAATGTATGTAAATTTTTAATATATGTTTTCATTTTCCTTATGTACTCTACAAATTTAAAGTGATACTGATCTTGGTATTATTTTTTGTTGTATCATTGAATTGAATGTAAAAAATGTTATCAACATTGTCAATTATTTGAAAATATTGAATCGTTGACTGTATATTAAATAATGGGTTTTTGAAAAAAGCATTTGTCAACATAAGCGAATTTTATAGGATTACATTTCTGTGTTTGTTTCAGGAACGTACAGATATTGAAGTGAATGATGAAGAAGTGAGATCAGTAATGCAAAATATAGTTTTACCACCATCCGCCATTCCTCCCTGGGCTGCTACTGTTCCTGAATCACAATGGACTGCGTTTCTTCTTTCGAGGATGAATAATTTACAAAGAAATAATAAATCATAATCTTATTATAATGTATATATTTTTGTTTTTACTATGAAGTTTATAGAGTATTGTGTTAATGTATATATTTTTACATAGTCCAAGCTTTAATAGTATAACAATCAATAATGTTAGGACTTATTGGAATTTGACTTCCATAATTTATTTATTTATTAAAAGCAATTTTTTTTTGTGATTGCTTATTTTGAAAATAACAGATATTTAGTAATTTACCTTCTATATCAATATTTCTCTTTGTGTAATTTAATTCCTTATAGTTACTTTTGTACTGATATTGCTAGCTACACTATGATTCTTTTTTTTAAACATTAATTTTGTTTATTCTCTTGTTCCAAGAACTCTTCCCCTTTTTCCCCAATAAATTTCATCTTTTGACATTTAATTAAAACCCTGTTTTCTGGTGAATGGTTTTAATAAGTATTAACTTTAAAAAAATGTTATGTTATTGTAACCAAGTTATTTTATGTATGTAGTAGGAAAATGGGAAATATATGTAGCAAAGGGACATTACTCTGAAACTATAACTATGTCATTATAGTATGAATTTTAATAAAACCAAAGTAAATTAAATATTTTATTAATAAAATAATATATAAGGATTACAGATAATTTAACTTTTTTTAAAAATATAATAGAAGACATATAATATTTATGCTAATCATTTATAAATATATTGTTTTTATTACAATAAAGTACTATGTACGTTTTTATTTTGTGTCCGTCAATTATTCCTAGGTGTAACAACTAACTGCTTGCAAACGCAGTTATTCCATGTCTGAATAAATCAACAATTGCATCAGGTATAAACTGAGTGAGGAGAGACCTTGGATGGTTTCCAACACTGATAAATAGTTCCAAAAACTGCATCATGCTGAGGGATTCTGGAGCTACATCCTGTTTTCCACTCCTGGAATGCAATCATATTTCAATTACATAAGTGATTGTCATTAATATTTATACTTAGAGGTACTTATAATCCTAAAAGCATTTAGGCTTTTCTATATGCATCCTTACTTCTATGTTCTATGTAAGAAACAACCGTACATACTGAATTTCCACTCATTTAATCCAAATGGGAAGTTTTCACATGTTACGGGGGAAGAGGAAGTATTTGGGTGGGAGACTACTAACTAAAGAAAACCAAGGAGTCAAGTTTTTTTTGGTCAATCAGCCCCCTTCAGGTAAGTGGAACTTGATGGAAAATCTATTGATTTTAATCAAAAATTGTGTGTAAAATGTCAAAAAGCTGCCAAGAGGTTTGTTCTACGGATAAATGGTTGCAGGGACCTGAATCACCATAATGCATGAAGCTAAAGCCATTTTCTCTCTGTCCTTAAATCCAAGTAAGTAAAAAGGAAGGACACTGCCAAATCAGTTTCAAAAGTACCATTTAAGGCAAGATAAGGCGACTTTAAGGCTGTGATGGACGAGTGAGTTAAGGTATAGTTTAGTTTGAAATTTATTATGAGGTTGTTCCATGAAATGAATCTTACTCTTGTTAGAATAGGATCACCCATCCTGTTTACTGTAACTGGATAGGAAAAGCAGTAAAACCAGAGTAGAAGAAATAGAAAGGTGACTTCAACATCTCTCAGACTAAGATTTTTTCATGATCTCTGAACACACAAAACTCACTCTGTTCTTCATTTCTTAAAACGAACTAAAACACACTCTCATCCCTATCTGATATTCTTTGATTCAAAGTTAAAGCCAATTAATTTTGTAGAATATATAATAAAAAAAATATTAATGATAGATTAAAAAAAATAAATATGTATTACTGTCTTATTTTTTTCACTTACGTTAGAGAGGCAAGCATATATGACTTTATATACTGGCTTCCAAAGAGGACGTACTGTTTTACAATATTAACATGATACTGTTTCAATAAAGTATGAATACCCACAACAAAAGGGGTTATACCTTCACCTGTTCTCTTGCAAACCAAGGTAGCTGAAAACAAGAAAGAAATAGTTGAATAATATTGTCATTAGTAAAATAAAAGTATAAATCACAAATAGATATCATTTGAAAAATCTGATTTGCAATATCTTGTAAAAGTGCTTTGATCAAGTTTTGGAATAAGGTACACATAAAGTATTATAAGGAAATACAACCACCAGAACAGGCATTATTAAAATTAGAAATTGATTATTTTTCAATTGATTTTTTATGTTATTTTGTATTAATAGTTATTTTAAAAATTATTACTTTAAATAAATAATTTAAAACAATTATTTTTAAGCCTAATATTTGAAATAAAGCCTGAAAATGATAGATATATTTTTCATTATTTTAAACAGTTAAATATTTCCTGCTAGATTCTTTCCATAACTACAATGATTCAAATCCAAGCCCTCGAGATTAGACTTAATACAATCCTCCCATCGATGCTTAGGCCTACCTCTCAGACACCTACCAGTCAGTTCAGTGCATACAAACTTTTTCAAAATTGGTTCTTCACAGAGCCCAAGAACTTAGCACATCCATTTGAGTCTTCGCAATGCTATCAATTCAATTATACTCAATGGGATGCTCTGCAATCCTGTATTGTGCAAAATTCCCCAGTGTCCTCATCCCTCTTAGAAAAAAATATTTTATGCAGTACCTTATTCTCAAAAACGTTTCAGACGCTGTTCATTCTTAAAAGTAAGCGACAATGTTTCACATCAATATAAAACTATTGAAAGAATAATAGTTTTATAAATCATAACCTTTAAGTGTCTTGATAGAAGCCATAAGCTAAGTAATTTCGCAACTGAATGATAACATGCATTTCCTGCCTTTAACTACGACTTTATTTCCTTCTGGAATTCGTTTTTTTTTCATGTTATCATTGAATCTGAATACTTAAATTTTGCAACATGTTTAAACGTATGTTCTGAAATATCCATCATTTAATCATACATTTAATTTTATCCAAATTTATTTCAAGCCTTATTTCTTTACCAGTTTTAAGTAATTTACTTGTATTTAGTAGCATATCTTTGTCCAGCAGTACCAAATCATCAACATATCTTAGAACCGCAATTTTAACCCATGGATTTAAATCTTTCTCAGTACGAAACAACAAATTCATATATACATTATATAAAATTAAGGCACATAAAACACAATTATAAACAATAATGCAGCATTCACATAAAGAAAAATACAATGAATGAATAAGAGGCATTGAGGATGACATGTATAAAAATAAGTTATTTGAATTTAATAATTTAGCAATTTTTTCCTCACTGTGGGATTTCGTCCAATTTCAACATCACAGCAATATTTGGAGGATTTGTGTAAGAATTTTCGAAAATTTTGTAAAACATTATTTGTAAATAGTAGCTATTATAAAACAAGTCTGGCATATCGTCCAGATGTGTTTAGTTCTTGACACATACATCGTCATGCTATCATAGTCCATCCACTTTAACTCCTAATGCAGTGCGAGGAAGAAGTCTGTAGAGCCCTCTCCAGATCTACCGGTCTTCTACAAGGTGCCTTCTATCATTCTAGTGTTCTGTCCTCTTCTTAGGAAGTCTCTCTTTACCCCATCATCTAGGCCTTCCTATTCCTCTTTTGCCCTCTAGTTTTACTTGATAGGTTTTGCTGGCTATCCTATTATGTTTCATTTACAGAAGATGTCCTAACCATCTCAGTTTATTTTCCTCTATCACAATATTGGTGTGCTTGACATTGGGATTCGACTTATGGTGTCGTTTCATACACAAGTAAACAATATTGAAGTGGGAGATAAACATAATATTGGAGGAGAAGATGGTTAGTGTTTTAAATACAATCAGTGACATAAATGTATAATTTTACTTACCTAAAGATTTATCATACGTGAAGCGTGGTACATGAACTGAAGAGAATAGGAATGCAAAAAGGGATATGTAGGGTATATTTTTACACGTAATATAAATGTTAAAATAGGGTTCATTAGCTCCGACCCACATCAGCAGTTCAGATACCCTACTCAGTTCTGCGGCTGTTGGACCAGGTTTAGAATTATCTTTTTCGTGATCTAAAGCCTGAATCAACAGTGCTCTAGAGGGCAAAACAAAAAAATATTAGTCTTTTAAAAATATTTTAGATGTCGAATAAAAAAATTAACTTACTCATTTACAGCAAGCAGGGAAGACGTATAATTACGAGCATGGATTTTGGCACTCTGATTAAGAGTGAAAGATATTTGTTTTCTTAATATTTGGAGATTTCCAATTAGTACTAATGCATCAAAAAGGTTAATAGCAGAAAAAAGTCTGGAAAGTCTTGTAGCAGCAGTAGGATATAATTTTGATGGTTGATCTAAAACATATATTTTTGTTACCTACAATGCAACTTTTCAAGTGAGAGTTAAATTTAAATTCATTAAAAAGAAAAGAAAGTTAAAATTTTTCCATAATAAATCTTATTACTTCCACTAACCTCTGTATGAAATATATAATAAGAACAAGTATTGCAATCGTGAACATTTTTTAATTCCAGTTTTCAATGGAAATACACATTTTAGGATCGCCTGAGTCCAAATGAACAAGTCCCTCACAATGGTCTATGTTTGTAAGTGGTAAGTCTTTTTTTTAATCTTACAAACAGTAATGACTATAATATAGTCTTGACGAATGACTGATTGATGACAAACAGATAACACTAAGTAATTGTTGTATATAATAATTTATATTCTTAGATATGTTTCTACTCAGGTTCTAGGCAGGTCTTTACCTATTTCAAATATTTAGACTTCAAACTAAATAGAATTTTTTTATTAAAGTTGATAGCCACTTTTTAAAAATAATTTATTTGTTCTTACTTAATCTAAAAAAGTTTTTTTAACTTACCAACAGTAATGGAATAGGGAGAAAGTGATTTTGCAATGCTTCCAAACATATCCAGCCAAGCATTGTTGTTACAAGCTTCCTTTTCTAGAAAAGTCACAATATCCTAAAAAAAAAAAAAAAAAAAAAAAAAAAAAAAAATCACTAAACTATTTGTTGCACTATCATAAAATAAATAAACATTATAAAAGGTTAAAAGAAAAGACAAATTTTTTAGAAAAATTGTAACTATACATATGTACATGTAATATGCTTATATCTCATGAGCATTTAAGAAAAAATTAACCTTAATTAAATCAAAATTAAATTAATTGGAAAAATTGGGAGAAAACTATTTTCTCAACAAAATCTGTAAGAAGCGGACAAAAAGTGGATGCGCAGGAAATCTCTGACTCCAGGAAAAGAGCTGCAAAAAGTGGAAGTGCATCCAAAGGAAATAAACATAATTCCGCAGGAGCCATTTTTTAGGCACTGGCGTAACTTGACAACGGTGAAGGTATTGCTTATAGCCCATTCACTTTTAAGTACAAAAATAACTGAGAACAAAAGGTTCAGGTTTCATTTGTAACAGCAATATATTGAAAATTAAGGACGTATTTCTGGGATCACTTATAGCTGGGTGGTTAGCATAACAGCCTCCTATGCCAAAGGTCACGGGTTCGAACTCGCAGGTGGTCCTAGGGTTTTTTTAATGAGAGTAAAATATCCTTAGTTATGCCGTCCTTCGGGAGGGACGTTAAAAGGTGGTCCCGAGCCTGTGCGATGTCAGGTACTCGTTAAAGATCCCTATCCTAATAAAACTGGATAGGCAAAATTTAGGCTCCTACTGTAGCATCCTCCAATTAGCCATAGTAGCATAAAGTGACATTAAATAAATAAACAAACAACAACACAAGGGCGTATTTCTCAAAAAAATAAATAACAAAAGAAAATCACAGAAATATAGGTAAATTGCAAAATTAAGGTATACTTGTATTGGCAAAGGAGAGAATAATCGTTCATTTCTATCAAATGAAACATAAATGCAATAGTTGCTTTTGGTATTGAATTACTGGCTGTCTTCCCCAACCTAGGGTCTATATGAATCAAACAGGAATTTAAAAAACTGCTTAATCATATAAAATATCTATATTTCAAGATATGTAACATGTACGATTATGAACAGGATACTTCAGAAGATGGAAAAAAAAGAAGAAAAACATGAATGAAATATATTTGATTCACCTGTAACTGCTTTGCTATTATGAAAGATACAATGCGGTCAAGCCCAACTAAACCAGGAACACTCACAGCTTTCAGTATACGCTTAAAAAGATCTAAATCTGCAACTTTCAGTTTGGTTTTGATGTCTATCCACGTCGAGTGCTGCTCTACATAAAATGTAGTTCTATAAAATAAATATATCATACCAAAATTTTATAAAATTAAATATCATACATTACATTCAATTAATAACACTAACTTAGGATCTATTGTATGAAGCAGTTGTTTTGCAAGACGTCCCATGAAAGTAGCACCTAACAAGTCAGTATAAACACCTTTGCGCACTACATTTTTACATTCAATATCTACGCTTGCCATTATCGCATTTTTAAGTTCTTCCTGAAAGATGTAAAGAAAACAAATTCAAGAATTTAACTGTCATAAAATGTAATGCTTATTACAAATGAATAATATAATCTAAAAAAAATCTAACCTGCCACATTTTAACACCATTGACTCCAGTGTAATCTTGAACATATTCAAAAGAATTTCTATGACCTTCCATTATTGCACCCAAATCTTCCAGCTTCGATTTCAGATCCAACTTGAAAATTAGAAATATGCATTAATAGACAATACTAGTCACAAAAAAATAAAAATAAAAGCTTTTAGTTAAAACAATCAAGCATCCTTTTTTGGGACCATTGGGAGCTATTCCACTGGTCCCTTTTTGGATCAAATGGCTACAAGTTAGTATTTTGTTTTTAAGATAAGAAAACACCACACTTTGAGATGAATTTCAGTAATAATTTTGATGTTTTTTTTGAGTTCATGATGTATCTACAAATCCCTGAAGTTCCTCTAAAGTGATTCAGAGAATTGGAAATATGTGTGTGAAAGGAGCTAACTTTAGAAAAGTGCATTTATGGAGGGCCTCAATTTTTTTTTTCCCCCACCATTCTATTTTGATTTTTATATTTTTAATTTCATTTGAGTGAAAATATGGTCTAAGAGGCAGTCAGCTAATGCTTTTTTTGAAATTTTTTATTTTATAAAAACTAACTTTAATTTATAATAAATATCAACAGTTGACCATTGGGGAATTTAGAAAGTAGATAGTTCGGGTCGGGTCAAGTAAGAAACAATAAAATATTCTAAACTTCTTATTGCCTTGCCATTATTTGTTGCTTTATAATAAATGGTGAGGACTACTTCATTGATTCTTGCTTGTCTACTACCTAGACTAAAGGGAGATTTTAACTAATTTTTATTTATATTTAATAACAAATCTTAATTTAAATAATGGGAAAGAATTGCATGTGATAATGTCAGAGGTAAAAAAGAATGGCATGACACAAAACTAAGAACTATAAAAATCCTCACTCAAAATCAACTTATTATTTTGAAATTTTCAGCAACTTCAACACTTACTAGACATACGGCCAAACCTTCCTCTTAACTACGAAAGACTCATCTACATGACTATCATAAGACTGATCTGGACTTAGAGAGTAGAGCTAAAGGGCACTATTAAACCATCGAATTCCTCTTGCATACAATCCAAAATTCTTTATGCTCAATACTTCCTCAGGATTAAACTCATCCATAATGACAACCTTCCACATTTAGGTGGTTTGGTCCAAAGTAGGTACTATTCCTTCCATGAAAAAAAAGTTATTTCCACTCTAACCCACTAGTTTTTATCCTAGCATCCCCTTCAATTCCTGATAATCCTCTGAGATGGCTGACAAGAAGATGGTTGAGGGACCTTCTGATTTAGAATTCCTATTGGAGTACTACAAACGGGTAGTGTCTCTATATGTATTTCATTTCATTGTATTATATTTCCATCACATTTACTTGATGCATTTCTTCATATATATCTATATCTAGTTGTAAATATCAATAAATATGTAAAAAAAAAAAAAAATAAAATTAAGCAACTTAAATACTTTCCAAAGAAAATCAGCTTTTACTTTAGTAACCTTAAACAATAATAAATTAATAAGCTTTGCTTGATACTTATTTAATACCTTTGATTTAGGAGAGAACTGTAAACCTCCATCAAGAGCCGCTTTGATATGAGACGTCAATTCATTCCTTATCCCAGTCTCGAGTAGCTCTCTCGGGTCTACCCTGACTATACCCACGAGGGTCGACTTCATATTGAGAAGACCTTTTGAGAAAACAGAAACTCTGTGAGTCAGTTTAGCTACCTGTTACAATTAAGAAAAACAAAACATAGATGTAAGTAATCGACTACATTCATGCAAAAGTTCATACACATGCATAAAATATGAGGATTTTATGAAATGTTATGATATGACGTACCGAAATCTCTTTAAGAATCCTCAGTTTCATTTCCTATACTTCATGCACTCAATATCAATAATATTATACTATACTTAATGATAAGATGATTTCATTCATTATATCTAATGTATGACAAATGATAATTACATTTTCAAATTATTAACTGAATATTTTAGATCCTAGCGTTGTATAGAGCGTGGGGCCTGAAGGTGAATAAAGAAAAAATGAAGTATATGGCATTTAATGGGAATGTATGAGCATTATTCCAAGAAAATTGGGAATTAGGAAGGATAAATGAATTTAAATATGTTGGCAGATGGATAACTGAGGATGGTAGCTCTTTTAATAACATCATGGAAAAAATTATGAGAGTTAGGAAACATTAAACATTAAATGATGTACTATGGAACAAGCAGGCGTCTCCAAACCAAAAAAAGGCTTTATACTATTCTCTTTTGGGAAGTGTCACTCTATTTGGATCGGAAACCTGGGTGATTACCAAATAAGGAAGATCAAATGTTATCATTGGTGATGGACTTTTGGAGGTGCTCTTGTGTCATTTCCTGACAGCAGCATGTTCCCAAAAAAATTATTAGGTGGAATGTCCAACAAGAAACAACTATACTCAACAATATATAAATAAAAAGGTTGAAATGGAATGGAAATTTACAATGAATGACAGAGGAGTGATGGCCAAAATTTAACTTTCTGTATCAACAGAAAGAAAAGCGAAAAAGAGGAAGACCCAGGAAGAGATGGTTGCAGGATGTGGAGGAAGGCATGGCTACCAGAGGTCTTCCAGAGGGAGACTGTCAAAAAAATTTAGGAACAAGTAGCAACTAAGTTGTAAAAAATCGTTAACGGTATAATATAGTATAACTAAGTATTTTACCAAAAGAAGTATATCTTTACAAGTTTATACTTACTTTAAACCTTGCTGGCAAACAAGCATAATCCCGTAATTTCTCTTTATCCAATCTCGTCGGAAGTTCAGGGATCTCATTAGTCATAATGAGGGCTATTTGAGCCATGAGTTGAAACACAGATCTTGGAATGACTTGCAAAAGTAATCTTACACGATTCAAAAGCTGATGGCTATAGTATATCGAAACGGAAGGCAAATCTCCATCATCAGCTTGGTTTATACGTAGGAGGGGAGTTTCCATTGCTGAGCATAACTAAAAAGATATTTAATAAAATAATCATAATAAATTACTTTACAAACAAAATCATAATAATATTTAATTGAAATAGACTCAAAAATTATATCAAGCCACTTTCAATTTTATCAGAAACATAAATAAGCCGAATGAAAAGTTAAAATTTTTGGTAATAAAAACTTACAAAATAAAGCATGAAATAACAAGGAAAAACAACTTTTATGATAATAGCAACATTGAAAACAAATCTAAGATTTATTTACAATAAACTTTATAGTGAATTTAATTATACACCCATTGTGGGGCGACCATGTGATAGAGAGACTCCCTTGAAGCCCACCCAGCCTTTATAAAGAGGGTACTAAAAAATTGGGGGAGGAGGGAGGAGAGGAAATCTTGGCCTCATCACTTTCCTGCACAACTGTTGGCCAAGAAACAGTACAAATATCTAGATATACTGAATCCAAGACCCTTCATTGGTTGTAGAGGTACAGGTTTAAATTATTATTATTTTTTTTTATTTTTATTAATACCACATAATCAAGAAAGTTATTAAAGAAATAGACAGCAATGTAAAAAATTCATTAGTTTTTCAAAATTACTGTTTTGAATTTACCATGTTAGGACATGTAAGGAAGTGGTTTGGTCTAATGGGTAGAGCACTGATTAGTTCTCCAGGTACCGGGTTCAAACCGTGGCTGAAGCAGAATTATTTATGTTATTTCAGGCATGGAGCAACCCTAATGGGCCTACCCAGCCTCTATAAAGAGTGTACCCAAAATTGGAGACAGGCAGCTGAGCATGATCAAGGCCCAATCACTTGCTTGCACAGCCATTGGCCATAAAACAGTGCCCAAAATTGGAGACAGGCAGCTGAGCATGATCAAGGCCCAATTACTTGCTTGCACAGCCATTGGCCATAAAACAGTGCGGATCTCTATAAATACTGAACCCAAGACCCTTAATGGATTGCAGAGGTACAGTTTTTTTTTTTTTTTTATGTCAGCAGAGACTAGCACATTAATCGTTATTCAGTAAAATTCTCTGGGATTGGTATATTTGTTGTAGGTTTTCAAGGAAGAAGTCATTGCATAGTCAGTAATAAAATTTATTAATTAGCTATCAGATCTTGGATGGCCTTAATGCATTTCAAATTATTATCCATATTGCTGTTTCAAACATTTTTTTTCCAACATCATATGGGTGGGATAGGTAGTAAAAAAACAAGCAAGTACAGCCACAAAAAAAACAACTTACATACAAAAATAATATTTGAAATAATTACCTTAAGGAAAACAGATCTCAACCTGCTAACAGTTACAGGATCATTTTTTATTCTTTCTTGGATTGGATTACTAAAGTGGTCTATTAATATCCAACCATATGAAAAATCTCCAATTATTTGCATATTCACCAAAAGAGTGTCCCTCACATTAACGGCACCCAACATTTCTTTAAGAAGGTCACAACACTCGGAAACCAACTGCTTAACACCTAAATTATTGTTTATTTGGCGGAAACCTAGAAAACGGCCAATAACAAAACTAAGATAAATGATTGTGGATGTAATTAGTTGACCGTTGAGAATTACTGGAAGGAATTAGTCCGGGTGGCGGTCATTAAATGAAACAACTAAATAGTTTCAACTATTTTATTGTTTGCCAACGTTTCGACCCCCTTTGTGGGTCATCATCAGGGCTAAAAAGATACAAAAGAATATAATTTCAATGACATTACATACAATATTATATAACCTATTTAGCTAGAGAACGTCGGTATTGAAAAAATAACAGAAGAACTGTATATGTAAAAAAAATACAATGACCATATTACAATAATGAAAGTGTTATACAGAAAAAATAAAAATGTTCACTAAACAAAATTTACACAGGTATCAATAATTTACATGAAATATGAAATATAAAAATATGAAGTAGAGTGGAGATACGTACCGCATGGTGGGAGAATGGAAACTAGGTACTGTTTGGTAGATGGGGGATAGGTAGGATGGAAAATACGTAGGAAAAGGTGGAATGGAAAATACGTACTGATTTATGGACAGGACCTGACAACAATGACTAAAATTCTTAATACTACCATACAAAGAATCAATGAAATTTAACTTATGATTATAATAATGATACAGGATAAAAAATTATGATTTAATTCTTGAAATATCACCTATATAATAGTAAGAGCAGTGATGGAAGATGTATATGGAGAAAAACTGACTGTACCTCCCAACTTAATCATCCCTAATTCTGTTTTAGGTATCCAAAGATAACAAGGTGGAAGAAATAATAATGGAACATTGTAAAATACATTAATTGACAAATCTTACAGCTTGATAAAAAAAAAAATTAAATAAACATAAATACAAGTTGGAATAAATTGAATAGTGAAGACATTCTCAGATATATTTTCATTTAAATCCTCCGTCCACACCTGCAACACTCGTTCGCGACCTTCGGACCTGTATGTAACGCCTCATCGAACTGCAGCTTTCGACAGATCTTTCCTAATCCGATCCTCGTCCTTATGGAATTCTATTCCTTCTCATATCCGTCACTCCAATACTCTTCCGGCCTTCAAATCCCGTTTGTTCAAACACTTTTTGTCGATCCAATTCTCAAATAACCCCAATTAATCAGCAAAGTTCAATAAAAATCAGCAAATAGAGCAGAGAAAAACAGTTATTTACTATATCTTACTATGCATTGTATTCAAACATTTATGTATTTTATGTTACAATTTTCACAAGCATTGTAAATTTATTTTAATTAGCCCTGTATATATGAATATGTAAATATTTTATTTTTTGTCTAGTTTGTTTTATTTATTTATTTTTTTAAAATTATTATTACTAGAAGCTACCAGTTAATTTATTACTATTATTCATTTTCTTTGTTATTTCTGTTGTTTTTTGTTTATTTTATTTTTTTTTTATTACTCTAAGATACTGAAGTTCCAATTTGATTTGTCTGTAACATTATTCTGAAGGGACTTGTCCCAGAATAAATAAAGAATTTATTATTATTATTATTATTATTATTTAGAAAATTTTAAATACATAAACAAAACAAAATAAATACATATATAGAATTATATGGATACCTAAAATAGATTTAAAAATATTAATAAAAACCAACAAACAATAATAATGAAAAACAAAAACAATATATATGGTGGGATAGACAGAGAAAATATGCTACTTAATAGAGTTTAATATGTGGCTATATGTGGAGGAAATGCATTGTTTATCGGTTTTGTGGTTAACAGGATTGGATTGGAGGTGGATGTGGACGGATTCAGCGATTAGTCTTTTCTTATGGTTTGGAACATAATCTAAAATGGAGCAGTCGTCAAAGTTAAAGGAATGATTGAAATGTATGGAGTGTTCAGAAAGTTTTGAGGCTAGAGGGTTTTGAGAGGATACGGAGAGTTTATGTTGCGATATTCTGGTTTTTAAGTAATTTTTGGTTTCTCCTACATAGGATACATCACAATCTGAACATGAAATTTTATAAACAATATTGGAACGATATATAGGAGTGATCGGGTCTTTTGTATAGGTAAAAAGGTGAGAAAGCTTGTTCTGGGTCTTTAGTCCTAGTTTTAAGGAAGGTAAGGAAAATTTAAGGATTTTTTTATATTTTCAGAAAGGTGCGGAATGTAAGGTAGGGATCTATATAAAAATATCATGGGTGAATCATGGTCGGGAATTGTAGGGGAAGTAACGGTGGTTTTTGTGTTATAAGAATCTATAAGGTTTTTAATTACTTTTTTTGGGAAGCTGTTTAAGGTTAGTATTTTTTTAATACGTTCGATATTATTAGGATGGTACTTTGGATCAGACAAGGATAGGCAACGGTGGACGAGATTCTTGGCAACATTTAATTTCTGATGATATGGGTGTTGGGAGAAGAAGTTGAGCAGTCTACCGGAATAGGTGGATTTTGTGTACCAGTCAGTTGAAATAGAACCGTCAGTATTTCTAGTGATAAGTAAGTCTAAAAAGGGAATTGTCAAGTTGTTTTCTCTTTCTACGGTAAAACGGAGGCGTGGATCATATGAATTAAATGATTTTAGGATATCGGGGATTTTGTCTGGGTTTATTATAAGGAAGAGGTCGTCCACGTACTTTTTAATAAATATAATTTCATTTTTATAGGTTGCGGTTTTATAAAACCTATAAATATCCTAAAATCATTTAATTCATATGATCCACGCCTCCGTTTTACCGTAGAAAGAGAAAACAACTTGACAATTCCCTTTTTAGACTTACTTATCACTAGAAATACTGACGGTTCTATTTCAACTGACTGGTACACAAAATCCACCTATTCCGGTAGACTGCTCAACTTCTTCTCCCAACACCCATATCATCAGAAATTAAATGTTGCCAAGAATCTCGTCCACCGTTGCCTATCCTTGTCTGATCCAAAGTACCATCCTAATAATATCGAACGTATTAAAAAAATACTAACCTTAAACAGCTTCCCAAAAAAAGTAATTAAAAACCTTATAGATTCTTATAACACAAAAACCACCGTTACTTCCCCTACAATTCCCGACCATGATTCACCCATGATATTTTTATATAGATCCCTACCTTACATTCCGCACCTTTCTGAAAATATAAAAAAATCCTTAAATTTTCCTTACCTTCCTTAAAACTAGGACTAAAGACCCAGAACAAGCTTTCTCACCTTTTTACCTATACAAAAGACCCGATCACTCCTATATATCGTTCCAATATTGTTTATAAAATTTCATGTTCAGATTGTGATGTATCCTATGTAGGAGAAACCAAAAATTACTTAAAAACCAGAATATCGCAACATAAACTCTCCGTATCCTCTCAAAACCCTCTAGCCTCAAAACTTTCTGAACACTCCATACATTTCAATCATTCCTTTAACTTTGACGACTGCTCCATTTTAGATTATGTTCCAAACCATAAGAAAAGACTAATCGCTGAATCCGTCCACATCCACCTCCAATCCAATCCTGTTAACCACAAAACCGATAAACAATGCATTTCCTCCACATATAGCCACATATTAAACTCTATTAAGTAGCATATTTTCTCTGTCTATCCCACCATATATATTGTTTTTGTTTTTCATTATTATTGTTTGTTGGTTTTTATTAATATTTTTAAATCTATTTTAGGTATCCATATAATTCTATATATGTATTTATTTTGTTTTGTTTATGTATTTAAAATTTTCTAAATAATAATAATAATAATAATAATAAATTCTTTATTTATTCTGGGACAAGTCCCTTCAGAATAATGTTACAGACAAATCAAATTGGAACTTCAGTATCTTAGAGTAATAAAAAAAAAATAAAATAAACAAAAAACAACAGAAATAACAAAGAAAATGAATAATAGTAATAAATTAACTGGTAGCTTCTAGTAATAATAATTTTAAAAAAATAAATAAATAAAACAAACTAGACAAAAAATAAAATATTTACATATTCATATATACAGGGCTAATTAAAATAAATTTACAATGCTTGTGAAAATTGTAACATAAAATACATAAATGTTTGAATACAATGCATAGTAAGATATAGTAAATAACTGTTTTTCTCTGCTCTATTTGCTGATTTTTATTGAACTTTGCTGATTAATTGGGGTTATTTGAGAATTGGATCGACAAAAAGTGTTTGAACAAACGGGATTTGAAGGCCGGAAGAGTATTGGAGTGACGGATATGAGAAGGAATAGAATTCCATAAGGACGAGGATCGGATTAGGAAAGATCTGTCGAAAGCTGCAGTTCGATGAGGCGTTACATACAGGTCCGAAGGTCGCGAACGAGTGTTGCAGGTGTGGACGGAGGATTTAAATGAAAATATATCTGAGAATGTCTTCACTATTCAATTTATTCCAACTTGTATTTATGTTTATTTAATTTTTTTTTTATCAACCTGTAAGATTTGTCAATTAATGTATTTTACAATGTTCCATTATTATTTCTTCCACCTTGTTATCTTTGGATACCTAAAACAGAATTAGGGATGATTAAGTTGGGAGGTACAGTCAGTTTTTCTCCATATACATCTTCCATCACTGCTCTTACTATTATATAGGTGATATTTCAAGAATTAAATCATAATTTTTTATCCTGTATCATTATTATAATCATAAGTTAAATTTCATTGATTCTTTGTATGGTAGTATTAAGAATTTTAGTCATTGTTGTCAGGCCCTGTCCATAAATCAGTACGTATTTTCCATTCCACCTTTTCCTACGTATTTTCCATCCTACCTACCCCCCATCTACCAAACAGTACCTAGTTTCCATTCTCCCACCATGCGGTACGTATCTCCACTCTACTTCATATTTTTATATTTCATATTTCATGTAAATTATTGATACCTGTGTAAATTTTGTTTAGTGAACATTTTTATTTTTTCTGTATAACACTTTCATTATTGTAATATGGTCATTGTATTTTTTTTACATATACAGTTCTTCTGTTATTTTTTCAATACCGACGTTCTCTAGCTAAATAGGTTATATAATATTGTATGTAATGTCATTGAAATTATATTCTTTTGTATCTTTTTAGCCCTGATGATGACCCACAAAGGGGGTCGAAACGTTGGCAAACAATAAAATAGTTGAAACTATTTAGTTGTTTCATTTAATGACCGCCACCCGGACTAATTCCTTCCAGTAAGATAAATGATGAATGAATTTAGTATAAATGTAAATTTATAAAATTCTGACAATTAAATTTTAAGAATTATTACCTACCTTGCACCTCTTCTAATGCTTGAATCAATTGCGCAATTTTTCTAGCTGATATATTAGGTTCTTCTAGTTGTAAAGATTCTATTTCAACTGATATGTCAGAAAACCATTTCCTCAAACTTTCTGAAATATTATTTTCTTTTAATATAACTAAGATACTACTAGATATTCTGTAGAATCTGACCTAACTAATTTTACTTCAAAACTAAGTGAAAACAATAAGGGTTGCGCTAAATGGCGAGAGTAGGGGAAAGTAAAATATGAAAAGGTGTGAGGTTCTTATGTAGTGTCAGAGATAATGAATTTATCACAAACTGTCAACATATTATAATAAATATACAATATCTGTATTTCCTGTAAAACATAATATTTTTTATTTTTAACTTTTATTATAAACAATGTTTTTTTTTAACCATAAAAAACCCTACAGATTACTACACAATGGTTTATTATTTCCAAATAACTATATTAAGGTATAATAGTTCATAAAACTGTCAACAGGCAATTAACTAATATGAAAAGTGATAAATTAATCAAAGGAAAATTCTCAACTTCCAGTGCTATATCTCAATACCAAAATGCTATCTCCTATATCTTTACCAATTTCCATAATTTTTTTTGTAGGAAAATTTATTTTTTATAGCAAATTGCACTAAAAAAATGAAAATGTTTTGGCATCCCGAAATTCTTAAGGCAGACAGACAGATTTTTACTTGGGTTCTGTGGATCTTCTTTTTTTTTTTTTTTTTTTTTTTTTTTTGGTCGATTACAAAGGTTCATTATTGAAAATAATAAATCAAAATATGTTTTCATTTTGTCTATATAATAACTATTTGTTTTGATATAACTTTATAATGCAGTTATTATTCTTTTTAAATAATATTTAATGATATTATAGGGTTTTTATAAAAGTAATACTTGATGTTACCCCCTATCCCGCTACTTTCGTAAATTCTCACAAGCACTCACTTTCATGTATTTTCACCTTGTGTGGCCTTAAAGCATACTTTTATTTATTTAAAGCATACAGTGATTCTTTCTTAAAGATGGAATCTAGCTAATGTCTAAGAAAGAAACTAATCGGTACAATAAAAAACAAATAATGCCATATTAATGATTTCATATGAAAATATATAAAAAGATCATAAGAATAAACAATAAAATAAGAGGTATCAATATGATAACTTCAAATTCTTTGACCCTTATAGGATAAGGGCTTGAAGATAGTATGAAAATGGTAAAACAATCAAAGTTGGAATACTTCAAAATGAATTAGGTATATTATATTAAAAAAGAAAGTATGACTAACCACTTTTTTTCACCCGCATAACTTGCTTGTTTCCTGCAAATATTTCAATCAATTCTTGTATTCTTGTTAAGCTTTCTTTCTTTCCAGTATCCCAATTTTCGGTTCTTTCATTCAAGACCTATATAATAAAAAGACATAAATCAAAACTATGACTATCATAAAACAATATAATAAGTAAACAAAATTAATACTCACTGATTTAAATAAGTCGCTAATCTTATTTTCATACTGGGCTGTATTGAAAAGCAACTGAAGTATTTTTTCCTCATCTAATTGTATTATTGAAATAACTTGATCACGGATTTGTTTACATTTCTTGTTACTTTCAAACACTAATGTTGAATTAAAAAAAATATAACATTAAAACATAAGAAAATCAAAAACTACCAAGCACTTATGAATAAAAGTTATCATTTTATAAGAACTAATTATTACTTTAAAAAAAAAGTCTGTCCTTGAATTATAAAAAAAAAAAAAATTCACCTATATGCGCTTCAAATAAGTTCTGTTACCACTTGGAATAATTTTACAAAACATATTTTCATTAAGAAATAAATAGATTTTGTATGATCCTCTACACCAGCTTAAGGTATTTATAAAAGGCAAAAGGAATAAATTTGCTTAAGAAGTTCAGACACAACATTTAACAAAATTGGCTGATGTTAAAATAAATGCAATAAAAAAAAAAAAAAAAAATGATCACTAATTCAATGAAATAATACACACTTCAATCCATTAAAAAAAAAAAAAATCTATTTAAATTCAAATCCCTGAAAATTCATCGGCAATAACGGATTTTACAACAGACAGGAAACCAATTTTTTTACTTAATGTTTAAATTAGAATAGAAATTTCTTATCTGGAACTTAATATAAATATTTATATCTTTTTCATTTCACGGATGAACATAAATCTTCTCTACTTTTCATAATGAGGAGGCCAAGTACAAAATTCTTTATTACTCATAGCAACAAAGCAATAAATTAAAAAAGTAATCACATATTTCAAACCTGCATGATGTTGTGCTGTGTGAAGAAAAAGCCACCTAAGGGTAACATTGCTATCTCTTGATAAGCTGAGGATATTACTTATATTGTCCATCAGATAACTTTTACTAAGAACTCCTTCACTTAATATTTTGTTCGTATCATCAAGCAATTTCTATAAAATTAATCAAATGACAAACAACTAAGTTAGAAATGCAATTAATCGAGATGATTATTATGACCAACCTCGAGATTTTTAGCATGTTGTTGAGCGTAATCTTGAATATTTGATGCTTCCAATGTATTGGCAAGAGCCAGTCTAGCTGCCTTAAAAGGCTCCCAAAGTTCAATTAAATTTACTGTTACTCCCATATAAATATTAATTATCTGGAAAAGATTACTTAAGTTTATTATTTACTTAAAACAATACATCTTCGCAACATAAAAATATATACATGAGGCTACAGATCCATAAGTAATTTTCATTGCACCTTTTTTTCACAACTTAAATAGCTGCTAGTTAGATTAACTATTTAACAACATTAAGCCAACATATAAATATAACCTACATATATGTTTATATGTGGAATAAGTATTCATTTTCTAAAATTTAAAAAAAAGTAGTCACGATGGCCCTTTTTTTTTTTTTTTTTTTTGCTAATAATATAAAGTAGGAAATGAAAAATAGTATTTCAATTGATAGAATGGTTTTTTTATTGTATGACAAGAAGTATAAGTCGAGGCTAATATGAGCTAAATATACAGAAGAATATTTAATTTTAATAGAGATATGATTAAAGATAGTAAGACTCATTAAATCACATTTAGCATTCATTAAATTGGGAATCACATGCATTAACACCTTATGCGTACAATGTCAACTGAATAATCAGATTTCTCATAAAAAAAATCAATTTGAAAAATATCTTTTGATGTAAGAGTGAAAACAAAGTATTAATCATGTAAAACAAATGAAAATCATATATATTGACATTATTGTATTTAAAACACCACATTTAAAGTTGGACTGGAAGTACCTAAGCAAGTTGGTAGTTTGAATCTGTTTGTTTGTTTATTTATTTAACGTCCCTTTATGCTACTATAGCTAATCGGACGATGCTACAGTGGGAGTCCTAAATTTTGCCTATCCAGGTTTTATTAGGATAGGGATCTTTAAAGAGTACCTGACATAGCACAGGCTTGGGACCACCTTTTAACGTCCCCTCCGAAGGATGGCATAACTAAGGATTTTTTACTCCCATTAAACAATCCTAGGACCACCTGCGGGTTTGAAACTGTGACCTTTGGCATGGGAGGCTGTTATGCTAGCCACCCAGCTACAGTGATCCTGTTAGAATCAGTGATAAAAAGCATACCATTTTGAATATCAAGTATAATCAGTTCTTTCTCAAATCTATTCAATTACAGGGCAGCAACAGTTTCGTATCTGCGACAAAAAGTGACAGATACTGTTGGAGAATATGAAATAAGGAGACATAAACCATATTACATCTCTAATCTAGTTCAAATGCTTTCCTTTATATATATATATATATATATATATATATATATATATAAGCTCATGTGAAAATTTGACGTAATTCTCTTAAACCTAAATATGTTCTTAACAACTTAGAGAGAAAAGTAACAAAATTAAATTTTGACTACACATAAAAACAGAAAAAGAAAATTAAATAAAAATATTTTTGAAGAATACATCAGATTCAGCAGAACAGAAACATTACAATGATTATTGAGTAACTTGAGAAAGACTAAAACAGTTATATATAGATAATTTTTAAGGACAAAGTTATGACATATGATGTAAGTTCCATCTTTATATGTATTTTTTAGTTAACAGATTATTTTCAAGTGAGTAAAAGAAAACCAAATTATGATTTAAATTAATGTCTTACCCAATTATCAGGGAAAAACTTGTCCACTATTTCCCTCATTCTTGCTGTTTGGTTATGAAGAATATTTGGAACAAAAAACAGTATTATAAATAACATAGCTGCTTGTTGAGCAAAAGCAGTAGTTGAATGCTGAGGTTGAGGAAGTGCTTTTTGTTGATGATAAATGTCTTCAGTACGCAGCTTTCCTATGACTAATTCGAGGAATTTTTCATCTATTGGAACCCTCCTAATTAACATAAAACCTATTAAAATTTCAAAATAAAATAAAAAGCATAGTTGACTCCATCACAAAGTTATATTTTCTTTCACGGGAGACTTTGGTAGGGGGTTTGGTAATAAAAGAAATTACATTTAAGTAAGTACACTTATTTTAACTTTTGCCTATGTTTTTATCCAATTATTAGGCATCCATTAAGGCGAAAACCAAAGAGAATCATAAGAATTCATTTGCTCTGATGAATGCCTAAAATTTAGGTCAAAATGTAGGTATACTAAAATCAAATATATTAGAACAAGTCCACAAAAAGTGGATTAGCAGAACAGTCATATAAATATTGGAGACCAAATTTCAGCAATCTTCTGTAATACATCCTTAAGGTCTATTTTGGAGATTTGGCGAAGAGAACCATCTCCAATGAAGAGGAACTGAGATGAACCAAGCAGAGAAAAACAGAACATGGAATTAGTCACAGAAAATGGAGGTGTATCGGTCACACTTTAAGAATGAAAGAAGGGATTGTCAAATAAGCCATCATGTGAAATCCTCAGGGAAAACATCGAGTATAAAGGCCAAGAAGGATGTGCATGAGTTTTGCCCTAGAAGCTACCAAACCTGTCATTTGGCAAAACCATACTTGGCACAGAGACAATGAATGAATTCATTTATTTTGGCTCTCAGATGAACTCTCACAGTAACATGCAGCAAGAAAGCATAGAAGATTAATGCCTGCAAACAAAAGCTATTTTGGGCTACTGTTGCACTTAAAGTTAAAAAACTAGATATTAAACAATTTTCAAAGCTTAAGAACTCATACTATTAACGAATAAAAAAAAAAATAAATCAATTAATTTATTAAACAATAATAATATAAATTATAACAGAATCATAAAGATAGGAAGACTGGACAGGGCATATTGCTAAAGTAAAGGGAGACGAGATTCTAAATAAACTTCTGTAAGAAAACATTAAATCCAAAAGAAGAATTGGTATTCCATGACTATGCCAATAGGATGACAGGGGTATTGCAGACCATTATGAAAGTAAGGAACTAGTATTTAGATCCCTGATTTAAGCTCTGACTCTTATTGCCTGCGCTGATAAGAAAGAATATCTTAATGCAGAGATTGGTAAAGAAATAAGTTAAGGCCTGCTATTAGTGGTTACTGTTCATAGGATATCGGCAATGACAATACCCAAAGGCTGGTACATTTTGTATGAGCTAATTGATAAGCCACAGTATATTCCTCTTTTCCAAATTGAAAACAAGATAACCCCAAATGGGATTCCATTTGAGATCATCAAATGGAATCCCAGCTAATCAAATGATCTTGGAAATCGATACTGATGACTATCTGGGTATTGCTGAAAAAAAATGCAAGAATTTCAAAGAAGAAAACACATAAATTGATATAATTCACCTAAAGAATCAGAAATTCAAATACCTCATCAAGATTAATTGGATGATAAATTAATCAAATATGAAAATGGATGAGAATATAGAAAATCACAGACCATAAGCAATACAGTGGCCAAAACATTAGGCTCGACTCACTTGAAAAGTTCTTGAGGATAATTAACAGGCCTTTTGCCACCAGCTGTGTTGGAGAATCCAGTAGATCTTATTAATTGGCAGACATGATCAAGTGTATCTGCAGTTTTGTATCGTGAATAAGCCACAACTAATCTCTCCCGAACTGGAGAAACATGGTAAATTTCCATCAAGAATAGCATAACACCATATAAATAAATGCTTTCACACTAAAAACATGGTAAACATAAGGAATAACTCAAGCATTTTCATAAAAGTATAGAACACCATTGATTAATACCATTAGTTGCAACCCATCTTCACTTAAGAAAATGGTGTCAAGATTCTGTTGGATATATACTCCTTCATAAACTTCTTCCAAGAAAAAGTTCAAGTCTCTTATATACTTGTATATACTCTCGTAGGCTTTATAAAACCTTTCCAAAATCTCACCATAATGCTCCCATAGCTCATCGGAAATATCCTGAAGGTTCTGTAATACAAACTCATTGAAATATGGCAAAAAAAGAAACACATAATATAGTTGGCAATATTATGCAGCATACAATAATATATGAATACCTCATTTGCCTCAATTTTTTTGTCTATTGTTTCCGATGAGGTAAAATAGTTAAAATCATGGATTATATCTCCATATTTCTGTTGATCTGACTTGTTGTCAAGCCTAAAATAATATAATCACAATAAAAACCTCTAATAATTGGTAAAAGTAGGTATATAAACATTAAAGGTATATTCATAAATACCACAAAAGATTATTAGTACCTAAAAACAGACGGTATGTGGTCTTTCAATCTAGAAATTTCAGCTATAACAGCATTTCCCCTAGATACTAACTGTAGTAGGGTTTGTCCACAGGGATTATTTTTAGAAAGAAAATCTTCTTCCATTTTTAATCGAAATGTAATATTTGCCCAATAATGAAACTTAAGGTCTAAGATAAGCACTAAGATGAATCTCTGAGATGCAACAAAAACATTAAGGGTTGACAACACATATTATATATGACAGAACGAAATCTTATAAAATGCATTATTTCATCTGATAAAATTTTAATTAAATTTTTCAGTGAATAAACTAAAGTTTAATCGCATAGTTCTTTCAAGAAGGGTCACAATTAAACCTATCTTGTCAACACATCGGCCAATTCAAATGTTGATGTTTTTGAATAACCTACCACTCAACAGCTGACTCCAAGCTGAAAACCTCGGAAGTTATATAATTATTATTCATATTAATAAAATAATATATAAACATAGATCATATTCAATAAATTATGTTTTATTTAGATTATTTTAGGAAGTTATTTTATAAATAACAAATGTTGATTGACACTATTTAACCCGAAGAAGGATGTTAAGGGGGGCGACCAACTATAATCCCACTGAAATTAGAACAACTTATTTTCATATAACATACTAAAATCCAATGTTCATTCAAAATTTAACACCAATAGAAACATAAAAGTGGAAGTAGTATAGATGATAGAACCAGTCTGATATCATGTCTATCTGCAAAATAGTTTTTTTTTTTTTTTTTTAATGAAATTTTAATTACATATAGAAAACGAAAAAACACAATAAAATCAATATGAATTTGAAAATTTGAACCATGCTGTGAAAAAAAACTACTTCATTCATTAAAAAAAAAAAAAAAAAAAAAAAATATTTCTAGAAGTTTTCTGGGACTCATACAGGAGCAACACAGAAGGGTAAAGAGAAAAACATTTACAAAAATGTACGATTTCAAAAGTAAAATTACACAGTTAAAAGTTTTGGAAACAATTTTTTTGTTTTTAGTTATTTAAAAATATATATTATTTTTGTTTTGGAGGTGGATTACATAGATCTTATATAGAGTTCTTATTTTGCATCCACCCAGGATGTCTCTATTCTGGCTAGATTTTTTTGTCTCCGTTTTTCTTGCTAAGCTTCCGTAGATCGTTGAACGACATTTTTGATCTTCCTCGAAGTTTGCTTCCATTTCGGTCATATTTTATTGTTTTTTATATATTCTATATCACTCACCATTCTGCATGCATACCCGATACCTTCTTAACATTTTCCGTGATGGAGCACACTTTTAGTGTTTCCCTTGACGCTAACATTTCTAACTCGTTCCTTCTTTTTTTCCACAATAATACCGAGTTGGGATTTCATTTCTGCTGATGTGATCCGACTTAAGGGGCTATCGGTTCATTTATATTAGGCTCTCGAAGTTGCTAATGTCAACATTTCCTTCCCGCATGAACATTTCTTATTGGTTATTATTTTACAAAATTTTTTGGTATAGTTATTATTTAATGGGATTTGAAGTTTGATATACATATTTGAATTAAATATCTGATACTCGTTTGCAAAAACGTATTTCAATTTACGGCTACTCTTGAATTAATGTGACTCTGTTTATTCGATTTTAGAGAGTTCAATGAAATTTTTTTTAATTCGATTTTTTATCATGAAAGCGCATTTCTAATTAAAACCTGTACCACTACAACCCCATGAAGGGTCTTGGGCTCAGTACATACAGAGATTCTTACTGTTTCTAGGCCAACAGCCAAGCAATGAAGTGATTAGACTGAGCCGCCAGGTTTTTCTGCCCAGGAGGGTCTCCATACCGTGGGGTCGTCCCCCGACTGCATTAACAGAATAAATAATATTCTGCCACAGCCGAGATTCGAACCCAGGACCCAGATAACAGTAGACTAGTGCATTTCTAATTACGATTTAGTTAATTTTTTTTTTTTTTTTAGTTTAGGTTTTAGTATAATACTAAATTCGAAAATAGACCACTTTTGTCATTTTTGAGGAAAAACAAAAATGAAAAAAAAAAAGTATGAAACCTCAAAATGAATCCTGGTAAAACTGTAAGGAGCCGGAAGAGGAAATATAAAAGACCTTGGACTACCTCGGAAAGTTTACTAGAGTTATTCAGGAACGAAGAACAGGAGGAGAAACGTGGTCCAAGATGTTGGACATCCCCGCTGCAGTTAAGAAAACCAGAATATAATGACATATCTTGAAACGTTACTTGTTTTCTTTGTAGGTGACAAAAGTTCATTGAAAAGAGAGAATAAATATTAATATCTTTGTTTCCTGGGTTATCAAACCAGAATGTGCGAAGTTAAATGTTTGTAGGGTAATGCCTCAAAGAAGGAATGATTTCTCAATCTCTTTTTGGGCTTATGACCATCTGTGTACACTAACCTCTTATAAAATATGTATCAGTAGCTGAGTAACTTACCCTTTCAAATTTTGTAAATTACTTATTTCGCATGTCCTGCCTGATCTTTAATCAATGAGGAAATGAACGTTTCATCTTTATGATTTAGCGCTGAGTAAGCATAAAAATAGCAGAGTATAACGAGAGAAGAAACAACTAATTTCCCGAGTGTAATCTATTTATTCAAGTAACAAATGAAACCTGAACCTTTTCTCCCCAGTTATTTTTGTACTAAAAAGCGAATAAGTAACTAACTTTATAAACAATACTCTTACCTTTGTCAAATTACCCCCAGTGCCTTAAATATCGCTACATGAGGAAATCTTTATTTCCTTTGGATGCACTTCCGCTTTTGGCTGCTTATTTCATGGAGTCTAAGAAATCTGGGCATCTACTTTTTGCCCACTTCTTACGGATTTTGAAATTAAGGCTGTTTCAAAGTGCTTGTATGCATCTCCTAGCCTTGAAGGAGAATATCATTGCCCCACTTAGGGCTACATTCTGCCTATATATATTTATTTATAACTTACCAAGCTCTAATATTCCACAGGAATAATCAACTGTAGCAATGTGTGTATAATAAGAAGGAAAATAGTTTTTTAAATATTGAAAATAGTTTCTCCCCGTTTTTTATATTAATTTAATTTTGATTTAATTGAGGTTAATTTTTTCTTGAATGCTAATGTGAGATGAGCATATTATATGTAAATATGCATAGTTACCCTTTTTCTAAATTTTTTTTCTTTTCTTTTATTAACCTTTTAAGGTGAAATTGATCTAACCTTTAGTTTTATGATGTTTATTTATTTTATGGAAAAACAACGGATAGTTTACTGATATTTGTTTTGTTTTTTAGTAGCAGATTTACTTTATTTATACATAATTATAGATATTTAAAAAAAATATTTTTCACACGTTAAGGAGAAGTTAATTATGGGTGCTGTCATCAAAACAAAATCTATACAGTCAAACATTCTTACATAATTATTTTTCACTTGATATGATAGGTGTAAATTTCATTTTTTTTTTTTAAATTCATTTATTAAAATTTACAACTGTATGTTCATACATCAAGTAAATAGGCTACAATGATTATATCATTTTTAAATCTTCAATGCCTGTATTCAATATTTTTCTTTAATTTTTTTTACCTTTATTTATTTTTATCAGTTATATGTATTTTTTGTTTATTTACTAATTATGTACAACAATATACATTTTAATTACATTAAGGGTCTTGGGTCAAGTACATATAGATTCATACTGTTTCTAGGCCAAAGGCCGTTCAATGAGGTGGTTAGGCTTTGATTACGTTCAGCTGCCAGGTTTTTACCCAATTTCGGGTACCCACTTTATAGAGGCTGGGTCTGCCCCAGGAGGGTCTCCATATCCTAGGGTCGCTCCCCAGCCGAATTAACAGAATAAATTATATTCTGCCACAGCTGGGATTCGAACCCAACAGAACAGAACATTAGCCTAGAGCTATACATTTTAATTATATTTTCTAAAACCTTCTGATGAAGTAAGACAAGAAGACGGGATAAAATAATAAAAAAAACAAACATGAATTCTTATAAAAATTTTAAATTTTATTTTAATTGGCAAATTAGATATTGCAAAGGAAAACAATATAATTACAAGGCATATATGTGAAGGGTAGCAGGGAGGGCAGGCAGGGAAGTTTGTTATGCCCTTCCACTACCATTCGTTAAACACAAACTTAGTCTCGTTGCTTGCAAGTTCATAAACATTAAGTGATTGCAGCTGTTTCATGAAGACTAACCAAATAGAAAACTTTAAGCTATGAACTTTCACCTTCCTCTAAAAATGTCCATTAATTATTCTTTATAACAGTTAAATGTTCACATAGCTTGTAAGTTTTCAGGATGGTGTGCATCACAACATTAATTATTCTCATCCAACTCTTATTTTCATAAGAATTTAGTTTGGTTCGAAGTTGATGTAAAAACCAAAAACAAAATAAATTTCAAAACTCTTCATATAAACATCTTCATGTGATTCGTGTTCTGAAACTTTAGCCTCGAGGATGGTGTACTGAAGAAGCTGTTTGATAACATTTATTTCGATTAACGTTGAGAAGTCTGCTCCTTTTGCCTCCTTTTCTAATGCTGTTTTGTGCACTTCAAAACTCACTATAAACACACACACATGCATACAACTCATTTAAAAAAGTACTGCACTGATAAACAGGAGGTGGGTCAGACCGGAGGAAGGACTTGTAATGTGGTCAGTCAATAAAGCCACACTGTTATTTCCGAAAAATTGACCAGCAACTATACCCTGAAGCGTAAACGCAATTCTGTACAAAGCTTGGCGGTACAATTGTACATTTTTATAACGCATTTATTTATATTTTCATTCAGATTTATATGCATATATATATATATATATTATATATATATATATATATATTTATATATTAAATATATATATATATATATATATATATATATATATATATATATATATATATATATATATATATATATATATATATTTATATATATATAAATTTTTATCTATATATGTAACAATACTTTCAATATACAAATACATACATACATATATGTATATATATACATATACATATATATATATATGCACACACATATATATACATATACATACACACACATACACTCATATATCACAATATATAATATATATAAAACAATTATTCGTTAATAAAAACAATAAAGCTATTTGTTTTATTTCGAGATAAAAAAATTACTGAGACGATGGTCAAACATCAGCAAGTCTTGATGTTGTTGATGGAGATCGTGAATGTATAACAACTTTATGACCATTTTTGGTAACAAACCCATCACTTTCCACAAGGACAGCAGTGTCTCTAGCACGCTCAGGTGATTCAGGGGAAGTTTGACGAGCTTGTTTATGTTTTCGCCACGCTGTTTGGATTAGTCGAGCACAGTACTCTTCACGCTGTCTCCAAAGCGTAGATGACACAGCTTCATATCCCACTTCATCAGGTCTTCCTGGTGCTACTTCTCCTAACTCTGCTGTTTCCTCAATCGGGTTACCCTTTCGAGCGAAGAAATCTTTAGTGAGAGCATCCAAAATATCTACACAGAACATCATGTCTCCTTTACAAATTGGAATATCCATAGATACAATCTTATATTTATTAGGTTTATGGATTTGTAAAGGAGGTTCCAGAACGTCCAAGAAATCAGACAGTTGCTCATATTTAATATACTGTGTACCATCTGGATCAAATTGTTGCCATATTTCATAATACATGTCATAATCATCGTCAGTAAGGCCTTCTTGGACATCTTCTGTAGCCTGAGAATAGTTTTCCAAAATAACAGCTATGTACATATTAATAACAATAAGAAAGCTAATGACAAGGTATGAGAGAAGAAATGCAATCCCAATTGTAGAAGATCCACAATCTCCAGGTGAACCCATTTCTGGATTAGGTTTACTACAGTTCTCCTCATTTATTATGCCATCTAAGACACCATCCCAGCCAGCTGATGTAGACATCTAGAATAGGAAAAATAATATCATTTATAACACATATAAGTCATCAGTTAAAACTAAAGACATGAGCTACTTTAGAGTTAATGATCATGGTTGTCATATTGGGTGAGATATTGTATGTAAAGTTGAAAACCCAATCATTGAATATTTAAAGATTTACAACAGAGGGTCTCTTAATAGTATCAAATAACATCAGACTATAAGCTCACAACATATATGTTAAAGGTTCATGATTTATCTCTGTCTGATGGACTGTCATTAACAAAAGGGAGGAATATGAATAGGGTCACTAGGAAAAAAGTTTTTATTGATTAAAAATTGAAGACTATACATACCTATTCAAAAATTAAATTAAAATATTAATATATATTATATATAAATAAATACCTAGTTTAACTTATTAATTATTGATTAAAACATCCTATTGACTATCAACTTGTCAAATAATAGTAAAACGTGTTCAATCTTGAATCTAAAATCTAAAATTATTTTGTTATTGGTTGATTAGGTACAGAATGGCCCATGAATGAATTGACTTTCTTCGTTGTCATTATTTATAGAAAGAAATACCAAGTGTCACCAGAAAATTGCCTAAAACTACTAGAATTCATCATAAACCCTGCATCACAAGTACAAGCTCTAAAAATTTAAACAAATAAAAAAAATCACCAAAATAATAGTTTTTTCCAATACATGGTAAACTAAAAAAAGCTTAAAACTAATTTGAAAATCCTTCAATTCAATCTAAAAAAAAATATGCATAAAACAAAAAATAATAAGATCCTTGAACATATGCTTTCAGATTAAGACACTGTCCCTTTATGCTCCCATATACCTCATGTGGACTATCTCTTTTCTGAATTCACCTAACATAATTTTACTTCTCAAGCAATATATATCCCCTCTTATTTTTTGTTTGTTCACCCCTACCTCGCCTTTGAAGGCTACACGGGGGTTTTCAGGCCTGGGGGTGACGGCGGGGGATAAATGCTGAGGTAAAAGCCCCCCACAGACCGAGACTCGAACTTGAGATTATTTTGTTCCAAGTTTTTGGTTCTCTGTTGCTAGGCAACGCATGTAGAAAGCCACGTGCGCTAACTTACTCAGCTACCCAGCTCCCCTTACAAACAACCCTATAATGAAAAATATATATTCCCTGTCAGCAACAGCAATATATTTTTATACAACTTATCAAATCAGATATTTTATTTATTATTATCTTCATTACCAATTTTATTTCTCCTGATTATAAAAAAACCCCACTCCAATCCAATGTCAATATTGTTTTCTTCCTTCTAAGCAGTATTTTTTTTCAATTTTCTTGTTTATCTTCTTGCATAGGCGAGTATTTTCTTATACTGTTTAGTTCTTTTTTTGGGTGAGTTTGCAATTACAAAAAAGTCCCATATAGCCCACGTAGGGGCTTGGATTCAATACTTTCAATACTTGGATTCAATACTTTCAAGAAGTACGTTTTCATGGTTAGAGAGGTGATATCAACATCCACCAGCAACTGCCAGATTTTTTCCTCAATTTATCCCTCAATAAAGCCTGTGTTAGAACTAGGAGTTTCTCAAAACCACAGAGTTCATCCATAGCAAATAGAACAAAAAATAAAATTCTTACAACAGGCAGGTTTGAATATGGCCTAAGGGTTATTGACATACCTAATTCCTCACTCACTTCAGAAAATTAAATACATAAAGTATATTATGAAGGCTTATTAAACAATAGATTTTCTTTATGTTGATAAGTTTTTACATTCATAAACAATTATTTCACGACCAAGTGGGATTCTATTTATTAGATTTAATTTTTGTGACTTTATTCATCATTTTCTAAAATATAGCAATTAGGTTGTTCATGTTCATAAGGAAACATACAGGGCCTAACCAAGGGTCCACTGATATAAGAATCATTAAACTTATACCAATCCTTGAATAATTAACATTAATTTAATTATTAAGTTAATAATTAAAAAAATTGTTCATGCTAAAAACACTTTGACATGGCTTCTAATTCCCTCTTAATTTAATAGTTCTAATCCATGAAAAAATAAATTCAATGGTTTTTGCTTAATTAAGTACAAGGTAGATAGATGTATCTTGGACAACTATTGAGAGAAAGATTCAGTTTTTACTACCTTGATTGAATTTTTATAGATGAAATCATCTATAATAGAATAAACAAGTGTAATTTCTTTAAAATATTTAATTAAGCTTATGAAAATAGTGTTAAGTATTAATAAAAGAATAAAATGTTTAATATGTACCTGAAAAAGAAGTATCATCGACTGGCCAAAGGTCTTGAAGTTATAAACATCATCAAGACCACTCTTTTCTTTGACGTGCATGAAGAACGACATTCCGAAAATAGCGAAAATAAACATAACAAGGAAAAGCAGCAGACAGATGTTAAATAGTGCTGGAAGTGACATTGCTAGAGCGAAAAGTAAGGTACGAATTCCTTTGGCACCTTTGACCAACCTCAGGACTCGGCCGACTTTCGCTACTCGAACTACCCTTAGCAGTGTAGGACTTACAAAATACTTTTCAATAATGTCACTCAGCACCAGACCTATAAATAAAGCATTGAAAGATATTAATTATACCATGAAAAAGTACATAAATGGTACAAAGGTAAAATTAAACATTAATTTTTTTTTTTCTGTTAGATTTTTGTAGAACACTGCCGCTCATCTGCTGCTGTTGCCATGAAGGCTTAAAGAAGGTTTTCAATCAGGAGGAATACTTAATGATTATAGATACTAAAAGATTCTATTGGGTTGTGCACATGAAATGCCCATTTTCAAGGTAAAGGATTTTTATTAAAAATATGATATAAAAACAAGATAATTTTATTTGAAGTATTTACCTTCTTTTTCTACACATTTTTCCCAACCTGACACCAACTTTTTTATCCCCGAACTGAAAAACTCTGAGCTTTGAAGTGAAACAAAATCTGAAAACGCACTTTTCACTTGATCATCATTTTCAAAAAGTTTTCCTTTGACGAAGTTGTCACAATTCCTGAACAGGTGGTAATCTGTTGGAGACAAGTCGGGAGAATATGGTGGGTGCGGAAGAACTTTGTAGCCCAGTTATTTCAATTTTTGCACGGTATGTTTTGAAACATGGGGTCTTGTTGCCGCTCAGTGAGATCATGAGGTACCCATGTATCGAGCTTCTTTACTTTCCCAATACACTTTAAATTTCTAGAAACGGTAGATGCATTTGCATTTAGTTGCGCTGAGAGTCCTTTAACTGTTTGATAGGGGTTTCCTTCTACTGTATGTTTGAGGACATCGTTGTCTATTACGGACGGAGGTCTTCCAGAGTTTTCCAAGTCGGTATTCCCAGCTGAAAACTTAGCAAACCAACGGTGAATGGTCCGTTCATTAACACTCCCTTCCCCAAACGCCTTGCAAATATTTCTAGCGGCCTCAGCTGCTTAATGGCCAATTTTAAACTCGTATAAAAATATTACTCGAAAATTGCGTGTTTCCATGTTCATATTTTGAGGTATACTAAAAAGTGGGTAATTGACTGGGAAGCTAATGTTTATAATACAAAGGTAGAGGATTAGTAACTGTTTACTTTAAATATGTAAACATTCGGAAGAAAACAACAGAGACCTGCAAAATCCTTTATGTATTTCAGAAACTATAAAAACGGACATTTCATTTGAAACAACCCAATATTAGTACAAAAAAAATGAGGTGAGTGAGAAACCAGCAGGTATAGTTGGGAGAAAAACTTTGTTCAATAAGAGATGCTGATCATTTATATTAGAATTCTCTAACACAGCACACTAAATGTCCAAATAGACCATTTCTAAGTAATATCATTATCTAATCAAATTTGATTATTAACAATTAAACATGATGACGGTTATGCAGTTTTCTATTTAAGATGAAATTCCAGTTTGCTTTATTTGAAAGTTCCTTTCCTCTTTTAAACAACAAAAAATTAACAAATAGTTTACACATTCAAAGATACAATGAAATATCAGTTAATCAATTCCTTCTTACCTAATATAGATAGAATAACAACCACAAAATCAAAGAGGTTCCAGGGCTCTTTGAAATAGTGGTAACGAAGAGCAAAGATTTTCATTAGGCACTCGCTTGAAAAAATAACAATGAAAATCATGTTGAGCATATCGAGAACAAAACTAAACATTTCAGTCTGTTGGTAATGATCCATTGTCATTGTGAGCATGTTAAAACCGATGAACAACATGATGATCATATCAAACTTTTTATCTGTCACGATTTCAAAAACAATTGCTTGAGGTCTCCACTGAAAAGAACAATAATAATATTATTATGAAGTATAAAACACAATGTACTATCCAAGTTGTTCAAGAATGAGACATGTCTTATTTACCCTAGGGCGGGGAATAGCTTTCAAAGGCTTTTTGGATCCCATTTTTTTCATTGCATTATAATACTTCTTTTGATCTTCTGTCATGAACATCTCCAGAGAACCTCCAGCTTAAAGAATAGAATATAAATATATTTATTTGCTTCATTAATTGATCAATGTAGTAAGTGTTATTCAAAGGTGAACACAAATTGTCAATAAAGGTAATTTGAAATGTAAGACAACTCATTTAAAGGCAATTATAAGGGGTGAGTTCTATATCATAAATCTACAAACAAGAATTATTTACACATTCAATTTTAAATAAGTAACCATGATTCCTGGTACTGTGAAAAAGCATATTTTGCTAAAGAATATTTTTATTAATTAAACAAAGTAGTTTTTTTTTTTTTAGTTCGGTGACAGACTCTGAGGAAAAATGCAACAGGCCATTATAGAATGACAAGAACTCCCTCTTAAAGGAATGAGTATGAACAGCCTCAAGAGCAAGGTTATGACTGTTGCCAGAGATGAAGTGGATATAATGAAATAGTAATGGAAATTCCCAAATGTAATAGTAATGGAAATTCCCATACCCGCTGTAGAACAATTTTAAACAAATCTGGTAAAATAGACAGAGAAGTGTTCAAATAGGATAAATAAAACAAATGATATTTAATACCGGGTATGCAATACTATTATGGGAAAGAGGGAGATTGGTAAGGACATCAAACTCCATATTATTAAAGCAATATTTCTTCTAATATTATTATATGGCAGTGAAAGCAGGGTTACTCAAGACAAACAACTGAGCAGAATTATGGCTGCTAAAATGCAATATCTGCGAAGATTGCCGGGAAAAACTAGGAGAGACAAGCTAAGAAATGAAAGAATAAGAGAAGAGCTTCAGATCCCCTCAGTGAAATAAGAGATAGAACTCCGATGGTATTGCCATGTATGTAACATGGGGGAAAACAGAGTGCCGAGAAAATGCATAGAGGCGAGGCCGACTAGTAGAAGACCAAAGTATTTGTGTCAGAAGTATGGACAATACTTAAGCTTGGAGTATTATTATGAAATGAAATTATTGAAAAACGCCTCATAATATGAAAAAGTAAAGAGGAAAAAGGAAAAAAGATAAAAAACAATGAAATAGATACCTAGAAACTAATATGATTTTACAATTACTATGTTGTTAACACATACCATAGATAAAAATACAGTAATAAATAAATAAAAAAGACAATAAATAACTTATAAGATACTTATCTTCTTTTTCTGTTCATTGAAATTATCAATGATCACACCAATGAATAGATTAAGGGTAAAAAAAGAACCAAATATTATAAAAAATACAAAGTATAAATACATATATATATTTGTTTCTCTTATGGGTTGTTTTCCAATCTGAAACATTAAAATTAAAATAATTACTGAATATTGTTAAAACTAAAAATAAAAACATTATTCAAAATCATTGACACTAACATCTCTAGAATCGATGGCATCGTTCATGATTGGGATCCAGCCCTTAAAAGTTGCAACTTGAAAAAGGCATAAATATGCTTTTCCTACATGATCGAAATTCATAGGAGAATTTTCCCATGTTAAATTTTCAGCCTCACAAACATTCCTATCTGGAATTATTTCATAACTCAACACAGCCTTGTTAGCATCCACACACTGTAATAAATAAATTTAAAAAACAATTATTACCATTAATAGATAATATATACATAATTTTATATAAAAAAAAATTTTTTTTGATCACAATTTACCTTATAATACTTCCCAGCAAACAGTTGAACACCCATTATGGCAAAAATTAACCAGAATATCAGACAAACCAATAACACATTGAAGATACTAGGTATTGCTTGAACTAAAGCATTTACAACAACCTATATATAAAAAGAGAAAAAGAAAAATATATATTAGTAAAACAATTTTTGTTATTTAAAAATTATATTTGGTATATACAAAAAAAAAAATAAATAAATAAAAAATAAAATAAAAAAAGATTGAATTAAATATGATACTTAATAAAAGAAACTTAAATAAAACATACTTCAAGTTAATAAAGTAATAAATATCAAAAATAATTAAAAGATACTATACATTAATTCTATAAATTAATCATATTTCAACAAATATAAGCAACAGCAGACACTAAGCGAATGCAATACATGCAAATATAGCATTAAACAACTCACTATAAAAAATAAAATAAAACAAAATAATAAAGAAGGAATAAAGATGCTCTACATATGAACATATAGATTTATGCAGTGTGCGCCACACAGAAAGCATGTCAGCTGCGAGTCACAAGAAGAGAGAGGCCATAACTCTTATACTCGGCTTTGTAAAATTTGTATTTCTCTAGCAAGGTCATATGCAGTCTTCAATAATTTTTCTGTGTGGGGCTCTCTGGCATCGGTAGATGAACCATCTCTTATAAGTAAAAATCTAAGGGCATAAGGTGCACTACCAACTATATAATTATGAGGTGTGAATAGAGTAAAAGTTGCCCTCTTAAAATAATAATTAAATGAATCTTTAATAATGTAATTTAATAAAAACAAAAAAAAAAAATCATAAAAATTTTAATTTAATTTTTCAAATAATAAATTGGCAATCAGGATTAATAACTTTTGTTGGAAAAAAAATTGTATGCAGTGTCTGTGAAAACTCATTATTATTTGAGAAAACTACTGTAAAATAAATATGTTTTACAATAGGATTTCTTTAAATAGCCAAACATACAACATAAAGATAAGAACAACCCCATGTTATTTAATTTAATTCTACATGCTTAGCATTGTAATAAATTTCAAATTATAGGAGGATACAAATAAATATCATAAAATTAAATAAATATTTATTCTGAAGGTTATATAAACAATTATACCTATAGCTATCATGTAAGTTGTTCATTTAATTACAAAAAATATATATATATATTTTTATTTGAAAATCATAACACACAAATAGGATAGTTCTTCCTCAACTTTTTATATATAGATGTTCATTAATAATAAAACATACAATCGCAGACACAAATCAAACCCTTTCTTGTATGCAAGCATAGATCATATTACATTCTTCTATGAGAATTTACAACAAAAATGATTTAATATTGAACGTCATCACTCCCAATGCCGATTTTGTAAGTAGTCATCAGTTGACTGACGGGCCTCACCCGGGGGAGGTTGTTTGTAAATTTGTTTCAATAAAAAGAATATTTTCTCAAATAAAAATTCAGGTTTACTAAAAAAATTTCAATACCTAGAGATTTTTGAAATATGGAAGTTCTAAGATGCTTAGATGCAATTACGTAAAAAATAATTATTGAAATACAAGATTAAGAAAATAAACCCTTCTGCCAACATTGGAGTCAGAGAGCCTTTTTTAAATTAAAAAACACAGATGGTAACAATAGAAAAATTCATATCACTAAATTTTCATTAGCACCAAATTGAGACATAGTTTATAATATAGAAAATGCATATTATATGTATGCATGTATTTAAACTCTTCGAAAGATATAAAAGAAAAGGATTCAAATATCTAGTCATTTATTATTTACTAATTCTTTTACAGTTAAAGAATGACTTAATGATTTGTCAAAAAGAATCACATCCTATGAATTAAGAAAGGTTAATAGTCAGTGATGAACAATTTAATAAATTTGTCTATTAAGGTAATTAATCTGGTAAGTTCTAGAAACTTTATAACTAAACAAATAACTAAAAATGTAACCATCCTATACATGCTTGATATTTAATAATAAAGAAAAAAAAACAGTCTTATTTATTAACTTCTAAATATCTCATCAATCCAAAGAACAGAGAATATTAATAGAATTAGCCCAACAGATCGTAAATGGCACATTCGAAATATTAAAAAAGAAAAATATCTTAAAAATACACTCATTATTCTTTATTTCCATTATTGAAACAATGTTTTTAATTGCTTGATTGACCCATTAATGTATCTTAGTTTTCTTCTAAAGGAATTATCATGAAATCTTGTTCACCTGACATCCTTTTCCCATAGGAGTCAATGGTCATACCCTCCAAATGTTGTGGCTATGACTCCCCACTTCGTGTTTTCCTAATATATTTCATCATAAAAAAAAAACATTTACCTATTTCTCATCTGTGAGACAGAGCTGATCAATAATATCACTTTTCTATTACTACTGGTTGCCTCTGAATTTTCTATTTTTGTTTATTTATTTAACGTCACTTTATGCTACTATGGCTAATCGGATGATGCTACAGTGGGAGTCCTAAATTTTGCCTATCCAGGTTTTATTATTTATTTATTTTATTATTTATTAGGATAGGGCTCTCTAATGAATACCTGACATCGCACAAGCTCGGGACCACCTTTTAACATCCCCTCCGAAGGATGGCATAACTAAGGATTTTTTATTCCTATTAAAAAATCCTAGGACCACCTGCGGGTTTGAACCCATGACCTTTGGCATAAGAGGATGTTATGCTAGCCACCCACCTACAATTGATCCCATTTTCTATTTTTAAACAACATAAAATATTATATGTTATTTAAATTTTTTTTTTTTTTTTTTCATCATTTTATATATTTATAAATTTTCTTCCTGTAATTTATTTAATTTTTTCTACAATCAGAAATTAGAATGCATTAAACTGAGATGTATTACTAAAGAAAAATCTAGTATTAATTTTCCATTTTGAGTCAATGTAAAAACAAAATTACATATTTTAAGAACTTGGTAATTTCACAGGTTATGTAACTGATTTAAATTTCAATCATTCTCTCACATTAGCAAACAGAAAGGCTATTTTATAATCAATACTTTTCTGGGAAAATTGTCTCAAGAAACAACCAACACATTTGTAATGTTCTGAGCTAAATTTTTTTACACAAAAAAAAAATTAATTTCAAAGCTATGAATTAATGTTCATCCTCAATAATTGTACAATCATGCCTTGGTATTTTCAATGATTTATTGAACTTGAAATCATCTAAATTTTATTGAATATAAAAATATTCTAAGCTAACCCAAATAAAAATGAGCTTTCTCCAATCTTTTTCAAGGAAACAATTTATGAAAGTTATAACTAATTCCTGAAATACAGGTTTTGAATTATTCAATTAATAGTATTTTAAAAATGACAAATGATTCACTGCATAATTTTTCTGATGCCAAAAACGGAATTGAAACGGATGAAAATGGGAAAAATAACACGATAATGAAAAAAAAGGTTTTTAAGAAATTGTTTAAAAATATTTAAAAAATAAACAAAAAATGATGTATGATGAGGGTCGACTACTAGGTTTGGACTAAACATACCCTCATGCCTTGCATCCGGGACATTGCCCTTAAAGGACGCAAAGCGCGGAGAGTTCGCATTGTTTTGAATGCCTGAATCCCTCCCGCACCAAGCAAGGACGCCGTGAAGTTTATCAGAGATACCTGGTGGCCGAAACAGACACTTCATAGCACAAAACACACACACACACAAAAATATAAATAATAATAGGTTAGTTAATATCCACATGATACAAGTACAAGGAAACTAAGTGGAATATTCTGAATATTTATTTAGCACACACAAAATATTTCAAAAACGGAAAACATATTGAAAGTTACGCAGGAACATTATGATACCCATTGCCTTGGATAGAAATTATGGTGTTTACATACATATGTGCTCCATAAAAACAACAAACAGGTGGGTAACACGAAAAATACTTTTTGAACATCAATTACTAAATCACTCATTGTTTAAGAATTCATATCTCAAGAACAGTATATAAATGAACCACAATATCTTATTTATTGTGCTTAGTGAGAAAACAAATCAGGGATTGCTTCATGTATTTATTCTTAATTTTTAAAAAATATTTATTGTAAATTCACTAATTAATACTCAAACAAACCATGAAAAAATATTTTATAATTTCTTTAAAATTGACACTGGTGAAAGCAAATCAATTCAAAACCCAAACTAACCATAAAATGCAATTTTAGTTCATATTTATTTTAATAAACAGAATTGAACCATTATAAAAACAAGGATTAAGCATAACATTTATTACTTCACTAACGGCATTTGTTATCAAGCACTTTGGCTGAACTGCATAAAAAATGCCAACACAAATTAATAGCAAAGAAGGTATGTTTTACTAGAAACATAGTGGTATATAGACAACCCCTGCTTTCGGGAACACAACAAATTTGAATGTGCAACACTTATTCACAATATAACACATAGATGTTAAAACAGAAAGAATAAAGGGGAAAAGTAAAAACAACGAAAGCTATGGCTTTGCTTTTTGCAAAAGGATTTTTCACTTCATTTATATAACCAATGGATGCTTGTAAAGCGGGCCATAAACTTACGCGCATGCCTTCCCAACGGGAAACAGCGCGGAGCGGCCTAAGGGCTCGCAAAGTTCGCATTGATCGGAATGCAGGAATGTCCGCTGCTCCCGTCCAAGTTGCAACCAAGTTTATCAGCGACAGCTAAAAATAATCTCAAACATTCTTTCATATGTTCATTATAACAAAAATTTACAAAAAGTTTGAGCTGCATGACAATTTTATTAATAAATATATCAAATAATATAAGTCTTTTTAAAACAGATTATGATAAAATATAGTAAAAATTATAGAACAAAAATAATAAAATAAAATTATTGTTCTTCTCAAGATTCTTACCTTTTTGCTCTTTCTGTTTCTGTGTTTTAATTATGCTACAAGTATACAGCATTAAATTATGATAAAAACTACAAACTAATAAAAAAATATTCACTTAAAATAAATGGATATTTTGCATGGTGTTGATGAATATGGCTTCTTTACTTTCAATGAAAATCAAATAGGCAAATAATGTAAACAAAATGTAATATATATGTGTACAGTATATCTATAATAAAACAATGTTACATTATTAAGTATTTATAATTTTAAAACATTAAGCTGGTTGACTGTTATTTTCAGATCCAAAAAATATTCTAATATAACAGAAATAGACATTATTATAACTTAAAAAAATAAAATAAAATAGAACTACTTTAGAAATAATTTTCTTATAAAAGTATATTATTAATTAAAATTGTACTGAATTATTATATTATATTATTAAAAAATTATAAATTATTTTTTTACTTCAGTACAAAGTTTTTTTTAGTTTTTTTTTATTTATTTATTTTTTTCCTTATTCCCTTAATTTAAAATTCTTAATTAATCGTTTTCGTTACTAAATTATTCCTTTTTCTGTAACTTGCATACATTTTAAGGAATTACGGAGTTCTTAAATGTTTTAAAATTATTTTCAAAATGAAGTATATCTGCGACGGGGCTCGCTTCTGGCTGTACAAAGTTGCTTTAAAACTCTATTAAAATGTTTTAAGTTCTTCTTTTAGCTGTGAGAAGGAAATAGTTCTAAACAAATTAAAAACTTACTAATAATTTTTTTTTGGATGAAGTAATTGTACCATTCAGATTAATTTATAATATTTAAAAAAATTATATTCCTATGTTTATTTATGATTCATAAAGAAAAGTATTCAGTATCCCACTTAAATGGAAGTCCTTAGATTGAAAAAATATTTATAAATTGTATACTAAACTATTTAACAGTTTTAATTCGCTTGGCCAAAAGTTTTCCTGTTGTCTAATATTGTAGTTAAGAAATTCTGATCTTTATGTAATCAACAAAATACTTGAAAATGACTAACGAATGTCTGTTCATGCAGTAAATTTTGGCAGTCTTTTGTGAATCTGAAATATATAAGTTTATCTTTTATATGTAATTTCCAATTTTAAACTTCAATTTTTCTAGTTAGTATGCAATTTTTTCAATATGTAATATTAAGTATTACCTAGTAATTTCATGATAAATTATTTACTAAAAAAAATTGTACACAATGCGCTAATTTCTAAATATGTAAATACTAAATTTAAAATAATGACAATGTGAGAATTTTGTAATTTTACAAAGCAATTTTTTTTCCCCCCCCTCATCCTCCATTTATTTTTCAAATAAATGGAGTACGAATTGAGCAGATAGAACATTTAAGCGATTGGTTTTATTTTTTAAATTTACATATCATACTCAGATATAATTTTTGAGAATTTTTAACTATTAATGAAGAGATCTTGAGCAAAATGTTGTTTTTATGATTAATATTCTTTTTATTTTCCATGAACTACTGTTCTCTATTGATTGGTTTAATCAAAAGATAATAAATTATCACCAATGATTAGAATAAAAAATGTTTGGTGTGTGAATTAATAAAATATTTATAAATGAAACAAATTGAATTTAAAATATTTGAGATGCTGTGAAATAGGCTAAATGAAAGTATCAGGAAGTTATTATTCTAGTTCTTTTGGTTCATTTAAAAAATAGTAATAAATGGAAAAAATAGTTACTGATAATTTTTTCAGAACAGACATAGCAATTGTATCTTTCATAAACAAATTATTGAGGTCATATAATGGGAAGCCAGTTGTGTGTAAAAGCTTATAAAATTAAGTTTATTCACATATGAATACACTGCAACTATTAGAAGAGTTATTAAAATACAAAAGTGGAAGGTAGGGATTGACTAGTAAGTAAACCAAAGGATGCTAAACATTCAGGGCTAGGATTTTAGCCTGCCCATGGTGGAGAATCTATTTTCCTTTCTTTGAGCCATAGAATGGCCCAAGAATAAAGCAGTTATTAATAAAACTATTGAAATGGAGAGAAATCGGCTTAAAACAAGTGGTAAGTAGAAAATTAGAGAAACTAGGAAGTATGGGGTGGAATTCAAGACTGAATGGTATTAAAATAAAAACAGACAAGTTGGCCAACATAACATTTTCAATACCTCTGCGATTATGCCTCCCACCATTAACCTCAGCCAGATTTGGCTATTAAAAAATTTTTATAAATATAATATGTACAAACCATACATAAGATCAACATAATTTTTCTTAATTTCCCCCAGTATATCTTAGCAATAAGAAATATTTAGCTAATGAAGAAAGTTTAAGAAGGCAAGAAATACCTTGTTTAGAATTTAAAATAGATATGTACACATACTAATACACACTTGTCATATTCGTCATAATGATTGATATTGAAACCAATAGAAGAGTATTTAAATTCAATATTTACAAATGGTGTTCAATCTACTTTCAGAAATTAAGTAAAAAAGCCACAAGCTGTACCAAGACCATACAAATAAACATACAACTATCAGAAAAAAGAAATATAATTTAAATCTAATGTTAACTGAGAAATAGCTACAGAAGTATTTACTGAAACAGGTTATCAAGAATAAATATTGAAATCATTAAACCTATTAGTGCTTTTAAAAATAACTATGATTCAATAGATATGTTTCAATAAAACAATTTTTAAAACTAAACACATTCACTAACCATGAATAAATAGATGAATTTTGACATTTAGTAAGAAATATATTTTATAAATTTGACTAGAATATAATATACTGTAGAGGCAGGGGTCATTTTAATTGATAAGAAAAATATGAAAAAAAAAAAAAAAAATCCATTACATGAATTTTTCAATGTTGAATTCAATCGATTTCAGTTTCAATACATAATTTAAAAAATTCAGAAGTTTGAAAGAACAATAAGTGAAAGGGTCATCTATTCATGGCTTAATATTTGCATTTAGACAGTTCAATCAATTCTAACGATAGCTAAGATACTAAGATTTTTATTATTTATTTACAAAAATACTAAACTAACAGTAAGTGTTGAATCAAAATAAGAAAATAAAAGTTATAAAGTCTTACCATGACAATTATGAAGTCCAACCAACACCAAGCATTTGTGAAGTATTTTTGAAAACCAAGAGCAAGCCATTTGATTAACATTTCCAAAAAAAATATAACAGTAAAAATTCTGTCCATATAATACAAAATATCTTGAAGGATTGGCCGTGATGCCAAGTGCACATCTTCTAAAGCCTAAAAAAGCATCATAATATTATTTAATTAATATTGTATTATATTTCATGAATCATAATCATAAATGTTAAACTCTCTCCAAGTTAATAACAGTTTTCAGTAAAAAATGATTCTGTAACATGAGAAAAACCACCAATTACAGAGGAGACAATTGATATTTTGACTTATCAATATTTAAATTTATTAATCAAATCTCAAATCATTTAGTTATTGATTATAAAAAAAATTGTAAGTAAAACTTTTTAAATTATTAAATTTATTTTGAAATGAATATTGACTTATTTTATCTGAAGGATGAGATGGTCCAAAAATATTAGAAAAAAGTTAAAAAATATTTATTAACGTACAGTGAGAATGGTTGACAGTGTATATATATATTTATATATATATATATATATATATATATATATATTGTAATATACTCATTTTTTATAATTATAGTGGTTATTAATTTATATATTTGTTGTTGAGTTAGGCAGGCTAACAATAAGGTAAAAGGTAAAATTTGAATACCAGCTCTTATTTGTTTGTTTGTAAACATAACCTCCATTTTGGATGCACGGGACATTCCAGGAAAAAACCCAGGTAGAAGAAAGATACCTGGGCATACGCGGTCAGAGTTGGGGTTATGAGCTGATAGGAGTCAGTAGTTTTTTGAGTGGGACTTGGAGAGTGTGGAGTTGAATATGAAGAGGAGGAACTGCTGTAGGGATATGAAGAATCATTGTTAGCCTGCCTGCATATTGTTTGTTGTGTTATTTTTGTAAGTTATAATTATGATTAAAAAAGTTATATAAATAATAAAAATGTGCCTGATTGTCAAGAACCCATATCATACCCTGAGAGATAAATTGAATAATAATTAAGTAAAAATATTGTGTGAAATGATTTTTTCTTAAAATAATAAATTTTTTAAAATAAGTATATTATATAATTTGGCTCCCAACTAGGTGTGGCTTAATTTGTTAAATATTAAGACCACGACAATCAGTGCACAATTTATATTTTAATAAGTTTTGTATGTGTTAATTTGTGAGCAAACAATATGGAGGACCAAGGAAATAATAGTTATTCAGATAGAACAGAAAAGATTCAGATATTCAAACAATTCATGATGATGATGGAGAAATTAGAACAAAAGGTGGATAAATTTGGAAAAGAAATATTAGAAAACTTTACAAGTGTTACTACAGAAATGAAAATTGATCCCCAGAGAAGAACCTCCATTGAAGATGAAGAAAACAAGAATAAAGAACCTATGGACCAAGAGTGTGAAACAGTAACTCCTAATTGTACAGAAGAACCTACATCAAAGACTGTACCTTCGGAAGATCCTACTGACCAAGAGTGTGAAACAGAAACAGTAACTCCAATGTGTACAGTAGAACCTAAATTGATGAGTAATCCCTGTAATGTTATGATTGAAGAGGCCAAGGACTTAATGACTAGCTCTATTGATGTGAAGGAAAGTGTAAATATCAAAGAAGATCAGATTCATGATGTGAAACCCAGTGACAGCAAGTGCTTAACTTTCAGAACTTTAATAAGTGTCTTAAGCCCCCAAAATAGACCTCCGGTGGTATTTTACAGATTAAGTGTTTCAAATAATCCAGAAATAGATTTCTCCATCTCCTATAATTATTTGTCACCAATTGTAAATTTAATTAATCAATACAGGAATGTGCCAACCAAAACTATTATCGTTTTTATTTTAGACTATGAGTTCTACTTAGGCTATATGGTCTTGGATCATGTTAGGAAAGATCAAACACCATATTATTTTTGGACACGGCAATCTTTATCCTTTTCCAGGGGATAAAAAGGGATGATTAGCGCTCCCTCCGTTAGATGAGTTAAAAAATGGGCAGTCTGAACAATGTTCAGATTGAACCATACTGGAAAAAATTGTAAATATCATGTCATTATTAGAATTGTAAGTTATACAATTTTTAATAGCTGATCTAATTATTTATTAAATTCATTTTTCATGCTTTTTATTACTCAGTCTTAAATAATGCAGAACCATATCTCATTGGGTCTAGATAAACATAAATGTTTAAATTGTTATTCTGTTATTTCGTAAATCTTTTCTTTCTAAATTATTTTTTTTATGAACAATGATCAGTTAGTAAAAATTAGGTACTAAATGGAAATAAATCTATCATATTATTATTTCACTGTTTTCACCTGAATTTATTTATATAGTTTATTTTGCAGATGTGATTAGTTTTAATATATTCTTAATTGTATATAGACTTAGTGTATATCATCCTTGTATATTTAGTTTGTACATATGTAGTTTTCAAGGTAAAAATGCTGTAATATTTTATATAAACTATTTATATATAAGGTGTTAAAAATATTTAAAAATTGTAACTAAATGGGTTTATTGAGTGTGTTTTAAAAAATGATAAATTAAAAAAAAAAAAAAAAATATATTTCTTTCCAAAATATTTTTTTTTTTACCTAGGATTGGGGAGAAATGTAATATACTCATTTTTTATAATTATAGTGGTTATTAATTTATATATTTGTTGTTGAGTTAGGCAGGCTAACAATAAGGTAAAAGGTAAAATTTGAATACCAGCTCTTATTTGTTTGTTTGTAAACATAACCTCCATTTTGGATGCACGGGACATTCCAGGAAAAAACCCAGGTAGAAGAAAGATACCTGGGCATACGCGGTCAGAGTTGGGGTTATGAGCTGATAGGAGTCAGTAGTTTTTTGAGTGGGACTTGGAGAGTGTGGAGTTGAATATGAAGAGGAGGAACTGCTGTAGGGATATGAAGAATCATTGTTAGCCTGCCTGCATATTGTTTGTTGTGTTATTTTTGTAAGTTATAATTATGATTAAAAAAGTTATATAAATAATAAAAATGTGCCTGATTGTCAAGAACCCATACCATACCCTGAAAGTAAATTGAATAATAATGAAGTGCTATTTGTATTGATTGATTTTTCTTAAAAGAAAATATTTTATAAAAAATAAGAATATTATAATATATATATATATATATATATATATATATATATGGGAGAAGTTGGTTTAGGGCGCAGTCAATAGAACACGCAATTAAGCATATATTAAATATAATTAGGCACCAGTAAATTAAGTTTATACTTAATTGTGTGTTCTATTGGCTGCACTCTGAAACAACTTCTTCCAAATATTTATTAACTTTGACCGATGTTACGAGCCTTCATCAGGGCTGCCTCCTCAATGTAAGAAGCTAAATGACTTGTGCTCAATGAATTGCTTGACCAAAATGTTAAAGAATAAATAGTTCTTCACTATTTTCTATTCTTTTTGGAACGGCATTAGAACCATCTCTCATCCTTCATATTCATTACATAGTCAACTATTTAATATCAAATAAACTTTTCTTATTATTAGATATTTCCATAATATGTAAAGTCTGGTCAATGTTCGAATCAAAATAATTATAATTCATTGCTTACCTTTGAGGGTCTGACTATCACAATTACAAGACCAAAATAATTTGTACTTAATCCCAAGAGAATACAATATAAAGAAAAACAGCAACAAGAAATAATATTTTAAATAAAAAATATACAAATATGAGAACTTTAAATTTGTATTTCTTGAACCTCCACAATCTATGAAGGGTATTGGGCTCAGTACATGTAGAGATTCATACTGTTTCTAGGCCAATGGCCGTGCAATGAGGTGATTAGGCCGAGTTCTTTAAAGGTTATTTTAAATGTGAAGAATAGCAAAGGAGGAAAAGATAAACAAGAAGATGAAATTCTAAAGCTTTGTTTGAAGATGGTCTATGGGATAGAGAGTAAATACTGACCAAGTAGAGGAATTCTGTTGTAATCGGGGAACTCTACAAGGAAATTAATGATTCCTAAAGTTAGATTGTTGCAAAGGTGGCTTGCTGAATCAAGAAGTATAGTTGGCACAGAGAGGGGAAGTATCCGTTACATTAATAAAGAATAAGCACTTTAATCTTTAAAAAATTGGTTATCCGTGGAACACATTATTACAAAAATGAACAATTTTTGCTAACTGCACTCACCAAAGCAAGACTGCTGAGCAAAATCATTGTAATAACAGCTGTTTCAAAATATTTGTTCTCAATCAGTTGAAATGTTTTGAGACGTAGATTGGCCCATCCTTGCCAAAATGGAGCATCGTCATCTCCAGCTAAGAATGGAAATCTCTTATAACAATGATCAGGACAACAATCAGCTGGATAATCTGCCATCAATAAATCTTCTCCGCCAGCTTCTATGATAATGTCTTCTTCTTCAATATCTAAAAAGGGAAAGATATTTTATTCCTTTTTTTACAGCAGGAATGTTAAAATTGATAGAAAATATGTTGTTTATGGACATAATGACTGTTGATAATTTCAGCGAGTCTTTTCTCTAGGTAGAAAAACATAAACTGTTGACATTCATAAAAGAATATGAATGATTTAATCTATGACAGCTTTATAATATTGTGGTGATATGGTATCATTGAGAAAACAATTATGTATTAGTTTAAATAGTTAATATCAATTACATGACTAATTATAGTTGTGATTATACTAAAGCTAGAGTTTTAAACTGTAATATACAATTTTTGATCGTAAAAACCTAATATTTTTATTGCATATTTTCATGATTTCATTGTGCTTATCAATCATTTTTTCATTAAAATAAGCCCTTTAATAATCAAAAACATTTTTAACTACATACAATAATCCTTCAATAAATTGTTGCTTACTCTTCTATTCTTACTCTAAGAATGTATGCAGTTAATTGAAAAAATTATTTTTTTTACTTTTATTTATTTTGAAATGGCCTACAGAACAATGAAACATGATGGATTTAGTGTATTCTTGCTTTTCTAAAATCTAGGAGCAGGTAATTAGCAGTTTCAAAGCAATAAATCTTTTATCCTTTTATTGATCTCACCAATTTAATTATGAAGTCATATACGTTTAGATATAATATAAAAGACTGAAATGGAATAAGAACAAAGAGAGCAAAACATTTACCTGGCTCGTGTTCAAGATCTTCTTTACTTAAATCTTTTTTCTCTTCTCCATCGAGGCTCTCCATGCTTCCTTTATGACTTTCATCTTTGTTTGGCCTATGCTTATGACTGCCATATGATTTGTTACTGAAAATAGATAATATATATATACATATTCATTAAATAATTTAGGAGTATGCAGTCTGAGAAAAATAAGTCTTAAAGAAGCAATTCAAATATTAAACAAATAATGAATAAGTTTCTTTCTTTCAAAATGATAGATAAATAATTAAAAAAAAAAAAAAAAAGATTGAAATTAAACAATAATTGTTAAAATGAATAAATATTGTAATTATCTCAGACGATGTATATAGATAAGCGATATTTTTAATTTTAAATAATTCAATTTTAGTTACATTAGTTTTTACTTAATTTCCTTAGGTTTTTTTATTAATAGTTCATGAACAGTCCTAAGTTCTAGTTTTTTATCTGATGGTTTTTGGCCATAGAACCAAATGAATAGGTTTATTTTCAATAATTGTGATCACAATACAATTATTCACTGAAGAATATTTTTCAGAAAAAAACTAATTAGGAATGAATTATCGAATAAACAAGAAAAGATTTATTATTATTTATTTACTTTATTAAATAATAGAATTTAATGAGTTGGTTAAAATGATATGCTTATAGAATTCAGAAAGTGTATTATAAATGGAATTAGATATAAAACGATAATCAGAGTTATGGATTTAAATTTTAAGAAAAATCTGAAGTTTTTATAAAAAATCAGTTTTTAAGGCCCAGTAAAATGTCTTTAAAAATTAATCAAGCAAGCCAATAATTATTAAGTCAGAGATTATTTTAATTTCCATGCAGAGTTTTTACCAAGAGGTTTTTTTTAATGATTTCAGGTTTGGAAATTAAAAATTATAAACAAATGTAAATTTTTACTAATATTTAATGGTGCAAATCATAGTAAACACAAATGACATGGAGGAAATTAAATTATGCTATAGAAATGGTGAGAATATAGAGAATAAAATTGTAATTATAAAATATCCATAATTATTATCTTGATAGCCCATATAATGATATAAATCATCTTCGTTTAACAACACATAAAAAATGGGAATTTCCAAAATCTAAATATAATTTCTTCACTCTATTCCAAAAATGAAACATTGAAACAAAAATGGAGACTGAATTGTAACATGTTGGATCTGAATTTTAAATGAATAGACCACAAACCAGAAAGGGAGAAACTGAGAAGCATCTAGGTGAATAACTAATAATACAACTTTATAAGATTTTTAAAATTAATGTTAAATAAAAAATATGAAATGTAGAGTAAACTAAGGAATCTAAGTACATTTACTTCAATATTTCAAAAGTATCAATTTATTTATTTTTCTTTAATTAATTAGGATGGAGTGACTAGAGATGGGTCGGAATGCATTAAGCTTAAACTTGATCATTTTCAGCAACAAGAAATGGATACATAATAATAACTGGCTTTCATGATAAGAAGCCCTACCCTGGGACCAAGTCTGTCAGAAAGGGGTAGGTGGAACAAATGTCCCAAATCCCAGGCTTCCAGAAGCTTCAATTTGAGTAATAGTTGATTATAACAGTCAAAAAGTGTTAGAAAAAATTATATATATAATAATGCAAGATATTAGTTTTTTCTTAAAATATCTTGGTATAAACTACACTTTTTACATCAAGAATCAGACAACTTAATAACCGAAGTTGGATTATGAGTTTCCATCTCAGTGCCGAGGGAGGGGAGACTTTTAACTCAGGCATTCATTCCCGGCCATCACCCCTTGTCCAGAGAAAAGCTCCATATATCCCGAAAGGAGGAGGCAGGGAAGAAAAAAAATCCCTGAACAGGTGTTCGAGAACTTGTAAATTGACCATTGATAAAAGGCAATTAGAAAGGTGAAAACACTCTAGGGTATGGTTCCTCATTCATTAAACAACCACCGAAAATCAGAGTTATGAAATTTTTCTTTCACTTCTTTGCCAGAACAACAACTTCTATCCACACCTAACCTATTCTCTGGACCTCTCTGTGACTGATTTTTTTTTTTTTTTTTGACCCCTAGATCACCTTTTACAAAATATTTATTTATTAATAGAAGTTTTGACAACAAAATGAGATTTTTACTTTCACTTCTATAAATGGAATATATAGTAAGGGAAAGTATTGCAATTTCCATCTTCAAATTCCAGTTTTCAACGGAAATACACATTTTAGGGTCTCCTGAGTCCAAATGAACAAGTCCCGCAAAAAGGTATGTGTGTGTGTGTGTGTGTGGTAACTCCAGAGAAATAATATTGCACAGTGTTGGATCTAATACGCTGCCTTGTACTCCTGCTTTATTTTTTTAAATAATAGAGAACAAAATAATAACGTTTTTATTTTACAAAATAAAAAGTTATTGATCAAAGAACCCTAGAAAATGAATTTTCTGAATTTAAAAGTTCTATGGATTCCAAGTTCCATTCAAAGGGCATAGAAAAGCTGCCAAAACATTGGCACAAATATATTTATAGTAATAAAGACTATTTTGATTAATAAAAACAGGTAAAAATATAAAATACATATCTTTCTTATGAAACAGTAATCCGGACAACCCAATAGAATAGATAACATCACATACTTTTATCATACTATGATATGATAGCCTAATTTATAAATATTTATACTATCTAAACAGAAAGTAGTACTGTAGGTTCTGATGTAGTAAGATTAAGGAGATTTAGTCAATTACTCAAGTATTCTAGAAAAGAAGACAACAATAGCATCATTATAAACTATAAATAATTTAAGTTTTTTTTTTTTATGAAAATTTAACTCGAGTAATCATTATCAAATTCCAAGAATTCAATCATAAATCTTTGACCTTCTTCTATTCATGCTGTACCCTTTCTTAGCTATGAGATTTATACATACGACACCAATCTTTCAACTGTTTTTTTTAATGTATTTTTTAATTTTATTATATCTATTATTTTAAATATATTTTTCAAAGTTTTCCTATCTGATCTTCAACCTTGTGAGAAGCTGCTAATACTCATTGTTACATTGTTATTTTCCACTTCTTGAGAGTACTGAATCAGCTAACATCACGTCGGTTCTTCATCCAGTCAGTCACCTATGATGTTTCTTGCTAATCTCAACAATCTTGCTTTCTGCCTATATCCTCTTCTTCTTCATAACCATTTCTTTTCAAGGTTAGTCCTCCAACCATTTCTGGCATTTTTATTGGGTTGTCAAGAAAATAATGCAGTATTTTGGTTTGAAAATACAACTAGAAAGATTTACAACAAAGATTTTATTTGATCGAAATAGTCTCCACTACCATCAATACATTTTTGCTAACATGTTGGCAACTTTTAAATTCCCTCGGAATAGAATTTACTGTCTTCAGAATTGATAAACTCCAAATATGCGTTTTCTAATTCCCTTTGTCCATTCAATTTGTTGCTGCATAAGAGGTAAAGGTGTCTAAAAAAATCATAATCCGTAAGTGAATATCTAAGCTCCAACAGTTTTGTGATGTGGACAGACGTCATGCAACAAATGGGCTCCATCTAACCGACCAAAGATGGCTTCATTATAACCAATTTTTGATGCACTGCCTTAATTACAATAGTTTTCTCCAGGATTAAAAAAGCTGTAGTTGTATCAAACCAAATGAAGCCCGCATAACAGTAACCATCTCCTTTTTTGGTGAGTTGAAGGCTTCCAAGCTTTTTTGTCTTTCTAATCCCCATGAGGTTGTCATTGATGGTCAAATTACTAAAGTTAAGTTTCCCTACGAGTTCTCGACCAGTTGTTCAGGGGTTTTCTTCCACCAAAATCCACAGAGCATTGTCATCAAGAGGGGGTTCTTCCACTACCTTCCTCCAAAAAGTTTTTGAACCACCGTCGAACAGTGCACTCATTAATGCTGCCCTCATTTTATTAATTTTTCTGGCTGTTTGGACCTCGTTCTGGTAGAGTTTCAACTCATAAAACAAAATTATACGATTATAAAATGTTGATATCTTTGTAAAGACTGAATTATTTCTAAGCAGCGAAATACTACAGAAGTAAACAAACATTAATATTTGGAAGAGGATTAATAAGTATAGACATTCATACAATTGAATAATCCAGTAGACGTAAACATTTTGTCTTATAGAGGTATATTTTAAAGAAAATTCAAAATCCTGTATTATTTTTTAAAAAACCTAATAGTTCTATTTTTTCTCTCTTAATTAAAAGTTCCTGACAAAAAAGGATTAAAAAAAAAATAAAGATCAGAATAACTGATAAAAAAAGTTACATATAATACCATAAACACAATCCAGAAAACATAAAAATAAATTGAAATATAGGCTCTATTATAAAATAATTATAGTTTTTTTATATGCGGGGGTATATCCGACAAAACATATTAGCTACAACTAAAGAACATAAACAACTTATCACTGCTGGAACCAATGGCTGTCACAACCCATCTCTAGATTTGACTCTAGTTTATTATAATTTAAAATTTTATTGTTACTAAAATTTCTAATATTTCTAAAATTAATTATTTGAATACCTGTTCAGATCCATATCCCTTGGTAGATACCTTAAAAAATAATAAATTTCTTAAAAAATAATTCTTTGCGTATTTATTAGTAGATTAACTTATAAAACAAAAATAAAATAGACATATTTAATAATTAATAACTTAATCTACCAATCGGTTCCTGATAGATTTAAGAAAATTTGATTTATGCCCTAACTTACATTAACGTTAATTTACATTTATATATAGTTCTATTTTGTACAATCGCTAAGATACACTAAAGATCTACATACAAGAAATATTACAGTGATTTAATCCAACATAACAAAAAAACTATTTTTATCAGATACAAGATTTCTTAAAAACATTTATCAGCTCTACTTTCATTACAGTGAATATTTAATTCTCTCCTAAAAGCAGAATTGTTTAGTCTATAAGACATGCTTATTCAAAGAGGAGTTCTCCACGAGGTTTTATAGATCTTTTGTGCAGTGAAAAGTACACCATGAGATTTGATAATGAAAAAATAAAATTATATCTATTCAATGGCATAAGTAGTCTAAGTTTGATGCGGAGATTAGTCTAAGATGAGATGAAAGATGAGGAAGTCAAATTTCAAGTTTGATAAAGTAAGTGATGGTATCATACTATTATAAACTTTCAGATGATAATTTGGTTCAGAACCCTTGAAGAAAAAATTATTTGTGTCCCAACCATAGATAAAACCCAAATAAATATTTACAATTATATTAAGAAACAACAAAATAACTAGGAATAATTGTATTGGGAATTTTTTTTTAATACAAAGATGAATTAAATGCAATATATCAAAGCCAAACATTCATGAAATAAATTATTTTTATCCTAGAAGAATGTTGTAGCAGCGGTCAGTTGAAAAAAAGAAAAGAAACACATAAAGAAGTAAGCAGCACAGTTCTTTCTTCACTGACCCCATCCCAATCAACTTCTGTAAGTGGTACACTAGTCTATACTTCCACCATTATAAATCATTTCCAATTCAGAATTCCATTCACCATCTAATGCTGTATTAAGTTAAGAATAAACCAGCCCTACCTACATCTAGCATATGTCATTTGTGAAAATATATTTAATTTCAGTTTATATTTAATGAAAAAAGACAGGGCTTTCTGATTTTCCATAAAATATTATATATATATATTTTTTTTAGAAATTTATCAAAAGGTAAAAAAACAACACCAAATAGTATCACATTACTCTGCTAAAAATATTTTTTTGTATTAAATTATCATATCCGTACAAAGGTCATTTTTATTTAAATCTTTATGTTTTATGTGATAGTAATGTAATCTTACAATAGTTAATATAGGTCAATAATTATTACATTAAATTAAATATAATGTAATGATTCACTTCCAAATTGTCTTCCATTTTATTAAAGTTCAGGCCAATCAAATGTCAATTTTAAATTAAGAGATCCTTAAATTGTCAATACAAGAGGTTAGTATCATTGGACTCTCATTGAGGAACTTTTATTTCTTTGAGTTCTTTGCTTACAATAGTGTCGTTAGGTGGGAAACTGTATCCAGGGAGGGAAGATATGAATGTTCTGAGAAAATTGGTAAGCCTCAGAGAAGTGCTGATAAGAAGCCAGGTTAAGATCCAGGATGGACTGTCTAAAACATTCAAGACCACTAGAGGTAGGAGACTAGGGGATAGACTTTCAAGCCTCCTTCAACTTTGCTTCAGAGAAGGACATACAACTCAGAATCACAGATGACTGGCATGATTTTGAAGAAATCCACTCATATACGAGTCTATGCAGATGATATAGCTTTAGCAAGGAGATGGAAGAGAGATTTAGAGCAGGCTTTTCTTGTTTTAGAGGATGTAGGAAGTCGAATCGAGCTTCAGGTAAACCAATTGAAGACTATATTCATGGGCCCTAGCCTTCTCGTTAAGTTTTTGCCCCCTGTTTCGGTCTTTAGCCACCGCTCTCTAATCTCCTGTGATTTTCAGTAGGGCTTTGGCATCTTGGGTCACACAGTCCTCCCATCTGAGTCTAGCCAATCCTCTGCCCCTCTCTCGGTGAAGATTTCCCTCCAGGAGACGTTTTGGAACTTCCTCTCCTCTCATACGGGCAATATGGCCAGACCAGCAAAGTCGTCCAAGCTTTATTTGTTTAGTAATGTTAGTTTCTCCATACAGCTGGTATAGTTCTACATGTTTCCTTCTTCGCCAGTTGTCACCATCCCTGATGGATCTTTTGTTCGAATATGAGGATTCTTCCTCTCTTGTTTTTGTAAGGGTCCACGTTTCAGTAGCTTACATGAGGACAGGGTGGATTAGTGTTTTGTAGAGTTGGGTCAATCATGAGAGAGAAGGTCATTAGAACCCTATGAAAATGCCAATTGTTTTGGGAACCTCGATTCACTGTTCAAAACAAATGACACAACAAGGAAATGAATTATTAAGATATTTATTATTTGGAAGAATCAGAGATGGCCATAAATAATCATAATTAGCTAAAACCTGACCGCAAAACAAAGAATATGTTTAGCTTGGATTGATTAGTTCGTTTGATTAGTTAGTGAAGCAACCCAATATTAGTATATTGATATGTACAATGTAGCTCTGTTTCATTTTATTTTTGTATTTCTCTCAAAGCAAATGGAGAACTGCAATATATTTATGAGTCTGAATTGGTGAATCATATAAGCATTTCTAGGTTAAGATGGGCAAGTTAAATGGGCACGCTACTCAAAAGAGACTTCTCTTTGAGTATGTCAATGGAAAAACAAGACATACCCAATGGTCTATGGCTAAGAAGGGCAGCTTTTAATCTAATATTTCATTATTTTGTTTTATAGTCAAATATTTAATGTTAAAACTGATTATTTAATTATTTTTATATAATTTTATTTAAACCAAAATAATGTATTATGATTTATAGACCAAAAAAATAAAGTTGATAAATCAATCTGAGTAAAGTTGAAAAATTTTATAACATTTTTATCAAAATTCTATCTCTCGCCTCATGACTGCATGGATCTCTCAAATAAGACTTTTGAATTTATTTAAAAAACTCTGAAGAATATGAACTCAAACAAAAATAATATAATGATTGATAAAAAATATTTACGAACCTTATAGAATCTTCATCGTATCTCGTTCTAATATACTCAGAATCAATACGATTGTCCTGATGGTTGCCTATTGAATTTCCAATATGATTCTTATGTACTTTGTTGAGCTTACTCTTAAGATCTCCTATAACATAAAAATAAATTAGCATAACCGGTTGTTTATCAATGCCGGGTTGTTTATCATGGGAAATGCTATGGTTTACATGATAAAGATGTAGAGAATCTCAAAACAAATAAAAAACCTTGGCTTTGCCCTAATTGTGATTCCGTAAAAAAATCGATCTCGGTCAGTGAGAAACCTTTATCGATCACGAAAAGCAGCCAGCAGCAAGCAGGGGAGCCAACCTCATCCGATATTCTGGCGGCAGTGACCCATCAAGGAGCACAAGTACATGAAGAAATCAAAAACATACGGGATTCCTTAGATAAATATGGGGAACTTAGTTTCGAATTGAACGAGAGACTCTCCAAAATTGAAAGCCACCTTGAGGGTCAGACGAAGTACGTTGAAGAGCTCACAATGGAAAACAGATCCTTAAAAAACAAAGTGGGAGATCTTGAGGTCCGCCTCAATAAGGCCGAGCAGGGCCTACTTTGTAGGTCCTTAGAAATTCGGGGTATCCCGGTCCGCCCGGGCGAAACCCCGGCGGCCCTGGTGATCAGTGTGGCGGCCGGCCTGGGCATGAAGATTGTTCCGGAGGACCTAGACATGGTTGAACGACGAAGATCAAAGCCTGGTGACCCAAGGCCGCCTCCTGTCGTTGCCCGCTTTGTGAGGCAAACAACCAGGGACGAGCTTGTAAAACAGCGAAAGGTGAAGAGAGACTTCACTACTCGGGATATTGGCTGGGAAGGTAACGATTGCCACCGAATTTACCTAGGAGAAGAGATGTCTCCAGCAAATAGACATCTTTACTGGCTCGCCCGACAAAAAAGGTCGCCTGGCAAATTAAAATACGTTTGGTTTGCTGCCGGGAGAGTGCGTTGCCGCAAGGATGACGGACAACCGGTGGTATACATTGACAAGATACAGGATCTTGATGTCTTCTGCTGACTCCTGGGCCACCGTCAACCCTCCGGTTTCAACCAGCTTCTCACCACGGACTCCGTCAATAATCTGATTTTATATTTATCTTTTTTTACTTTTAATTTTTTTTATCTTTATTTACTACTTTGTATCAATAATCTTAAATTACTTTCGTTTTCTGATATTTTTCACAGGACACTTTCTATTATTATATTCATTTTTCATTTTTCGCATAACTTGACAATTATTCAAATTTTAAATCGTAACTTCTACTTGGCATCTGTATTTTTTCCCTCCTCATTTCCATGTCTAGTATCCTAAACATTTGCCACGTTAACTCCCAATCCTTACCAGCCCATTACGATGAATTCCTACAATATTTTGGCCGGAACTTTTATCATGTCATAGCTATTTCAGAAACATGGTTAAAACCTTATATCCCCTCCTCTTCTGTTTCCTTACCCGATTATTCCTTTATACGCCACGACCGAATAGGCCGCACAGGTGGAGGTGTCGGTCTATACGTCCATAATAATCTTAAATTCCGTATTCTAGAAGTCTCAACCCCTTCTGACCAACCTCATATTGAGTTCCTTTTCATTGAAATTATTTGTGACACCCATCCTCTCCTGTTTGCTGCAGTATACCGCCCTCCTCTAGTTCCTTTTGATGCTCCTTTTGAAAATACCCTTTATAATTACATTCCTCTTTACAATAACATTATAATCTCAGGCGATCTCAATACCAATCTCCTTTCCAACTCCAATGATAAACAGTACCTCGAAAATCTCTTCTTTTCCCTCAATCTTTTCATCGTTCCTTTCTCATCCACCCACCATACCCGCTGTTCAGATACCTGGTTAGACCTTCATGTAATAGACTCGGCCCAGAACCTTCTCTCTTCATCACAATTGCCTGTCCCATTCCTCTCCTCCCATGACTTAATACAAATATCTTACAATATTCAAACTCCTACAATCCTTCCTAAAACCATAACGTTCCGTAACATTAATGTCCTCACCCGCGAAAACCTACTACCTGACCTAGAAATCCTGAATTGGGACGACATATATTCATGTTCCTCCATAGACTCAATGGTCAATATCCTCACTTCCAACCTCATTAATATCCTCGACAAACATGCTCCACTCAAAACCTGTACCTTCCGCCGCCGCCCTGCTCCTTGGATGTGTCAAGAGATCAGAGATTTACAAAGGAAGCGTGAGGCTGCCCGGAGACGCTTCAGGCGTACAAGACTTGCAGAGGATTATGAAGCGTTTAAGATACTTCGTAACTTGACACAAACAACAGTAAGGCGTGCGAAATCCAACTATTTTCATGAAGCTCTGTCCTCTTCCCCTGATTCTAAAACCAAATGGCAACTCCTTCGTAAACTTTCCCTCTGTAAATCCTTTACCTCATCAAGTTTCTCAATACCATCTGACGAACTAAATTCATACTTTTCTACTGATTCCTCTAACATTACTGTAGCCTCTTCTTCCAATTGTTCACTCCCACCATCATTTAATTGCGATAATTTTTACTTCTCAAATATTTCTCCCACAGACCTTATTTCTTCCATAATGAAATCCCACACCACTTCCATCGGCTCTGATGGAATACCCGTCAAACTGTTAAAATTATGCCTACCTGAAATCCTACCAGTTCTTCTTTTCATTTATAATTTCTCCCTCCAGAACTCTGTATTCCCTACTTCATGGAAAAAAGCCCTAGTCCATCCCATCAACAAAATCCCTAATCCGACATCACCTAAAGATTATCGCCCTATCTCTATCCTGTCTAATCTCTCCAAACCTCTAGAACGAATTGTACAATCCCAAGTATCCCACTTTCTTGAAGAGACTAATCAACTTGACCCTCTTCAATCCGGCTTCCGACCTGGCTTCTCCACGCAATCAGCCCTTACCAAAATCACTAGTGATATCCACACCGCAATAGATGAAAAAAAAATAACAGTCCTAATACTCCTAGACTTCTCCAAGGCCTTTGACTCCCTTAACCATTCGATCCTCTTTTCCAAATTAAAATGTTTATCCTTTTCTAATAGTTCTATCCAATGGTTCCAATCTTTTCTTTCCGAACGTTCTCAAGCAGTTACTATTCCTAATGAACCCTTATCTTCCTTCCTAACTCTATCCTCAGGTGTGTTGCTCAAGGTTCGAGTATTTCCCCCCTTCTGTTCAATACCTATATCAATGACCTCCCTAATTCAATCCATCACTGTTCCTACCACCTATACGCTGATGACCTCCAAATCTATCTATCCTTCCCTCCTTCCGAATTATCATTAGCTTTTGCAAATATTCAGGCAGACCTAGATAGGATCAGTGCCTGGGCAAACCTGAATAGTCTAAAGCTTAATCCTATGAAAACCCAGGCCATTTTAATCGGTTCCAATTTCCTCCTTAGTTCTATCATCACCCTTCCTTCACTTTTGCTTAATAATCACCCTATTACCTTCAGCGCCTCCGTCAAAAACCTTGGCGTAATCCTTGACCAAAACCTATCCTGGAGACCCCATATTGCCCAAATTTCCAAAAAATCGATAAGTACACTAAAACTATTTCAACGGTCCCGTCACCTTCTCCCACAATCCTCCCGGAAGCTCCTTGTATCCTCTCTTATTTTTCCCCATTTTGACTATTGTTGTGCGGTATATGGCGGCCTCTCGAAGGTGCTTGAGGGCAGATTGAAACGAGTCATGAACTGTTTCATAAGATTTGTCTTCGGTACCTCTAGACGGTCGCATGTATCACATCTCTATGACGAGTCAAATTGGCTGTTTCCCTCTATTCGAAGGCAATATTTCCTTGGTTCCTTTCTCTATCAAGTCATCCGCTCCCATCGCCCCTCCTACGTTTATAGTCTCCTGCAATTTAAATCCACAATCCATACTCAGGAAACCAGATCCCGTCCTTCTGACCTCTATACGCCTTCCCATCGAACCAAAAAATATGAATTTTCCTTTTTAGCCCGGTCCACTTTTTTCTGGAATACTCTCCCAACAAACATCCGTCATGCTCCTTCCCAATCTTCATTCAAATCGCTCCTTTTTAAACACCTTCTTGCTTCCCAACTAGATGCCAACTAATTTCAGTATAAAAATTTGAGCTATGTGAGAAATGTCCACACTTCATGTCATAAATGTTATAAAGTTTTCATTATTATTTTTAATTATTCTAAAGTTTTTTTTTTCTTTGGTTTGTTAACCCTGTTACTTTTAGATACTATTGTAATCTTTTTAATTGTTATTTTTCATTTCTTTCTGTTTTTACCATTTAAAATACTTGTATATATTTATTGTAATCATTATGTTATAAGTCTTTTTTGTTTTTATTTCTATGTGTTCTATGGTCAGTCATAATACTTATTTGTTTTGTACCTGTATGTTATTCTTAAGGGACCTAGTCCCAGAATAAAGTTCTTTTTTCATTCATTCATTCATTCATACCAGAACAATGTGGAGCAGACAAAGGAAATAGGAACACAGTCAAAAGGATGAAGGAGACGTGGAGGAGAAGAGGAAAAGGGAAAGAAGTGAAAATTATAGTCAAATCACGTCCATAAGGGGGTTACCAGTAACATGGTGTTAGCATAAACACCTCCATGCCGCAAGGTTTCAGGTTCCAAACCTGCAGGTGGCCCTACGGATTTTTTAATGGAAGTAAGAAATCCTATAGTTATCCGCCGTCTTCAATGGGACTTTAAAAGGTAGTCCTTGAGTCCAGTAACAATGTCAGGTACTGGTAAATGAACCCAATTCTAATTATACCTGGACAAGGCAAAAAATAATAGGACACCCGCTGTAATCAATCATCCTAATGAGTCACAGCAGCATAAAGGGACAAATACATAAATAAATATTAACAAAAATGTCCATAAAGGAAGCGTGAGGCTGCCCGGAGACGCTTCAGGCGTACAAGACTTGCAGAGGATTATGAAGCGTTTAAGATACTTCGTAACTTGACACAAACAACAGTAAGGCGTGCGAAATCCAACTATTTTCATGAAGCTCTGTCCTCTTCCCCTGATTCTAAAACCAAATGGCAACTCCTTCGTAAACTTTCCCTCTGTAAATCCTTTACCTCATCAAGTTTCTCAATACCATCTGACGAACTAAATTCATACTTTACTACTGATTCCTCTAACATTACTGTAGCCTCTTCTTCCAATTGTTCACTCCCACCATCATTTAATTGCGATAATTTTTACTTCTCAAATATTTCTCCCACAGACCTTATTTCTTCCATAATGAAATCCCACACCACTTCCATCGGCTCTGATGGAATACCCGTCAAACTGTTAAAATTATGCCTACCTGAAATCCTACCAGTTCTTCTTTTCATTTATAATTTCTCCCTCCAGAACTCTGTATTCCCTACTTCATGGAAAAAAGCCCTAGTCCATCCCATCAACAAAATCCCTAATCCGACATCACCTAAAGATTATCGCCCTATCTCTATCCTGTCTAATCTCTCCAAACCTCTAGAACGAATTGTACAATCCCAAGTATCCCACTTTCTTGAAGAGACTAATCAACTTGACCCTCTTCAATCCGGCTTCCGACCTGGCTTCTCCACGCAATCAGCCCTTACCAAAATCACTAGTGATATCCACACCGCAATAGATGAAAAAAAAATAACAGTCCTAATACTCCTAGACTTCTCCAAGGCCTTTGACTCCCTTAACCATTCGATCCTCTTTTCCAAATTAAAATGTTTATCCTTTTCTAATAGTTCTATCCAATGGTTCCAATCTTTTCTTTCCGAACGTTCTCAAGCAGTTACTATTCCTAATGAACCCTTATCTCCTTCCTAACTCTATCCTCAGGTGTGGCTCAAGGTTCGAGTATTTCCCCCCTTCTGTTCAATACCTATATCAATGACCTCCCTAATTCAATCCATCACTGTTCCTACCACCTATACGCTGATGACCTCCAAATCTATCTATCCTTCCCTCCTTCCGAATTATCATTAGCTTTTGCAAATATTCAGGCAGACCTAGATAGGATCAGTGCCTGGGCAAACCTGAATAGTCTAAAGCTTAATCCTATGAAAACCCAGGCCATTTTAATCGGTTCCAATTTCCTCCTTAGTTCTATCATCACCCTTCCTTCACTTTTGCTTAATAATCACCCTATTACCTTCAGCGCCTCCGTCAAAAACCTTGGCGTAATCCTTGACCAAAACCTATCCTGGAGACCCCATATTGCCCAAATTTCCAAAAAATCGATAAGTACACTAAAACTATTTCAACGGTCCCGTCACCTTCTCCCACAATCCTCCCGGAAGCTCCTTGTATCCTCTCTTATTTTTCCCCATTTTGACTATTGTTGTGCGGTATATGGCGGCCTCTCGAAGGTGCTTGAGGGCAGATTGAAACGAGTCATGAACTGTTTCATAAGATTTGTCTTCGGTACCTCTAGACGGTCGCATGTATCACATCTCTATGACGAGTCAAATTGGCTGTTTCCCTCTATTCGAAGGCAATATTTCCTTGGTTCCTTTCTCTATCAAGTCATCCGCTCCCATCGCCCCTCCTACGTTTATAGTCTCCTGCAATTTAAATCCACAATCCATACTCAGGAAACCAGATCCCGTCCTTCTGACCTCTATACGCCTTCCCATCGAACCAAAAAATATGAATTTTCCTTTTTAGCCCGGTCCACTTTTTTCTGGAATACTCTCCCAACAAACATCCGTCATGCTCCTTCCCAATCTTCATTCAAATCGCTCCTTTTTAAACACCTTCTTGCTTCCCAACTAGATGCCAACTAATTTCAGTATAAAAATTTGAGCTATGTGAGAAATGTCCACACTTCATGTCATAAATGTTATAAAGTTTTCATTATTATTTTTAATTATTCTAAAGTTTTTTTTTTCTTTGGTTTGTTAACCCTGTTACTTTTAGATACTATTGTAATCTTTTTAATTGTTATTTTTCATTTCTTTCTGTTTTTACCATTTAAAATACTTGTATATATTTATTGTAATCATTATGTTATAAGTCTTTTTTGTTTTTATTTCTATGTGTTCTATGGTCAGTCATAATACTTATTTGTTTTGTACCTGTATGTTATTCTTAAGGGACCTAGTCCCAGAATAAAGTTCTTTTTTCATTCATTCATTCATTCATAACTCTCAAGTATGAGGTTATAAATTAAAAATGTTGGTAATGAATTATCTTATGATTAAAAATTATTTATATTATTTTATTATTACTTATCATCATTTAGATAATGTTAATACTAAAGTAATTATTAACTAAATTTATATATTGCTAATTATCAAGAAATATTATCACATATGGTATGTATTATTTCTGTTGGATAGATCCCATTTAAAAAATAAATAAACAATAATAATAATAAGTTTATTTATGTTCTCCTAATTATATATTATTTTGTTTGTCCTTAAGACAATTCATTGACTCATATTAATGACCAGGTTGAGGCTGCGAACAAATGAGATGTCGTCCTTCTTCCCAAAAATGACTTGAACACAAAAAGATTAATACCTTTTCTACATAAAAACTTAATTAGGATTCATTGTACTTAAGGATAGAAAGAATTCTTTAACTCAGTGGTTCTCAATATTCTTTGCAGACCCCTTCATCCTTTCACTTCCATGACAAGAACCCCCTAAATCCTAAAAATTGTGTGTGTGTTTATACATATAGTTCAGAAGGGCGTATGATGACCACCCATAGTTGAACGCCTATAAATCACACCAATCAATCAATAGTTCAGAAACAAGATTAGGAATAAAATACTTTCAGCAAATAAGAAGAAGAAGACCAGAACAATGTGGACAGAACAAAGGAAATAGGAACACAGTCAAAGGATGAAGAGACTGTGGGAGGAGAAGAGGGAAAAGGGAAAGAAGTGAAAATTATAGTTCAAACACTGTCCATAAGGGGGTTACCTGTAACATGGTGGTTAGCATAACAGCCTCCTATGCCCAAGGTTCTGGGTCAAACCTGCAGGTGGCCCTAGGATTTTTTAATGGGAGTAAGAAATCCTTAGTTATGCCGTCCTTCAGAGGGGACGTTAAAAGGTAGTCCTGAGCCAGTGCAATGTCAGGTACTGGTTAAAGATCCCTATTCTAATTAAACCTGGACAGGCAAAATTTAGGACTCCCGCTGTAGCATCATCCTATTAGTCACAGCAGCATAAAGGGACATTACATAAATAAATTTAAAAAATGTCCATAAGGACATGCTTTAGGTGTTGCAAGCGGCTAAGGCAAGTCAAAGCCTGACGCTGAGCTTGAGAAATAAAGAAGTTCTTTATTTCTGATTTTAAATCAGAATGGTTTATCTCCAGCATTAAATTGCTTGCCAATGACTTCACCGCACCACCTACTTTCATGTGAAATACCACTGTTACCAAAACTCTGTATACTAAAAATAGCCAAGTATGGAAATGGAAATGAAGATAAAAGAACCATCCTCCAAGGATTTACTTAAATCCACGAAACAAAGATCTACTGACATTTAAAACCAATCCATGATAGTTATTTATTCAAGTACTCATAAAGATAGGAAATAAAGTTCATTATCTTATGCGAAGATTCATCTGTCCCTCAAGCTCATTATTTTGGTTTATAAAATGACCAATTTGGTGTTAGAGTAATTTAAAATAATTTGGGAACCACAGCTCTAACTGACCGACAAAACCACATCAAAATCTGTTGAGTGATTTGGAAAGAGTTAACAGAGAAAAAGACAAAATGGCGAAATCAATTTATACTATACGTTTTTATAATTAAAATACTTACCATGAATGGTAAACTCCATGCCATCACCTATCGCCACTTCCAGTTGGTCCTTTTTGTCTCGATAAACCATCCCATCAGCTCTGATTTCGTCAGCGCCAATGTCTTCCAGTTCTCTGTCTCGCCCTCCTGAGCAGCAGAACAACACTGTTCCTTTTCAATTACTAATCAAGTTAAAAAATTGCGCAAAAAAAAGAAAGAAAAAAAAAAGAGAAGTGCAGAAAAATAACAGCAGATAAGAATGTAGTTAGAGGATTTAATCAGGACATTAATAAGTGTATTTTAAATGTAAACATTACATAAAAATGTGTTCACATAGACTGATTTCTAACCACTTTTTAGAACTTTCTTCTGTAAAGTGCTAACAGCCTGTAAATAAAAGTACTTTTTCTTTACAAACCTCACTACATATGATTGAGATTGGGCTGGGAGGTTACGCTATAAGAGGAGAAAGCCTTCTCTCCATATACATCAGATAGCTACTTATTGTTCATCAAATATGACACATTGGACCTAATTTTTAACTTTTTTTTTTTTTAACATTCCTTTAATTACACTAATTCATCAGTTTATTTTTATTTCAATACCTAAAGGTCATTGAAAGGTGCACGTGCAAAAAATTTTAAGATAAGAAAAAATAAGATTGAGGCTTTTATTTAAACTTTGTTACTAATTCAAATTAATACTATAAATAAAAGTGGTGAATTATAAGTTATTTAAGTGAATTAACATGGGAATTAAATGTTAATAAAATTTGTAAGTATAACGAAAAATTCCCTCTGAAGAAGTTGGTTTTGCAAATAAACTTACTGCTTAAATAAAAAGAGTTCACTCTATAACAAAATTTTTGAAACATAAAAAAGGAAAATATATTGCTTTGTACAATATTTTGAAAACACCTCTTCATCACTTCTCTTATCTGCTTAATGCAAGTTTACTGTTCAAAATTGACAAATTATTTGGAAGAACATGTAATTATTTTTTATTTTTGTTTTATGATTGATTACTCAATTATCAAATAATAATAACCATGCCAATTTAAAATTTAACTAAGAGCTTTGAAGATAGAGGTACATGTTGTAAATACATATGTTTCTATGGAAAGAAACAACTCTATTTTGCCTAAAATATCACATTATACGTTTTACCGCTTAGTTCTTTAATTTACTTGCATCAATTAAATTATATTTTTTTCTGCACATTTTGGTATAATAAAGCATAAAAGCAACTCAAAGAATCAGCTAATACTTTTAAAACTACCAATAAAAATAAAAACCACTAAAACTTTAAAAATCTGTTCTAATGGTTAAATAAGGTATAAACATAAAATTATAAATAAAGATATAACTACTGCTAAAATTTATTTCAAGTTCAAGTATTGCTAAAATACTTATAGCTAAAATTTATTTCTAGTTAAAATACCTAAAGCTAAAATCTTGCTAAAATACGTATAGCTAAAATCTCTATAGCTAAAATTTATTTCTGGTTGAAATATTGCTAACATTTATTTCTAGTTACAATAAATAGTTCATTGCAAAAGAATGGATTATATGATTAATAACTTCTAGTTAGAAATGAAATAATCAAATAATTTTACAAATACTTCAAAATATTATACATGTTCACAGAAAAGTGAACTCATGTTTCATTTTGAGACAACTGCTTGGCAAAACAGTTGAAGCTAAATAATGCAGCACTGTGATTTAACTGCAATTTAAAAAAACATGTACACAAACATGTATTCTACAACCCATAAAGAGTCTTGGGTTTAGAACATATAGATATTAATACTGCTTCTAGGCCAAAGAGGAGGTGATTTATGCTGTGGTCGAGATAATGCTCGAGTGCCAGATTTTTCCCCCAATTTTTGGTAAGCCACTATATATAGGATAGATGAGCCCCACGAGGGTCTCTCCAGCCCAATTTACTTGATGAAAGAAGTATTTACAAATTTGTAAAAATAAAAAAGTAGAAAATTAATCAATAATTTCTATTTTTAGTCAATTTAATTAAATTCTTATATTCTAGTAATGAGTCTTTATTTTATTTTTATTTTTTGTCAATTTTATTAACATCAGTAATATCATTAATAATATCAAATCAACTCTACTTTTTTTGGGTAATGAAAAATATGATTCTTACAAAGTTTTTTTTATCAAACTATATTTTGAACAAGGAAGTTTTTATTTAGCTCAAAATAGATATCATTAACTAAGAAAATTTGTATCAGGAAAGATTTACAATTAAACTTACAAAAATAACTAAAATCATTACAATACTTGTATGCTTTCAAATCTTAAAAATGTTTTAATACCGTGGATAATTAAAACTTTAGAAGACGTGGGAACAATTAAAGCAGTTGTACCACTACAATTTCTCAACACTTAATAATAGCTTAAAGTTAATCAAGATTTGTTGAACTAAATTAGCTGAGCAATCAAATTACACTACAAAAAAAGAGATAAATGTTTTTTTGTTGTCTCAAATATTAGTTCAAAATAATAAAAATTTTCAAAATAGTAGTACTATGTTCTATTTTAAAGTATTTTTTAATTAAGCAAAAGCACCCCATAAAATAATGGGTTGAGGTTGTGTTGTGTGATATGAACCTTGATCCCAGGTGCGCGGCGATCCCTCACCTTGGGTCTGATCGGAGATCTGATTGGTCAGCTTAGCTCGGATGGCCTTGGCACCCATCATTATGTTCCTCTTGATCCAACCGGTGAAACGCCCTATCCTTTCGAATGCTTCTGCTATTTTATTTGTTTCATTATCTGCTGCTGGTGCTGACAAACTCGACGAACCAAAATTGCTGAGTAGGAGAGCCAAGAACAAGTTTAATACCTGTGCAATAGATGTAATAACAGCATTATTTAAATTTAAGAGAAAATATAGATTTATATTTATTTATGTTCTCTCTGTCTTCCATGGTAACTCTGTAAATGTATGTGTGCATGAAAGAAAAAAATTACAAGCCTTAAATCTATAGTGTTATCTTCTTTTGTAATATCTATATAAATCAAGTCTTATGTATGGATATGTGATCAAAGTTGCATAAAATTGTATAATCACCACCAATCCATCCATACTATTCATCTTTTTTAGCCTCTGTCTCAGTTTCTTCAAAAACTTTTGAGACATAATTTCCAAAAGATATTAAAGTACAATTTTTTACAAAATTGATATTTTGACATGTTTTTAATATAATTGTTTGGTTTTATTGATTACATCATTTCCTATCATACTGATATATTACCTTATATTATATGAAGATAAAGCTATTAAGACGTTCACGCTGGGGTGAAATTCTACTTTTTTCCTGTGAGGTAGGACTATCTTAGCTACTTATGCTTCACGGGGCGGGGTGGGGCGACACTGTTGCAAGTTCCAACGTGTTTAATGCGATATTGTTTCGATAACAGTTTTGACATACCCATATGACTTGAAGGAGTAATTATGGAAATACTTAAAAAAGATTCTTATATTATATATTATATTCTTATTTATGGCAATAAAAGTATGAAATGAAATCACGCAGAGCTAAATAAAATTCTTTAGGAAGAGTAATCAAATGAAATTAACCAATAAGAGTCCTTTGAGGGAGTATGTTGAAATTCCTACAACATGTAATGTTCAGAAAAAATAAAATAAACTTATTATCTAAAAATAAGTGACTCATCTGTGATGTACGTCGCCCCACGGGATAGTTAAGCGTGACCCATCGGTGGGTCACCCCGCCCTACGGAACAGACAAGTATGACCCACTGGTGGGTCACCCCAGTGTGAACGTGTTAATATAAATTTGATAAGTTACAGTGAAATGAAAATGGTTGTGGCCTAAATTTCAGGTCTTCTTTAGGGCGACTGAAGGAAGGAGATCACAACAATCATGAAACACAAAAACAAACAATCAAAAACATTGTTGTGATCTCCCATCTTAAATCGCCCTGAAGAAGGCCTGAAATTTGGGCTGAAACGTTGGTATTTAAAAAAATAAAATATGGTAAATAGTAATGTATTGAGCAAACATAATACTTGTCTGTAGTGGATGAACAATTTGTTATATTCATACTTCTTTTAAACATTAATTGTCTTTATTTTAATATCCTTTAATCATTTATTAGGGAACTAATTTATCTCTAGAACGATTTACCTTAAAGTTTTTTTTTTTAACACCAATAGTAATTTATTAATGTACAAAGGACATACTACAAGATTTCCGATGACTACTGTTGCCAAAAAGAATGGTATACACGAGACATCTCCAACAAGCATACAATCCCACATTGATTCAATCCATTCTCCACATAAGACTCGAAATACAATCATAAAAGAGTGCATAAAATCTGTGAAATTCCACCTTGGCAGTTCTTTAAAAGGAAAGCGATCCATGTTATCTAAAAAAGAAAAAAAAAAAAAAAGAAGAAAATCATGAAAATATCATATTTAAAAATTGTAAAATAAAATGTAATAAACTACTAGGAGATAAAGTATCACATTTTAATTATTGAGTAAATATCTATTAATAAAAATCCTACATGCATGTCCGTAATCGTTCATAACTAAAGAAGAAAGTTCACTTTATAAGCTTTTAATTTACTAAGTATAATATTTCAATAACCACTCCACATTATAATTGTCATAATATTGTATAATTATGTAGAAATAAATATTTAAGACTAGGCAGTACTAAGATATATTTGTATTTTACTTTGAATACAATATCTATATGTTACATATAGATATAACAAGTGGAAAACAAATGTTAGGATACACAAACTTATTTTTTCCCAAAAGACAGCATTATTATCATAGGATTGACTAAAAAAGTTAAATATTTTCAAGTTGAAAAAAATATGTATTTTTTCAAAGTGATCATAGTTATTTGGAAGAGAAAAAGTGAAGAGATATACAAATTTAAAATTGAATCAAAGACTTGATGCCTTTTATTATCATTTCACACACCAGCAATCTTCTTAGCAGATATATCAAAATTTTGTTTATATATGTATTATATATAAACAAGAAAATATTTTTGTGTACAAAAACATAAGTAGAAAAAAATATTTTAAAAAATTTAGGTTAAGGTATTGAGTTGATTTACAATGGTGTATACTTATAAGAAAATTATTAAAAAAAAAAAAAAATTATACCTATGTAATTTTTTTCCAAAAAGTTGCATTCCCATAACAGCAAATATGAAAATAATAATACAGAGTACAAAAGTCAGGTTACCCAAGGCACCCACTGTTCGACCCATAATCGAAATGAGCAAGTTGAGCGTAGGCCATGATTTGGCAAGTTTGAATACCCTTAGCTAAAAAGAAAAAGTATTCGTTAAATTTACTAACGTAATCTATCGAAAGAAATAAAATAATAAAAATATGACATACCAATCTAAATGATCTTAAAACAGAAAGTCCCTGGATTCCTTCCAAACTGAGTTCTAAGAGTGAAAGTGCAACAATAATAAAATCAAAAATATTCCAGCCTTCTTGAAAATAGTATTTTGGACTCATGGCTATTAGTTTCATTGCAGCTTCAATACCAAATGTTGCACTAAAAAACTTTTCAAAGTATTAAATTTATTTTAAATATATGAAATACTTTGCACATAATCTAAGATATTTTACAAATATAAAATATCACAAACTACATATTGCAAAGACTTTAGAAATATAAATAGTTAGAAAAGAAACTTCAATGATATATTTTTAAATATAAAATAAATGCTTAAAATCAAAGGTACAATAATTCATAGATGGGTGTAAGAGTAAAGGATTCATAGAGTAATATTAAATCCTGGGTATAATATTCACAGCTATTCCACCAAAACAATTCACCCACACGCATTAGGTCATCACTGTTGGAATAAAAGAAGTTTTCAGTTAAAGATGTGAATTCAATCAATATATAAGAAATAGTTGGTATAGAAAAATTATACTATATTGGACTAAAAAAATAAAATAAGTCGGGAGCCAAGATTGCTTGTTTTTCCATCACAAAATCAAAGATGGATTTTATTATTTTTACTTAGTGGGGAAGAATACAAAAAGGTCTGTTATCACGCAATAAGATGCAGAGTTAAAAAGAGGAAAACTGACTCAGATTTCTTAAGGTAGAATTAGACAATTTTATAATTTCTTTAAAACTTAAAAATATCAGCATGGGATCATTCATTTATGATTTTAATGAAATTGACAATGATGATACATTTTTCCTTCCAACAGTGAGAGGTAGTAAACCATCTAGTTTCAGATAGATCTAATCAATCTATCTGGTAATAGGAAATGGGATTGTGCAGAACCTCTACAGCAGACCAACTTGTCTAGGTAGAAATATCAAATAAATCTAATAAAAAAAAAAATTATATTGTCTAAATTAACAGATAGTGCAGGGTTAAACTGAAGCTGACAGTGTGGGAGGTTACATAGAAAACTTGAAAGACAGAGTTATATATAGATAAGAAATATTCAATTTAAATTATCGAAGAAAATATATTTCATTTCTAAAGATGCTAATAATGAATAATTTTTCACTTAAATCGAAGGGGCATTTATGTCGAATTGTTAGATATGGACTAAATCTAGAAAAAATAAAATAAAAATTTGCACCAAAAAAAGTTTTATTGTTAAATGTGTACAGATGGATGAAGTGATGGGCAACTTTACATAGAGATATCCTTCTGCCTGAAAGGTGGGGAAAAATTGAAGTAATTTCTCTTTACCTTTCAGAAGCAGTGGTATTTTTTATATGCTCTTCCTTTTCTTATAATATTTTTTCATGACCTCGTAAAATAAGTCAAGATTTCAGCACACATAACAGTAAAACTTTTTTTTCTGTGCCTTTAAATTTTGAACACAAGTCTCATTTGCAAGAACTTTGCAATAGTAACTGAATGAGTGTTTATAATGGTAATTAATTTATTTCAAATATTATAGAATAGAATACTTTTGGATGTCCAAAAATGAAATAAATTAATGGTTATAATTTTAATTGTTAATTTACTTATTGATTTATCTTATTTCTTCATTTAAATGATTATTAAAACAAATTGTTCAAAGCAGTTTGTTTTCATTTAAAGTGGAAATAATGAAATACAAAAACAAAACGAATAAAAATGAAAAGGTGATTTATTCAAGTGCAGATATTCAAATAAAACTTATATACTAAAGAGATGAAAATTAAAACTATCAAACTTACATAATTTCCACTTTTAAGGGCTTTTTCCAATTCTTTGTCCATATCATGATGGTCGAGCGCCATGAAGAGCGTGTTGACAACGATGCACAGCGTAATGAACAATTCTACGAATGGATCAAAAACGATGAATGCCACAAGCTCCTGGAACTTAAGCCATGGTCCACAACAATCCCAGACACAGAAGACGTCAATACAGTGGAGACAGAGGGCGACAAACTTCTCCTTCGCCGTGGGCTCCTCATCCTCTTCTTCTGTCGGGAAATAGTAGACGGAAACTGTGACCCCCATTATAACCCACCCCATTAGTCATGGATTGTTTTTTTGTATCAATAATAATAAAATAATCATAAAATTAAAAATAATAATAACAACAATTTTACCATTGTTGAAGATATTCAGCTTACTCTTTATTCGAATTGTTGGTATTTCAAAAAGTGCGCGTTCTCGTCAGGTGGAGTTTTTATGTGCATTATAGGTGCAATTAATAATCATTAATGAATATAATAATGTGGAAGCAAAAAATATTTCTATTTGCAAAAAAACACCAATATTACAAAGTATTTATCTTGTTCAAGTGCTTTTTGATTCATTGTTTAAACTATTTTGAAGTATATTAATTTTTGTTTGCTAATTAAAATTAAAATACTAGTTCTATTCTAACATAGCCATAATTTCAAATCGACATTTTCAAAACAAAAATTAAATTTTAAAACCACACACCTAATTGTCTACGAAAATGATAAAAATATTTCAACTGAAGTAAATGATTTAAACTGAAAAAATAAGAAATATAATTATTTTTTATACTAAATAATCCTTTAAACTTTCCCATCTTAATACCAAATATAAGGCATTGAAAGGTTAATTATAATATATATATTAAAAAACAAAAAATATTCCAAATTATTCATGATTTAAGACCTTTAAAGAAAGTTTCCTATTACTATTACCTGAAGATTAAGATATAACGGCAATTATAAAATTATATAAGAATATATGGTTTATTTATTACTTAAGTGATCTATTAGGCACATTCAATTATTCATAACTAATTTTAAATAAGTATTGAGTAAGCAATATTACACAAATTCAACTTAGTTTACTGCATATCTTCTTCAACTTTTCATATATAACATTGTTGGGAAATTATAGAAAATTAATAGTATCTTTAATATTCCTTAACTTTAAATAATTTGTGATTGAAAGAATAAATAATGATGAATATCTTTGATAAAGTTTGAATAAAATAGTAGCAGTTATGTATTACATTCTGGAATATATACTCCTCCGCTACTTTTTATGTAGTTATCAAATTAATATTTTTAATTTTCATGCATAAATATTTTTTGAAAATATAATTTTTTTTTAAGCAATATAATAAGTATTAGAGTTTAAATTTAATTTAAACAAAAATAAACAACAAATAACACTATTTCTAACAAAATAAGTAACATCATAATATTAAGATAAAAAATTGAGAAGGCAACTTAAATATCTTATGATGTAAAGCAAAAATATGTTAATTTTCTATGAATAAAATATATATATAGCATAAGCTTCTAGAAATAGTACTATTGAGTATATACATTCATGATTAGTAGAATAAAATAACATGCTAACATTTATTAAGCTTTATAAAAGAGAATGGCTTGCGCAAATAGAATGCTATTGGTCACAAAGAATCCTGATAAAAATGTGGCAAGAATATTCATTCAGAATTGAAAAAAAAATATAGCATAATTCACCAATCTGAAAAAATTGAAAATTCATAAAATGTTTTGACTTATGAAAATTGCTATGGAGAAAAAAAATAGCAAGTAAAAAAAGAAGAATACAAACAATTAATAACGAGGATATATGCATAGAATAAAATTTTAAGAGAGCAGTGCATGAACAGTAAGGAACTTTTCAAAGTATTTTTTAGCAATAATTAGACTACTATCAATACTTTAAGTAAGATAATTTACACAAAGACAGTTCATATTTTATTTTTTTCTTTATTGAGGTATTTCCGTAATAAAAGCCATATTCCTCTGAATTTTTATTTTTCTATTTATTATGTTTTAGCTCAGAAATATCATATCCCTTAAAACATTTAGGTACCCATAAAATACAGATGTGGTGGTGTCCTATCTATTTGGGTAAGCACTGTTTTAGTTTCAACTTTCCATACATTTAACAGTAGAAATATTTTAACCAAAACTGCCTTGCTATACATGAAATTGTTTTTATTATATTTGAAAAAAATTTTAATTAGTTAATTATAATTATTTTTTAGAATCACAATTCGGCAAGCAAACTAAAGCTTAGGCAATTACTATTTGAGTGACTAAAATAATTAAAAGGTAATCATTCTCAATATTTTGTATGACTTTAAAAAAAAAAAACAATTGTTTGTCCTGTTTATATCAATTGAAGTGTTAATTTTTTTACAGATAAATATGGTGCTTATGATGCCGAAAGCTAAAAAAAAAAAAAAAATTAAAATACCACCACAAACCATGAAGGGTCTTCAGCTTAGTACATATAGAGATTCATACTGTTTCTGGGAGGACTTGCAATGAGATCATTAGGCCTTGATCACGCTTAGTCCCAGGTTTTTTTCCCCAATTTGGGTACCCACTTTAAAGATGCTGGGTCTGCCCCAGGAGGGTCTCCATACCCTAGGGTTGCCCCCCTGCTGAATTAACAGAATAAATAATATTCCGTCATAGCCGGGATTTGAATCCAGAACAGTAGACAAATGCTCTATCCACTAGACCACGCCTCTCCCGAAAGCTGCCAAAATACCTCAACGAAAAATTAAATACGGTTTAAATTTTATTTAATTTAAAGTCTTTAGGTGAAAATTTCAGTTAAAAAGAGGACTCCTGGTTCAATTAAAAAAAAAAAAAAAAAATATATCAATGAACCTCTACAACCAATAAAGGGTCTTGGGTTCAGTATATATGGAAATTGATTATGTTTCTAGACCAAAGGCCATGCAAGGAGGTGATTAGGCTGAGATCATGCTCATCAGCCAGATTTTTATTCCCAGTTTTTGGATACCCAATTTATAGAGCCCAAGGAGGGTCTCCTTAGCTGAAGATTTTTCCATGGCTGAAATAGCAGAATATATAATTAAATTTGTATAACTTTTTATAATGATGGTTGCTTGTTATAAAAGAACCATTATTATTTATATATGATGACCAGTCCAGGTGATTTAACATCAAATTTCAAATAGTTTTGGACCAATAAACAAATAATAATCTAAAGCATTCCTGAGACAAGTAATTTAAAAAATGGCTGGCTTAATTATGAAGTTCAGATTATTATAATAAAAGTTAAAAAAAAAAAAATCTGTCCTTTTATTTTTAACTTTTTTTAATTAAAAAAAATAGAAAAACTTTATTTTCATGAATGCAGCTGATACTGAATTTGCTATTGGGTTGATGCAAAATTAATGCAGGTTTTTAGTAGGTATTGTAAATACGCCATATCTTTACTTTAACCATATATATTTAATCAAAATAATTTCCATCTGAATCAATGCACTTTTGCCAACGTTCAACAAGCTTTCTTATTCCACCAGAAAAAAAATCCGAATCCCTGGACTCAATGAAATCACAAAAAGAATTTTCAATGTCGTCCTGGTTTTGAAAATTTTTCTCCCTCAAAAAGTTGTCCAGATGCCTAAAAAAGTGGAAGTCTGTAGGAGAGAGGTCAGGTGAATAAGGCGGATGTTGGAGAACTTCGTAGCCCAACTCGTGCAGTCGTCGAAGCGTTGGTTGTGCAACGTGTGGTCTGGCGTTATCGTGGAGCAGGATCGGCCCCTTCCGATTCATCAATGCTGGGCAAAGACGTTGCAATTTTTGATTCATGCTGTCAATTTCTTGACAGTACTTGTCAGCAGTTATAGTCTCATTTGAGATAGCTGTAGTGAATAACACCAGCATTATACCACCAAACTGTGACCATAACCTTTTTTGGGTGCAGGTTGGGCTTCGGGAAAGGTTTTGGTTGTTCATCTTTGCCCAGCCATTGGCTAGAACGCCTTCTGTTGTCGTATAAGATCCATTTTTCATCGCACGTCACAATGCGATCGAGAAATGGATCATTTTTATTGCGTCTCACAAGCATGGAGCAGATTTCAAAGCGGCGATTTTTTTGGTGGTCGTTTAATTGGTGTGGCACCCACTTGGCCAACTTTTTTACCTTACCAATTGCTTCCAAGTGGCGTACAACTGTGGATTGGTTCACACCGAGTTCCGCCGCCATTTCTCGTGTGGTTTTGGTTGGGTCTTCTTCCACTTTTGACCTCAGCTGGTCGTTGTCCAGAGCAAGATGACGGCACCGACCTTCCTTGTCTTCGAGGTCGAAATCTCCTCTGCGAAACTTCTGGAACCAACGCTGCACCATGCACTCATTAATAGCCCCCTGACCCCACACTTCATTAATATTACGAGCCGTTTGCGCAGCGCTGCGCCCTAATTTAAATTCGTAAAAATAAATTTGACGAAAATCGCACTTTGACATTTTCGATTCAAGACCTTTGAACACACTGAACAAAACGATTTTACTAAACAAATTCATGGTGAAAGAGAGGGTATTAGATAAGGTTTTTTTGGTATAATAATGATCAATGTTAGGATTAGCTTTGTTTACACAATTGGAATTAAGATATTGCAATAGAGGAAACCTGCATTAATTTCGCATCAGCCCGATATTAAATACAAGTATAAACAGCTCTGTTATTTACAACTATATATTGATAATTAAGCAAGTCACAGAACAAGCTAATAAGCTTCTTTTCTTATTATTATTTATAATAATAAATCATGCTTATTACATGTTTAACTTTAAATTGGGGAACCAACAAAAAAGCATAATACTAGAAAATAGTCTAACTTCGCAAAACCTATGAAAAACTAATTCCAAAAAGGACATTAATACAGTGTTAATCATAAGTTAAATACACTTTGTGCGAGCATACACTCACATTTTGTTAAATATCCATTGGATTGTGGAGATAGATGGGAAGATTTTTTTGTATCTGACTCTCAAAGTTCAAGGAAGGTTTCATACATTCATAATTTAAGAATAATTATAATATACTCTGGAACTGAAGACAAACTCAGAGATTACAGTATGAATGAAAAAAAATGATATGTTGAACTTCTAGAAATCTCAACAGCAAAATGCAATTTTTTTTTTTTTTTAATTATACCTAAATAAAAACGTTTGTATTTATTTATTATGGTCTATGATATATCCACTTATTTACTGCATGCTTTATTTCTGAAAGCTCCCACCAAACAATATCTTAAATTTCATAAGGATTTGACTACATCTCTATAATTTAAAATGAGAGGGAAAAAATAAAAACATTATAGAGAAAATAAATAATAGCATTTTCACAAAAGTAAAGCGAAATAAAATATTAATACATGCATGGAGCAAGCTGAATATTTATTTTTATACAAAACAACAATCCACACTTTAGCATCAGCACTACAACAATATAAATAATAAATTATACTAGGAGATAGATAATATAAGATACTTAACTACAAACCTAATATAACTAAAACGGTTTAGTTTTATATTTTGAAGACATATATACATCCATTGAATAACATTCATATATACATATATTTTACAGATTAAAAAAAAAAAAATCTTGATAAATAAATAAAAAACAATCATGATATAACAAAACAAACAAAAAACTTTATAATATTTAAAAAAAATAATGTTAGAAGTACTCGATGAAGATATATTCATAATTTTCAAAGTTGGGATGATTGCGACACACAATTGAAAGTTGTGTGTGATTTTAAAGCTTACAATTAAAAAATATATATATTGATATATTTGACAGGCTGCGAACTTCCTGATATTTCCGATCCCCATGTGTACTTGAGAAGTACATGCGAAGAGGTACTAAATAATAATATACACATTAAACATACATTATTTACAACACAGCAATTTTTCATTTCATGGAAAAAGGGTCAGTTTTCAATACCAGGAAAAAAAAAAAGACCAATTTGTACAAACAGATAGTTGATATCTGATTTAAGATACTCATTACTGAAACTTTTATTGAGATTTTTGTACTGCAAGAATTTCATGATATTGGTATATTGGTTAATGAACTTAAAAAATAACTATGAAATCTTAGGAGAAGTTGTTTAGGGGAACAGTCATCAAATAAATCACTAAGAAAATTTATTTAAGCATGGTTTCATGATCCCACATCCAAACAACATTCCCTAATATTCATTCTACGGTCAACTATTCTACGATCAACTATAAAATAATTTTTACGACATCAATATAACAAAGGGTTTTTTTTTTTTTTTTTTTTCGAAATTTCTAAAAAGTAATAAATCATAAATTAGTTTCCATGGAATGAAAAGATGAATCATGCAGAAATAGTAAAATGTCAAAAAGTTCAAACCATTAAAAAGGACTAATTTACATTATGATGGCTAGTTTCAACATTTAATTCTAACTGTACATAAAGAGACAAAAGCATTTATGTACAATAAAATAAGTTTGTTAAATACTTTAACATATTTATGCACCAAAAAGTAAATATAATAATAATAATAATAAAACAATTTTATAAATTAGTTAGTGTTTAAAGTAGAGGAGAAATATAATAAAATTATTTTTTCCAATTGGATTCTTACCTCCATGCTCACTACCACGACTATGCCTTCCAGCAGCTTGTTCAATTATGTCATTCAGAACCATTACGTCTAAAGGACAAATGGATATTTGTAAAAAAAAATTAGTATATATACATTTTTTCATAATTAAAAACCCTTTAATAAATCCTTTTACCTTTCATATCAACCACAGTTTGCTGTTGCGAAGGTTCGATGTAAGTATTGTCAAGATGTTTACCTTTAGATGTTCCATCTTCTAAATCAGACATATCCTATGATAAAAAAAAAAAAAAATGAAACAACATAAACGTAAGGTATGACTCACGATACTTACACAGATATAATAATAATTATTTGTTTTAATAAATTTTGTTTGAAGAAAGTAAACATGTTTTTAACATGACCATGACTAAAAAAGCTTGATAAACTGCATAGCATGTGCTACAAAAATATTTGTGCTGAAACACATCACTTTGCGAATGTGCTTAGGTGTATTTTTTTAATTTATTATTTCCCAAAGAATAAGAGAGCTATGATGTAGATTAAACTCATGAAAACAAAATAATAACTTAATGTAATCATTTTCATATTTCATTAAATAGAATATCACTTCTTATTAATTAATTTTTTTTTACTATTAGGTGCAGACACTCACATGTACTGCACACATATGCATATTAAGACATATATTGATATACATATCTCAACCTAATACATCAAGAATCCCAATAGATTGATATTTATGCGTAATCCAAAATTATCTTATTCAAAGTTTCAAATTAAAACTGAGTTACATTAATTATGATTTAACTGAGTTGTAATTATTCAATTAAGACAATCAAAGACAGAATGTTCTGAAATTGTTAAAAAGAAACTGCATACTATAACTAGACCAAAAAACTTTCTCCTACCCACCCTTTTGCTTTAAAGTAAGATTAAATTAATACAATATTTTTTTTTTTCTATTTTGTTTAACTAACTTGAGTGGGAAACAGAACTGAACAATCACAGACACGAATAAAAAAAGCAATATCCTACTTATTTATTATACTTTTTATGAAATTAATTTTATGCATACATGAAGAAAAATGAGCAAATACAAAAAAACAATAAAATTATCGCATCAAATCAACCAATTAAAATGATAAATTATAAAATAATCACAGAAATATATTTAGCTATAAGCAAGATTAAAGTAATTGGTTACTTTAAATATCAACAGCAGTAATTCAAAAGTATCTGCAAGAAAAATTATACAACTTTTAAATAAATTATAAAGAATTTATAGATTTAGGATGAAATTATAGTATTTCGCCTGTGTCTAAATAGCATCATCAAATGCTTTATAACATGTTAACTTCTGTGAAATTAATTAGAAGTAATTTGCTTTCCTAATGATATATAGGAGCATTTTATTTAACTGACTATAAATTATTTCATGTACAAATATTTTATAAATAGCATGATTGAGTTAAAAATGATAAATATACCAATGAAACTGTCTTTATTTAAAGAATTATTTCATAGACTACACAAAAATTTCATCAAATTGAAAAGCTGACTAAATTTAGAGTATGGTATAAAATATGTGATAGAGACACACATTTACTCTGTTTCTAATCGGCGAAAAAAGCAGAGTTTCATTGTGTAAAACATTACTAAAAATGTATTCATTAAACCTAAAACATATTCATACTGTATAAAGAGCAGCTTTTATATAAATAAAGCAGCTGGAATCGTTATTATGTTGAATCAATGACCATGAGAAACACCCAAATTTGTTATAGTCGCCATAACTAACTGATCTCAGATTAGTTCTGTCCTATGGATCAAAACTAAGTTTAATTCCAGTTTAGGGATCATCATAATTTGTCAATAGATAAGAAAGTAAAATAGAATCACTTATGAGCATCAGCGTGAAACAAGCAATTTGTGTGACATGCACAGAAACAGAAGAACATAGTAAATACAATAACGAACAAAAGAGCATAGAAATAAAAATATCTCAATCAATGAAAATATCATTTCCCTAGTCATTTAATGGTTTCAAATATATTTAAAGTTGAGGTTTGAATATTTATCTGAAAATAGGGAATTGAAAATATAATAATATTTGTAACAGGCCTAAGATTTGTATAAAGAAAATATATTTAAAACATATTGGAACCATATAATTTTTAATTTAATTAAAGAACCTAATGTGAATAATAGCAAAAAGGATATTATTTATTTGAATAACCATTTAGGAAGTTCTAGCGACTTGAAAATCCATATGAGTGTACCATAAATTCATCATAAATTGTTTGTAGCTAATTAGCTCAGAAGATCTAAAGCAAACCACCAAAGGTAAATTAGTTGTACTTAAAATGATAACAGAAAATTAATTGAAAGGATGCGATAATTTTATTACTAATTATGGATGGTTTGTCTCTGGATTATTAAAAACATGTATGAAGGATGGTGCATTTCAAATGAGACAAGACTAAAAGACCACATGCTTATATAAAAGATGTAATAAATCAATCTGAAGTTCAACATTGCAATGAAAAAGATAATGATACTCAAAGATTTTTTAGTCTAGTTGGTAAAAACTACAATAAGGTATTTGAGAAGTTGGTAGGAGATGTCATCAAATAAATAAACTTATTATATTTATGTGCTGAATATTTGGCCCAAATTTTAGGTCTTCCTCATGAATTGGAAAAAAAGAAGATAACAACCAATAAAAATTAATGTGGTGTTGTTATAAGGTGTATAGTTATTTTGAAACTTTAAACATATACCAAACATTATAGTAAAAAGGTAAGGCATTTCCTTATTGAATAAAGTAGAATTTAAGATGAATGGTACAAAACAAGAAAGGTAAACAGATTTACCAGTCACTTCTAGTTTAGATAAATGGGTGCCTAATTAATATATATCAAGAACACAGGTCAATTCTGTAATAAACACTATTTATCCATATATTACTGCCCCTAAATATTGGTAAAATTTTAATTTTAAATATGTGGTATTACACTATACTGTGATTTTAAAGGATTTTACAATATAAAATCATACCATTGACAAACCATCCGGAAAAAAAAATGCAGTATCTATATTGTTTCATTTTAATATTTTAAGAATATTATTACATCATAATTAATTAACAAATTAAAAATATGAACAAGTCGTCTAGAACAAAAGGTATTGTTAAAATCAGTATTTTGGTATATAGACTAACGTTTAGGTAATTAGTTTAATCAAAAGCAATAAATAAAAACAGGAGACTTTAAAAAGATCTCATTAAGATAACTAACAATTGTGTGATTAGATTTAAATAAATCAAAATATCAGGAACAAATCTTGAATTGTTGGAGCAATTGATGAAAAAGGAAATTTCAAAACTTAAATAAGAAGAATCCAAAATGGTGGTCTTTAGGGATAGGCACATAAATAATTTTTAAATATTGGAACGGCAAGTAAGGTAATAATATTATTATTGTATATATTTTTTGCATTAAGATTACTAAAATTATAATTATTTCTGGTTATTTTTATGAAATAAAAAAACCAAAAAAAAAAAAAACCTCTACATCCCATGAAGGGTCTTGGGCTCAGTACATATAAAGATTTGTATTATTTCTAGGCCAACAGCTGTACAATGAGGGATCAGGCTGAGATACACTCAACTGCTAGGTGTTCGTCCCATTTTGGATACCCACTTTATAGAGGCTGGCTCTACCCCAGAAGGGTCTCCACCCGGCTGAAATAACAGAATAAATAATATTCTGCCACAGCTGGGATTCGAGCCCAGGGCCCAGAGCTCAGTAGACTAGTGCTCTATCGACTACTTCCTAATTAAAATGAATTATGAAATTTGTGAAACAACTTATTTAAAAAAACAAACAAAAAAAAAACACTAAGAACCAGATTTTCACCAGTAACTAAGAAAGTGAAATATTGTTTTTAATTAATGGGAATATGGAAGAAATACATTTCAGCCAAACAAGATAGTTGATAGAAAATGGGATTGAAAAAAAAAGCCAGGAAAAGTTTCAGGCAACATGTTAATGTATTCTGAATTAATTAATACATGTTAGTTAATGGAAATATAAAGGGTAGTTTTTAATTGATATGGAAAAAAATTAAAATAATAAATATAAATTTTAGTAAGAATAAACCTTTTGTTCTAGACATTTTAATTGAATATTTTATTATAAGATAAAAATTGACAAACAAAATCTCTGGAGAAATGCTTGTTATCCAGCAGGGTGGGAGCCTGACAAGCATTTGGCTGGTGGGTAACAGTCGCAGAACTGTTTCGACTTGATCTGGATCTCAACCTGCTTTCCTTAGTTCGTCCACCTGCTAGCAAGTCTGCATGTGAAGTGTAGGAGAGTCGTGAAGCATGTGATGTGTACGATGAATGCCGTGACATACCAAAGCCACCGCTATACAGAGGAACCACCATTGCTCCATTCTCCTCTGACATTGGTGTCACTGCATTCGAATCATCCGCATAAGGCAGGTGCTCCTGAACCATCATTCGTCATAAAACACGTAAGCTTTCAGTCCTATTTTTAAATTTTAGTAGACATAATAATAGCAACTTCTACATAAACTTGGGGTTTCACTTAAGATTTTTTTTAAATATTGACCACGATAAAGAATTTTTGTTCTAACTTGAAGAACTGAATGAATAAGGAAAATCAATTAAATATTTTAGATTAAACTGAGTGGGAATACAAATTAAATAATAATCAGAACTATTTTTCAGTTTAATATACCAATGGTATAAATGATATATTAATCAAAATCTTGAAAAACTTTTATGACCACAATAGTTTTCTTCACTATATGTTTAATAAATAGTAGGCAGATAAAATTAAAAAGTAAAAAAAATAAAAAATAAAATAGAGATATTTTCCTTACTTTTTTTTATTATAAATTTATAAATGTATGAATAAAAACTGGGTTAACTGCCCAAAGATTTGTATAATTTCTAATCAAGCTATTGAATTAATCATAATGACAAGTAAAGTACTTCTAAAGTAATACTTTAATTAGTTCTAATAATAGAATGATTCATAGATCATAATTACTACAATAATAATGAATAGATTGGAAATAGGAAATTATAAAAGAAATAAAAACAACAGAGAATCACATGGAGTTGCCTTTTTAATAGGATAGAGAATAATAAAGAGACTGAAAACAGTATCCTATCATCACCCATTTATAAACCTCAAAATAAACAGGTGCAGCAATCTTCAAACTATGTATATATAAGTATATCTAAAATCCTGCTAACACATAAATCAATAATGAAAAGTATTAAACAAAATACTATGAGGGCTTAAAGCATGCATAATGAATTTCATCAATAAATAAATAAAATATTATAAATAAATAATTTCGGTGAAGAAAAACTAAAAAATTGGAAAAGAAACAAAAAAAAAAAAAAAAAAAAAAATGGGCGATGACAAGTGATGGTCAGTCAAATGTTATTGATATTGCCAATATGTGTTTATAGGCACTAAAGCAGAACATTAGGTGATCAGCAGACCACAAATCAAAAAAACAAATAAAAATAAAGTGATACAGGAAAAAGCAAATGTACAAATCAAAGCTGATTTAAATTGTTTAAATTTCACTGTTGTTTTTCTTTCATTAAAAACAAATAACCGGGTCTTTCATCCGCGGAAGATGACAAGGGATTGAAATTTATCTAATTTTTTCCAAAAAAATAAACTAAATTAAAAAAAAAATGGTTAAGACCGTAGGGGGGAGGGTACCTGAGCATCGAGATAGGTTGAGAGGACGAGGGGTTTCCTTTCGCCAGCGAACCTCGATCGCCCATTCCGCATTGTAAACTGATGGGAGCCCCGTCTCAGGTTGAAGGGGGAGCCTGGCAAACTTAGGCTAGCCTGCAACACCCACATCAAGTGAGATCAACCCGATAATATTTATTTATTTATTTTTTTATAAAAGTTTTATTTCATTTATCTTGTACTTATCATTTTTGCAATCATGGGATTTTCGTTCGGATCGGTATAAGAATTTTAAAATTATAAGCTCTAATTACTTTGAAATGACTTATTATCACATGATAAAATTTTATTTTTGTTTTTCAAAATAAAATCAAAAAAAATAAAAACTTTTTTTTTTGTAATCTGCTAACAATGGAAAATGAGTGATTAGAAAAAAACAAAACATTTTTCATGAAGACTGATTTTCCAGAATTCAGAAGAGAAAACTTCTTTGAAAAAAAAGAACCAAAAAGCAAAAAAAAAGTTAGAAAATAAAACACAAAAAATTAAATAAAATGGATTGAAGACATTTTATACGATATTGCAAGGTAATACTGATAGAATGACTGTTGAAAAAAATGGTTTGAAAAATAAACAAAAATGTTAATTGACTAGACTATAATTTAGCACAAAATTCCAATAAATAAAGCAAGGTTATCGATTTTTACTCATTTTGGAATCAGTATTTAACATTTAGGCAAGGTGCAATAAATAGCCTAGGACACTGAAACACATACAAAGCAGTGATATATTCATATTAATTTAACACATAATAGACATGCAATTAAAAAAAATAATTATTTGTTTTCAATTTATCATTAGTCATCCATTATACCAAATATAAAACAATGAGTAGGGATGTAAAGTTTGGTAAAGGCCCCAGAAAAAGCATTTAAAAGACATGCCACAAGAAAAGAAAATCATAATAAGAATACATTAATCATTAATCATGAATAATATAATATTGTAATTTACACATCATATTCACTTACTCTCATTATATCTTGTTAAATATGATCAATAAATATTTTTTTTAAATGATAACATCAATATACAAAAACTAAAAACTATACTGAAAAATAAATTAAAACTGTAATGTTATTTTCCTAAAAGAAAAGAAAAGAAAACAAAAAAAAATACTTTAGCTGTATTGAACCACTGAAAAATCATAAACAACTGAATAGGATCCCACATAACACATGCAAGGCTTTCAAATAACATGCTCTGTAGGAAAACACATGGATATATTTTTAAAAAGATGACTTAGTCAATATACATTCCATCCCCATATCGAAAAGAGAAAGAGACTGGAGAAGAATAGGAAATCAAGAAGAGAAAATATTCGGAGTTTTAACCTACCTCCGTTTGATTGTCCTGGCAAGCAAAAGGAAACTGGCTTTTAATTCCGGTTTTTCTCATAGGCAGCTAACCCAGAAAAAACACAAACATACTGCCTAAGAAATATTGGCACTTTGCTGGCAAAAATCTTAAACATAACTTGGGATTCACCAGTTGCTTCTCTGAGATGAATGAGAATAATCAATTCAAATTTGTACCCTCCTCCCCATTTTAAAATAAGTTTGATATCGGTTTTATCTGTATTAATTAAGTTGAAAATAGATAATTTTATTTTGAATTGTGATTAGCTGTGCCAAAATTCAATATATAGCATAAATTATAAATCAAATGTGCTTGATATTAACTTCAAGACGATTAAGCTCAAGTGGAAGCAAGTAATGTGCTGTGGTTAAATACCCATGGTCAAGAGTGAAATTATTAACCTTAATAGTGCCCAAAAAAAAATCATTAAAAAATCAAGAGGATGCTAAAAATGAAATATTAATGTTACATTATAAATATATATGCTGGATTGTCACAATGGCAGTTATTAATTATTTAAGACTAACATTATTGATGTAAAATTAAAAATATTGAATACTGTTTCACTAACAGTTTAACTCTGAAAATTAATTATTACTAAGATATCAACAATTATTTATTTATGAATACCTCCAACAATTCTCAATTGTGAATTGATATACCAAAGGATTAACTATGATTTCATAAAGCATTTATGATAAACAAGAGCAAAAAAAAAAATTTACAGTAAAACAAAACAAATATAGCTTAGATTAAATAAATTTGGAAAAAAAAAAAAAGTAACACCCAGAAAAATACAAGATTTCCACATGAGAACTACTAACATGCTACTAAAATCAGGAATGAATTAGGTGCTAATAGGTTTGAGACCAACAATGTTATGATATATTTAGAAATCAAATTCAAAGATCATCATAATCACATAAAATTTAGCTGATTGACCTCATCTAAAGTCCTGAAGTAAATAATCTTTGTTTGGAGTATATAATATATATAGAAATTAAGGATGAAATAAAAAAAAAAAAAGAAAGAATATGAAAAATTCTTAGTAGATAAAAAAAAATCTGACATTTATAATTATTACAGGTAGCCTAAATAATCTTAACATTATATCATTGCAAAGTTACAATCAATTGATATTGAATATGTAGGATGCAATATTATGTTTTTACTAGAACTTTTTGAGTTAAAAATCATCTAAAAAAACATATTTCCTTACTAGTTAAAAGCATAAGATAAAAGTTGCTCATATTAAAAATATTTTGACGAAATTGTAAAATAAAACTTAAAATGAATAATGATTTCAAATAGCTTTATACAGATTTATTTCATTGTGCTTCTTTACTTTGAATTTGAAAATGCTCCCAGTTTAATAAATTAGAAATTCAGTAAATCAAGGTTTTCTTTAGATGAGAGCATTTATTAAGAAAATAAAATTATAAAAGAAACAATATTAAATCTATTTTGATTGAAAATATATTTGAAGAAAAGGAAAACTCCATCCCTCTCCTTTAAGGCATGCAATACAATGTTATAAATATCTTAAGCTTTTATTTTTACTTTACAATAAATTTTTCGAAAAAATTGATTTTAACTATGGATTAAGGGGACTGGCTTAAAGAAAGCAAACTGTATTTCATGACAAAAAAAAAAAATAAAAAATAAAAAAAAATAATAATAATTTTAAGGTTTCTTATTTAAGATGTTTGTTATTTTTATAATATTTTAAATTCATATAAACTATTTTATAAAATTTAACATAATATATTCTATTTAAAAGATTTCAAAAGCATTAAAATAAAAAAATAAGACAATAAAGTATACAATTAATTAAAAAAATTTTTTTTATTATTATTAGTAGGCAGGCTATTTTTTTAATTTGATTTTTACAGCAATACTTCGCAGATGGCAATTCAAGAATTTCTGAAGACCTTATCTCTCCTTTTAATTGGCAAGGAGATGTATCAAATATAGAGTATAATTCATAAGTCTTTTTTGTCAAGGTACTCTAAGGATGAGAATTTAATATAATTTTGATACAAATTATTACTACACTGTCTGTAAAAGTTCAATGAAGAATCTTTTTAGAAAATTCAAGACGTTATACATTTATATATAGAACTATACAATGACTGTTATTGTTACAGCGTGCATTGTACTATAGTTTATTCATAGAATTGTTGGAAAACTTAACAATTATGACATATTTTCATAGGTAAAAGTTAAAAGTTTATACCAAAAAACTTATCAAAGCACTTGAAACAAAAATGAAGCAGTATTCAAGACAATCTAGGATGTAACAGAAAATATAGATCAGAAATATAATGAGAATTTTAAATTTAAGGTAAAAAAAAACAAACTTTTTCATCCTTCAAACTGTTGTAATTTAGAATTTCAGGGATGTAATATGACATTCCAGCAAATATGCTAAGACCCAAGAAATAAATAATGAGGGGAAACATACCACACTAACTTTTCTTCCTCTACTTCCTGCGGTGTTTGGACGCCCGTGACTCAGAGATTCGGATCGTATTGACATCTTCTCCCTGTTGTTGTCATCAATGTTGCCCTTTTCTTGCCCGATGAAGAGTTCGTAAGAATGAGCTGAAAAGTCTGATGGAGATTTGATGACACTTCCGGCTTCTGCGGCAGCCTCAGCTGCAGCTTCCTTTCGGCTGTCCTAGCTGCTCGTGCTTCACGCTTCTTTTCTTTTGCTTGAGCAGCTAATTCCGCTTCCTGAAAAATTATTGTAATTTATTTTAAAATAGTCCTAATCAGATAAAATAAATAAGCAGAAAAATCTACCTAAGCTCAATGATCTATATGAATCATATAACCACTTATTAATATTTTAGCCCAATTGATATACTTTTGTTATTAATTTTCTTAAATGTTCAGTTATCCATAAGATTTCATTGGAGCCTAACTGGTTCTATTATTATTATTTTTTATGTATGTGTGTGTAAAAAAAAAATTATATCAATGTATTAGCAATTCTTATGTTTTAAAATTTGTAATCTTAAAAATAGTCCAGTAAGAAGAACTTAGTATGCTGTGCTAAAGTAACTCAATTAAGTTGGGCAGCACCGCTTTGTGAATATATTGTATCTCTCTTAAAAAACGTATTCATCTAAATTAAATTTTATTATTTTTATTTGTGTGTTCCTTCTCTTTTTAGATCACAGGGTTGGAAACTACTGCCGAGGAGTTAAAAAGTAATTAAAAATAATTAACTAAATCTGCTATATCCGTGCTCAGTAGGTAATGGGACATTGGGGTTATTGCAAATTTTTGACCACTCATGATGAGTGATTTCTTTAAAAATGAAACAATTGCACAGTTGTAAACATACAAAAATTATACTAGACAATTGAGACATTCACTTCCAAAAGGTGCCGAAGGAAATTGATATTTTGATATATTTGTATTGAATTCCGTCTTCTGATTTTATACAAAAAAATAAACAAGCTCTTTAAAACACTTTTGAAAATTTCAATGTTTTTCTAAATGTGCCAAGTAAACATTTTAATTTTATGTAATTTTATTCCAGGCCATATTAAATTTTACTTTCCATAATGTAAAAATAATGTTATCTATATAGCTAAAATAATTTTAAATTTTCAACCCAAAAGAATAAAATGGATTAATAATAAATCAATGAGAAATTTTTGCGTTTCCTGAAGTGGATATAGTACCTTTTGAAAATTACCCCCTCAATTGATATTTATTTATTTGGCCTAACGTTATGTGTGTATTTGTCGAGTTTCTTCAATATAACGCCGTACAAAACCACTCAATATCAGACCCATTATAACAAACCTGATTCTATGTTATACGCAGTTTTATACTGTCTTAAACTGCTTTATTGTCTGAATCATTCTTACTTTCACTTACCTAAATATGAAATATATAGAAAGGGAAAGTATTGGGGTCGTGAAAATTTTCGAATTTCTGTTTTCGACGGAAATACACATTTTAATGTCCCTTGAGTCCAAATAAAGTCCCTAAAAAGGTCTGTGTGTGTGGTAAGTCTAGTGCAAAAACAAAAAGTTGTACGGAAATGAAATTTCATATTTAAAATGATTATACGCCCGAGATGTACAGAGACTTTTTCTTCAAAATCGGCTAACCAGAAGAGCCCTTTGTATTTTGCACCTTTTTCTCAAAAACAGCTCTAACAATTTTGATTTCACTCTTTATATTTATGCAAAATTTAATGGGCTTTAATATCATGTACGTTTTATTCTGATTTAAATAGTCTGACAGGGCTTAAATGCCTTTATTTTAAATTTTCTTCCTCTAACCTAACTTTAATTTTTTTTATTTTTATTAAGAACAGTAATATAGATGTATAATGTACTGTTGGAAAGAGAAAGATTTTAGAAAAAATATTATCTGATACCCAAAGTTGTAAAAGGTAATATAAAGTTACGAGTAGAGAATAAACGTATTACTGATTAACAATTTTATCTAATTATATTATTTAATCTAAATCATATGCTTCCAACAAAAATGAATATACATGTGTTATTAAAATGAACTTAGGATATTTTTCAAATTATTATATTTAATAGTTTTTAAATTGATTTTAGCAATTGAGGTAAGTGAAAGTCGTCTGTTGCCCACACCAGATTTTTTAGCACAATAATTATATTTAAAACAATAACTAATTGATGTATATCATTTCGATTACTTGTTAACTTATAATCACTTTGAAATGGTTCCTGTTAATTGTCATTTATTGATAAATAATTCTTGATTGTTTTGTATTTATTATACAAGTTCTTATTTGACCTATATTATGATAAATTGATACTTCAATAGGCAAGAATATTTGTTGTGCTATGTTTCGATTTGTTCTTAAAATATTTGGTGGAGTGTATTTTAAGAAATTAAGATCAATCATTATATTATTGAATCTTGGGACATTCTTTACAAAGTGCTCATAAAATGGGAGATTGCAAAATTTTTGATTTCAAATATACCCCATATAATATTTTTTTATTTGAAATATTTGTCATAAACATCGTTGCAGAGACTATTAATTTTGCAAAGAAGCCTTTTCTCTGTTATATATTTAATTGTATTACAAGAACTTCAAAAGGCATAGTCCATTAGGACATATATTGGTGGTTTGGAGCTAAAGCATAGTTCAATAGCATTTTATATATTTAAAGAAATTACAGACAACTGACAAGGTTTCAACTTCGATCTAATTATGGTCGGATATTGATCGACTATAAATAAATTAATTCATGGAAAAAATAAATTCCTTGAAAGCTAGTTTTACCCTCAAAGCTTCTTCTTCTGCCTGTTCTTCTTCTTCAGCTTTTTTCTGGAGTTCATCGTATGACATAGCTACAATAGCTAAAATGAGATTCACCAAATAGAATGATCCAAGAAAGATAATTACTATGAAGAACAGCATGTGCCACGGACCAGCCGAGCGCAGAATCTGAAAATGATATACATTATTCTTTAGATTATGTGTATGCAATATTTGAATTTATAAAAATAAGGAATAAAAAAAATAAATAAATAAAGCAAATATGAAAAAAAATTTTTTCCTAGATTAGAACTAAAAAAACAAGTTTTCCTACTTATCTGTTCTTCTTTAACACATTTGTGGCGGCACCAATTTTTAATGTCTGCTCTCTGCGCTCAAATTTATGCCACGTTTCATCGAGTATTACCTATTCAGACCTGTGTACGAGTTGTATGTTTGCTAACAGTCTAGTTAGTGCTTATTCTGAAATTTGTGTAATTCGTCTGGTTTTTTTCATCCTTAAACTCAAATTTCTGCCAGTAAATATAACATGAGGGGCAGTTGAAATGTTTTATTTTTTTGCCTTTATAAATAATAGATAACATGGATATGGAAATACCTCTGGTACGATAAGACAGACTAGAGCGAGCCACCGGTGGTACGCTCAGGCTTGAACGTATTAAACAGAGAAAGCGGTTTTCAAAAATATTTTCTTTTTTTTTCCAAGTAGTTTTATCTTCAAACAAAATAAACTATAATGTGTTTTTAGACACACACTGCAATGTTGCAGTCATAGTACAAAACATATAAATTAATTTAATACAAATATTTTTCATTATTTATGAGTGGCTAAAATAAAAATATATATGATCTGTTTTTAATTAAATCTATTTTCATTATCGCCTTAAATTCAAGCCCAATTTATTATTTATATTTTTGTTACTAATAATCTAATTCAGAATTTTCTTTTTCTGTGTAGGCAATTGATTTTCTTTTAAATGAGTACGTGGAATGTTAAGTGTCAATAGTTTAGAGTTTAAGATGAACCATTGCAATATGTGCAGAATAATAATTTATGAATGGATAATAAAAAATCTAAAATAACCTTAATGATTCATTACCACAAAAATATTATTAAATGTAGTAGAACCTGGACATAAATATTTTCTATTATTTGATGTTCAAAGTATTTTGGAATGAATCAACTCGAATTTTGAGGAGGTTAATGATTTTTTTTCTTAATGGATTAAAAAAGGTGTTATTGTAAATAATAAACCAAAAACATATAAATTCTCAGGGTACTGATTTCAGTAAATTTATCAACCTGAATGTTAACTTTACCTTTATTTATAACAATAAATAATTTCTAGTTTAGAAATAAAGCATCAACAATTACATACCAATTGATACAAGTTCTCCCAGTAATCTTGGGTCATTAGCCTAAATGCAGAAAGAAGTGCCCAACCGAAAGTATCAAAACTTGTGTATCCATAATTCGGGTTTGGTCCAAAACCTTGTATACAGGTGTATCCAGGTCTACACTGACTGTTAACAAAAATGGTGAATACATATTAAATTAATAAAAAAAAAAAAATTAAGAATTACACTAAAAGCTGTAACAATGAAACAAGACTATAAAATAAAGTAATAGTAACAACAAAAAGTTTATCATGAAGTGAGAATAGTTGACTGTGAGTATATAAGGGAGAAGTTAGTTCAGGGTGCAGTCAAAAGAACACACACTTGAGTAGATACTTAATTAACTGGTGCCAATGTTTCGGCTTAAATTATAGGCCTTCTTCAGGATGTTTGAATAATAATAATCTGATAATTGCTTCATTGTTGTGACGCACCCTGAACTAACTTCTCCCTAATAAAAAGTTTAATTGATTTAACAAATACTAACATGTAAATATTTAAAAAATATGTCTGTATTTAGTTTTTAGATATGAATTGGTTGTATTATCACCAGTATATAAGTTTTACATATTTACAAATGGCTCCATTAGGTATTAGCCAGTCTCTCTGCTAATACCAACCAGCAGTAGGAGTTATGAGTGAGACTGCTGGAGGATCAAGGTCACATTGAGGGTGATTGATAAAGGTAGTTCAAATTTAAACCTCCACCACTGCCACAAAGATATAGCACAAAATTGGTTTTCAACCCTTACTCAATTTTGAAAAATAATGAATCAGAATGTTAAGATTGTCACAAATACCATAAAACTGCAAACGTTTTTTAACCAGTGTATTATTAATAAATAAAAAGAACTAGGATTTGACAGAAATTTGAAATTGAGACCCCTAGAAGTAACATTTAGAACAACATGGGAATGATAAGTGGAACTATCATGAATAAATAGGGCACTTTATTTTATATTAAATAGATAAATGAACAGAGAAATTTATTTTTAAAATAAAAATAATAATGTTCTCTTTTCAATAATTTTCATTGTAACTCTTTTATATTTAAAATAGTTAAGTTTATTTTTAAGTTTTAATTTATTATTTTAATAGAGTTTTAGAACATATCCCTATTCATTTGAGATTAGTTTAATTTTTAATAATTATTTAATAATTGTTTAATAAGATGCAATGAGCAGATTCAATAAGATATCTAGGAAAAAATATTTTTTTCTTACCCAGCACCAGAAGAATTTCCACACAAGGGATAAACATCATCCTCTCCACTCCAATTTGCTGTAAAATTAAGGATATTATACAAATTATAAACCTCTTTTTTTATGAGTAACTATAATAAATTTAAATTATAAAATAGAATGATCAATTCACAAATAAAAAAAAAGACAAATATATTTTGTGACTTGTTAAAAATAAAGATAATTATTCTTATGATTGTAAATAGTAAATAAGTCTAGAAAAATGGTTCCCAACAAAAATATTTTGCAGATCACTTCATTCAATCAGTTCAGTGTCAAGGAGCACTTACATCCTAAAAAATCGTGTATGAAAGGTATATATATATAATTAATATATATATATATATTCAGGGAAGGACAGCAGAAGACAGGTTAGAATGGAGGAGGATCACTGAGGAGGCCTAGGACCGACAAGGACCATAGTGCCATTAGATAGATAGGTATGTATAATGTAGTATACATACTAATATATGTTATATATAAATATGGTATATATTAACCCATATATCAGAAATGGACAAGTAGAGAGAATAAGACTACAAATGAACCAGGCTCTATAAGCTTACTTCCATCAGCGAAACATACTAAGTACTCAGTGAATTTCTAAAATTTACAATTACAAGATAAATATTATACCTATTGAAATTCTTCTAAATTAACTATTAGTTAGTTAATCAACAGGTAAAATTGGTCAACTGAAAGTGTTTAATGCATCTGCATAATCAATGTGTAATCCTTATTACAAGAATCACAAATGAAGAGTCCACGGAAGAAAGGGAGAGTCAATTTTTTCCGAATTGTAGTTATATATATATATATATAATATATTGTTCTATTTGTTCGTCTGTTGGTAGAATATGTTGAGGAAAAGAAATAGTCAAAAAAATGATAGTAGGTTGGTTACAAGCGATGGAAAGAATCATGTACTGGAAGAAAGGGGAAATGTCCACATGGAAAAACCTAGAATGGGGCAGAGTCATGAGGATCATGGGGAGAAAATTTTATGTTTTTAAAACTGTTTTCAATTGTTAATAAGATTTATTATTATATTTAATATATTAATAATTAATTATTAAATAAATTTTGTAAATATAAATATAGAATATCAAAATATGACATGGATTGTGTATTAATATGACCATTTCATCAATAAAACAGGGAAGAAAGGGGGAACATCCAGGACTATCCCTCCTTTCTTTTATGTTTGATTGTTTTTTTAATACATTTTTTTTTTGGAGCGTGTTATGTCTGTTTCGGGCAAATTTATTATTTTGACAGGCAAAACAAAAAGGAAAAGAACATATAAAAAAATTAAAGAAAAATGATAAAATATACTTAAGTAATTAAAGATCCAAACCTAAAAACTCGATTTTCTCGGAAAGCACTCCAAATGACATCCTCTCTTTCTTGTGTGGACTCTTAAAATATTTTCTATTTCATTTTAAAATAATTGAACACCTCGTGGACCCCCTAGACATTATCATCAGGACCACCAGGGGTCTGCGGACCACTTATTGGGAAACACTGGTCTAGATAATAACAGCCAACATAACCATAATTAGGAGAAAAATAATCTGGTTTTGAAATTCAGCTCTTTTTAATTTTTTTTACTCAACATTTCACAAACAGATCCTTTTTTTCTCCCTTCCAATGGTCTATGTATTGGGCCTCAGGTTAATTTTTCTTTTAATAAATTACAATAGAAGCATAATACGCAATAAATATAAGGTTTATTTAAATACTTACATGAATTGCTACAATGTTTGAACCAGTTTTCATCAGTCAAGTTGCCAGCAGAGCCATCTTCAGGAAAGTTCTTAATACATTTTTGCGTAAGAACTCCCATGTAGATTTGAAGACCCATTAGAGCAAAAACTGACAGGGAAAACATTGTAAGAATTATCACATCTCTGAGATTTTTTACAGACTCTATGACAGCACCGACGATAGTTTTTAAACCTTAAACGACAAAAAAATATATAGTAACAAATAATAAACTTAATTTACAGCAAGGATTATTCGAATGTTATATTTCCACATTACCAGGCACTATGGCAACAGTTTTGAGGGCTCTTAGCACCCTAAATGTCCTTAAGGCAGCAAGGTTTCCAAGATCTATTCCCATTGTAACATAGCTGTAAAAATTATACGTTGAGCATCTAATATCTATTTTAGCATTCATCGCCTATCCTATTTACTATTAAGTACATTATTTCTATTAATTAATAAAAATAAGGACTATTATCATCACTTGAGAAGTCTTTACTATATTATTAAACTATTCATTGAAATAATATGCTAATTGCAGAAAATATTTTTTGGTATTTGATACCATCAGTAAAATTCAATATTTTTAGGAAAGAAAGTTTGATCCAACATATTTACACATAGCATAAACAACCATATACACAACATAAAGTACTATCTATTGGAATTTAATAAAACAATGTCACTAAATGTTTTGATCTAAATTTGGCTACAGCAATTTCTTATGGTACATAATGATTTCATAGTTTTCTAATAAAATAATGTAATATGTATAGATATGACTGATGGCTAACTATTTAACTAAACTACTATCGATTTTCATGTTTAAAAGAAATTACAATAAATGTATTTGAACAAATGGACCAATTAGAAATCCAATTAAATTCAAATGACTAAATATACATAAATAACTACTTCTAAGCATTATGAAATAGACTAAGACTAAATGAACTACCTTCACAGCAAATCTAATAACACAATGATACATGTACGTTATTTTTTTTACACGAACTTACTGATTAATTCTTCATTTCTTGATATTCTATCAACAAAGTGTAACATAACTGAACTGAATATAACAAATCTGAATACATTTGCAAGGTTTATTTACATTCATACTCTTTCCAAAGACAAAATATCAGTACTAAGACTATTTGTAATATTTTGCAGGCCCCTATTTGATTCAATACTTTGAAAAAAAATTTAGTTTGCATTATAAAATGAAAAAAATTAATTCAAATAAAAACCATAAATAAATAAAATCATATAGTAATGAAAACCAACTCTTTAACATTCAAATAGTTGAAGCAAATAATTTTTTTATTTTTTACTATGTTGAAAATGTAGAAATTAATAAAATATGGTTTTGAAACTGATGTAAGTGAGAAATAAAACATGTAAGTGGTGAATGTGTACTAATCTAATCCCTAAAGGGAGGTATCTACACTACTCACGCCAATGCTATAACTACGAAGTCCAGCCAATTCCATGCGTCTCTAAGGTATGTGAACGGCTGAAGTATGAACCCACGAGCCATCACCTTGACTGCTGATTCAAAAGTGTAGATCCCCGTGAAGATCACCCTATAAAACAAATTATATTTGTATCATCTTTAAATTATTAGATTTCGGTCTAAATATTTTAATTTGATTTAGTACTTCCTCTTGAATATCTCATTAGAAAGAAGTGAAAATATGAATATATTGGGATATAATAATTTAATGAGTACAAAAATTCAATAATAACAACAGTAGAAGTAATATATATAAATAAAAACACAAGTTTAAATATAATGTGTATTATGTTAATTGTTTATACATTTGACATCACTTTTAAGCTACTGAGGCTAATCGGATGATGGGAGTCCTAAATTTTACCTATCCAGGTTTAATTATGATAGGGATCTTTAATGAGCACCTGGTAGGACCACCATTTATAAGGATGGAATAACTATGAATTATTTACTTCCTTTAAAAAATTCTAGTGCTATCTGCCATTTTTAAACTGAGATCTTGGGCATAGAAGGCTGTTATGCAAGCAACTACCCATGCATATTAGGTTTATTAAAATTTGCTGCCATCACTCCACAGCATTAATTATACCAGGGGTTCCCAGACTATATCTCACTGTGTAACATATCCACTTTCCAGATTAGTAGAAGTGCCATTCATTGATCTTATGATATCAGAAGTAAAAGTTTATCTTAAAAAAAAAAAAATAGCTCATAACTATAGTTTATTCAACAAACAAAGCAATATACATTATCGTCAATTTCCTCATTATGGTAATGAATAGAATACAAGATTAAAAATTAAAAAAAGAAAGAAAAAAAAAGGATCAGTATCAATAGAAACAATTAGAGAACAGATACAAAATAAAAATAATCTATTGGCAAATAAAATAATACCTATCGATCAAATAAAGATAGTGTTTTGAATTAATAAATTTTATACTATGATCACTAATCTCATAATTGTTTTGTAATATGATATTAATAATAAAGAAAATGACATCCCTCAGTAAACATGTTAAAAACATAATTTTATTTTTTACTTGTTTACATTACACTTGGAATATCCAAGCTATGCAAGCTCTCGGTCATATGAAGTAGCCTCCTAAAAGACTACACTGTGATTCATGTTGATAATTATAATAAATAGGGTCTTTTTTCACCAGTACCTCGCCTTTATAGGCTATATAAGGATTTCTCAGATCAGAGAGGTGACTGCAGGAGATTAATACTGAATTGAATCCCTCCTCTTATGATATCAAGACATGAACTTGTAATTATTTTAAATTTTCAAATGCTATTATCAGGTTGCTGGGCAACATGTGGACTGTTCAAGCACATTAACCTACCCAGCCACCCCGTTCCCATATTATAGGGTCTTTCTTCTTTTATTTATTTTTTTTTTGGTCACCCCTACCACACCTTTTAAGCTGTACAGAGGTTTTCTAGGGCCAGGAGATGAGAGCGGGGATTAATACCAGAGTTAAAAGGCCTCCAGCACAAAGATGCGAACATGTAATTATTTTATCCCAAATTTTTAGTCATTTACTTCTTGGGCAACATACACATGCTCACAGCAATGTGTGCTAACCCACTTGGCCACCACTCCTCCTACACCTATAATATTGGGTTGTCACTCATGATGACTATTTTCGCAAGTTGCCACCATATGTCTGTGAATCCCTCTGTTATGATATATTCAGTTATCACTAAAGAAACTATAAGTAAATATAGTTAAATTTTACATAATTTAAATATGGTATACAATATCATAGTATAATGTATAAATAATACTCAGGAAACTAACTCTGTAGACTCGACGGTTGGTGTTGTAGGCATGATCATGAGGACACAGTTGAGAAGAATGGTGAATATGATGAACAAAGAAAAAAGAGGATGGACTAGAATATAAATGGCTACCCTACGAATAGGGTTGAATGGGTCAAGTATCCAGAGAGCTTTAGTAGCAGAGAACCTGAAGATGTCTCGGCCTTTACTAACTACAACAAAAGTCTGAAAAACAAAACAAAAAACAATGATTAAAAAGTTGAAAAATGATCTCTGATACGTTTATAACTTTAAAAGCACATAAAAAAACACATTTGTGAATGTTAATAATATAGTATAAAGAAAAAAAGATTCAAATTCAAAAACAACTTTCATAACTATAGATTTGCATCTATTTTCAGAATTATCAAATTATCTTACATTATTGTTTATTCATTTAACGTCTCTTTTATGCAATTATGACTAGTTGGATGATGCTACAGAGGGAGTCCTAAATTTTTGCCTATCCAAATTTAGTTAGAATAGGAATCTTTAATGAGTACCTGACATCCATCGCACAGGCTCGAGACCACCATGTTACACCACTTCCGAAGGTCGGCATAATCAAGGATTTTTTACTTTCTTTAAAAGATCTTTGGGTCATCTGAGGTTTGAACCCACCAACTTGGGCATAAATAAGATGATATGCTAGCCACTACACCATAGGTTACCCCAGATTATCTTAAATTAAATGGAGGGAAGCATGAAATTTAAAATTAATTAATTAATGATGAAAAGGCATAATATGACAATTATCGCAATAGCTTGAACAAAGATTACAGCAACAAAACTGTATTTCAAAATCAAAATTAGCTACTGAGTCATCACAGCATATCTTCAAATATAAAACATACTATTGATTTCGAAAATACTTTAGTTTTACACAATGAAAACTTATATATGTTAATTAAGAATTATTGAATCTATATATATTAAAAAAATTTAGATAAGGTGCTAAAAATAGAGAGCAATGACAATTTAAATACCTTTTTTTTTATGCTAGTACAATAAAAAGAATAAATTTATAAAATACTTAGCATCCCCACTTTAAGCCAGTCCTGCATTGAAGCCCTATGCAGAGGCCATGGAGCAATAAGTAGGAGAAACAATTTTTAGATTCCATATAACGATAAAATTTAATTTCTCAATAGATTATTTGTATGATAAAATCTTCAATCAAATTTTTTAGTGTGCTCAAGTTCATTCTACAATTCAGTGGCCTTTTATTGTTTAATTTGTTACAAATTATTGACATTTTATTTATTAGCAATGTGCTGGCTAAATTAGTTTTGCATAATGGGCTATAAAAATCATTATTTAATCAGCTGCAATGCCTACCGAGTCTATATTATACGCTTGAAAAAGTCTAGGCAGACCTGGCTTTCGGACTCTCAATCGTTAGCTAGGTAGAGTAGTGTTCAAGGCACACAGACTATTTTAAAAGTAAAAAAAAAAAAAAAACCTGATGTAAACATTGAAATGGAGATAAAATACAAAAATTACCAATTGATTGTGATAAAATGGATCAATATCTTCTAAAGGGATGGAGGCAAGTTCAGCAGGGAAGAGACCATGGAATCTAACGGGAAGTGGAACTCCCTGCTCCAAAGTGGTGTCTGGTTGTGGGCCTTCATCTTCGTCCTCGTCCTCATACCGAACCTATATCAGCAAAACGGATTAGTAAAAATAGAAAAGTATTTTAAATAATTTAAGAAATAGTATTCTATTTCTCGATTTGAATATCAAAGTGTTAAGAGAAAAATAATATATTGTAAACATGCTATCCATTGAATGGGTGAAATGAATAAATATTTTAACAAAAAAAAGTGGTTGTGGAATTTTGATTTTAAAAATAACGTGTTTTAGATGTAATAACTAGAAAAATACTTTATTGTAGCAGTGTAAGTGAAAGTGATATTTTGTTACTATTACGTACATATTTATTTTGGATAAAATTAATATTAATTAGTACTACACTATTCTTTTCCGTTAAATATACAAACTATTAACTTTTGAGCTAATGACATAAGCTAGATTATGAAATATGATTTAAATATATGTTCATGTTACTCCATGGTAACTTCTATTAGTTCTTATAAATTTTATTAAATTGTAGTTAAAAATTAGTTTCTTAGATTTTGGTCTGGATTAGTGATTCCCAAAGTGCACTATTCCATGTCTCTCCAGGGAACCACAAAATATTCAATTAAACAGGTTGGCAATCTTGGAATATTTTATGTTATCTCAAGGAAAATAATAAATATCTGTTTTTGATTTTTTTCAGTTAAATGGGTTATCGCTTTTAAGAAGAAAATTTTTCCAATTTTCAAGAAAGTCAAACATTTAAAAAAAAAAAAAAATCAGGTGTACAAAGCATGCCGCAGAAAAAATCCGATTATTTAGGGAGCCGCAAACCGAAAAAGATTGGAAACCTCTATTCAGATCTTTAAAAAGTGTTATGAGTAAGCATGGGTTCAGTTAATACCTATTCCAGTAAGTAGTTTATGGTACTTAAAAAAATGATTAATGAACCAAGAGATCTTGTTCTTCATTTCATTACATTTTTTTTGTATGTTCTAAAATATTTCAATTTATTTATATATTTTATTTTTTTTATCATTAATAAAATTGGTTCTTTATTATTCCACAATTTTTTTTTAATGTTTTACACTTTTTGTATTTTATAATTATGAATATATAGCTCAAACTTATAATGAGTGGCTCAAGATCATGAATGAAATCTAAAATGTATTATTCTAAAAGTATCACCAAAGGGACTAGGAATTATTTATACCTGGGAACATAAAGAATTTCAGTCCCAATTCCTAATTATAACACAATAATAATAATAAAAATTAACATTCAAATAAAGATATTAACAAAATACACTTATGTTTCTACAAAGTTAATTAAAAAAAAGAAATATTAATTTGCTAAAAACCTAAAAAATTCACAAGAGAAATAATGAAAAAATAACATTTCTGAATAAGATTAATAATGTTATAATTTTTTAAAACATAGTAATGATAAATTTTACCATGTATAAATGAAATATTTTAAAAAAAATTACATCCATAAGATCATCAAAGTAACAGGATACAAAATTGTTGAGCTTAAAAACAAAAATATTCCATATATAAATAGAGAATTTTGTTTTCGAAAACTTTTATGAATCAGATGTTGGTCTAAATCAACTTAAAATTTAGTTATGAGTTGAAATGGTAATTCAAGATCATAAAAGTCTTTGAATAAATCAGGGTCGAAATGCAATAAAAAACTGGTTTTATAGTTTGTTTTTTTAAAACCATATTCTGTGTCTGACAAATAGTATTTAGTCAGCTTACAATTTGGATCAAAGGAATGAATCTCAACCTTACCACTTAGGCTAGAATAGAAATTTAGAAGTAAAAATTTTTAGAAACTAAAATAACAAATTGTAACGAAGAATCATTAAAGTAGATTACACATTAAATAATGAATATACTATCAATTAGTATATTATGATTAAGTGATAAAATAAAGACTAGAAGAGTAATTAATTACTGAATCTTAAATATTAAACTTTAAATAAAATTTTAATCATCAGTAACTTTAGTGCATTCAAAATTGCAGATATTATTTAATATTATAGAAAGTGTTAAATATTTCTTAGTTTTACTTATCTATTAAAACTGAAGCTTTTGAACTTTTATTGTAACTATGCATAATGAATAGCAATAATGTGAAACATTATTATAACTAATGGATTACATATTATAAATACATGGCTGGGACTTATTTTAAATAATCAGAAAATAAGATGCAAATATTATTTAGTTCCAGCACGTAATACTGTAGCTAGAACAATTTAAGTCAGAAAATAGAAGACTACTGGAAAAATATAATAATAGTAACAATATTATTTCAAGTTAATAGGCGAATCATTATCAATAAACATTATCAAAGGCACTATTATATTAAAAATATATATATGAAAAAAAATGCTCTATTGTTGATTAACAAAAAAAAAACAAAAAAAACTATAACTATTGTCAAACTTCATTATCATAAAATTTCAGCCAGCACTTCTAAATGTTTGAATTTTGAGCATTTAAATTAAATAGATAATTTGGATAAGATTAGAAGACCTTTGAATGGATCAAAGCGACTGATAATAATACTCTGGAGGTGCCTAGCTCAAAGAATTTAATTATTGCAAGCTCAGTAAATTTCTAGAAGCCTCTTTGTAGAAGCATTTTTCAAAATAGCTAAATTTTTATTAAAATTGAAATTTAATATATTAAATAATAGTTTATTTGGGTCAATAGTTTTATGATAGATTATTTTGTAAAAAATGTAATAGAAATATTTATTTCAGTCAAAAAGACTATAAGCATTGTTAAAAAAATAATATTTACGTTAATTATTATCATTATTGGAAGTATTATAATAAAATAATCTTGAATGCCTTCTTAAAAATTTAAATATTTCTAATTATTTAAACATTGAATTGTTTCTAAACTGACTAATTATCATCATGCCATTTTTTAAAAAGTGTATTAAGTAAACACTCTGAAAATAAAATACTTAATTTGTGAATACTGAAATTATTGAATATAGATGATGGTGGACCACTTTCTGTGGGACTATTTGTGAATGAAGCCAACTCTACTTTTCTTCCGTCATACCCTTGGTCATCTTTTTGATTTAAATTCTTTTGTCATACACCATAAGCAGTTTTCATTCATTCATTTAGTGACGTTTAATAATTATTTCTTCTCATTATCTTTAAATTGTTCAGAACAGCAAACGGAACAGGATTTTTCAATGTCTCAGCATATTCTTAATTTTCTCGGGCATAGACAACTCTTCATTCAATCTTATTTGACTGTATGTGGGCATCATTGTTATCCTTGTTATAACTATTAGCTTAGGACAGGTTTTTTCTTTTTTTTTATTGCCTCAAATACCATAAAATTGACAATCTTTCCTCTCTCAGCACAAATCAGCTCCAAAGTAAATGGTGGACAGGCACAGGCAGAATTAAGAGAGTTGAGTTAAATTGGAAAAGCTATTGTTCTCAATAATTTTAAACAATGCTGTCCAGGAAAAATCTATCATATTAAAAACATTCGACCAAAGATAAAAAAAGTATAAATATTTTAAAAAGACATACACAAATAATGTATTAAATAAAAAAGGATGTACTAAGTAACATGGATTATAAAGTGTGGTAGTGAAACTACTATAACATAATAAAAAAAGACAGCACCCTGAATTGAAACTGATGAAAAATATATCTGCAATTTTTTTCCAAAACTTTTGCAACCAAGGAGATTCTAATGAACATTGTACCTCTTCAGAATAGGCAATGCATTTTTTAACAAAATATTTAAAATCAAGATAATGAAACATGTATAGGTCTTCAATAAATTGGATTACTAAACTATTAACACCTTTCACAGCCATGAAAAGATTAAAGCTAAAATAAGATGGAAAGCTGATTTTAGTTACACCAAACAGTAAACGGAAAATCTTTCATTGACTGTAAATTCCAAATTTAAAACTAATTTATATATTTTCCTCTTAGGGGGCCTGTAAGGGGAAAAGTTGGAACAAAGGATATGATAATACAGGAAAAGAGCTAAAAAACGAAACAAACAAATTATTATTTTAAAAAGATTGTACTTCAACAATCAGTCCTTTTTACAGGTTGATACACTTTTCCATGCTGAGGGTCTCAAATCCTACTGGTGCTGATTATCCTTGGATAAGTTCTTACAGAGTTATCAATTACAATTTTATTCTATAATGACTACAGTGCTGAACTGGAAATAAAATTAAAACATCTTATAAACTATTTTATAAGATTTATTTTCAGAGCCATAGATGTGACCATATTTATGGCTATTATACCAACTTAAAATGACTTTATCCTTCTGTACGATGGCAATATTTCCTTGGTTTTTACCTATTCCAAACTTTAAAAAATAGAAAACCTTCCTACATAACTGAGGTCCTCACCCTCTGCTCTGACATCCATTCGTTAAATAATAGAACCCAATCAATCAATATTTATACCCCATCACATAAAACTGCATCCTCTCACAAATCGTTTCTCGTTCGTTCCTCGTCCTTCTGGAATTCGCTGTCTATCTCTATCCGTAAAGCCACTTCTCTTTCTTCCTTTAAACATCAACTCTTCCATTACCTAATCGTATCTCAATCTTCTGTTCCATTGTGAAATATAGGTATATATAGTATAAATTCACAAAGATTATAGATATAATGAATATTTGATCTTTTATATGTATATATATATTTAATTTTTTTTTTTTTTAAGTAACCAGATCATAAGGGTTTCTTTTGTTCATTATTCTAAGGGGACTTGATCCCATAATAATTTTTTTTTTTCATTTTCAGTACAGTACTGATTACGACAACACCATAATGTGCTAAAACTATGCAAACAATTAGGGAATATAGGATTCAATAATTTACTGAAATGTAATAATAATTTATTTATTTGTTTTTAGGGTATTCCCTATACAAATGAAGCTGGCTGGCACAGCACAAATAATTAGAATGTACTGGAATATCTTCATTATAAAAACTTAGGAAGTTCACCTAGTATAACTTTAAAGTTATTATATAACCAGTGTAAAGTTTATTTGCTAACTAGGCAATAATTATATATAAATTAAGTAAATAAATGAAGGAAACTTTCTATTTCCAGCAGTGGGATTCTATTTATATCTGTTCAACAACCCACTACAATAAAGCATTTAAAGGTAGCCTCTGCACTTTAATCTTCAGTTTATCCAACATAGTCTTCTTCTTCTACTCCACCACTCATACACTTTCCTTGCCCAGTTGAAGAAGATGGGTATATGAATTTTTTAAAGTGAGAATAATTTTGCATGGCTCCGCTATATCAAATCCATCAGGCACTTGAATGGCACTGTGTTCTATAATTTGCTCGGTCATCTGGTTATTAATCGTTAGATTTTATATTTTTCTGTTTTGCAGACTAATACGTAATATTTCAATTGAAAATATATTATACCTAATCATAAGTGTTTTCCCCCAAAATAGATTTCTCACCATGAAATCCTTTGCTATAGTCATATATCAACCAATCTTATCAAAATTTTAATTTCATAAAAGTCCTTCTATTAAAAATGTTATTGCATGATCAGAATGGAAGAAGTAATGTCACCTTTTAAGAGAGTTTGAAGAATAAATTACAGAGTCATCTGTTCAAATAATATAATTTTAATAAGAATTGATTTTGATAATGTTTTATGCCTAATGAGCATTTCAAGATTCTTTAAATAGTCTGTACCAGATCATTCTCAAAACTTTGATAACAAACTAAGGCAGTTTTTTTTTATTTTGTGTTTTAAAAAGAGCCGACAAAAATAAAAAGTCCATTGCCAATTTTTCTAGGACGGACATTAATTTCCAAGATTATTTCACTTTAACATGCCAAATTACACCTAATCCGGGCACCTTGAATTCTACTAAATAATTGCATTAATTTTACTAGGAGTAAATAAATGAAGTATTTATAATAGATTATGCAAATAACACATTTGTGCAAACTGCCTATCTAAAAAAATGTAATAATTTTAGAAAATATTTTATACTTAAATTGTTTCTAAATATCTTGGTAAAAGATATTCAGTTTCATTATTTGGATGAAATTTGCAATAAAAACTACTGCTTCTTATATAAATGAGAATTTAACTTATAATTATTCCAATTAAGAATAATTATAAAAGAACAGAATAACTTAATATAATCAGCATAAATAATGGAAAATTATGAGCATAATCTGTTTAGCCTGATGGAAATACAAGCTAAAGAAACTGAACTGATTAACAAACATGATGCTTTAATTAAAAAAAAAGTTTTTTGTTTTATCACTAATTTGATGTCATTTCCCTCTACACTAGCTAGAATTATATTTATATAAACTAATTGGCCTAAACTAAAACATCTAAAGAACCATAAAGAAAAGGGTTAACATGATTATTTTTAACGTTTTATGATCATGACAAGCGTGAAGCATTCAAAAGCATAGAGAGCATGCATTGATGAAACATTCAATAAAATAAGAAAAAAAAAATATACTTTAATTAAGTTTCCTATGAAACTTAATATATTTTTTTAAAAATTATTTATTACAATATCGTAAAATATAACATGACTAACTTATAATTTTTTTAATTAATAATTATTTTATTAATATATTTATGATGGGTTTGTTGAAGTTTAAAGGTGAATAAGCTGTGCATTGTGGATTACATTAATTATAACCCAAACAATGTGTAGGTGTTATTTTACTTTTTTTTTTTTTAAGTAGTATCATTATTTAAAATAAAGGTTGATAGGAAATTTAAAAATTACTGGACAGTAATCTTTGTGAGTGAGCGAATATTTAACAGCAAGCCAACATTATTATGTGTTAGTTATGAGGCCAAATTATTATGAATATGTGAAACTGTAAAAATATGAAAAAGCGGACCATTTTGTATATATATATACTATACATGCTAATTTTTTTTTTTGTTTTTTTTTATTTGTTTTTTCCTCCAAGTCCCTGAACAGGATTATTCAGTAAGTGAAATCTATAACTAGCAACAGTGTTGGCCGATTAAAAATGTTAAATACAAGCGAACTTGGGATGCATTCTATAAGAGAACTTAATATTTTGTGTAAATAACTAAATTGTTAGGAATCTAACATTCCAAAAAAGCTTACTTCTTTTTTCTTTTTCTTCCGTCCAAAACCAGCCTGAAAAGTCCAATGTGTAAGAGATAGAAATAAAGACTAATAGATAGAAGAAAAAAAAGAAATAAAGGCTAATAGAACTGCAGAGAGTTTTCATTTTCATCGTAAAAATAACTCATTTTACTAAAAGGATTATAAAAATTATGTATGCTCAGTTCAATTAGTAAATTGCATTAAGTTGATAAAGAAAGAGTAAAAGGTTTGGTTTCATAACTTAGTTAAATAATTGAGATGTCTTAAAAAAAAAAAAAAAAAAAAATTAAAAATGTATTTGTGCCTTAAAAAAAAAATCTAAGAAGTTAAAATAAATTAGAGGGTTGATAAAATATGAAGCGAACTTTTATATTTAATGGTAGTAATTGTACTTAATGACTTCACCCTGATTCTTTAGAAGGCTTAGTTCCTCGTATAATTAATAAAGTTAAAATTTTCATTATAAACTATTTATTTTGTCAAGTTGAAATGGCCTGTAACAAAAAAATGGTGTAACAAAGTAATTGAAACTAAGAGTCAGTAAGAGGTCTAATTTACTAGAGGTGAACCAAAAATAAAAAACAATAACTAAAAATGGATTCCATGTCAGAACATAATATGCAGGGGTACATTCTCAAAAAATTAAAAAAGATAGAGAGAAAATATTAAACTAAATAAAATATCATTAAAAAGACAATGAGCGTTCTGTTTACAATGAGGTTAAGGTCGTGTCAAAGAGTAAAGAAATCAGTCATAATTACAAGAAGAATTGAAGTTACTGGAGGCTCATTCTCCTCCACATCATGTTAGTTAATATTTTTTACCTCTCCCTCAATTCTTTTCTTCTCCAGTTCTTTCTGTTTGGCATGTTCCTCGGCTATACGGAGCTCGATCGCCTGAAGAGACTCCCGGGTAAAGGGTTGGAATAGGCTTCTTTCTTCCTCCGATAGTGAGTCGGAAAGAATGGACATTGTTTGGTGGGAGGAAACTACGACGCTTCTTCTCCCTGCCGTCTCCCTGCCATCTCTCCTGTCCTGGAAACAGAAAGAAAAGGATTCAACAAGAGGAATCATTATTAACAATACTGTTCTCAAACCTCTAAAGTGTGATAATCCCATGGTATGATTCATAATAAATGCCTTTCCAAAGATTTAAAGTAAAACACACTACATTGACTAAGCTAGAAGATTTCAAGGGAAGGTGGTAGGTTTCTTAGGGGACTCCAGTAGATCCCTCGGAGATATCTTCTTATCTATACACAAGAGTGTACACCACACTTAAGCTAATTTTTTTTTTTTTTTTACACCTTAATATTTTTCTTAAAAACATAGGAGTGGGATGTGTGTATGAGACCATGGTTATGTAATTAAAAATAAAACGATCATTTTGAAGAATATTAAATGTTTATATAGTGCTGACACTACATGAAATTAATTTGAACTAAACATAAAACAGGTAAAATATGTTATTGTTTAATGGTTAAAAATAAAATGAATTATTAATACTGACTAAGTTTCAAGGGAAGGTGGCAGATTTTTAAGGGGACACCTGTAAATCACTTAGAGATGTCTTCCTATCTATGGACAATATTAACACCATTCTTAACCTGTTTTTTCTACTGCTTAATATTTCTTTTAAAAACAAACAAGTTAGGCCTGACAGATCCTCTCAGTGGATATGTGTATAAGACCATGGTTATGTACTTGAAAATGAAAATATTGTTCCTGAGAATATTAACTACTTATTCAGTCCTAACACTAAATTGACTAAATTAGAATTATAAATAAAATAGGCTCAATAAATAATTGTTAATGGCTAAAAATAAAATGTAATATCAACACTGAGTTGGCAGCCAAGGTTTAAAGGGAACATCTCAAAGTGGAAGGTTTCTAAATGGACTCACCAGTTTACACCATGCTTTGGCTAATTTTTTTTTCTCTTTAATATTTCTTTTAAAAACAAAATTGTGTAGATATCTTTATATGACCATGGTTATACGCATAAAAATTAAACTTTCGTTTCTAGGAATAGTAACAATTTATTCAGTGCTGACACTACATGGAATTAAATAGAATGAAACATAAAAAAAGGCTCATTATATTAATGTTTAATGGTTTAACATAAAATGCACTATTCGCACTGACTAAGCTAGCCAAGGTTTCAAGGTAATGTGATAGGTTTATAAGGGGATACCAGTAAATCCCTCAGAGATGTCGTCCTATCTATGCACAACAGTTTGTACCATGCTAAGCTAATTTTTTTTTCTCCTGAAGCCATAAAAAAGTGAGAAAAGATCTTAGAAGCTGAGATGAATTTCACTTGCAATTTGGACATGTAAAAATTGTTTTGCGATTTCATGGTTATGCTCACTCAAAATTTATCGGTTCAAAGTAGAGGAAAGAACTTAATAAACGAATCAATATTATAGTTCAATTTCGAAAAAATTGCGTATTCAAAGTTGATTACCAATCAGCCAATTAATTACTAATTATCCAAGTACGGCAACCAGAAGGGTTATAACTGTTCTTCAGTCAGTGAAGGAATATCTCAACAAATTCGATGGCTTAAATTATGTTGTTATTAATAATGAGATCCTGTGAACGATTTGAGTTCTAAACACAGAAAAAAAAAAATTGTAATAAGTACGTATTTTCAACACTCTCTGCAGTCTGAACCCATCATATACCTAAAAGCCTGGAGGATGATTTTTCTCCATCCAGTTTAGTTTAAGGTAGCAATTTCAGTGGACTTAATAATGTTCGACTTCAAATACCTCGAAAGGTAGAGTCCGTTCTTGCATGATCTGTGAACGTTGCATTATTTTTTGAATTGTTATATATTAATTTGTTTTGTCAAAATAAAAGAGATTAGAAAAAATATGTTTTAAATTTGTTTAATCTGTCCGTTTGAGGGTATCAATCCGCTACATCGATTCTTATGTTTTATGAATGCAAAGGCTCAATATTTATGGTCGTCAGTTTCGCTAAATATCCAGTAATATTTCTAAGATGTAACAATATATTCAAGGATTCTAACAATATATTGGTGCGTTGCTTTTCCAACTTTCAGTAGGGATTTATTGTCAAGTTGCGTTTGCTGTTTAAAACTTCCGACCACTTAATAACAACGTTGAGCATTTTATAAAGATTCTTTGACAATTGTTTTTGCATGTTGATATTTCAAACCATAATATTAAGAATGGAAATCAACTATTCACTTCAGAAGTCATTGTAGTTTCTGTTTACTCTGAAAAATGACAATTTTATTATAATGAAGTGGATATTTTGTTTGCATGAATTTGGTTATGCCGTCGAACATGTAGGAAATTTGAAAAGACACATTGCAAAGAGGAGAGAGGGCATTTCTTTTAGGGGGACGAATAAAATTTAAAAATATAAGATTAAAAATAAATGAAGAATGAAGAATCGTGAGGTTAGGTATTGTTTTTCCTTTCAAGCTCGTACTTAATCGTCAAATTTAGATCTATATTTATAGTTTTTGGTAACATTAATATTTTCAACACACTTGGACTCCCCCTTAATGATTTAAAACCAACTAGGTTCTCCGTAACAAAATCCTGCTTACGGGGGTTACCTGTATCGGGGTGGTTAGCATAACAGCCTCCTATGCCGAAGGTTTCGGGTTCAAACCCGCAGGTAGCCCTAGGATTTTTTAATGGGAGTAAAAAAACCCTTAGTTATGCCGTCCTTCGGAGGGGACTTTAAAAGGTAGTCCCGAGCCATGTGCGATGTCAGGTACTCGTTAAAGATCCCAATTCTAATAAAACCTGGATAGGCAAAATTTAGGACTCCCAGTGTAGCATCGCCCGATTAGCCACAGCAGCATAAAGGGACGTTAAAATAATAAACAACAACAAACAAATTCTGCTTACGCTCTTCATTGCAGATTCCTTAATCATAAATTAAAAAAGAAAGAAGACAAGATGCGATAATTATATTAAGCTATACATAAGGTAAGGAAGACGAATTTGACCCATGCCATGTAAGGGGATCATCACTGCTAACTGGAAAAATATTAGAAAAGTCAAAGACCTTAAAGGATCTGGAAACTGCTGAGGAAAGTGAAGAAGTCGAAGAGATAACATCAGCACTGTCGTTACTCGGCATTCCCAAGACTAGACGATGCATAAACTATTGCTATCGCCGAAAACAAACCAATTGTTGTAGATAATAGTCAAATTTCCATACAAAGATGTTCAAAAGAAGTATGACAACAAGACCGTTCGGAAAATTTAGGTATCTAATGGAACCCTAGATATATTAGAAATATATAGAATATAGAACCAGTTTGTTTTGGAAATATAATACATCAAATATTACTTGCCAGAGTGTCTCTCATCTCATCAACCGACTGTAAGACAAACCAAATTAATCAGCCACTAAATTTTATTCTATCGTACTTAATATATAGCAGTGTAATGTATATGAGTTATATCATTTTTCACTCTTTCCTTTTTGAGATATTTTACTGTAAATATTACTTAGCTGGAAAAAAATTCTGCTTTGAATATTTATATTGAAAAAAGGATATAGCTTGCACGATCAACATTTCTAAAACAAGTATTGCAATGATTAGGCTATATAAGGAAAAATAATTAAGCGTGAAAATCATTTCTAGCTTCCCTTGTCATAGCGCGCCAAAGGTTTCAGTTGATGTAATTATTTGAGATTTTTTAAAACCATTTTCTTGGCTACTTAGGTAATGTGTTGTAAGGACCAAAATTTTATAAAATACTCTCATCATCAATCTAGTTTCTGTTTGGTTCTTAAATATGCAAAATTACCGGAGTTAACATTTTTTAAAGAAAACGTTATTTTAACATTTAAGAGAGTTTTATAACACCGGAACCAGCTTAGTCTCAAAGATCAAATTTGTATCACTTAAACAGATCGTATAGATACGTATTTTGCATAAGTTTCATAATTTTTCACTCAGTCCATTTTGAGATATTTCCGTGTAACCATCGCGAAAAATCAATTTTTGCCAATTTTGAAAATTAATATAGAAAAAAGTACTATGTATTCAAGATCGAAATATTTACAATAAGTAGGCTAAGACTAAGCTTTATAATAAAAGATAATTAAAAGTGAGTCTCTTTTCTTCATGTACTTTTACCTTGTTAAACATCTCGTTTTTTATTCATTTCCAAGAAATTTTTAAACAACTTTCTTCACTATTTAGGAAATACGTTGTGAGGACAAAAAATGCAAAGCATGTCCTTATCTTATTGTTAATTTTTGTTTTGATCCGATATCGAAAAAATTAAAGGAATAAGAAAGGTTTTCCCAGCTCATGTTTTCGTCCGTGAAGATGACTTAAAACGGCTGTAACACTAAAAGCATTGGCCCGAAATTTTTTTTATTTATGGTTTTATATTCACAAAAGGATAGAGAATAACTGGTCAAAAAGTCTAGCGGCAAGGTCTGGACGGTTTCGAATAGATTGACTTGTACCTGACATCGCACAGGCTCGGGACCACCTTTTAACGTCCTCTCCGAAGGACGGCATAACTAAGGATTTTTTACTCTCATTTAAAACCCTAGGACCCCCTGCGGGTTTGAACCCGTGACCTTTTGGCATAGAAAGCTGTTATACTACCCACCCAGCTACAAGTGATCCAACTACGCAATTCTTTTTTATCTAACTAACCTTTTAGCTAAAAGTTTATACAAGTTTTTAAACCTCCTAGAAATAGGATTTTTCTTTTAATATGAATTTGAATAAACACAACCATATAACCATAAGTTACTTTCGATTATTAAAATCACAATCTGTCAGAATTTCTGTGGTTAAAAATCTATTAGACTATTTTAGCTAATTAACCATTTTTTAGACTAAAAATTAATATTTTTTAATGTTTGTGTTTCTGATTTTTTTTCCTGTTGAAAAACCACATTGCTACGACACTGATTCTTAATAAACCAATTCCAAACTCGAGATATAAGATAAAGGAGTTTCAGTGAATTTCATAATATTTTGGCTCTTAGGGACCATTGGAACTAAAGCTGAGACGTGTCTAATATTTTTGGATGTAGAATGAAAAAAAAGAAGAAAACTATGGTCGAAACGGTGACTCATGGGCTGTGCCCTATCTTATGGGTCCAAAAACTTCAGAAGGTCCAGGAAGTTACTCCTGTCTTTCTCAAGACAAAGGATGGAGTATGTAAAGTATTGATAATTAATCTTGTATTAATTTCATAATTAGTTATGACCAAAGATATTTTTTTTTAAAATACGTCTACTTATGATAGATGTATGTAGATTACACTTCATAATCTAAATTATACAGAAATACAGCAGTGATGCTAATGTAATACTTTTTTTAAGACAATCTGCTTTTTCTGTAGTGCGTTTCACGAGTGAGTTGTGCGTTGATTCTAGCGAAATATCAAATAGAAATGCGATAAAGTCATTCTTGCAAGGAGATACAGTCACAAATATTTTTCATTTAGTGTATGATAAATTGGAGTGCTGTCAATGAGTAGCTTTTTCCTTCATATTTACTTGATGTATTTATTTTAATATAGTTTTAAAACTTAATAAATATATATTATTTCTTGGTAGATATGTTTACGAAAAAGGACATAAAAAAAGGACATTTACGATTTTCCTTAGTAATTTCGATTGAAAAGATTGGATATTTTTTTTAACATTTAACATTTCTGTGTCGCATAACTCAATTACATATGTCCAAATTAGTTTCATGAATACTTTGTAAATAGTTAATTTATTTGCCAATGATAATTTTGAACGTTCTTCAAGTAACATCGGAAGAAGTCCATATCTTTAATTCAGTTCTTTTCTTATACACTCGAGGTGACCGGCCAATGTCAGCTGTTTGTCCAGGTAAAGGTTTAAATAACAAACTGTGTCGGAAACCGGTATGGGAATATTATTGAAAAAGAACTGAGGGAAAGCGTCACTTTTTAGAGTGAATGTGAAGAACATGCTTTTAGATTTTCCAATCCTTAATGCTCCTTATTTCGTTACCAATAAAATCATCCATAATGACCAAAATATCCCATTTTTCGCAGAACTATCCTGAAACAGATAAGCCTCTTTTAATTTCAAACTTCCAACCCACACGAATCTCCTTGTACACAACTTATCATTCTCAACTATTCCTGACAACCCTCCGAGGCGATTGAAAAGACGATGGCCTTGAGACCTACTAAATTAAATTGACATTGAAGTGCTACCACTGGGTCGTTTCTTCACAAGAAATTATCAAGCCCATAAGTGTAAATTAGCCCATTTACTTATTGTGTTTATTATAAATACAGTTGTAAATATCAATAAAATGTTTAAAAAAAAAGAAAAAAAGATTTATCCATTTTTTGGCTAATTAAGCCCCCGAATAGTGTCACTGCAGGCAAGCCAAATTATACCAATATATACCACAAAATAAAAACAAAGATTAATTGCTGGTATATCGTTTTATATCTCTCTAAATAACTGCGCTAATCTCCAACTCACCACATAAAGCAAGACAAAATCAAACCATTTGAACTTTTTGCTTGAAATTTAAAACTGAAGCGCACAGCGACAAAAAAATCTGGTGCGGGTAACACACAATTTCCACTTGCCTCCGTTTTTAAAATCGATTAAATAATTTTCAAATACAGTTAGAAATAAAAATGAGTGTAACTATTAAGGAGGGGGGTAAATGGGTAGGGCAACAGGAGGACTAGAGAGGGAGATTGGTGCGGGCATCTCCCCCACTCTTTGTGAAATTTATCTAGCTAGAGTGCCCTACCCACTGCTGTGATAAACTTCCAGTCCTCCCTATCCCTACCAACGCCTACTGTCACCTCCAAGTGGTGCCCCCCGGGGAGTCCTGACGGGACTCGCGGACGACAGAGGCGGGGGTTGGTCATCTGGCGACCACCCTTTCATACACCCAAGCTAGGTGGAGGAGCTCGAGCTGCGGCTGGATGGCAGGGGGTGTATAAACATACACTGTCTTCGATCGACCCACTTGGGGCACCTGGCGCACCCCATTGTACCTTATTGCCTGCTGCAGGGAGAGGGGGTAGTACCTGTAGTATCTTCATACCCCCATACTCGTGGGAACAAAATGTCCTTTAATTATCAACATAAACTAAACCTCTCGTTTTCAGATGAGGAATCTGAAAACATTCCCAAGGAAGACCTGTCCTCCTTGAGCCATTACGCACCTCGGCGATTTCGCCTGAGGAACTCATAGACGAGTCAAGTGTGAGCAGCCTTCTCGAAACCCTCACAGGTGAGATTGAGGGCTGTCGCATTGAAACTAACCAGGAGTTGTTGGTTGCGACCTCTGCGAAAGCAGGTACGGACGCCCAGACTCCGCAATTAATCAAGGCTCTTGAGCCCAAACACTCCAGATCTGAACCCCAAGACCAGGGTGGTCGATCCGCGGAGGATAACTCCTCCGCCTGGGTCCCCTCTAGGTCTTCGAGGAGGAGGAGAAGGAGGAGACACAATCCCACTGCTAGGATCATATTAAAATCTACTGATGCCACTCCGTCATCAGGCAAACAGACAACACCAGTGCCTGGGGGAGTCAGGCTGAGTCTGGTGCTGCGGCCCTCCATCCTGGAGCAGGCCCTGTACCTGGCACGTCTGGCTCCAGACCCAAGGTCACAGGTCTTAAACCAACTGGCAATGCTCCAGTCACCAAGATGCCTCCTGTCAGGCCATCGGGCGGGGCTGTGGGGTCTCGCAAGGAACCCGCAGTCGTGCCCGTGAAGCCCCAAGGAAGAGCAACTTCTCAAACCAGCGTTCCAAGCAAACGCCCTAGATCATCTCCGGGAACCTCGGCCCCAGTAGCCAAGAAACCCAAGGAGACAACTTCGAGCTACGCTTCTGCTGCGAGGAACTTGTTGGTGGCGGTGGTCCCTGTGGGCTATCCTCATGAGCAACTCACTCGTGAGCAGAGTGACATGCTAAAGGAAAGGATCGCTGACAAGGTGGGAGCTCTCGATCCTTTCGGAATTCACCATCCTGCCTTCGATGGAGCCAGCTTCAAATTGGGCGGCTGCATCGTTTGCTGCCAGGATGAGGCGACTAAGACTTGGCTTGAAGCCACCATCCCGACGATGAGCATGGGAGAGGGCATGTCCCTTCGTACTTGTGATTCGCGGGAACTCACCAAAACCATTAAGGTTGGTGGTTTCTTCCCCGGCCGGGTACTCACCGAGGCCGAGCTTCTGAATCGAATTTGGGTCCAGAACCACAACGTGGATAGTATACACTCCTGGACACTAAATTACCTAAAAGAACTGGACAAAGGCTTCTACGCCATCTTTAAGATACCTGAGACGAGCGTGGATAGCCTTCGCGTCAAGAACATGTCACTCAATTGTGGCATGAACAGTGTGACTCTGAGAATTCTCAAGACTAAGAAGTTTGAAGAGTCCACTCTTGAACCAGAAATGCCGTCTCGAGATGAGGGTGAAGTCGAGGCGGTATCCAAAATACTTGAAGAGGTTAGAATGGATGTTGTCGGCGAACATTCCGGGTTGGGTGGCGGATCGGCGGTGGCGGTGGCTGGTGGGGCGAAGCCGAAGGTCTCAGCATCTGCTGGGACCGCGGGCAGACCCCTGCCGCTATTGCCGGTGCCTGGACCGAGCCCTCCCGGGGTTAAACCGTCAAAGCCTGAGGGGAGGCATGCGGTGGCGACGGCTGGCGGGGTGACCTCCAAGGGGGCAGCTAAAACCGCTCCTAAGGACAAACCCTTGCCGTCGGACGTGCCCGCCTGCATCTCCGGTGGCTCGAAGCCTCACACCGACTATGAGAGGTCGAGGCGTCCCGACCTGTCTGTTGGCGGGGAGAAACCTAAGGGCCCAGCTCATGCTGATCCTAAGGGCGGACCCCGACCACAGCGGTCCGGACGTCCTCCCACACAGAATAGCTACGTGCCATGAAGATGCTGCAGATTAATCTCCACCACTGCATTGCTGCGTGTGGTGTTCTACAGCAATTCATTCAAGGTAAGGACATTGATATCATTCTTATTCAAGAACCTTATTTAATAAATGGTAGGGTTTCTGGGCTGAATCTGAGAGGTTTTGAAATTATCTCTTCGGATAACAATCCCAGAGCCTGCATCCTATGCAAAAAATCTCTAAAATTGCTGCCTCTTTGGCAATTCTGTTCCAGAGATCTAGCAGTAGCAAAATTCAACCCGAAAGGGAACACTAGACTTAGGGAGCTGACCGTTGCAGCGGGTTACCTGCCGTACGAGGAGTCAGACCCTACCTACATCATTGGCACAGCCCTGGAGTGGTGCAATCATTGCATCATTGCGGGTCTGGACGCCAACGCACACCATAGAATCTGGGGAAGCACGAACAACAACAAAAGAGGTGAGCTTATCCTAGATTACATTATAGAAAATGATCTCATCATTCTGAATAAAGGCAGGTCACCTACCTTCTTTAATAAGAATAGATCCGAGATCATTGACATAACTTTAGCCTCTAATTCGTTAAGGGCTCACATTGCAAACTGGCATGTGGTTGACGAAGAAACATGCTCAGATCATAAATACATTAGGTTCGATCTTAAACATGATGAAACCTATACTACAACATACAGAAACCCCAGACTAACAAACTGGGATTCCTTTGCTTTAAATCTAGCTGAGGCTGCCAAGAGTTGTCCTACCAGGATTGATAATTCATGGAACCTTGAATGTCTCAACTCCTCTATATCTGATGCCTTAATGCATTCTTACCTCGAAAGCAACCCTGTAAAGAGGTCCACAAATAACAAAAAGGCTCCTTGGTGGAATGACAGCCTTAACAGACTGAGAGTCCTCACCAGAAGACTCTTCAATTCGGCAAAGAAATCTGGCAGATGGGATACCTATAAAGTTGCTCTAACTGAATATCACAAATCTGTCAGACACGCAAAACGACATGCATGGAGGAACTTCTGCAGTGGCATAGATAACTTACCGGCGGCCTGCCGTGTTAAGAAAATCTTATCCAAACAACATGACCAGGGGCCACTTGGAACCCTGAAGACACATGACAAACAATCAACTAATGAATATGAAACTCTACTTATGCTTGCGGAATCACACTTTCCCAACTGTAAGGTTATAAACCTGGACAACTGTGATGTTGTCTACCCGACTGACCGTGCCAACAAAAATGCCTGGCACACGGCCAGAGGTATCATTACCTCTAATACACTAGAATGGGCAATTAAATCACTTGCTCCATTCAAGTCTCCTGGCATTGATGGCATCTTTCCAGCTCTACTGCAGAAAGGTCTACCAATCATTAAACGACACCTCCTCTTACTATTCAGAGGTAGCTTGGCTTTAAAATATGTACCAGTCAGTTGGAGAGAATCCAAACTCTGCTACATCCCCAAACCAGGGAAAGGTTCCTACACTGACCCCAAGTCATTCAGACCTATATGCCTGTCCTCGTTCCTGATGAAAACTCTGGAAAAAATTCTGGACAGACATATTAGAGCACATTTATCTCTTAACAATCCGTTACACCCACTCCAATTCGCTTACCAAGCTGGTAAATCTTGCGAATTAGCACTACACCATCTGGTTTCCAGGATTGAAATATCCATGGAACAGAAAGATATAATGACGGGCACCTTTATCGACATTGAAGGTGCCTTTGACAGAACTCCCTATAACACTATCCTTAGTGCTCTGATTGACTACGACATTGATCCTGTCATCAGAGGCTGGATAATGGTTATGCTTGAAAGCAGAACCCTAGCATCGGAATTACCCAATACCATGCTAAGGATCAAACCAAATGGTGGCTGCCCTCAGGGTGGCGTTTTATCGCCTCTACTTTGGTGCTTGGTGATTGATCCACTGATCAAGAAACTAAACTCCCAAGGCTTCTATACACAGGGCTACGCAGACGATATCGCAATTCTGATAGGAGGCAAATATCGATGCGTAGTATCCTCTCTACTAAAACATGCAACACATATTCTTTGTGATTGGTGTGAATCCTCTGGACTTAACATCAATCCACAAAAGATTAAGGTTTGCACTTTTACACACAAAAGAAAGGTAAACATGAACTTACCTAGTATTAACGGTACACAGCTCACCAACTCCAAAGAAGTAAAGCATTTAGGGGTCATTCTTGACCACAAATTGCGGTGGGACAATCACATCTCTTATATTGCCGGAAAAGCTCTAAAATGCTTATGGGCATGTAAAGGCGCAATTAATAACGCTTGGGGACTCAAACCCCAAATCGTCTACTGGCTCTACATCACAGCCATTAGACCAATGATCACCTACTCCTCCGTAATATGGTGGCACAGAGCCCACATAGGGAACAATAATAAGACACTTTGCAAATTGCAAAGGCTTGCTTGCCTCATGATAACCGGGGCAATTAAGACCACTCCTACAACTGCGATGGAGACAATGCTGAATATCATGCCTCTAGATTTGGAGGTGGAAGCGCATGCGCTGAGAACCATTTATCGCTTCACCATAGTAGGTAAATGCTCTAACAAGTTCACCCACCAAGGTCATTGCAACTTACTTAGCAGGCTCAATGAAAATAACATCCTAGCTATGCCTTCAGACCTACAAATCCGGAAGTTTATCAATGCTCACTACACTGTCAACATTGATGAATCAAGGAAGCACATACCCAAACACGGTATTAACTGCTACACTGATGGCTCACTAATGGACAGCGGCTCAGGTGCGGGTGTCTGGAGGAAAGACAAACCACAATCCGGGGTCAGTATTCCACTAGGCAAACACACAACAGTCTTTCAGGCTGAACTTCTTGCTATTCTCCACTGTGCTACTGACTTGTGCTCTGATGGCATTAGTGGCAAAAAGATTTTTATCTACACTGATAGTCAGGCAGCACTAGGAGCCCTAAACAATCACACAACCACCTCAAAAGTCGTTGAAGCATGTAATCTGACCCTAAACTGTCTTGCTGAGAAGAACACTGTAAACGTTGAATGGGTACCTGGTCATTCTGGTTCAGTGGGAACGAAAAAGCTGATGAATTAGCTAGGCAGGGTTCGTCAACGATTCCCATCACACCAGAACCCCTCAGTGGAATCAGCCTAAGCAATGCTTTTAGGTTCATCAATCAATCCTATTTAAACAAATACAAACAAATTTGGCTAAATAAGGGACCTAGACAATCACTCATATTCTTAGATGGTCCTTGTACCAGCAGAAGGAGGTGTCTTCTTGGTATGAGTAGAACATGCCTGAGGACATTGACTGCTGTCTACACTGGACACTGCAAACTTAACTACCATATGTTTAAACTTGGTATTTCCGACAACCCTCTATGCAGACTATGCGGCATAGATGACGAAACATCATTTCACATAGTCTGCCACTGCGACAAGCTAGCCATGCTGAGGTTCACCTTATTTGGTGAAGACCGCCTAGAAAACCCCACTAACAATAAACTTGTTAATCCCAATAGCCTTCTGAAGTTTGCTTCTGCCACTAAACTCGTGTTTTAAATCTAACATTGCGTAATCCTATGGCGCACAATAGACCGTTTGGTCGCGGTGCAACCCAAGCCAGCAAAAAAAAAAAAAAAAAAAAAAAAACTATTAAGGAACTAATTAAATTGAATTTCTATAAAAACATGTGTTTTATTAAAAAATCTATAATATTATTATCTAAAATAATCAGTTAGTTCTATCGGTTTTTCATCACTCTTTATTAACTTTTACAAGCTTGCGTATAAGATAATATTTTTTTTTTTAAATCTTTAGCTTCCCAACGGTATATTATACTTATTATAATTTATAACTGATCTTATGTTCAAAAACAAAATATTGCATTAAAAAAATATTTTTTCAGTTTTTTCCTTTAGTTGGATATCGAATTCGTTCAACTTATATATTTACCTGTTTTTTATCAATGGTAACAAGATGATATGGTTATTTTTATAGAATATACAAAATTAAAGGTACTTTAGGATAAAAAATTTTAAAATATCGGCATTTAAGTCCTATGAAACAATATAAATCAGAATGAAAACTACATGATATTAAAGCGCGTCTAATGTTACATTGATATAGCGAGATTAATCAAAATCTTTAGAGCCGTTTTTGAGAAAATCGTAAATAGGCGCAAAATGTATAGTATAAAGTGGCTTTTCTGGTTAGCTGATTTTATTGAAAAAGGTTTTGTAACATCTCGGGCATATAATTGTCTTAAATACAAAATTTCAGTTTCATAGAACTTTTCGTTTACGCGCTGGAGTTGCCACACACGGACACACAGAGACCTTTTTGCGGGAGTTATTTATTTGGACTCAGGGGACCCTAAAACGTGTATTTCCGTTGAAAACTGGAATATAAAATTTTCACGATCGCAATACTTTCCCTTACTATATATTTCATATATAGGTAAGTGAAAGTAAAAATGATTCAGACAATAAAGCGGTTTAAGGCAGTATAAAACTGCGTATAACATAGAATCAGGTTTGTTATAATGGGTCTGGTATTGAGTGGTTTTGTACCGCGTGAGATTGAAGAAACTAGACAAATACACACATAACATGATATAACAAAGATTGCGAGTAACCCTATTATCCTCGACCACTTGTTCCTGTCAGGTGCGTGACTTCTCCATTTTGTCACCTCTCAATTGAGACGTTGATTTCCTAAAGGGACGAAAGGGCATTTTTTTTTATTATGAAACTGGTGTTTTTTTTTGTTTTGATGGTTTTTCTCTTCGTTTAGTTTTATCAAAATATTTTAAAAACGCGTTTGGTAATTGCAGTGCCTTCAAAAAAGTACTAATATTGAGTAAATATTTCATTTCATTCCAAAGCATACTGGTCAATTATTCTACAAATGAGCTCATGTAATGTATTTATTTTTCTAAACTTTAAAATTGTATCTTTTTTAATTTAAGGCTTAACTCCTGAAAACAACTACCACGTAAAAAATATTTGAATATACACTTCTTTGTAGTTATGTTACTTTTAAGCTTGATTATATTTTTTCAAAATTAAGTAATTAATTTAGAGAAATTTCATGAGAACTGCTGTATTTTAGAAGATGACGAATCAATTTTATACATCTCCCAAATCCCAAAATGGGAAACTCAGGGACTTTTTACCAGTTATCACGGGAAAAAAGAGGTGAGGTGCAAGAAGGATATAGAATAGAATAAGAAATTATTTTTATTCTGGGACGGTATCTTAAGAATAACAGTTATGAAATATAAATACAATGTGTAATATGTCTGGCCAATAGACAAAAGAAATAAAATTTACAAACGAAATAAAATATTTACAAAGGAAGAAAAGAAATATTACACGATAAAAAGTAACAACAAATTATTTTAAAAAATCTTCTGGAGAAATGGTCAACGAATTTGAAAATATATGTATTGATAAACACAATTTATATTTGGTCACTTAACAATAATTTTCATTCATTCAAAGTTTGATATCTAGTATTTAATATCTTGATTTTTGATTTGGGTTAATAGAAGGTATTGGAAAAATTGAGATTTGAATGAGGGTAGAGAAGCAGCATGGTGTATATGGGTAGAGAATTCCAGACTTTTTTAGAACTCCGTCCTAAGGAGGCTAGCCAGAGGAACCACGCTCCAGCGAGCGAGAAATGCCACCATCCACGAGGAACTCCATCTTCCCTCGGTGCCAGAATAACTGGTCAAAAAGTCTAGCGGCAAGGTCTGGACGGTTTCGAATAGATTGACTTGTACCTGACATCGCACAGGCTCGGGACCACCTTTTAACGTCCTCTCCGAAGGACGGCATAACTAAGGATTTTTTACTCTCATTTAAAACCCTAGGACCCCCTGCGGGTTTGAACCCGTGACCTTTTGGCATAGAAAGCTGTTATACTACCCACCCAGCTACAAGTGATCCAACTACGCAATTCTTTTTTATCTAACTAACCTTTTAGCTAAAAGTTTATACAAGTTTTTAAACCTCCTAGAAATAGGATTTTTCTTTTAATATGAATTTGAATAAACACAACCATATAACCATAAGTTACTTTCGATTATTAAAATCACAATCTGTCAGAATTTCTGTGGTTAAAAATCTATTAGACTATTTTAGCTAATTAACCATTTTTTAGACTAAAAATTAATATTTTTTAATGTTTGTGTTTCTGATTTTTTTTCCTGTTGAAAAACCACATTGCTACGACACTGATTCTTAATAAACCAATTCCAAACTCGAGATATAAGATAAAGGAGTTTCAGTGAATTTCATAATATTTTGGCTCTTAGGGACCATTGGAACTAAAGCTGAGACGTGTCTAATATTTTTGGATGTAGAATGAAAAAAAAGAAGAAAACTATGGTCGAAACGGTGACTCATGGGCTGTGCCCTATCTTATGGGTCCAAAAACTTCAGAAGGTCCAGGAAGTTACTCCTGTCTTTCTCAAGACAAAGGATGGAGTATGTAAAGTATTGATAATTAATCTTGTATTAATTTCATAATTAGTTATGACCAAAGATATTTTTTTTTAAAATACGTCTACTTATGATAGATGTATGTAGATTACACTTCATAATCTAAATTATACAGAAATACAGCAGTGATGCTAATGTAATACTTTTTTTAAGACAATCTGCTTTTTCTGTAGTGCGTTTCACGAGTGAGTTGTGCGTTGATTCTAGCGAAATATCAAATAGAAATGCGATAAAGTCATTCTTGCAAGGAGATACAGTCACAAATATTTTTCATTTAGTGTATGATAAATTGGAGTGCTGTCAATGAGTAGCTTTTTCCTTCATATTTACTTGATGTATTTATTTTAATATAGTTTTAAAACTTAATAAATATATATTATTTCTTGGTAGATATGTTTACGAAAAAGGACATAAAAAAAGGACATTTACGATTTTCCTTAGTAATTTCGATTGAAAAGATTGGATATTTTTTTTAACATTTAACATTTCTGTGTCGCATAACTCAATTACATATGTCCAAATTAGTTTCATGAATACTTTGTAAATAGTTAATTTATTTGCCAATGATAATTTTGAACGTTCTTCAAGTAACATCGGAAGAAGTCCATATCTTTAATTCAGTTCTTTTCTTATACACTCGAGGTGACCGGCCAATGTCAGCTGTTTGTCCAGGTAAAGGTTTAAATAACAAACTGTGTCGGAAACCGGTATGGGAATATTATTGAAAAAGAACTGAGGGAAAGCGTCACTTTTTAGAGTGAATGTGAAGAACATGCTTTTAGATTTTCCAATCCTTAATGCTCCTTATTTCGTTACCAATAAAATCATCCATAATGACCAAAATATCCCATTTTTCGCAGAACTATCCTGAAACAGATAAGCCTCTTTTAATTTCAAACTTCCAACCCACACGAATCTCCTTGTACACAACTTATCATTCTCAACTATTCCTGACAACCCTCCGAGGCGATTGAAAAGACGATGGCCTTGAGACCTACTAAATTAAATTGACATTGAAGTGCTACCACTGGGTCGTTTCTTCACAAGAAATTATCAAGCCCATAAGTGTAAATTAGCCCATTTACTTATTGTGTTTATTATAAATACAGTTGTAAATATCAATAAAATGTTTAAAAAAAAAGAAAAAAAGATTTATCCATTTTTTGGCTAATTAAGCCCCCGAATAGTGTCACTGCAGGCAAGCCAAATTATACCAATATATACCACAAAATAAAAACAAAGATTAATTGCTGGTATATCGTTTTATATCTCTCTAAATAACTGCGCTAATCTCCAACTCACCACATAAAGCAAGACAAAATCAAACCATTTGAACTTTTTGCTTGAAATTTAAAACTGAAGCGCACAGCGACAAAAAAATCTGGTGCGGGTAACACACAATTTCCACTTGCCTCCGTTTTTAAAATCGATTAAATAATTTTCAAATACAGTTAGAAATAAAAATGAGTGTAACTATTAAGGAGGGGGGTAAATGGGTAGGGCAACAGGAGGACTAGAGAGGGAGATTGGTGCGGGCATCTCCCCCACTCTTTGTGAAATTTATCTAGCTAGAGTGCCCTACCCACTGCTGTGATAAACTTCCAGTCCTCCCTATCCCTACCAACGCCTACTGTCACCTCCAAGTGGTGCCCCCCGGGGAGTCCTGACGGGACTCGCGGACGACAGAGGCGGGGGTTGGTCATCTGGCGACCACCCTTTCATACACCCAAGCTAGGTGGAGGAGCTCGAGCTGCGGCTGGATGGCAGGGGGTGTATAAACATACACTGTCTTCGATCGACCCACTTGGGGCACCTGGCGCACCCCATTGTACCTTATTGCCTGCTGCAGGGAGAGGGGGTAGTACCTGTAGTATCTTCATACCCCCATACTCGTGGGAACAAAATGTCCTTTAATTATCAACATAAACTAAACCTCTCGTTTTCAGATGAGGAATCTGAAAACATTCCCAAGGAAGACCTGTCCTCCTTGAGCCATTACGCACCTCGGCGATTTCGCCTGAGGAACTCATAGACGAGTCAAGTGTGAGCAGCCTTCTCGAAACCCTCACAGGTGAGATTGAGGGCTGTCGCATTGAAACTAACCAGGAGTTGTTGGTTGCGACCTCTGCGAAAGCAGGTACGGACGCCCAGACTCCGCAATTAATCAAGGCTCTTGAGCCCAAACACTCCAGATCTGAACCCCAAGACCAGGGTGGTCGATCCGCGGAGGATAACTCCTCCGCCTGGGTCCCCTCTAGGTCTTCGAGGAGGAGGAGAAGGAGGAGACACAATCCCACTGCTAGGATCATATTAAAATCTACTGATGCCACTCCGTCATCAGGCAAACAGACAACACCAGTGCCTGGGGGAGTCAGGCTGAGTCTGGTGCTGCGGCCCTCCATCCTGGAGCAGGCCCTGTACCTGGCACGTCTGGCTCCAGACCCAAGGTCACAGGTCTTAAACCAACTGGCAATGCTCCAGTCACCAAGATGCCTCCTGTCAGGCCATCGGGCGGGGCTGTGGGGTCTCGCAAGGAACCCGCAGTCGTGCCCGTGAAGCCCCAAGGAAGAGCAACTTCTCAAACCAGCGTTCCAAGCAAACGCCCTAGATCATCTCCGGGAACCTCGGCCCCAGTAGCCAAGAAACCCAAGGAGACAACTTCGAGCTACGCTTCTGCTGCGAGGAACTTGTTGGTGGCGGTGGTCCCTGTGGGCTATCCTCATGAGCAACTCACTCGTGAGCAGAGTGACATGCTAAAGGAAAGGATCGCTGACAAGGTGGGAGCTCTCGATCCTTTCGGAATTCACCATCCTGCCTTCGATGGAGCCAGCTTCAAATTGGGCGGCTGCATCGTTTGCTGCCAGGATGAGGCGACTAAGACTTGGCTTGAAGCCACCATCCCGACGATGAGCATGGGAGAGGGCATGTCCCTTCGTACTTGTGATTCGCGGGAACTCACCAAAACCATTAAGGTTGGTGGTTTCTTCCCCGGCCGGGTACTCACCGAGGCCGAGCTTCTGAATCGAATTTGGGTCCAGAACCACAACGTGGATAGTATACACTCCTGGACACTAAATTACCTAAAAGAACTGGACAAAGGCTTCTACGCCATCTTTAAGATACCTGAGACGAGCGTGGATAGCCTTCGCGTCAAGAACATGTCACTCAATTGTGGCATGAACAGTGTGACTCTGAGAATTCTCAAGACTAAGAAGTTTGAAGAGTCCACTCTTGAACCAGAAATGCCGTCTCGAGATGAGGGTGAAGTCGAGGCGGTATCCAAAATACTTGAAGAGGTTAGAATGGATGTTGTCGGCGAACATTCCGGGTTGGGTGGCGGATCGGCGGTGGCGGTGGCTGGTGGGGCGAAGCCGAAGGTCTCAGCATCTGCTGGGACCGCGGGCAGACCCCTGCCGCTATTGCCGGTGCCTGGACCGAGCCCTCCCGGGGTTAAACCGTCAAAGCCTGAGGGGAGGCATGCGGTGGCGACGGCTGGCGGGGTGACCTCCAAGGGGGCAGCTAAAACCGCTCCTAAGGACAAACCCTTGCCGTCGGACGTGCCCGCCTGCATCTCCGGTGGCTCGAAGCCTCACACCGACTATGAGAGGTCGAGGCGTCCCGACCTGTCTGTTGGCGGGGAGAAACCTAAGGGCCCAGCTCATGCTGATCCTAAGGGCGGACCCCGACCACAGCGGTCCGGACGTCCTCCCACACCAGAATAGCTACGTGCCATGAAGATGCTGCAGATTAATCTCCACCACTGCATTGCTGCGTGTGGTGTTCTACAGCAATTCATTCAAGGTAAGGACATTGATATCATTCTTATTCAAGAACCTTATTTAATAAATGGTAGGGTTTCTGGGCTGAATCTGAGAGGTTTTGAAATTATCTCTTCGGATAACAATCCCAGAGCCTGCATCCTATGCAAAAAATCTCTAAAATTGCTGCCTCTTTGGCAATTCTGTTCCAGAGATCTAGCAGTAGCAAAATTCAACCCGAAAGGGAACACTAGACTTAGGGAGCTGACCGTTGCAGCGGGTTACCTGCCGTACGAGGAGTCAGACCCTACCTACATCATTGGCACAGCCCTGGAGTGGTGCAATCATTGCATCATTGCGGGTCTGGACGCCAACGCACACCATAGAATCTGGGGAAGCACGAACAACAACAAAAGAGGTGAGCTTATCCTAGATTACATTATAGAAAATGATCTCATCATTCTGAATAAAGGCAGGTCACCTACCTTCTTTAATAAGAATAGATCCGAGATCATTGACATAACTTTAGCCTCTAATTCGTTAAGGGCTCACATTGCAAACTGGCATGTGGTTGACGAAGAAACATGCTCAGATCATAAATACATTAGGTTCGATCTTAAACATGATGAAACCTATACTACAACATACAGAAACCCCAGACTAACAAACTGGGATTCCTTTGCTTTAAATCTAGCTGAGGCTGCCAAGAGTTGTCCTACCAGGATTGATAATTCATGGAACCTTGAATGTCTCAACTCCTCTATATCTGATGCCTTAATGCATTCTTACCTCGAAAGCAACCCTGTAAAGAGGTCCACAAATAACAAAAAGGCTCCTTGGTGGAATGACAGCCTTAACAGACTGAGAGTCCTCACCAGAAGACTCTTCAATTCGGCAAAGAAATCTGGCAGATGGGATACCTATAAAGTTGCTCTAACTGAATATCACAAATCTGTCAGACACGCAAAACGACATGCATGGAGGAACTTCTGCAGTGGCATAGATAACTTACCGGCGGCCTGCCGTGTTAAGAAAATCTTATCCAAACAACATGACCAGGGGCCACTTGGAACCCTGAAGACACATGACAAACAATCAACTAATGAATATGAAACTCTACTTATGCTTGCGGAATCACACTTTCCCAACTGTAAGGTTATAAACCTGGACAACTGTGATGTTGTCTACCCGACTGACCGTGCCAACAAAAATGCCTGGCACACGGCCAGAGGTATCATTACCTCTAATACACTAGAATGGGCAATTAAATCACTTGCTCCATTCAAGTCTCCTGGCATTGATGGCATCTTTCCAGCTCTACTGCAGAAAGGTCTACCAATCATTAAACGACACCTCCTCTTACTATTCAGAGGTAGCTTGGCTTTAAAATATGTACCAGTCAGTTGGAGAGAATCCAAACTCTGCTACATCCCCAAACCAGGGAAAGGTTCCTACACTGACCCCAAGTCATTCAGACCTATATGCCTGTCCTCGTTCCTGATGAAAACTCTGGAAAAAATTCTGGACAGACATATTAGAGCACATTTATCTCTTAACAATCCGTTACACCCACTCCAATTCGCTTACCAAGCTGGTAAATCTTGCGAATTAGCACTACACCATCTGGTTTCCAGGATTGAAATATCCATGGAACAGAAAGATATAATGACGGGCACCTTTATCGACATTGAAGGTGCCTTTGACAGAACTCCCTATAACACTATCCTTAGTGCTCTGATTGACTACGACATTGATCCTGTCATCAGAGGCTGGATAATGGTTATGCTTGAAAGCAGAACCCTAGCATCGGAATTACCCAATACCATGCTAAGGATCAAACCAAATGGTGGCTGCCCTCAGGGTGGCGTTTTATCGCCTCTACTTTGGTGCTTGGTGATTGATCCACTGATCAAGAAACTAAACTCCCAAGGCTTCTATACACAGGGCTACGCAGACGATATCGCAATTCTGATAGGAGGCAAATATCGATGCGTAGTATCCTCTCTACTAAAACATGCAACACATATTCTTTGTGATTGGTGTGAATCCTCTGGACTTAACATCAATCCACAAAAGATTAAGGTTTGCACTTTTACACACAAAAGAAAGGTAAACATGAACTTACCTAGTATTAACGGTACACAGCTCACCAACTCCAAAGAAGTAAAGCATTTAGGGGTCATTCTTGACCACAAATTGCGGTGGGACAATCACATCTCTTATATTGCCGGAAAAGCTCTAAAATGCTTATGGGCATGTAAAGGCGCAATTAATAACGCTTGGGGACTCAAACCCCAAATCGTCTACTGGCTCTACATCACAGCCATTAGACCAATGATCACCTACTCCTCCGTAATATGGTGGCACAGAGCCCACATAGGGAACAATAATAAGACACTTTGCAAATTGCAAAGGCTTGCTTGCCTCATGATAACCGGGGCAATTAAGACCACTCCTACAACTGCGATGGAGACAATGCTGAATATCATGCCTCTAGATTTGGAGGTGGAAGCGCATGCGCTGAGAACCATTTATCGCTTCACCATAGTAGGTAAATGCTCTAACAAGTTCACCCACCAAGGTCATTGCAACTTACTTAGCAGGCTCAATGAAAATAACATCCTAGCTATGCCTTCAGACCTACAAATCCGGAAGTTTATCAATGCTCACTACACTGTCAACATTGATGAATCAAGGAAGCACATACCCAAACACGGTATTAACTGCTACACTGATGGCTCACTAATGGACAGCGGCTCAGGTGCGGGTGTCTGGAGGAAAGACAAACCACAATCCGGGGTCAGTATTCCACTAGGCAAACACACAACAGTCTTTCAGGCTGAACTTCTTGCTATTCTCCACTGTGCTACTGACTTGTGCTCTGATGGCATTAGTGGCAAAAAGATTTTTATCTACACTGATAGTCAGGCAGCACTAGGAGCCCTAAACAATCACACAACCACCTCAAAAGTCGTTGAAGCATGTAATCTGACCCTAAACTGTCTTGCTGAGAAGAACACTGTAAACGTTGAATGGGTACCTGGTCATTCTGGTTCAGTGGGAACGAAAAAGCTGATGAATTAGCTAGGCAGGGTTCGTCAACGATTCCCATCACACCAGAACCCCTCAGTGGAATCAGCCTAAGCAATGCTTTTAGGTTCATCAATCAATCCTATTTAAACAAATACAAACAAATTTGGCTAAATAAGGGACCTAGACAATCACTCATATTCTTAGATGGTCCTTGTACCAGCAGAAGGAGGTGTCTTCTTGGTATGAGTAGAACATGCCTGAGGACATTGACTGCTGTCTACACTGGACACTGCAAACTTAACTACCATATGTTTAAACTTGGTATTTCCGACAACCCTCTATGCAGACTATGCGGCATAGATGACGAAACATCATTTCACATAGTCTGCCACTGCGACAAGCTAGCCATGCTGAGGTTCACCTTATTTGGTGAAGACCGCCTAGAAAACCCCACTAACAATAAACTTGTTAATCCCAATAGCCTTCTGAAGTTTGCTTCTGCCACTAAACTCGTGTTTTAAATCTAACATTGCGTAATCCTATGGCGCACAATAGACCGTTTGGTCGCGGTGCAACCCAAGCCAGCAAAAAAAAAAAAAAAAAAAAAAAAAAACTATTAAGGAACTAATTAAATTGAATTTCTATAAAAACATGTGTTTTATTAAAAAATCTATAATATTATTATCTAAAATAATCAGTTAGTTCTATCGGTTTTTCATCACTCTTTATTAACTTTTACAAGCTTGCGTATAAGATAATATTTTTTTTTTTAAATCTTTAGCTTCCCAACGGTATATTATACTTATTATAATTTATAACTGATCTTATGTTCAAAAACAAAATATTGCATTAAAAAAATATTTTTTCAGTTTTTTCCTTTAGTTGGATATCGAATTCGTTCAACTTATATATTTACCTGTTTTTTATCAATGGTAACAAGATGATATGGTTATTTTTATAGAATATACAAAATTAAAGGTACTTTAGGATAAAAAATTTTAAAATATCGGCATTTAAGTCCTATGAAACAATATAAATCAGAATGAAAAACTACATGATATTAAAGCGCGTCTAATGTTACATTGATATAGCGAGATTAATCAAAATCTTTAGAGCCGTTTTGAGAAAATCGTAAATAGGCGCAAAATGTATAGTATAAAGTGGCTTTTCTGGTTAGCTGATTTTATTGAAAAAGGTTTTGTAACATCTCGGGCATATAATTGTCTTAAATACAAAATTTCAGTTTCATAGAACTTTTCGTTTACGCGCTGGAGTTGCCACACACGGACACACAGAGACCTTTTTGCGGGAGTTATTTATTTGGACTCAGGGGACCCTAAAACGTGTATTTCCGTTGAAAACTGGAATATAAAATTTTCACGATCGCAATACTTTCCCTTACTATATATTTCATATATAGGTAAGTGAAAGTAAAAATGATTCAGACAATAAAGCGGTTTAAGGCAGTATAAAACTGCGTATAACATAGAATCAGGTTTGTTATAATGGGTCTGGTATTGAGTGGTTTTGTACCGCGTGAGATTGAAGAAACTAGACAAATACACACATAACATGATATAACAAAGATTGCGAGTAACCCTATTATCCTCGACCACTTGTTCCTGTCAGGTGCGTGACTTCTCCATTTTGTCACCTCTCAATTGAGACGTTGATTTCCTAAAGGGACGAAAGGGCATTTTTTTTTATTATGAAACTGGTGTTTTTTTTGTTTTGATGGTTTTCTCTTCGTTTAGTTTTATCAAAATATTTTAAAAACGCGTTTGGTAATTGCAGTGCCTTCAAAAAAGTACTAATATTGAGTAAATATTTCATTTCATTCCAAAGCATACTGGTCAATTATTCTACAAATGAGCTCATGTAATGTATTTATTTTTCTAAACTTTAAAATTGTATCTTTTTTAATTTAAGGCTTAACTCCTGAAAACAACTACCACGTAAAAAATATTTGAATATACACTTCTTTGTAGTTATGTTACTTTTAAGCTTGATTATATTTTTTCAAAATTAAGTAATTAATTTAGAGAAATTTCATGAGAACTGCTGTATTTTAGAAGATGACGAATCAATTTTATACATCTCCCAAATCCCAAAATGGGAAACTCAGGGACTTTTTACCAGTTATCACGGGAAAAAAGAGGTGAGGTGCAAGAAGGATATAGAATAGAATAAGAAATTATTTTTATTCTGGGACGGTATCTTAAGAATAACAGTTATGAAATATAAATACAATGTGTAATATGTCTGGCCAATAGACAAAAGAAATAAAATTTACAAACGAAATAAAATATTTACAAAGGAAGAAAAGAAATATTACACGATAAAAAGTAACAACAAATTATTTTAAAAAATCTTCTGGAGAAATGGTCAACGAATTTGAAAATATATGTATTGATAAACACAATTTATATTTGGTCACTTAACAATAATTTTCATTCATTCAAAGTTTGATATCTAGTATTTAATATCTTGATTTTTGATTTGGGTTAATAGAAGGTATTGGAAAAATTGAGATTTGAATGAGGGTAGAGAAGCAGCATGGTGTATATGGGTAGAGAATTCCAGACTTTTTTAGAACTCCGTCCTAAGGAGGCTAGCCAGAGGAACCACGCTCCAGCGAGCGAGAAATGCCACCATCCACGAGGAACTCCATCTTCCCTCGGTGCCAGAGTTCATCAGCAGGAGGCACGTCAAGTTCTTTGACGGGTTAAAGGCTTGTGCGAACCCTCTCTTCAGGGACGTAGTTCCACCACCTGCGCCTGGAAGGTGGCAAGGCCCTCTCCCCCTGGTCGACGTGGTCGCCCTAGGAAAGGGTCTGGACTCTGCAGTCTGACCCGCATACATTTAACCACCAGCAAAATAGTTCCTCCCCATTTTACTTCAACAAAGGCACAAAGCCACATACCGCGCCTAATGCGAAAGGAACCTTAGAATGCCAACGAGTAATACGAGGCCTGAGCCGTGGACTGTATATATGTTGCTGTATATACATAGAATGTTTGTGTATTTATTTTGTAAATAAAGTTGGAGGATAAGAATAAAAAAAAAAAAAAAAAAATATTTCTGAAAAAACTCCAAAACAAAGAAAAAATGTCGCAAAAAAAATTAGTTTTTTTTTTTTTTCCTTATCCCCTTAATTTAAAATTCTTAATTAATCGTTTTCGTTACTAAATTATTCCTTTTTCTATAACCTGCATACATTTTAAGGAATTGCGGAGTTCTTCAAAGTTTTAAAATTATTTTCAAAATGAAATATATCTGCGACGGGGCTCGCTTCTGGCTGTTTGGTGTCCTTAAAATTACCTCTTAAGCCTATCTTATTCTAAAATAACTTAATCAGATACAACAGCATTTTGCCACCGTTTTGGGGCTGATGGAGGTATTAGGCTAGAAACTAGCGGATTCGCACTTCGTTTTGTTGTTTCAAAAAACTTGACCTGACGTCGCTTCATAAACTCTTGCACAGTTGGGATGTTCAAAATTTTATGGACATTGAGAGTTTTTTTCCCTCCAGAGTATTGTGCTTCTGCATATTTTTTTGACCACCCCATTTTGAAATTGCTGCAATTTCTTCGCTGTGTGCTGTGTGATATGAGGAAACATAGGAGCACCGTACAGCAGAGCTGGCCGGATGAAGCTGCTGTAAATAATGATTTTCAGTCGCAAACTTAAGTGTGGCGAAGTGAGGAGATGGGCTAGTCTGTACGACTTGTTTCTAACCTGATTTAGTTTTTTTCTAAAGTGACCTGCAAAAGTCAAGTGTAGGTCAAATTTGATTCCTAGATATAATATTGTCCTGGAAATGGATTTATTTACATTTTCTATCGTAAACTTTTTAGGTAATTTCTTTTTATTTTTTTGGAAAGAAAAAATTATACCATCCGTTTTCTCAGGATTTGCGATTATATTTAAAAATCGGAGCTTTTCCACTATTTTGTTTGCAGTGGTTTCAGCATACGCCATTGCCTTGGATGAGTTAGTACTTGAACTATAAATGGCAATGTCATCAGCGTACGCCATTACTTTGCAATGGTCGTAGTTTTCTCCTACTACGCGAGCCGTGTACAAGTTAAATAAAATGGGAGAGAGGACGGCACCTTGGGGAACCCCACGATTCACTTTTATGGGCTTGGATAAACTGTTTCCCACCTTGACCGAGACATCCCTCTTCATAAGGAATGACTTTATGATTGAGAAAAGTTGCTCCGGACAGTCTAAGGTCATGAGTTGTTGACATAGCGATCCATGCGACACAGAGTCAAAGGCTGTAGAACAATCCATAGAAATCATTGCTGTGGCCAGATTATTTCTTAGATTTCTTGTAACGTCCGCTTGTAGCCTTATCAGTGGAGGCTCAGTACTTAAGTGAGATTGAAACCCTGTTTGCTCGGAGGAATAATGTCGTGATCCGTGCAGAAATCTCTTAAGTAGTTGATAATTACTTTTTCGAAAATTTTTCCTAAATGTGGCAGCAAACATACCGGGCGGTAATGTTCTGGTTTGTCTCCATTTTTTGCTGGCTTCAGCAAAGGTATGAGAATGGCCTTTTTCCATGTATCTGGATAATATCTTAAGCGGAAGCAGGAGTTGTAAAGATTTGCCAAGTGAATGATACCTTTCTTAGGTAATTGTTTTAATAAGATTGTTTGAATCCCATCATTTCCTGGCGCTTTATTACCCTTTGTTCTGCGAAGGATCGTTTTAAGTTTTTTAGGTGATACAAACATAAAGTTTTGCTGGCGAGGGAACTCTTCATGGGGCAGATCGTATGAAGCTTGGTTTTGAAAGCTTTTCTCGTAATATTCAGCGAGTATGTCCGCTTGCTTATCTGTATGCATGATATTATCACCATCATGGATTCTTACTGAAGACACCTTTTTTGTTGATGTGCGTAAAAGTTTCCAAAACTTCCTATGATCCCCATGTGTTGCATTAAGTTTATCCTGCCACAAACTCGATTTCCATATTTTCATCAGCCTGCGAATTTGTGATGTCAACGCGTTGACCGTGCTCTTTATACCAGGGTTTTTAGTACGATACCACTTGTTCTTCCATTTGTTGCGTAGCGCAATGAGTTGCAGAATGTGATCGGGGGGTGATTGTAAGAAAGGAGGAACTGGTGCGTATTTCGGAATTGCGGCATTTGCAGCGTTTACTACCTTATTAGTGAAATCAATTATGTACGAATCAACTTCTTCCTTTGTGGTCAATGTTGGAACGCAACCGAGTTGGTTCTGGACTATGTTCCGGTACATATCCCAATCTGCCTGTCGGTAACTGTAGTTTGTCGGTTTTGGCTTCTCCATTTTACCCATTAATTCATAATATACCGGACGGTGGTCTGACGAAATGAAGTCAAGAGATTCACATGCAGTGATTTTGTGAGGTTGTCGTGTCAGGATCAGGTCGATGGTTGAGGTCGATGAAGGGTTAGCTGAATGCCTGAAAGTATGAGAGGAAGGGTGGATCACAGTAAAAGCTGATTTGTGAATGAATTGGCCCGCTTTATTGCTTTTGTTATTATGCCATTGCGAATGGCGAGCATTTAAATCTCCGATAATCCAGTGATTGCTTTTCTTACTACATTCCACCATTATTCGATTAAATTCCACCAGCGAACTACGTGGACGTCTGTACATTCCTGTAATAAATATTGGTTGTCCTAAACGTACTTGAACAGTGACATGATGAATGGTTTTGTCAATTACTGAGGTTAACGGAGATACTTTCTTCCATACTATTCCCTTCCGAACTGCTATTAGTACTCCTCCATGCGGGTCCTGACTATCATCGGAGATTGTCGAGTAACCACAAATTTGTACTTCTTGTACTAATTTTGTATCGGTGAAGACCGCGATAGACGGGCGAGTTAAAGATAATAACACTTCGATTTCCTCTTTGCGTTTTAAAAATCCGTTGGCGTTGAAATTTATGATGGTATGCTGATTACGCATGTTTGTTGGTGAAGAGAGAAACGACTGTCTGAATAAGTTGGAAATTAGTGGAACAGTAATACAGAACTTAACCGAACTTTTTTTTTTTTTTTTTTTTTTTTTTTTTCTTACCCTCTGGTTTTATTTTCGAACAAAATACAAATACAAATATAATATGTATAGCTGTCAGATTTGTCCTTCTGTTACCCGGAGGTATTCTAAAGAGGATTGCTATATGCGCTGGATGCACTAGTAATCTTTCAAGGGCTTCTTCTAAGCCTTTATTTATCCATTGCAAAATGGGAGGGTTTAACCGAACTTGAATTCTAGAGAGTATTATTAGATCGGACAATAAAGGAACGATCAAATTTTTTGTTTTGTGGGTAGCAACGTTTTATTAATATTGTTTTGGATAAGTAAGGGAGCGGCGTGGTCTAGTGGATAGAGCGCTAGTCTGCTGTTCTCCGGGTCCTGGGTTCAAATATCGGCTTTGGCAGAATATTATTTATTCTGTTAATGCAGTCGGGGGGCGACCCTAGGGTATGGAGACCCTCCTGGGGCAGACCCAGCCTCTTTAAATTGGGTACCCAAAATAATTGGGGAAAAATCTGGCGGCTGAGCGCGATTAAGGCCTAATCACCTCATTGCACTGCCGTTGGCCTAGAAACAGTACGAATCTCTATATGTACTGAGCCCAAGACCCTTCATGGGTAGTAGTGGTACAGGTTACAGTTTGGATAAGTAACTTATTTATTTTTTTTTTCTTTTTACTTTTTCAGGGTTACTGTTCGGCTAGAGGAAACTTACATCATTTCTGCAAACCTTATGAAAAGGCCATTAATATTCTAGATACCTCAGTTTTGAAGGAAATTATTTAAGAAATATAAAATTCCTTTACAAAAACACTAATGTTTCTTCGCGTATTTGCCACAAATAAAACGAAATTAATTGGTAGATTCGCAGAGCCCCTTAGAGCCTTTGTGAGAGAGAAGAAATATCGTCGGTGGCAGTGTCAAATGAATACTGATTAAAACAAAGCCCTTCTTTTCTATCACCCTCCTCCTTTTGCCTCTCTTTTCATCCATTCTAATTTTTTCTTTTTTGGAAGAACGCTTTTGTTTCCAAGTTATTGCTTTAGTTTTTTATTTACCCTTTTTTATTTATTTTTTATAATACTTTGTTAGTCTATCGGAATCTGGTATAATATTTTAGGATTAAAACGTTTATACGCTACTATATATATATGTATATGTATATATTTATATATTCGGCGAGTTAAAGTGCTCCTTAGTAAAGGTGCTCCTTCCACCGATTCGCAGAAAATATTTCCTTAATCAAATCATTAACTCCCAACACCCTCGATGCATCCATAGTCTGCTACAATTTAAATCTTCAGTCTACTCATTTGAAACAAGATCGTGCCATTCCGAACTTTACTTTCCTACCCAGAGGACTAAAACTTTTGATCGATCCTTCCTTGTCCGCTCCTTTACTTTCTGGAATTCTCTACCTACTCATATCCGCCATGCTGCATCTCTCTCCTCATTCAACTCCAAACTTTTCCAATACTTTTTATTATCACAAAAAGATTATTAATTAAAAATTGTAATATTTATATTCTTGATATCATACTTTAAAAGAGGAGTAATATTTGTTCATTGTCTTAAACTCTGTTACCTTTTAATACATTCTAATTTTGTTCAACATAACATTATCTAAGAATTGTTTTTATTTTATTTTGTTAATATATAAGTTTTTATGTATACATATATATGTGTATATGCATGTGTTATATATTTACCCATTATCTTAATTAGTTATTAATTATGTTCCTTCTGTCTGTTAGCCAGACATGTTTTATATTTCAATTGTACTAACAAGATACTCTTAAGGGACCTAGTCCCAGAATTAAAATTATTTTCTATTCTATTCTATATATATATATATATATAATTTTTGTTTGCCTGAGGTCTAAATTTTTACTAATATGAGGAGAAAAATACAATTAAATTCTTGAAAATATATTCAAGAATTGTGGAAACAGCTAGACAAGCAAGCTGAAAACCATAAAGAAGATGGTAAACCCTTAGAAATCCTCAATTCCCACCAACCGCAGAGATGTGGCTGGTTCTTTGGCTTTAGCATAGGGCGCAAGATTTAAATTATCGTCATCTAAAATCAAAGGGTCAAAATAGGTCTTAGCATTTTAGAGGAGTCTCGACAATCGTCCATATTTTCGACGAATGTTCATACTGCCTGGAAAAAATTAACCAAAAGACAACACCACGCTGCAAAATTGCGGTTCCTTTAAAAAATGATTGCAATAAACATTATATTTATCTTATTTACATCATTACCCTATGACAATAGCGATGTTGCAGCAATGTATCATTTTTTGGTTAAATTTTCTTTTGCACAATGGACGCTAATCAAAAATATGGGCTACTGGCAAGATACTTCTAAAATTCTGAAGGAACTCTGTTTGATATAAGCTGACCATACTTAAGTATTGCGCCCAATCTCTCTGCGGTTGTGAATTGAGGTTTTCCAGGGGTTTACTCTTCTTTATTGTTTTCAGATTGCTTCTAGTCGTTTGCAATTGGCCTTGGGATTTTTTAAGGGAAAAAAAATTTCTTGGTTATGGCGTCCTTCGGAGGAAACGTAGAATAGTAGTTCCGAGCTTGTGAGATGATAGGCACTCGTTATAGATCCCTATCGTGATTAAATCTAGATAGGCTAAAGTTAGGATTCCTACTGTTTCGATTATTCCGATTAGCCACAACAGCATAAAGTGGCGTTAAATGAATAAACAAACAACTAAATGTGCTGCGTTATGAAGCCCTTAGTTGTTCACTTTATTCGCTTCTTACTCGCTTAATCGTAAACTTTTTAAAACTTATTCTCAAGTAAAAAACTGAATTTTCACGTTCTTAGATTAAAATGTTGATGACACTTTGGAAAAAAATATAGAAAATGGGGGAAATATATTTTGAATAATAATGTATTCATTGTATAAAGTTGTTTTACTAAATAAGGTGTTATGTGAAACGGACATTTCATATGAAACAAAAGGTCCAAATCCTTAATTATTTGTAATAAATAAATTTAGCTTCTATCTTAAAAGAAAATAATTTCGCTAATGGTTCGATAATATTTTTACCAAAAAGTGAGTAAACGTGTTGACCTTACTAACATCTGAGTTGACGCGCGTTCGGCTTGTCAAATAATGGGCATATGTTTTTTGAAAGAATTGTTTACTCTTATTGGTTACATGCACAATTTCATGAAGTGGAATTTGGCATTTTTATTCAGCCCTCTTATAAGTATGTTGTCACGCGTTGCAATGATTCCAACCATACGCAATTCGGAACATTTGCAGTTTCTGCAGCGACTTCCACTTGTAATAAGCATGAATATGGCGGATGGTCAATCTCTAAAAATGTATGGAATAAATTTAGAAAGTACATCGTTCTCACAAGAGCTGTTGTTTGTATCCTGCTCACGCGTCGAAAGATCTGATTTATTCCTGTAGACACAAGCGGGAAAAAACAAAAAATATATTGCGAATCCATAAACACTTAGTAGTCAATACCGAGCAACCATAATAGTCGTATGTTATCGCATAAGTTGAAAATAAAATCTAATAATTATTTATATTGTCACAGAATCTGTTTTGCTCCTACCACATTCAATCAAGTACTAATTCACGTTGTTAATATAAATTTATATTGCATTATAAATATCAATTATATGCTGTAAATACACAGTGTTTCTGGGAAGCCATGGGTGATTATTAAAGATAATTATCCAAAATTATTTGTGAAAATCTATGATTAAATCATTATTATTTCAAAATGAAAATTTTATTTCTGCTTCAAAGAAATATGCCTGATTACTTCAAATAAACATAGCTTCTATTGAAGAAACAAATTCGAATATCTGGTATTTAGACACTGCCTATCTATACCTATAGGAGGCTAAAACCTTAATGTTGAGTTGTTCATGAAACTCTAAAGATTTCTAAAATATATGAGAACTGCATATGATTCGGAAACTATTTGACAGCTTCAAACCCAATCCTGGTCGAGGCTTTTATTGGGTTGTGTCACATGAAATGTCCGTTTTCAAGGTAAAGGATTTTTATTAAACATACGATATGAAAACAAGATAATTTTATTCCAAGTATTTACCTTATTTTTTTTACACTTTTTTCCCAACGAGACGCCAACTTTTTTATCCCCAACTGAAAAACTCTGAGCTTTGAAGTGAAACAAAATCTGAAAACGCACTTTTCACTTGATCTTCATTTTCAAAAAGTTTTCCTCTGATGAAGTTGTCTGAATTCCTGAACAGGTGGTAATCTGTTGGAGACAAGTCGGGAGAATATGGTGGGTGCGAAAGAACTTCGTAGCCCAGTTCTTTCAATTTTTGCACGGTATGTTTTGAAACATGGGGTCTTGCTGCTGCTTATTGAGATCATGAGGTAACTCCATGTATCCAGCTTTGTTACTTTCCCAATACACTTTAAATGTCTGGAAACGGTAGATGCATTTGCATTTAGTTGTGCTGAGAGTCCTTTAACTGTTTGGTAGGGGTTTCCTTCTACTGTATGTTTGAGGACATCGTTGTCTATTAGGGACGGAGGTCTTCCTCGGGGCAAGTTTTCCAAGTCGGTATCCCCAGCTGAAAACTTTGCAAACCAACGGCGAATGGTCCGTTCATTAACACTTCCTTCCCCAAACGCCTTGCAAATATTTCTAGCGGCCTTAGCTGCTGAATGGCCGAGTTTAAACTCATACAAAAATATTACTGGAAAATCGCGTGTTTCCATGTTCATATTTGGAGGTATACTAAAAAGTGGGTAATTGATTGGGAAGCTAATTTTTATAATAAAAAGGTAGAGGATTAGTAACTGTTTACTTTAAATATGTAAACATTCGGAAGAAAACAACAGAGACCTACAAAATCCTCATGTATTTCAGAAACTATAAAAACGGACATTTCATGGGAAACAACCCAATAAAATGTTCTATTTGCTTTAAACAATGTTTTTTATATGTTTTAGAACTAACATTAAAGAAAAAATCAGTTTTGTTTTTATTTTGTTTCATGAGTATATTATTACAAACCTGCTTGATAATATGATAGCTAATAAGGGTTTCAGAACTCCAACATCGCATAAACTCGCTATATAGAGTAACGATGTGGTTTAATGATTTTGAACTCCTAGAAACCGGAAAAAAATCAAATTTTTCGATGGCGTTTTTAATATAAATTGATGCGTTGAAGCACAATTTACTATTACTTATCTTCGTGAAAATCAACAAGCCTGGTTGACCCAATAATCTAACATTTATGCTACATTATAGGATTTAGAATGAATGAAAAAATAATTTTACATATTTGCTTAGTATGCTATACACCACCATGAACGGTTTAGGTATTGAGCAATTTTATTTATTTATTGAAAAATAGATGTTGTTCGTCTGCGTCAATTTCTGTTATTATAATCGCTAATAAATAATTTATTTTAAAGTACTTCTGCGGAAATGATTTTTTCAGTTTTATTTTCTTGTGGCAGAAGAACTTACTGATTTTCTCTGCAACCCGATCTTGACAATGCGGCATATAAGTTGCCCGAGTGAAAAGCAGTCTTGACGTAAATCTATTGCTACGTGTTTAAATGTTTGCCCTACTGATTTATTAATTGTTATGGCAAAACATAAATTAACAGGACATTTAACTATTTTAAAATTAAAATATTAATCATTTGGAATCATTGGGATGCGATGTTAATTGTCTCCGTTTTTTTCCAGATTTTCCACTGATTCTTCACTCCTATTGTTCCCAGCATGATGTTATATAGCCTAAAGCCTTCCTTGATAAATAGACTCTCCAACGAAAACAGAATTTTCCAATTCGAACCAGTAGTTTCTGAGATTAGCGCGTTCAAACAAACAATCTCTTCAGTTTTATAATATTACTATAGATTTAAAGATAATCAAACTCTAAAAAATATGAGAAAGGTTACATACAAACAAGAAGAGGATCCCAATTGTGTCTCACTGATTTTGATGATGTTTTTAAAGGTGAAGCCAGACATCAAATCCTTTAGACTATGCAAAATATTAGAGGCCAATGCTCCCTAAGAGTCTCGTAACAAAATTTTATTTAATATCTCTGGTTCTAGTGAAGGTAAAAAAATAAGTTTGGTGTCAAAATTACTCTATTTCAAGGCGGAATAATTAAAAAAATATTAAAGTTTTATGCTTGGTAATAACCCTAAAAATATAAATAATCTCGTCAAAACAGTACTTTTGATAAGGTTTTTAAAAGCCATGTTCCTCATTCCTAAAAAGTATTTTGACAGCAAAGTTATTTTTTACCTTCACCAGAACCAGAGATAATTAATAAAATATGTTTTTCACCCGCAAACGTTCCGATTTTTTTAAGCGACTCCTAGAGAGCGTTGGTTTCTAATATTTTTCAGAGTCTAATGGTTTAATTTCTAGTTTTACTTGCAAAAAATTCATTAAAATCGGTGAAACACATTTGCGATCTTCTCCTTGTTTTTTTTTTCTTCAATTTTTTTTCCATTTGCAACTGTCAGAAGCTATCTGAAAAATGAAAATGTACTACATAAAAATATAAAATGTATGCAGCAGACATGATAGGCATGGGGAAAGTAAGTGCCCAGCAGCACACCTTTCTAGGCTTTAATTTAGTATAGGAGGTCTCTCATCCAGCTTCTCTTCAGCCTTCTTCTGAAAGGCACTTCAGCTATTGACTTGTCGTTTAAAAGTATATTGTCGTATCCTTGCAGTTTACTATGAAAACACGAATAGAGTGTTCGTATGTGTTGGTCAATTATTGGTTGTTGGAAATCCGTATGTAGGGTTATGTTGTTTACGTACCAATGGGTCTTAACATTGTTTATTGAAATTATTGCAGTTTTTGTATGTGAGTCTTTTTTGTTGAACCATAAATCTGTGTAGTCCACACGGGCTCTGGTAGGTATGTGTTTGTATTCGGTTTCTCTCTAATTTTTAGTTTTCATGATTTAGATGAGTATTTATTTTCATCTTACATGTGGTTCTCAATCCATCCTTCGATCGAATGTTAGTCCTAGATAATGTACAGAATTGGCCTGAGGAATAAGGCAGTCACCGATAAAATTAATAAGCAATAAAATATTATCCATATTGAAATTTTATCGTATATCAGCTCTAAAATATCAGTACGCTGTTAGAGAAATTGAGAAAAATAAGATGAAACTTTGTACTGCTGACAGTAGATTAACAAAATTACCATCTCCGAAAAATTGAGTCATTGATTCTTAATTGACTTCATCATCATCAGAGGTCTCATTTTATGTTAATTGTCATAAATTACCCATCCATTTTTACCACATACAAAATTATAATAATAAAACATTTCAAGATTTTTGTAATAATTTTGAATTGTTTTCGACAGTATTTATTCAAACCGGGTGATTTAAAATGGCTTTGTTTCTAAGATTACATTAGTAATGAATTCGAAACTTGGCTGGCCTTACTATAATGGAAGTTGTTCTTTAAGAGAACTCGATTTTTAAACCACTTCTAGCACTTAAATATGGAATACCCTATTGAAGATGTTTTCAACAAATAGGAAATCTAATTATAAAAGAGTAGCTCCAATTACCGCAAAAAGTCACTAAGTTTGCTGACTGATCTTCCGTAATTTCCTGAAAGAAGCTTTGTGATAAAAAATTTCTTCAGTAAATGGTTAAGGTTAAAATTATATTTAAAACGAGGCCTGAAATTCAAAGGATTTAACCGAGATATGAGGTTTGAGTACCAGATCTGTAATTTGTCTTTAACATCCAAGACCTGTCATTTGAGTCTTCTTAGCCTCTCAAATTCATGAGGAAATCAAATACTTATATAATATTTTCCTTATTTCGCACCGTCAGTAGAAATTAAAAAGAAAAATCACATTTTTTCTATATATCGTAATTTACTTCATGTAACCAACCTATAAAACTTTAACGATTTTAAATATTCTGTGATGATAGATCATCGGTACTCTACCAGAAGGTTATGGCAACTGAAATTACAATATTAATAAAGTATAATCTCTTTACTGATTCGTTTAATATTGTCCTTCCCTAATTTCCTACCGAGATGCTATTCTTATTTCTTATCTGCAAACAAAACGATCAGCTTATCGTAAGAATTATTTTTGTTACCATTTAATAAATAGGAGTAGTTCCTTGAATAAATTTATTTATTTATTTCTCCCTACCTTGCCATATGGCAATACGGGTGTCGGTAGCCATGGTGCTACCAGTAATAATCTTGAAATTTTTTTTTTTCTTTTCTTCCCAGTTTTTTCACTCTGGTCTCTCCTCGATGACCATATCTCCAGCTTCTGCTTCTTTTCTCGGAGGTGGCCTTCCTCGAACTCGTCCTGTTCCACCTGTGTTAAAAGCTGATGGACCAAGTAAAGTTTTCCAAGCATAAATAAATAATAGAAAATGTCCATAATTCTATTTTGACACCAGCTGAGGGAAATTGCTCTCCGTTAGGACCCAGAGCCCACATTCCCTTAGTAGTTTGACCCTTAGTGCTTCGAAGGCGTAGCAGTCCACAATTATGTGCTCAGCAGTCTCCGGTACTCCACAACTGGGGCAATAAATAGATCCCCTGCTATTTATTTCCCAAAACTGTGTAACTTACTTCGGAAAGCCCCGTGCCCAGTGAGAAATTGCGATACCCAGTAATCCGGCACTATCTATTTAGCTTCCAATCGTGACCGGACTGTGGGGAAGAATTTCCTCAAGGTAGCACCTTTTGAGGTTGTCACCCACCGTCTGTGCCACTCATCCATGGTATCTTCTCAGATTGCACGCTTCCATTTCCTTGGATCCTCCGCAATCCTCATTTGGATATTTCCCGGGAGACCTGCTGAGCCTTGCCTCTTGAAGGCATCTTTAAACGAATCTTTAAAGATTCAATTCAATCAAAATTTGACGATTATCTAAGAGTATATTAAGGCGATAAAAAACAAATCTGAGAACTTTTGTTTCGTGTTCTCCCCAATCTATCAATATAGGTACCATAATGGGGAGACCATACGCAAGAAGCATAATCAATTAAGGGCCTTTTTTTTAAAGAAAAGTATAAATACTTTTTATAACTTTGATATCAGTATTTTATAGATTTCTCGTTCTTAAAATATTAAAGATTCTTTGTGTAAAATTAAAAAACAATTTTAAATTTTTTATTAATTTGTTTCATTAAGTGTAATAAGATTTAAAATCAGTTAGTTTAGTAATTGAGATCAATATGACCAACGTTGTAGACATAGTTACTCTATACCCTGTACATAAACAAGCTTTCTCATCGATACATAGAAGAGGTCTGAATGAAAAATGATTTATATTCTGGGATATTTCATCTAATAAAGGCTTCTTTATTGTTAGTTATGGTCTCAGGTGGCCTATTTAAGTGACTCATTTCCCCCATTTTCAGACAAAATTTCCTGGAATCATATCTACGGTCTTTACCAAACAATTAATACCAAACGGTCTTTACCCAGCAATCTCCCTATATCCAAAGTCTCTTGCAATTCGTCTTTCTTGAAATAAGATCGCTCCATTATGTTCCTGTCCGTAAAACTTAAACTTTTGATCCGCTCTAATATACTCTGAAATTCCCAACCATCTCATATCCGACATGGTTCTTTTCTATCACCATTCAGGTACCGGCTGTTCCAATCTGTTCTGTCTTCCTAACTTAGTGCTCAACAATTCTGATATTTCAAATCAAATATCCGACTTTAAGAGAAAGAAAATATAACAAAATCTCTTACAATATAAATAAATAACTATTTTATTGCTCAAATTTAACTTAATATCAATTTATTAACTAATTTATTTTTAGTTTTGTTTAACACATTTATCGACTAGAAGATATTTGTTAGTTTATATATTATATATATATATATTATATATATATATATATCTCACAATAGTAAATAAGAATTAGTAATGTTCCTTAAGTCTTTTGACCGTATTAATTGAATGTTTTAATTGTACATCTATTATATTCATTAGGGTCTTAAAGTAAAGATTATTTTCTATTCTATTCTACATATTCTAACGTATTTTTTTGCGTCACATATTTTGGTAATAATGACCTCAAAGGCCGCCATTATTTGGAGAATATTTTGCTCTGGCATAGGAAAATAATTATTTTAAATAAATAATTTTTTTTTATTGTAAGCTATTTAAGTTGGACGATTCCCTATAGCATCATCTTATACTGACAGAATGTTTTTTAAAATAAATTGGTAATCAACATGATTCAGGATTTTTTTATCAGCCTAGTAATGGCCTGAAGTTTTACTATTTTATGAAAAAGTCTTTGTTTATACTTACAGCTCTAGTTACAAGTAAATTTAGTAGAAGTTCAAAGTGGGGGGGGGGGGGAAGGGGAATAAGGAATCACCTCCATTTTTGTTATCTTAGTTCTCTTTTCAGAAAAAGTAATTGTTGTTTTTTCCGTGCTTTTGTTTTTTTCATTTTTTATGTGATTTTTGATATAATCTTAGAAATCGATTACTAAAATACACATTATTTATTTATTTATTATTATTATACTTTGCACCCTATTTTACAATTACCATTCGTAACTTAAAGCGTAATTTAAATTTTTTGAAAAATGTTTGTTGATTTTAAAACCAGCATTAACTTCTATCTTTTATACTACCTGGAATAGTTCTTCGTGTTTATTTTCAGAAAAATATTTTTTTCAATCACTTTCGTAAGCATAACATTAAGTAATACACATTATTTTCAGCAAAAATCTTTAATTAGAGTAAAACAATTAAAATTATCCCATAATTCAATTTTAAAATATTACTTATTATTAAGTAGTTGGTTCGTTGTCAATAGTTTCAGAACTAGAACTTCCCCCACAGATAAAAGTTTTGAGTTACCAACTTCGGACTTCTGGCCGGCCACTTATCTGGTTCATTTCGCTCCTCTTTATTGATCTATTCTCTAAATTTAGTTCATCAATGCATTAGTATTGTACTGTGCTATAAATAAAAAAATATTAAATGAGTATTAAAGAGACAGAAGAAACTTGTGTTTTCTGTATAAAATCACAAAAACTAATTATTTTCATTATTAAATAATTAACTCAGCGAAATAACTTACTGTGAGATAAATTTTTAATGTATAGGTCTATTTTACTAACAGTCTTTTATTTAAATCTACTTTTCATTCAACAAGGAGATCGCCACGGTGTCTCTTTACATAAATTATCATTGAAATATTAAGTAAGAGTAATTTATTCACAATATATGTGTATGTATGTACATTATAATATATGTATACGTTTACTTGTAGCTTTGTTAATTTTACTTTAATTATAACTTATAATATTACTAAAAAGCGAAATTAACTGCTTTAAGAAAACTAATTGAAAGCGTATCTTTTTCAATAATGCAGTTTCTCATATATTTCTTTTACTTTAAGAAATAATGCTTTGCCATAAGGGAATATATAAAAAGTTCAACTGATATAAAAAACTGGGTATAGTGAAGTACTGAATAAAAAATAATTAAATGTGTATTAAAGAGACAGAAGAACCTTTTAGTAATCGTATAATGTTGCCTATTGGAATGTATATGAAACGAAAAGCTCATTAAAAATTTTCATTGAAAAAAACCTGTACCACATCATCCTTAATCAAGGACAGTACATATAGAAATTCGAATTGTATCAAGGCCTACGCCCGTACTATAACGAGATATAATCAGCCACCTCTTTTCCGTTCAAATTCGAATACCTACTTTATAAAGGCTGCGTGTTCCCTACCTCACGGTAGTAACAACAAAATTATTCCACCACACCTGGGATTCTGGGAACTCGGAATCTGGAGAACGATAATCTAGCGAGTGTTCTATCCATTAAACCACGCTGATCGCTTTTAATGTTTCATTAAAAGTTATTTGTTATTCATCCTTAAATTTCAACTAATGAGTATTTCAATTTGCTTAATCAAAGCTAAATATTTTAAAATATACTGTATATTATATTATTATATTTAATTCAGTACATTTCACGTTATTGATAAAACAGGTAAGCGTTGTTTCAGTTGCATCGTTTACAGTTCAATAACGAAGCTTTGTAAACGATATAAAAAATAAAAAATAAATTATATCCGCTCAAAAATTCAGGAAATAACCCCGAAAACCAAAAAAAAAAAAAAAAAAAAATATCCGCATATCCGCCGTCCGCGAAACTACTGGACCAATTTCTTTGAAACTCGGCAAAAAAATACTATGGCAACTAACGATGACCCTAATATCTGGACGTTGATAATTACTTTAGAAATGGTGGCCAATTAAAACTGATTTAATTCAATAACTCCGTTATTTTTGAAGATAGGGAACAAAGTTATCATTTAACTTAAAAACAACCTATAATTATAATAAAGAAAAGAAAACAAAATTGAAATTTTACACATAAGTACGCCCAATATTCAGTGATTTAAAAAAACAATTTATTTAATTTTTATTACAATTAAAAATTGTTTGAATGAATAATTGTATTATTAGGTTCCTTTAATTAAAATGATCCATTTCATTCAACTCATCCACTGATGATGATAACAACCAGGACAGGGCTGGTCAGCCTGTAATAGTTTTATTTTTATTTTATTAAATTATGACAAAATATATATTTATATATTATATAGAGTGCATGATGGAATATAAAGAGATCCCTTGAAAATGGCAAAAGGCCGAAACGTAGGGAGAAAAAGATAAGAAAATAAAATGAGTTGAATGAAATGGATCATTTAAATTAAAGGAACCTAATAAAACAATTTATCTATATATTCAAGTCAAAAATTATAATGGATGTAATTCTCCCAGCTTTATAAACAGATACAGATAATATAGGTATTTGGGAATAATAAACAATTGTGTAATAATTTCATTATTTCTATATTTATTAAATAGTATATTTAAAATCTTGCGCTTTTCAAGGGTATGTTATACTCGTATGTCCATTCTGTTATAGTCGTATTTAAGGAAAGATTTATTGATGCCTTTATTACAGAAAATTTAACTTTACTATCTTAAGAAAAACGTAATCGCAATTTATTTTACTTATAAACCTTCAGGATTGAACGCGCTAAAGATTTGAACCGTATCAACATCCGCCTTGTGGTTTAGAAGGAGTTAGCGAAAACGAAAAAGGAGTTCGTATTATTTTATATATATGTATAAATTAACTCAGTGTAATTAATCACAGACACTTATTGCCATCAGTTAAAATTAATACCGATCCTGTTATCTGTGATCGATATACAAATATTTTATTGCTGGTTAATAACATATAATTTAAAGTAATATACAATCTCCTTTTATATTATTCCAATAGCTTATATTTTATTTTATTTTAATTGACTATTATGATCCCGGCCATTGGTAGTCCAGTTTGGGTTTATAAAGTGTTATGATTTTTGCTGAAGGGTTAACACGCTAAACTACTAAGATTATGAGTTTGAATCTCAGTTTTCGACACATAATCAAAGGGGGCTCAACTTTAGGATGTACACGTATTTGGAAAACATAATGAGTTTCTTATTAAATGTTTCAATTATTAAGAGATATTGCATTACATGATTTTCATTCATGAGTTATATGATATAATATGGATTCCAACCCTTAACATTCCTAGTTATTTTGGAAGAAACTTTTTAATATAAATAAGCCTTATATCACAAGAAATAATGCACCCTTTGCAGGGTTACTGTCATCTGGAAAACCAGAAGTACTTAATATAATTTCATTTATTTTAGTAATATGTGGTTAAACGACGACCTCAGTAGTTTAAAATATTGAATTAATAGTGTGCAATGTCAAAGATAAAAAAGACATGAATATATAAAACAAATATTTGGGATGAGTAAGGGTAGACGGTGTCCTAAAGAGTAGGAATATTTTATTTGTTTGTGAGTTCATTATTTAGAATTTTGGCTGTTTTTGATTTTATCTAATGAGATTTCTTTTCATTTGTTTCCCAAAAACAAATTGATTCTGATAAATCTGATTAATTTTCTAGAATCAGATCTATGTATCGACATTATTCAGTAAAATTTACTCATTGTAAACATAAAAAATAAGCCATTACCTAAATATTAACTTCACAAATTTCTTACAGTTAGCTTTAATGTGAAAAGCCACACTCTAGCCTTATTATTATCTGTAGATTAGAAAATGTTTAATTACTAATAATAATTGTTCACTACTATTGTGATAAAAATAAATATTTTATTAATATAGTTTACTTACGGGTTGTTCGGCCTACTCCGAACTAGCCGTTAGCTATTGTCATCTTTCTTGCGCCGTCCTGGAAAATAAAAGAAAATATAAAGTAATCTATTTAATAAATATCTCAAAAAAAAAAAAAAATGAACAGGTTATAAGCGAGTACCATTATATTATGAGTAGATGAAAAGTTGCTAATATCGGTTATGATATCATAAATTTAAGTCTTAGCGATAGCTAATGAAGATAATGTGTTAGGGTGGGTGGTCTTCTAAAATTATTTCTAATCATTCTATTATATAAAATAAAGCCTAATTCGTTCGTCTAAAAGTTAATTTGATTGAACACAAATCGTGAGAGTCGAAATAATTCGATGCCTTTAATAGCGATTATCCTAAATGGAAACGATAGGTTAAGTCTGTTTCACAAAATAAAACACATACTTGCAAGTTACCGTCAAAACTCAAAAAGTTCGATTTTTTTTTTCAGTAAATAAAATATTCTTCACACTTTCGAATTAAATCTCTAAAAAGTGTTGACACAACACTGACGTTTGTTTATCGTTTTGACGAGAAGGCTATTATTACAAATCCCCAAGTATAATAAAGAGAAGAGCGTAACGTTTCACTGAATTATTCCCGTTATTATACCCAGGCATATTTTACCAATTAATTATTAATTTAAAAAAATAATTCAAGATAATAAGAAGCACATTGTAAGGAAGTATTCCATCAATGTATACTAAATTTTGCAGGTTGTGTATTATATATATATATATATATATATATATATATATATATATATATATATATATATTTTTTTTTTTTTTTTTTTTTTAAGCATACAAAATTAGACATTTTAACAGGGCATTTGAAAAAACAAATGGACTTTCTATAATAAAACTAACAATTATCACATATTTATAAAGTATGTCTCATGCGCCTTTGTGAGTGAGTACTCATTTCAGTTCTTAGTAAAAATGACCAAGCAAGGGGCTACTGGCAACACTTCCTCAAGACTTAACGGCTATGCGTGTTAACATACCCTGCCAGATGAAGGCGCAGATTTTTAACCAATTCTGTTTAGTGGAATTTATACAGAATTCTTATCTTTGACCGAATTTCTTTTTGTTAGGGTATATTTTTATTGTATTATAATTTCATTAATTATCAAATTATAATTATAGCAAAACCATGGCAGGAAGATGTATATATATAACAATTTTAAGATGTGTTGCAATAGAAAGGTAGATCAAATTTACGAAATTTTACAGTTTATTTAAAACGTTCCACAGAATTCAATTGAAAACATTAATTTAAATAAACCTTAATTTTTAACGTTTTATTAAGAATTATCAAATCGGAGCTACCTATCTTTTAACCGCAAAACCTACAATAATTGTTTCAAAGCAATGCTTAACTATTATTAAAATTTATATATTTTTTAAATATGTAAGGCTTTTATTTATTTTGGAAAGCTTGAAAAAGGACACTTAGTGTATTTATGATATAACAGATTCAATTACTAAATACATAATTCTTTTTCACAACGTTTTTCATTTATATTCATATATTTTCATTCGAGTCCCAAAGTCCCAATCGAGGTATTTAGAAAGTTATGAAAAAAAAAATACTATGTTATTTAATATGAGAATTCAAAAATATCAAAAAATGTTTTTTTATTTTTCAGACTTGTGTTTTCTGTATGAAATCACAAAAAAAAAATTATGCGCAGCTCAGCAAAATAACCTACTGTGAGATACATTTTTAATGTATAGATTTATGTTACTAACAGCCTTTTATTCAGATCAACTTTTCATTCAACAAATTGATCGCGACGAGATCTCTTGACATAAATGGTCATTGAAATATTAAGTAAGAGTAATTTATTCACAAGATTTCGTTATAATATATGTTTATGTTTGCTTGAAGATATGTTAATTTTACTTCTATTATAAGTTATGATATTGCTAAAAAGTGAAATTAACAGCTTCAAGAAAACTGATTTAAGAAATAATGCTTTGTTATAAGGAAATATATTTAAAAAAAAAAAGACAAACAGTTCTCAAAAACTAGGTATGGTGAGAAGTACTGTTACATAGTAATTTGAAATTAGTTAGGTTGAATTAAGTTTTCCATGACGACATTTAGAATGCTTTACTATGCTATGTTTGTCAGGCAATGCTCGTTAATTAGTCTGTTGATATTATTGTGGATTTTAGCTTAGGAACGGAGTCGGTGTGTGGTAGTCGGTATAGATATGTTTGTAATTTACTTCTCATATTGTTACTATTATGAGTTTTAATATTTTCGATTTTTTTAAAAATATTATTTTTTAATTTAATAAGCGATTGCTGAAACGACAATAATATTATTTAGTTATTTTTTCAATATTATTTAGTTCCTACAAGGACCCGGGCCTCTTCAAGAACTTCAAGCTAGTCATTCCTGTCTTTCGCTCTAGCCCTCCATCTCTTTGCTCTAAGCAACTTGAGGTCCTCCTCGACGTCATCCAGCCATCTCACTCTTGGCCTACCTCTGTGTCTTTTTCCTCCAATTTTTCCATAAAGTAGTCGTCCCGGAATCCTAGTTTCTGACATCCTTTCGATATGTCCGAGCCATCTGAGGCGGGCTTTTTTCACAAAGAATACCTGGTCTTGTTCTCCATACGTTGTACGGAGCTCACTATTCATTCATAATTGCCAAGAGTCATTTTCTTCAATTGGTCCAAATATATTTCTGAGTATTTTTCTCTCTCAAACATTGAGCCTCATTCCGCTTTCACTTGTTAATACCCAAGCTGCTATAAGTAACTGTGGGTCTCGGAATCGTTTCATTAATCATCACCTTTGCATTTATTGAAAGATTTTTGAACTTAAATTTTTTTTGTGGTTCAAAAAGGCACTTGTTACTTGCAGACAGCTTTGCATTAATTTCTTCTTTCATATTATTGTCATAAGTAATAAGAGAACCTAGGTGCTTGAAGGTATCCATACTTTTAAAATATCGTTCGTCGATATACAGGTCGTGGTATTCCAGTAGATGGTTCCTGAACGATTTTCATAAATAATATGTAAAAAATATTAATTACTGGGTTTTTATCTCCTGTATTAATGAATTCAGTAAGTGCTGGGAGTGTTAGGCTGAAAATGTTAGATGATCAAGAAGTAGTCCAGATTTTTCCTTCGACCGACACGACCTATTAACCATCATCTATCCACGGTGGGACTCACAGTTCATGTTTAAACAACTTTCTGGCATCTTTCAATCAGGAATAGGCTGTGAAATGAGCATTAAAGTTCATTTTTCAACCTTCCTGAGCGAGTGAAGTCAGTTTTCTACACCTAAGGAATCTCAACTGCATTGTAATTATGGTTCCTAGGTATTGGGGGTTTATTTATCAATCTGCTTATTTTGAAAACATTTTTGTTGCATTATACTTATAATTTACGGAAAATCTCATATAATTCAAATGTCACACTGAAAATCAAGCCAATATGTTAGGGTAACTATAGTATCTCATAACTCTTGTTGTTAGCCCTTGGAGTTTTCCCTCTCGAAGTGAAAGAAATAGACACACTGAAACAGCGCATTGCGTTAAAGTGCCGCCCGCTATTAGGCACAGACTCAGGCTTTGAAAACCATCAATCATCAAACCAGCGAAGCTGTCACAACCTATCTCAGAGGGTTATATGTTATTGATATCATTAATATTATTCTCAAACAGTATTTTCCACATGGTGTTATATAAAAATGTTGTTTGCCGTGACAGAAAATACAAAATTGTGATCGTTTATATGTATAAATAAAATTCCTTCAAATTTTACAATCGTCTTTTTTGACACGAAAAGTAGTTCATTAAGAGTAATTTAGAGAAGACACATTGTATCATTAAGCTACTTCTTAAACGTGTTGAACGAGTGTGTAAAATTAATTTAGACGTTGATTTCCAAATGGTTCTAACGAATATTTTTTACGAAATTTATATTTTTACATATTTGTATTCTCATCATTAAGTTTTATGTAAATCTTCTATTTGATTATATCTGATGAACACTCTAGTCCTTTAAAAGCGCAATTTAGAAATACAAGTATTGTCTAAAGGTACTAATTTCACCTTTAATTTCGTTCTAAATTATACTAAAACATTTCATTCCATAACTTTAAAATAGTGTTATTAATATAGTAAAAAAAAATTCTAGATTTTAATACAAACATAATCATAAAAGTTGTTTAATAATATAGTAATGAAAGATTTTTGCACTTCCTGTAAAATTTCCTAGGTTCGATATAGTACTTTTTTCAACTCAACATCTTAATTGAGGCGTTAATTTCCCAAAGTACATTTTGACATATTTACTCCAAGTATTTTGTTGTACTAACATATGTAGTCTGATTTCATCTATAAAATCCTTTAAAAAACATGATTGAAAAATCCGAATATTTCCAAAAAAATTGAATTTCACATTTGTACATATAATAAAACAATAGGTATAAATTTGTTTACCCATGTTCATTTAATTGTTAACTTTATGTTGTTTTTTTTATTGCATTAATAGCTTTTTTTGCTATTATATCTGTTTTACTAACTATTTTTAATCAGCTTTAACTTTTTTTTTTTAGTTACTGTATGAATGTGGTCTCATAGTATTATTACTATTGGTTATATTGAAAAATTATAATATGTCTCAAAAATTTCTCTTATGAATTTATTTATTCATATATATTACAATTTGTCACAATGTACAATAATAATATTGCTTCAGGATCACATTTATGCAATATTTACAATATAAACCAAGGAAAGTCAAATTACATAAAATGAAACCAAAATAAATGAACGTATTCAATAAATTTAAAAACAAATTATATATAGTGAAGAAACCTATCATAATGTTTAATGCAAAAGGAATGAAATAAATTGGCTTTACAAGAAATGAATGAGAGATTTTTAATTTTCTGTTATGTTTCCTAAAACTGATAGTAATAAATTAATCAATAAATACGGAACTGAATGCTAATATTAAGAAATAACTTTATTCTGGGACTAGGTCTCTTTAGGGCATCAATATTTTACAATAAATAGACCATCAATATAATATGTATAAATAAATAAATTATATCATATTATATAAGTATCTATTTGTAATCATCGTGATGATTGTAATGTGGCATAATTATCAACTAAACACCTAACGAAGATGGTTTTCCTTTTATGTTTCCGTCCGCAGTTGGGCTGGTAATTGCTACTGCGTAGGGACTGAATATATGATGTTGCATTAGATTGTAGGATGTGGCACTCTCAGATTAATATGATTTCATTTATTATGTCGTGCTGTTAGTCATCGTAAGAGATGGGCAACACACCATAATTTGCTGGACCTTGAGAATTAGTTACGTGCTACAATCTTGTGCATACAATGCAGAGCGTGTTTACTTCACTGGTGTCACCTTATTTTGGGTTTTTAATAGTATTTTTATTCAATAGCGGATATTCTATATAATATTTAAATAAATTTTAAATCATTTCAACAACATTTATTCATTAAAAGACATTTATGGTTGTGGAACGGCATATGGCACACTTAATAAATTTATTTATATTGCAAATGATCCTCAAGACTCGATAACAAATCCTATCTAGTGCATAATAAATATAGTCTGATATAAGACTTTATTACATCAATGTATAGCAATTTAAATATTTTAGATATATATATATATATATATATATATATATATTTTTTTTTTTTTTTTTTTTTTTTTGTTGTATACCTACTTTTTCTCATCTGACAATTGTAAATAATTTTATTTTGTTTTTATTGTACACTTTTGTTAGAATTTATCTTTTGAGTTATTTTATTTGTTCATTTTGCTAGTTTAATTCTATTGTTCATAATTATTTTACTCTAACGTTTTGAATTCCACATTTTATTACCTGTTATGTTATTCTGAAGGAACTTGTATAAGTATAAATTGAGACTTATTATTATTAAAGTTATGCTGTTCTCTGAGCTCATTCAAAATATATCCCTCTTATATACATATGGCCAGAACTATGTTCTGATAATGTTTACAGTACTTGCTTACCTTGAAGGGTTCTATGTATGTACATTTTAGAATGCCTGCATGGTTTTGTCAAAGCTTTTTTATGCTTCACATTATTTATAAATAGTTAATGTTTTTTTCCCTCCAAACTAGAAGGGTTTGTTCCCACGTGAGAGGCGTGCAAGCCGACAGCAAAGGGCTGGTGACGTAGCGCCGCAATGCGGCCGATCGATTCAAACAGTTCCACATCCCACATTCATATTGGCCCAATCCACAAAATTGATAATCCACTTCAAACCATCTTCAACATTCAGCAATAACTTCACTCGACGGCCATATAGGTTGTCCCGATATTAACTGGTGAGACATGTTAAAGCACAATGTGTCCGCAGAGGCATCGATTCGCTCAATGGAAATCCAGTTTATTGAGAAATGTTATCCATTCATAACATTGTTTGATTTGCTCTGTGTGATACTGCGGCGTTAATTGGAGTAAATTTAAGCATAATCACTAAATCTAAAATTTCATAGTTCTTGTGAAACTTCTACAATGTTAAATGACTTTACAATATTTTTAATTGATACAATTTTAATTAATTGATAATATTAGCTTTTAACGGAAAATTTTACTATCGATGGCGTAAAGGGGAAAAATCTGGTGCGGGCAACACATAACTTTCACTTACCTCGGATCTTAAAATCAATTTAAGAACTATAAAACAACGTTTAAAGAATCATATTTAGGTTCGTTAAAAACATATGTTTTAGATTAAATAATATAATTTAAAAAAAAGTAGAATAAACGCTATAATTTAGGCCCTATTCGCCACTTTACATTACCTTCCACAATTTTGTATATAAGATTTTATTATAAGAATTTTTAAATTTAGCTTTCCAACGGTATATCATGTTAGCTTTTAACGAAAAATTTTACTATCAATGTTTGTATTCTCATAATTTAATTTTATCTAAATCATCTATTTGATTTTATTTAATGAACTCTCAAGTCCTTTAAAAAAGATATTCACGAATACGTTTATTTTCTAGAAGTGCTGATCAAGCATTTCGTTTCAATCCAAATCACACTAAAATATTTCATTCTATAACTTTAATATAGTGTTATTAATTTAAAAAAAATCTAGATCTTAATGCCAAAAGAATCAAAGTTGGTTTAATAATATATTAATGAGTGATTTTCCCGCGTCCTGTAAAATTTCCTAGGATGGATATTGTACCTTTTGGAAATCAACGTCTCAATTGATTACTTAGGATTCAATTTTGACAGAAGAATTATCAGGAAAAATTTTATAATTTTGCTTTCCAATGCTATATTATACATCTAGGTTACTATTCTTATATTCTGAAAAAAAATATAAAAGTATATGTTTCCATTTTTTGGTTATTAAATTCGTTAAATTTTTATATTCACCCGTTATTTATCCATGCTGATAAAATGATATAGTTAATGTTTGGGAATGTACAAAATTAAATGGTACATAGAAGAAGGAAATTTGAAATTCGTCATTTTGAAATAATCCCTGTCAAATTACATTAATCAGATTGAAACTTATATGATATTAAAGCTTTATCAAATTTGAGATTGTTGAGATAATGGTAAAAAAAGACTAAATTCATAGTTTAAAGTGACTCTACTGTTTCTTCGACTTTTTTGAATCTCAGACATAATATTCTTATGTAATTACATAATATTCTTTAAATTTTATGCATCTTATTGTTTTGGAACCAGACTTATCGTATTACTCACACGGACCTTTTAGCAGAACTTGGTCATTAAAAATCAGAGGACCCTAAAACGTGTATTTCCAATGAAACCTCGCATTGGAACATTTTCACGATTACAATTTAATTTTCCTTTCTATATATTTCATGAAAAACCAACCTTGTGAAAATTAGTAACAGTTCCAGAATAGGAGAAGTTTCATTTACCACCGATTTCGGCAAAATAGTTTTGAGCTGCGATGAAAAATGTATTTGTTTATTAAACTATGTGTGTATAATTTTATTACGGTTTCTAACTGTTAAAGCTATATAATAGTTGATTTCGTAAAACTTAACATCGATATAAAAGTTTAATCAAAATCGTAAGAGCCAATCGTAAAAAGGTGCAAAATGAATGGTATAAAGTGGCACTTCTGGTTCATCGATCTTGATGAAAATGTTTTTGTAACATCCTGGATGTATAGTATTGTTTGTATGTATGTATGGTATTTTGTGCTCGAGGACAGGCTAAAGCGAATTATGAATGCATTTTTAAGATTTGTCCTTGGCACACCGAAGAGGTCTCATGTGACCCTTTCTACAGTGAGTTAAAGTGGCTCCTTCCCTTTAACCGCAGACAATATTTCCTTGGACCATCCCTTTACCAAACCATCAACTCCCAGCTACCTCCCTATATCCACAAACTTCTGCAATTTAAATCGTCAGTCCGCTCCCTCCAAAGAATATCGCACCATTCTGACCTATATATTCCTGCCCACAAAATGACAAGTTTTGAACATTCCTTTCTTGTCCGCTCTACTATTCTCTGGAATTCTCTACCTACTCATATCCGCCATGCTTCTTCCCTACCATCATTCAAGTCCCAGCTGTTCGAGTACCTATTGTCATCTCAAACAGACGTTCCACAAGCCTGATATTTCAAATCAAATATCTATTAAAAAAGAAAATTTATTATTTATTGTTCATGTTTCTATATCGATCAATTATTATGAATCAGTTTCAATGTTAAGTTTTGTTCCTTCTCAACATATCAGAAGTTATTAATTTATTTTACTCTTTTGTTTTATTGTATCCTACTTTTCTTCTTACAGCTTTGTAAATAAGAATTAATTATAATCCTTTGGTCTTGTGGTCAGACATTAATATATTATTTGTACATATCATATTGTACTTATGGGACCCAGTCCCAGAATAAAAAATATTTTTCTATTCTATTCTATTCTTGAATGTGAAATTAAAATATTGTGTAATTTTTTTTTGAGGTTGACTCACTGTCCACACACACAGAAATCTTTTTGCCGGTGGTAACCCATAGCATTATGGCTAGCAGAATAGCCTTATATTCAACCCGCAGGTGGACCTAGGATTTTTTAATGGGAGTAAAAAAATCAATAGACATACAAAACTATCACCAAAAAACAAATTGATTCTATATAAAATTGTCATCCGTCCTTATTGACTTATTCTGCTCCAGTTACTGGTGTTATACATGGGGATCGAACTACCGAAAACTGGAGGTGGTTCAAAACACATCGTAAATAATTATACTCCTTATACGCGAATCAGAACTATACTATCCGATTTACAACTCCCATCGATTAAAAAATTTACATATTCGTTTGCACACATTTTTTACCCTTTACTTAAAGTTCTGACAATCTAATCATTAGAAAAATTGTTGACTATAAAAAGACACCTCTAAAACATTATACACATAAACGTACAGTTATAGAATGAGAATTAACTAATAAATAATATACAGTAATTATTAATAACTTCCTTTTCAATACCTAAGACCGTCACCCAAAAACCAGCTACCTACAAAGGACCGACAAATGACACATACCTGTACTTAGGACACAGTACCCACCACCTGCAAGCACTTGCTTTGTGGTGCCTATGCCGCCTCTTCATCCCCCCTACAATACCTTGCTATATATACCCTTTGATCTTCAAAACTCATCACTCTAGTTGTAACATTACTTGTGTCACACTCATAGAAGGAGACCTCGGAATGTACACTTGTAGTCACCCAAATTTCTCAGCACAGTGTATTGTATTCAGAATGTGTATTATGTTCTCATAATAAAAGCAATATTTTAATATCTTCACTGTGTGTGATTCATTAACTGTACGAAACACATCTTGCTCAATTAACTATGGAATTTAAAAAATTTATTAGTTTAGTATGCACAAATAAAATCAATGTTTATTTTTATGTTAATTATCTACCTTATTTACATTATGTTAATTTTTTTTGTTTTGTTATCTACTTTAAATATTTTTATTGTGTAGGTTTTTTAAAGTTTAGTTTTATTTAAAAAAAGTTTTTTCCTACTGTTTTAAAAGTAACTTACGCTACAATAACTACTAACCCTTACTGTAAATATTACTTAAGTGTAACATATTATTGGTGTAATATCAAAACGTTTAAATTCTATGGCTTGTGGCCACATGTAAAAGTATTGGAAATAAATATCTTACAGAAAAAAAAGTTATCATTATTCTTATTAAATAATATAACGTTCCAAATACTATTATTATAATTTTTAGTCTATTTATATTTTAGTATGTAGTGTTTTGTTGATTATTAGCGTTTTAATTAACATAAAATCACCTCGTGACTTCAAAACGCCTATGGATATTTCAACCTGATGTAATATCCGAGATTTTCAACCACGCGGTGCTCCTAGCAAATACATTCCACTCCATTAGCCGCTGCAGGTCAACATACATAACGCTTCGGGATATCCCCATGTAAAACAAGCACTACATGTAGCACAAATAGTGGATTTTCGACAATTTAATAGTTTGTTTGAGTCCTGATAGTTTTTTTTTTAACTTAATGATGACAAGGATGCGCCATGTTTGGCAGGAGTCAGCCGTTTTGTTTACTACTGCTTATCGTCTTGGTACACGAAAAAATATTACATTTCCGAAATATTTATGTACAGTTACACAAACATTGAAAAAAAGGAAGCTGAAATCTGAATGTTCATTATTCCCTCTGTAATAACTAGTAAAAGATCGCAATTGAACGAAAGAGGGATAAAAGTGGAGAAAATTGAATTTTACTTTCACTTACCTATTTATGAAATATAATAATAATAATAAAAATAATTTTATACTGGGACTATGTCCCTTAAGACTTAACAATGTCATACAGTAAATATACTCTTCAATATATACATGTCTGGCCGAGAGACCAATAAAATAAATTATTATTTACATATGTGTAAACAAAATAAAAAAACTATTTATATAGATGTATACAAAATATATGGAATATAAACAAACGAAAAAATCTGGTATAAAAGAATAAGGCTGAACAATTTCCAAATAAATAAAACAAATGAATTAATCCATAACTCTTGGATTTTGATAAAATAAAAAAAATTGTCTTACATTGAAAGTAGGATAGTAGATTTACAATTTTACATTTAGTGTGCTTCTCTTTGGGATCTTAAAAGGTGTTGGAAAAGATTTTAATGAGAGAATAAAAGAAGCATGGCGAATATTATTAGGTAAGGCTGGTATTCCTTGATGCAGAGATGCAGAGCGGATATAAAATAAATATAAAGGTCAGAATAGCGTGATCTAGTTTTAAGTAAGTTAATTGGCGATTTGAATTGAAGGATACTGTGAATATATAGAGGATGTTGAGATTTAATGACTTGGTATAGGTATGTTCCTAGGAAATATTGTCTACGTATGGAAGGTAGGAGCCACTTCAATTCGCTGTATAAGTTGGTTACTGGCGAACTCCTGAAGGTACCGAAGATAAATCTTATAAACATATTCATAATCCGTTCCAGTCTGTCATCAAGTACAGTCAAGAGGCCTCCATATACCACGCACCAATAATCTAAGGAAAATAAGCAAGGAAACCAACATCCTACGGGTGGGAAGTGGGAGGAGATGACGCGAGCCACGGAAGTACTTAGAGTACTTATAGAACTGGAAATTTTAGCAATGTGGGATTTCCATGAAAGGGTTTGGTCTATGGTAATACCGAGGTTTTTGACAGTGACTCTGATGGTAATTGGGTGATCATTAAGGATTAGACTCCGAAATTTAATATTGACTCTGAGGAGGGAATTGGAACCTATTAGGATGGCCTGAGTTTTCATAGCATTCAGCCTTAGTTTATTCAGGGTTGCCTAGGCACTGATAATATCAAGGTCTTCCTGAATTTAGACAAATGCTACTAATAACTCAAAAGGAAGGAAAAATAGGTAGATCTGAAAGCCGTCAGCATATAAATGATGGGAGCAGTGAAGGATTGAATTGGGAAGATTATTAATATAGGAATTAAACAGGAGAGGGAGATGCTTGAGCCCTGGGCCACACCTGCCGAAAGGGCTAAGAAAGAATAAAGAGTGTGATCAGGAATGGTAACAGGTTAAGTCCTGTCTGAAAGGAGAGATTGAAACCAACGAATTGTGCTGTTGGAAAATGATAAAGATTTTAGTTTGGAAAAAATGATAGAATGGTCAAGAGAGTCAAAAGCTTTTGTTAAGTCCAGAAGTATGACCACCGTCTTCTTTATTTCGTCCATAGCAGTATGAATGTCGCTAGTGATTTTTAGGAGAGAGGATTGAGCGGAAAAGTCGGGTCGAAAACCAGATTGGAGAGGATCAAGAAGTTTGGAATTTTTAAGGAAATTTGATAGTTAAGATTGAACTATTCATTCGAGCGTTTTAAAAAGGTTTGAGAGGATAGAAATAAGTCTTTAGGGGAAGTAGGGTTAAAGGTTTTATTAATAGGGTGTACAATTTATTTTTTCAGAAGGTAGGGAATATGGAGTTATATAGGAGGGAAAAGATATATATGTAGAGTAGGAAAGGTAAGATTTCGGGAAGGCATAATAAATTATTAATTATGAATCTGTGTGAGATTTCATAACCGAGGAAATTAGGTCAGTTGGTGAGATCGGAAAAATAAAAATATATAGTAAGGGAAAGTGATTTCAATCCAATCTAATTCCAAGTACGTTTAACGTTATTTTTGGTTTATTATTTTCAATAATGAACCTTTGTAATCGACCAGACAAATAAAAAGAATAACCCTCTCAAAATTTGAGGGCTTACTTTTCAAGATACGTAGAACCCGAATAAAGACTTTTACAAAATCCGTTTTTCCTTATTAGTAAATATATATATAATAATTTACAGTTGATAGAAAATTAAATTTCCCGCAGAATGGAAAAAGAATCATTGAAATTGGTTTAGAAATAGCTGAGATATAGCGTTTTGAAATTAACAGTGGTGATATACCATATTCTATTGGATTATTTATAGCTATTATAAGGCAGCGGTAGCCTCAAAAATTGTATTAGTTAATATATTTCAGTTATTTATCAACTGTATTTTATAGAATCATTGGAGTTCTTTACCACGGGTGCCGTGTATACCAATCCCAATATGAGGCATGCAGGAGAAGATTAAATTAAACAGGTTTCAATGAATGGCATATCCATAGACAATACATATCCATTCTATTTACACAACGCCTAGACTGACTATAACTATGAATTAGAATAACGATGGACTTATTACTGTTAACTTTACTCAACAATATCACAAAAAAGATATACTTCAACACTTAGTAGGTTACGTAGGTGGAATCGGTCTTAGGCGTCCTTTCTCGGTCTCATCCCTCAGCATCTGGTTCGACTCCTCTCTAGTTTAACTCCGACTTTATTAAAATTATTTTTTTTTTTTGCTAATTTAATTAATGATACACCAGATTCGACTGGATAATAATTGGAATATTCTGCACCACAGCGAACTCGGAAAGAGCGGTTTGATAGATAGGATCGGAGGAGTAGGTATAAGGTTTGGGGTAAATGGTTTTTGAACTTGAAGAGTAATCCCGGGTGCCACACCCGGTCAAATGCTTGCGTTATGTCCATAAATGCACCCAAGCAGTACTCCTTGTTCTCAAGGGCAGAGGAAACATACCAACTAAAGTAGAAATATTTTTTACAGATAAAATTTGTTTCCCCCGTAAGGACAGTAATGTAGAAGTATAATATATCGTTTGAAATGGAACGATTTGAAAAAGAATATTGTCTTATTAATAAAAATGTGGAATGTAATGTAAAGCGAAGAATAGGGCATTAACTTAAGTAATTATTGTACATGGGGAGCCCGTGGCTAAGTGGCTAGCGCGCTATTTACTCACAGCCCCTCCCCCGGGTATGTGAGACCCGTCACCAAATGGTGGCCGATCACTGAAATAGGCGTAAGGTGTGATGACCCTAACCTGTAAAATCTCATCGTGAATCGTCAGCATATTCTCCCACGAGATTACACCACGAGGCCTAGATTTCTATTGTTAGAAATCTAAAACACAATTTTCCATCGAACCAAAATTTAATTCTTTAACATTTTTTTTAAATCTAACTTTATTCAAAAACTCGTGTGTTGCTCACACCAGATTTATTGTAGTGTTTTCGTAGATATTAAAAAACAACAAATTATTATTTTTAATATTCATCTGTTAGGTTTAGAAGTAAATTGATGGCAAAATATTGTAAATAGCATCCTAGAAAAAACATTGTTAGCGGAGAAATGGCGTTAATAATTGAGATGACATGTAAGTCACCTGTGGTGTAGTGGCCCGAATAGAAGATTACTATTAAGGTCGATTTTTATGAGTGTTGAAGTCGAACTTTTGCCCCTCTAGACATTGATTTAAAAACTATTATTATTACTTTCACTTACTATATATAGTAAGGGAAAGTATTGCGATCGTTAAAATTTTCGAATTCCAGTTTTCAACGGAAATACACGTTTTAGGGTCCCCTGAGTCTAAATAACCAAGTCCCGCAAAAAGGTATGTGTGTGTCCGTGTGTGGTAACTCCCGGGCGGAAACGAAAAGTCCTATGAGACTGTAATTTCTTACTTAAGACAAATATACACTGGAGACGTTACATAACATTTTTCATCGAAATGAGCGTACCAGTAGAGCCACTGTACACTATGCATTTTGCATCTTTTTAAGATTTTCTCAAAAACGGTTCCGACGATTTTGATTAAACTCGCTATATAAATGTAAAATTTAATGGGCTTTAACATCATGTAGGTTTCATTCTGATTGAAATAGTCTGACAGAGCTTAAATGCCGATATTTTAAACTTTATTCTTCTAAAGTACCTTTAATTTTGTAGATTCTATAAAAATAACCATATTATCTTGTTTTTTATTTACAACTATCTGAAAATAACAAAGCATTGTATAAAATTTGCAGTGATTTCGGATTTTACTTGTCTTGAAACATAAGGCTTCGCGTTTTAATGGAGGCAATTGTTTGTTGTTCTCTTTTTTTTTATAAGAACAGCCCATTATTGAAAACAATCTACAGAAATCTAAAATATGTAAGCCACAGGTCAATGTTCCGTCAATATAAAATTTTCTTTAAAATGTCGTTTTATAATTCCTAACCTTAACATAGCGGAAGGTTACTCTGTGAAGCGCGGCAGATTTCTTGAGTGAATTACAACTTAATCAAAGCCTAAGCCTGAAAGCTCCACTCACTTCAATTTACTTCCGAGACATTAACTTCCATAATGATATATCTCACCTAAAAGTTTTAGTTTTTTGTTGCTTACTAATTTATTAAATTATTATGTTTAAGTTAAAAGACAAAAAGCTATTGTTTATGAATTTAGCTCTAGTTGTACCAGAGGTAACAATAATGTATTTAGTTTATTTAATAAAAAATATTTGTCAATAAAAATTAAAACTTACTATTGAGCTTTAGGTTAGAAATATCATGATGTTTGAAGCATTTTTATTGGGTTGTTTCACATGAAATGTCCGTTTTATAGTTTCTAAAATACATAAAAGATTTTACAGGTCTCTGTTGTTTTCTTCCGAATGCTTACATATTTAAAGTAAACAGTTACTAATCCTCTACCTTTGTATTATAAACATTAGCTTCCCAATCAATTACCCACTTTTTAGTATACCTCCAAATATGAAAATGGAAACACGCGATTTCCGAGTAATATTTTTGTACGAGTTTAAACTCGGCCATTCAGAAGCTGAGGCCGCTAGAAATATTTGCATGGCGTTTAAGAAGGGAGTGTTAATGAACGGACTATTCACCGTTGGTTTGCTAATTTTTCAGCTGGGGATACCGATTTGGAAAACTTGCTCCGAGGAAGACCTCCGTCGGTAATAGACAACGATGTCCTCAAACATACAGTAGAAGGAAACCCCTACCAAACAGTTAAAGGACTCTCAGCACAACTAAATGCAAGTGCATCTACCGTTTCCAGACATTTGAAGTGTATTGGGAAAGTAAAAAAGCTCGATACATGGGTACCTCATGATCTCACTGAGCGGCAGCAAGACCCCATGTTTCAAAACATACCATGCAAAAATTGAAAGAACTGGGCTACGTTCTTCCGCACCCACCATATTCTCCCGACTTGTCTCCAACAGATTACCATCTGTTCAGGAATTTAGACCACTTTGTCAAAGGAAAACTTTATGAAAATGATGATCAAGTGAAAACTGCGTTTTCAGATTTTGTTTCACTTCAAAGCTCAGAGTTCTTCAGTTCGGGGATAAAAAAGGCACCCTCTCTTAGGTGTCACGTTGGCAAAAAAGAAGGTAAATACTTCGAATAAAATTATCTTGTTTTCATATTTTATTTTTGATAAAATTACGCACCTTGAAAACGGACATTCCATGTAAAACAACCGAATACTTAATGTGTAGATTCCCAAAATGTTGTCCCTATTATAGTATTATCCCTTCGTAAGAATTTATTTGAATACAAAATATTTAGAATCATTATAATAGAAATGTTAGAAAAGTATTTTAACTTCTTTAGTAAAGCTTCTAGCTTAGGAGGTTGGAAAATTACGCCCCCGGGAATCCGAGTTTAATTAGGATAAACATATTTAACTAGTAGCTGACACGCATTCTTGGGACAACCATTTTACGTTAAAAAAACTCTGAAAATTACTACACAATGGTTTATTATTTCCAAATAATACAAGTGTGTTTTATATAGAGGCAATGGATGTTTGTGTGTATATAGGCAAGATTTAAACTTTTTAGATTTATTTTACCGTCTTAAAAAATAACAGAGAATTAAGGGCGTATTTATGGGTAAAATTTAAATATTTCTTCTTTTCTTTTTTATAATTATTCGCGGTTTGGTGGTTAAAAACACTAATAAATTTTTTCATAACCTCCAAAAAGAAGTGAGTTATTGAATGAAATCACTTTAAATCGGCCGCCATTTTAAAATGTAAAGACTAATCTACTGATGTTAGGATCATCGTATTTACGGGAATAAAAAATCCTAGGGCCACATGCAGATTTGAACCTGGAACTTTTGGCATAAGAGGCTGTTATGCTAGCCACTCTGCTACAGGTTACCCCTCTCTTAGTGTATTTAAAAAATCTTAAATTGATTTCAACAACGGAGGTACGTGGAATTCGTGTGTTGCGCGCCAGACTTGACGTTTTTAAACAAATATTTCTTTACTTATTTAATGTTGATAAGGATGCACCACGTTTGGCAGCAGGTACGTTTACTACTGCGCATCCCTTTTGTATATGCATAAAAGTTCCATTTTTACCCTCTCTACCCACCTGGGGCTGACCCAGCCTCAATAAAGTGTGTACCCGAAAAATGGGAGAAAAACAGTACGAATCTTTATATGCACTGAGCCTGACAGCCCTTCATGGATTGTAGAGGTAACTTAATTAATTTTTTTTTTGTTATCTTTAGATATGAAAAATTAAGTTGAAGCTTGATATAAGTTGTTCAATATCCTTTCCGTAATAACTATTAAAGATTTCTGTAATTTCTGGGGTCGAGTTATTTTAGAAGTGGGGAATACTATTTTTTACTACTACTAGAAGTTTTTCGTAAATATCTCTAAAAATATTGTGCTTATCCCAAACTTTCTAATCATAAAAGTTAAAGAACTTTGTTAATTCTATAGTACAAAGACAAATGGTTTCGAAGATATTGGAGGAATTAAATTATTGTGTTCTCAATGCTCAAAACATCATAAAATTTTGGTGCTTAAGATGAATTTTATTTATCCATAAATTATTTAGCTATCAATTTCAACCTCAATTTTCAGAGCCTTAATTTTGTGTTGTATTGAGCATATTCACTGAAAGTTGGACATCTAAATATTATCCCTGAAATATCTTAGTGACCATTTTTCTGATTATTATTATAGTCGAAGTCATGATTATATAATGTGTAAAGTACTTTTTGTTTTACACGTACAAAAAATTTTTTTCGGAACTTGGTTGTTGACTCAGGGGACCATAGAACGTGTATTTCGGTTGAAAACTTTAATTCGAAAATTTTCACGATCGCAATACTTCCCCTTACTATACATTTCATACACAAATAAGTGAAAGTGAAAAAGCCTTTGGGTAGGCTAACATGGCGAACAATCAATTATTATAAAGTTCACTGTCTGACTTATAATGACTGAATCTCGGAGTATATGTGGTAATTTCTTCTTGCTTCATTGCGTATTAGACATAATATTCATATTTTTTCTATATAGCCCAGTAGAAATAGGATTTTGGCTAGAAAAAGGTGGGGTAAATTTAATTTTTAGGCACGATTGTTTGTACTGCTTAACCTCATTAAAAACCCAAGTTTTCACACTTTTCACCCTAGTGCGTTTTCCGCCATCTTGGAAAGTTTTTATGAACATTTTTTGTTTGTATAATTAGAAGTAATTAAAAATGTTATACATCTAACTTGTTAGAAATTTATTGCTCTAAAAGATTGTTTCTTATGTATTTTTTAATAAACTGCACACCTCAATAGTTATTGAAGCTAAACCACCGACTTTTCTAACTTTTTGTTTTTTTGACAATTTGGCCAATATTGACAACCACGTATCTCAGTAGGTGTTCCGAATTTTCCAACATGTTACATACCAAACATATAGGCAATTTATGGTTCTTTAAAATTGCTACCGACAAAGTTTGCTCTAAAATGTCGAGGAACAGTTTTAGAAGAGAAAAACTGGAAAAAGCACTTTTTTTTAGAGGTTTTTCCAAGATGGCGGAAAACGCACAAGGGTGAAAAGTGTGAAAACTTGGGTTTTTAATGAGGGGGGCAGTACAAACAATCGTGCCTAAAAATTAAATTTACCCCACCTTTTTCTAGCCAAATCCCTTTTTTGGTCTAATTCTACTGGGCAGCTATTGCTGTTATTGGCAACACTTGCCGATAGTTTTTCGTCTATTAACTACCTATTTAATTTTACCTATTCGTCTTAGAGTATCTCTGGTGGAATAAGGTGCTTAGTTGTGTCTCCTGTTATTTTGTTTATTTCAACAGAAAATTTTGGACGTTTTCAGTGAAATTTCTTCTTAACTATCGACTTACTGAACCAGGTAACATTATAATTAACTATAGTTGCTATTACATATAAATATAGCAATAAAAACTCGTAAAGTGTTCACGAAGTCAGAGTTATTGTGTAGTGGTAGTGGGGATAGTTCTGTTTACTTGCGCTAATACTAGCAGGCTTTACGTAAATACACTCAGTTTATTATTATTATTACGTTTAATATTTTATTATTCTTTTACGTAAAACTTATAGAAAAATTCAAAATGGTCAATTGTAAAATTTGCAACAAATCAGCCGGCCGAGACGACAAATTACGTTTGGCGTGTACGATTTGTCTAAACGTATTTCACACCAAATGTATTAAAATAGAATCCGCGGACCAAGAAGGTCATAAAAAATGGGTGTGCACCGACTGTGAGTCGTCATCGCAGGCATCACCAGATACTGAGCCCAGTTCCGTGATGGACCTGCTGAGGGCGCTGACGGAAGAGATTAAAGGAATGAAGGCTAAACTTCAAGCAATAGATGAATTAAAAGATATCAAGGAAACGCTTGAAAAACATTCAGAATTATCTTTCGAAAATATGGAAAGATTGCAAAAAATTGAAGGTCTTCTAGAACATCAAAAAAATCAGGTTGAAAAACTGACACTGGAAAACCAAACATTGAAAAAAAAAATAGTCGATCTTGAAGGACGTGTAAATAGTGCTGAACAAAATCAGTTAAGCAATACAATAGAAATCAGAGGAATCCCTGAAAGACCGGGTGAGACCGTCGTGGGAACTGTACTAAGCGTCGGCGCAGACCTGGGCGTCCAGCTCAGCCCTGGAGACCTGGACCACGCGGTACGCCTCAGGCCTAAGGAACCTGGGACCCCGGGGACCATCATTGCTCGCTTCATCAGACGGACGGTGAAAGAGGACTTGGTGAGACAGAGAAAAGTGAAAAGGGATTTTTCGACGCGCCACCTCGGATGGAATGAAAACGACAGTCATCGCGTCTACGTGAGCGAGGCAATGACAGCCACCAACAGGCACTTATACTGGCTGGCCAGGCAGAAAAAGGCTTCCGCCAATATTAAGTATGTGTGGTTTAGTGGGGGCCGGGTCAGGTGCCGGAAGTCAGATGGTTGCCCAGCGGTGATTATAAACAAACCCTCAGACTTGGATGAGTTTATCTGAAAATTCTTTTCAAGTTTCCAATATTTTGAAAGACTTTTATTTTATTCACTTAAGAAAGAATTATTATTTGTGTTTATTTTTTTTCGTTATTTAAAAGGCATATATTTTAGTTTGTTAATTTGGTCATTTTATATCTTTAATCTTCCTATCTTTGTAATATATATACTCCATTTTTTTCTTCTAATCGAATTACATACGTGTTATAAGTCTGCATTTTATTTTTTTTTAAATAACGTTTATTCTAAATTCAGATTTTCTCATCTAAATTATCATTTTTTTATTACTATGCATATGTGTGCTTACGTATATGTGTGTATGTGTAAGCATATATGTGTATATATTTTTATAATTGTAAATATTTTACTTTTTTATGTTGAATTCTTAGTATTTGTTTATTTTCTAATCAGTATAATTAATAACAATGTAGGTATCTATTTTTTTTAAATAGAAGAATGTCATTTTATTTTTTAATATTATTTTTTCATTATTTAAGCAATTCTATTTAAAAATGGAAAATATTTTATTCTTTTCGATGGAAGATATTTTATTTATTTACTTTATATTGAAGATATATCTGTATATCTGGACCAATTCTCATTTTCATCTATTATTATATTTTATCAATGGTTATTATCATTTAAAAGAAACTATGATATTTTTGTTAATATCCAATATTTTTCTCTTCTTACTGTTTCTTCTAATTGTTTTTATTTTATGTTTTCTTTTTTTTATTATTATTTTTTGATTATTTGAGAAACTTTACTTTTAAATTAGAAAATACTATATTATTATTATTTTTTTTGGATGGAAGATATTTTATTTATTTACTTTATTTTGAAGATATATCTGTATATCTGGACCAAATTTCATTTCTATCTATTATTATGCTTCATCAGTGGTTATTCTCATTTAATAGAAACTGGGATATGTTTGTTAAATATCCAGTATTTTTTTTTCTTCTCACTGTTTCTTTTAATGGTTTTTATTTATTTATTTTTTCCTTTATTATATTATTTTTTATTGTTTGAGAAATTTTATTTTAAAATGGAAAATACTTTATTTTTTTGGATAGAAGATCTTTTATTTATTTACTTTATTTTGAAGATATATCTGTATATCTGGACCAAATTTCATTTTTATCTATTATTATGCTTCATCAGTGGTTATTCTCATTTAATAGAAACTGGGATATGTTTGTTAAATATCCAGTATTTTTTTTCTTCTCACTGTTTCTTTTAATGGTTTTTATTTATTTATTTTTTCCTTTATTATATTATTTTTTATTGTTTGAGAAATTTATTTTAAAATAGAATATACTTTATTTTTTTGGATAGAAGATCTTTTATTTATTTACTTTATTTTGAAGATATATCTGTATATCTGGACCAAATTTCATTTCTATCTATTATTATGCTTCATCAGTGGTTATTCACATTTAATAGAAACTGGGATATGTTTGTTAAATATCCAGTATTATTTTCTTCTTAGTATTTCTTTTAATTGTTTTTATTTTATTTATATATATATATGTATGTGTATGTGTGTATGTATGTGTGTGTGTGTGTGTGTGTATATATATATATATATATACTTTGTATTGGCTTAAAAAACATATCTGTAATTTACAGTTCCACTTTTTCTCAATGTAAAATAGAGTGCTGGATGAAAAACTATTATATCCCTACCTTCAACCCTAATCCTCTTTTCAGTCTTTCCCCCTCAACCCTTACATTATGACTAATATCCTAACTTCCTGTCACATCAACGCACAATCTCTCCTAGCCCACTATGATGAATTCCAACTATATTTCCTTGACAATTTTTATCACATAGTAGCCGTATCCGAAACATGGTTAAAACCATTTATCCCCTCCTCTCAGGTTTCCCTTCCAAATTACTCCTTTCTCAGACATGACCGATCTGATCGCAGGGGAGGTGGAGTCGGGCTGTATATTCATGATAGCCTGAAAGCCAAAATCCTATTAATATCTCCTCATAATCCCTTACCTCACATAGAATATATGTTTGTTGAAATTTCAACCATCTCCTCACCCTTGCTATACGCCATTATCTACCGACCTCCCCGTGTTCCATTTGATGACCTCTTCCAATCCTCCCTTGTCCAACTGGTCTCAGCATATAACAATATAATTATTTCTGGTGACTTCAATACTAATATGTTATCTGAGTCCAGTGACAAATCCTTCCTTACAGATCTAATATACTCCCTCAATCTTTATCTTGTTCCTTACTATCCTACCCACCACACACAACACTCAGATACCTGGTTAGACCTCCATATTTCTGATTCTCCTACAAAAATTATTTCCTCCTCACAGCACCCCGTTCCGTTTCTTTCATCACACGACCTTATCCATATCGCATATAACCTACCTGTCAAATCCTTTACACCAAAAATTATATCATATCGTAATTTGGACCTACTTTCCCATGAATCCCTTCAACCTGATCTTGACTCCATCCACTGGGACTATCTATACTCCTACAACTCCATTGATCTTAAGGTCTCCTTTCTCACCTCAAACCTACGATCCATATTAGACACCCATGCTCCGTTAAAAACCAGAACATTACGCCGTCCTACTGCACCTTGGCTGACCCCAGAAATAAAGACAATGATGAAAAGAAGAGAAGCGGCAAGACGCAAATTTCGACGTACTCGTCAGCAAGATGATTATGCGTCTTTCAAGAGACTTCGAAACGAAACTCAATCCGCAGTACGACGTGCTAAATCTCTCCATATCCATTCTGTCCTTTCCGAAGCTCCCAATTCTAGATCTAAATGGAAAATTCTTCGTAAATTGTCCTTCCCTGAATCCAATAACCTTAGTTCTTTCCAAATCACGCCTGACGAACTCAATAATCATTACATCTCCTCAGCTTCTAATTCCTCAATAGCTCCTGACATTACTTACCGAAGGTTTAATCCTGACAGTTTCTTTTTTTCTCATGTTTCATACGACGAGCTGCTTGCTACAATCTCAAAATCCCATACCAATGACTATGGACCTGACAATATCCCTGTAAAATTAATAAATTCCAGCCTCCCATCCCTCATACCCATACTCTATCATATATATAATTTCTCTCTACAAAATTCAATTTTTCCTTCTTCCTGGAAAACTGCCCTCGTCCGACCACTAAATAAAGTTCCAAATCCTACCTCACCGCAAGATTTCCGTCCTATTTCTCTTCTCTCCAATCTTTCAAAACCGCTCGAACGCCTTGTTCAAACCCAACTCTCAAATTTCCTAGAAGAAAACTCCCTTCTTAGTCCTCTCCAATCCGGTTTTCGATCTGGTTATTCTACCCAATCCGCTCTCCTTAAAATAACACAAGACCTCCAAACTGCCATTGATCGCCAACAAATAACAATTCTTATCCTTCTCGATTTCTCAAAGGCGTTTGACACCGTTGACCATAGCATCCTTCTTACCAAACTCCAAAATCTTCCAGTATCCAACAGTGCTTTGCGCTGGTTTCAATCCTTTCTCTCCGATCGTTCTCAGTACGTAGTAGTGCCAGACCACCCCCCATCCTCAACCTTGCCCCTTTCCTGCGGTGTCCCACAGGGGTCGTCTCTATCTCCTACCCTATTTGCTATTTATATTAATGACCTGCCTCTCCATATTAATCACGCTAAATACCACCTCTATGCAGACGATTTTCAAATTTACCTTTCCTTCCCACCTCCCGACCTATTACCAGCAACAAAAAGACTACAAGAGGACTTAGATCGAATAAGTCACTGGGCTGTAGTCAACAAACTAAAACTAAATATTGAAAAAACAAAGGCCATTGTAATAGGATCCCATCACTTCTTGAAAACTGTTCCACATATCCCAACCCTCTTCCTAAATGGTAACCCTATAAAGTTTTATCCGACCGTCAGGAATCTGGGAGTAACCTTTGATCAAACCCTCTCTTTCAAGAACCATATTTCCGAAATTTCCCGCCGCACCTTTTATACCTTAAAGCGACTGAATTCCCTTCGTCACCTATTCCCGTACGAAACCCGGAAGCTCCTCGTTACCTCTCTAATATTCCCCCACTTCGACTACTGCTGTACCGTATACGGTTGTGTTTCTGGGGATCTCGAAGTAAAAATAAAACGCTTCATTAATTGCTTTGTTCGATTTATTTTCGGGGTCCCGAGATACACCTCCGTCTCCGAATTTTATAGCGAGTTGAAGTGGCTTTATCCTTCCAATCGTCGGAAGTATTTCCTTGCATCATTCCTATACCAAGTTATTCAATCCCGGCGTCCATCATACATTTTCAACCTTTTACAATTCAAATCCTCTGTCCATTCCCGCTGTACACGCTCTAGGCCTTCAGATTTATACACAACGGCCCACCAATCTGCACATTTTGACAGATCGTTCCTTATCCGATCCTCAATCCTATGGAATTCTATTCCTCTTTCTATCCGTCACTCCAACTCTCTTCCTGTATTCAAATCCCGCTTATTCATTCATCTCATGACCATCCAGTCAGAATAAAATTGTAATTGACTCTATTTTATTCTATTTTCAACATATTTGCATATGTCTGTTTTCTGTTAGTTCTAGTCAAATTGTTTATAAATAATTAATTTCTCTAAGACTCTTAAGTCCAATTTACATGTTATGTAGTTGTTATTCTAAAGGGACTTGTCCCAGAATAATAAAGAATTTATTTATTTATTTATTTTTTTATTTTATTTACACTGCACCGAACTCTCGAAAACAAAGGGGCACTATACTTATTATTATATAATTATTCTCTATACTTTGAGAAATCAATTGTTTTCGAATATTTTTTTTCCGTTTAGTACGAATAATTTGATTATATTTATTTACTTATTAAAAGTTGACCTTTTCAAAAACCTTTTTGAAGGTAATTCTTCATTGATTATACTCATGCGCACAATGTTTTTCAATCACTGTTGTTAAATTATTTAACTTATTTCTGATGAAAACCATGTATAACAGCAAAAATATCATTTCCTCTCTAACCGTTGAGAATCTAACAACTACAGGACACATGCAATTTTTTTTTTCTCTTGAAGTCTAGTAGTAGTTAGTTTTAGTTATGCCGTCCTTCGAAGGGGACGTAAAAGGTGGTCCCGAGCCTGTGCGATGTCAAGTACTCGTTAAAGATCCCTATCCTAATTAAACCTAGATAGGAAAAATTTAGGACTCCCACTGTAGCATGAAGGGACGTTAAATAAAAAACAAACAAACAATAGACTAAGAGATAAAAAATGAAAATTCAAAGAACCAATAACATAAAGTTGTATTAACATATGATTCATTAAAAAATCTATTATAATTATATCTACAACAATCGGTTAGTTTTATCGGCTTTTCGTCACTCTAGATTAACTTTTACGATTCCGTGTATAAGATAACCCTTTTTTCTAAAATCGTTAGCTTTCCAATGGTATATTATACATCTATGTTACTATTCTTCAAAAAAGCACAAAAATTGCATAAACAAATATTTTTTTACTTTTCTCCTTTAGTCGTTTATCGAAAATTCGCACAACGTGCATATTTAGACTTTATTTATCAATGATAACAATAAGATATGCCTAATTATTTAAAATCTACAAATTTAAAGGTACTTCAGGGAAGAAGAAAATATCGGCATTAATTACCTGTCAGACTATTTTAATCAGAATGAAACCTACATCAAATTAAAGCCCATTGAATTTTACATCCATATGGCGAGTTTAATCTAATTCGTTAGAGCCTTTTTTGCAAAAATCGTAATTAGGTGACAAATGCGTGGTATGAAGTAGCACTTTCGGTCAGTTAATTTGATTGTAATATCTCGGGCGTATATTTATATTAAATATGAAATTTAAGTTTAATACGACTTTTCGTTTTCGAGTTAGACTTACCACGCAAGGTTTTTTTCGGGAATTCCGAAAAACTGGAATTCGAAAATTTTCACGATCGCAATACTTTCCCTTGCTATATATTGTAACCAAGTCTGGTCAAAGTACAAAAATGTGAACAATGGAGAGTGGGGGGAGACCTGCTTCAGTAGAGTGAGGGTGTGTTTCGAGTCTTGAGCAGTTACTCGAGTGTTTTCTTACCTTTATCTTAATTTTCTTTTCACCTTTATTGTACATACTATCTTTATCTCTTCTCTATTATATTTTTTTTTATTATGTTATATTCCTGTGTTCTTGTAATCATCTGTATACAGATATGTAAATAGATGTACCCGATAACATTTATTTCTGTTTATTGTAAAAATGAAACCCAGCCCTCTCACGTGAGCTAGAAGGGAGGTTCTGGTGGATATGTATGACCAAAAAGAATTTAAGGGGTATGTACATTTTTCTTATATTCTATCTCTATGGAGTTGACAGAGAACCATTGAAGAAATATGCTCAACAAAAAAAATTATTTTATTTGAACATTTAGGTGTAGTGTAATATATTAATATCTTAACTCCTTAACTTTTGGTTATAATATTTCATATACAGGTAAGATAAAGTAAAATAATGGTTAAGAAAAACGTCCTTATTATTCTTTTAGGTATTGTATTAAAGCAAAAATAGACGATATTTTTTATAATTCATTTGACCCGTCAGTATCTTGTTGCTATAATTGAGCCAAAGATAGATTACTAACGGCTACATTGCGTGTTCTAAACCGCATGATCTATAACTTTATTCCAAAAGGAGCTGACATGGTTAGTTAGTCAGGAGAAATCTTATGGACTGATATTATAGCAACTTTCATCGTTATTAATACGTCGATAGTTTTTACGTTCGAATTGTTGTATAATAAGCTTACAAAAAAGTATAAAGCCGCGCTAAATGGTGAGAGACTGAAAATTAGTAGAAGTGAGGGCTTACAAAAGTAGTGGAAGTGGGGAAGGCATATTATTTTCACTTAACCATATCACTTCTCTCTATATATAAAACTAGCTGTTTTCCGCGACTTTGTTTGCGTCATTTCTGTTATGATCGCGATTAAGAAGTTTTTAAAATAATATAATATAATGTAATTGGGTTGTCCGGAAAGTTTGTAGATAAATTTGGACGTCGTAACGTCGTAACGACATACGTACCCGGCCTACTTTAGATGATCAAAACGGTCGATTTGCAGGCTCTTTACTCCCAGCTATCTCACGGACAGAAATTCGTGGATAATATATCCTCGATGTCAAGAGTTGAACTCCGGCCAGCCGGGGTTGGTCTTCAAAATAGAAATCTCCTGATCTAAACCGCGAAAACAACTTCAGAAACGTTCTATCAGCAATTGAATCGCTGCCATACACGGCCCGAATCTTTCTTGCAGTTCGGGATGAGTTTTTATTTTTTTTTTAAAAGAGCATGATATGCCGAAAACCAACTTAATCGTCACTCATGTCGGTTTGCAATTAACTACACGGCTGAGCCTTAATTAGGACGAATTCAGCGTGCAAACATAGTCAATTCCTTGAGGATTAAAGGCATATAAATAAACATTAGCTTTGTGATTAATTTTTAGTAAAAAAATAAAAGGTAAATTTTATTTTAAAAATCTCTACCAACTTTTCGGACAACCAAAATTTAAAAGTACTTTTGCGTAGATGATATTTTTATTTTTATTTTCTTGTGGCAGAAGAACCAAGAGATTTTCTCCGCAAACCGATCTTGACAATGCGACATATACGTAGTTTGCCATGTGAAAAGCAGTCGACGTAAATCGATTCCTACGTGTTGAAATGCAGGTGATTTATTAATTGTTACAGCAAAAGCTAATTTAACGAGAAATGGAATTATTTTATAACTAAAAGGTAAATCATTTGGATGCGAGGTTAATTTTCTCCGTTTTTTCCCCACTATTTCCGCTGATTCTTCGCTCCTATTGGTCACAGAGTGATGTTATATAGCCTATAATCTGCCTCGATAAATGGACTATCCAAAAAAAAAAATTTCATTTCGAATCAGTAGTTACTGAGATTAGCTAGTTCAAACAAACAAAAAAACTCTCCAGCTTTATAATATTAGTATAGATGATAAAGCGATTTTGTTTTCCGCTAACTCCTTCTGAACCACAAGTTGGATTTTGATAGGGTTTACACCATAATTAAGGGCTTTCTTCCTGTAGGTCTATAAGTAAAATAGTATCATGTTGTTTTTATTTCCATTAAATTACGCCCGAGATGTTACAGCAAATTTTTCATCAAAATAAGCTCACCAGAAAAAAACACTTTATACTATGCATTTTGGACATTTTTACGATTTTCTCAAAAACGGCTCTAACGAATTTGATTAAGCCCACTATATCGATGTAACATTTAACGTCATTTAGTATCATGTCGGTTTTATTCCGATTAAAATAGTTTCACAGATCAGGAATATATTTTATAAACACTTGAAAGAGTATACATTGACTTCCATTTCTCACTTAATCACTTTATTTCATAAGCTTTTCATATCTGTCGACGTTTCGGGGCTGTTTCCCCATTTTCAAGACTTATTTTTTTCATTATATAATTGCTATTTCATATATCACCCGTCATTTTATTTCATAGCACACTGCTATTTGTCCTTATTGGTGTTCATTGGCTCGATATTTTAATTTATATTTTCATTTACCTATATACGAGATATATAATAAGGGAAATACACGTTTTAAGATCTCCTGATCCAAATGACCAAGTCCCGCAAAAAAATCTGTAGGTGTTTGTGAGTGTGGTAAGTCTAGTTCGAAAACGATAAGGTGTAAAAAAACTGAAATTTCATATTTAAGGAACGCCTGAGATGTTAAAGCAACTTTTTCATCAAAATTGGCAAACCAGAAGAGCCCATTTATTATACCATGCATTTAGCAATTTTTTTGCGATCTTCTCAAAAATCGCCCTAACGATTTTGATTAACCTTACTATATTACTATACTTACTATATCATGTAGAATTTATTCTGATTAAAACAGTCTGACAGATCATAAATGTCGATTTTTAATTTTCTTCCTTCTATGTATTTTTAATTTAGTAAAAAACGGCTAAACATGGAAGTTGGACGGATTCGATGTCAAACTAAAGGAGAAAAGAGCTAAAAATATTTGAATGCTATGATTGTGTTTTTGAACAAGAGAACATTAATCTAGATGTATAATATACGGTGGAAAGCTAATGATTTTAGATAAAAGTATTGTACACAAACTTGTAAAATTTAATGGAGGGTGATGAAAAGCCGATAAACCAATTGATTGTTGTAGATAATTATATAATAGATTATTCAATAAAACACACGTTTTTATTGATATTCAATTTAATTAATCCCTTAACCTCTTTTATTTCACTTCACTATATAGTTCATCGTTAACTGTATTTTACAATTCTTAATATTAACAAATAAGGTAAATGAAAGTCGTTTTTAATGGATTCAGTTACTAAAATCAAATATTACTTTTAAAAATCCAATAATATAATTAAATATTATTTTATAAACAGATAAGTTATAAAACCTAAATGATAAGTTATATAAAAACAAAAAATTATAATATACCCTTTGTAATCGACCATAAATAAAATAAAAAAATTGCCCTCCCCGTCTCTAAATGTTGGGAGCTTACGTTTCAAGATGTGTGGAACCCGAATTAAAATTTAAAAAATCCGTTTGTCCGAATTAATAAATAATTGAATACCAAAAAAATTTATTGTTAGTGCTATTAGACGGACAATCTAATTTCCTAAATAAGGAAAAAATAAAATAAAATTAGCAGTGGTGATAGGCCAATTTCCTTTGAATCATTTATTGCTTCTCATATAAGTTAAGTGCCAATAAACAGGTATATAAATAGTTATTCCCTGCAAGCGATTTACTAGGAGGGTAGCGTGTTACTAGATTGACAATAGAAGCCAGAAAGTCTATCAAATTGTATAGGTTAGGTTTTAATCTATTGAAAAGGTTTATTACAGTTCACATTTCTTTGTTAATATCAAGATTTTTCATTCCAACATTCTACTGAAATTATTATCTTTTATACGATAGGATAATGAAAATAATTACCATCAACATCAACATCTTTCCGACCAGTAGCCACAGTAAAGAACTAAAATTTAGACCTAAACGTCAGCACACAAATAAAATGTTGTTGTTTTTTTAATCAGAGCGATTTCATTTTTTGGGACCGCGCCCCTGCCAACTTCTGCGTTAACTTCGTAACTAATTATCACTTTCCACAACAATGCTGAGTAAGAATCAGTAAACATATGAAAATAGATACAAACAAGAACATGGTTTTGAGAAAAAATTGTTTTAATAACTACTTATGGGTATGGATTCTTGGAACAAGATATGAAAATATTATTTTAATAATCTATAGTTGACCAGGTAACTATAGTTTATTAAATTAATATTAATGAAGGGTCGTAAAATAAATATATATCAATAAAAGGCATTGAAGGACTCTTAAGACCTTTGCAGTTGAGAGTGCATGAAAGTCCTAAATGAACCTTCTTTTAATCTTTAACTCTCTATATCAATGTTCCTCCTCACGAAGAAAGTATTAAAAAATATGTATATTTTATTGATTCTTACAAATGTACATACAATAAATACAACCAGGAAAAGTGCTTAATTATAATTAAGAGCGTGAAAAGAATAGAGAAGAAACTACCCAGCGGTGGTACTTCAATATATATTTAATTTAGTAGGTACCGAGTTAATTTTCTTTTCAATCACCTTGGAGGATTATCAGGAATACTTGGAGTTGATAGGTTGCGGACAAGAGGGTTTATGTGGGTTGAAAGTTGGGAACTAAAGTAAAAGAGGTATATCATGTTCGAGATAAGTCTGCAACAAATAGGATATAAATATTAATTAATATAATAAGGATATTAATATAATAACCTTAAGGTCATTATGGGTGATTTTATTTGTGACGAGGTAATGAAAATTTAGGATTTTGTGAAGGTTTTTGGATTGTAAGGATTGGATGCGGAAGGAATTAAATGGCATTTTAGAGTCCCAAAGCTCGATTCAATATATCCAAATAGGTCTGATAATGGTAAAATAAATGAGTTTTTGTAATTGAGTGGAAGTTTTGAACGTTTGTCAAGTAAGTGTTGTAGTTATCGGTATCTACGAGCAGTTTATTGCTATTTAATGAAGAAAATATGAAATTTCATAATGTCTTACTAATCTGTTTGATTTAACCACTTTTATCGTTCCATAGTTTTCTCAACATTCCAATATTTTTATGCAGAAGTCCCTACTTGCGTTTTTTACACTAAACCTCCCAGAACTTAAGAAGTTTAGCAGATATCCTGACTGAAAATACCTTCATAATAAAAAAGGGAGAACAATGAAATGGTACAGACGGGTGACGATTTGGCTCTAGGTAACACAGAGCCATCCTTCCATTAAATCGCATGGTGTATAACTAAGGCCTCCCTCCCTCTAACTTTCGCAGTTAGGCAGTGGTAATAATCACTTCAAGTGTTGGTCCTAAGAGGTTCGTTATCTGGAGCCAACCCGGGGTAGAGGCTGCGCTTCACGGTTAGGGAACAGGCCGGTGAAAATTTGTGAGATTTGGTGACGGAATTATCATACACTTTCACGTACTTTCAAAATATTATAATAACTATTCGATTACCGTATTTTCTATAAAAATGTATTTTATTTTCATCTTTTATTATAAATAATTTTTAAATTCTGAAAATGGAGTTTCTCAATATAAGAACATGTTTTCAGGATGTGTACATTACACTTGTTTGACTTGATATTACTTCATCATTTAGGTTTTTTATATTTCTTGGAAAATGATAATTAATGATATCATAGTGGTGATGATGATATCAAACTCGGTCCCGTGTCAAAATGAGCTGGTTTTTGAGCACACAAAGATTTAACTAAATATAAAAAATTAAATGCAATGGAAAAAATAGTCATTAATCTAAAAGTTATCATTTAATCAATAAAAAAAAAAAATTGAAATTCTTAGGATTAAAACAAACTAAAAAAAAATTAAATTATGTTAGTGGGTCAGTATCTAAAAACAATGAATCTACAATTAATACAAACATAATTAGGTTAAAAAAAAAAGATTTATTTTAATAATGACTGGCAGATTATTATTCGAACTCAGGTCCATACAACGATGTTACTTTTGTACGACTGTATAGCGGCGATCTTTGATAAGGACGACGATCTACGTTTAATTAAATTTAACTAAATTTTTAATTAAAAGGAAAAAATCTGGTGAGAGCAACACACGACTTTCATTTACTTCCGTTGTTAAAATCAATTTTAGAAGTTTTAAATATATTTAGAGATTAAAATAAATTGTTAAAGAAATAATTAAACTAAGTTTGAATAGAAACATGCGATTTATTAAATAATCAATTATATTATTATCTACGGCTATCAGTTTGTTTTATTAGCTTTTCATTACCCTCCGTTAACTTTTAGAATTTTATGTATATGATAATATTTTTTCTGAAATCTCTAGTTTTTAAACGGTATATTATAAATCTATATTTCTGTTTTAATGTTATAAACAAAACAAAAATTGCATAAAAAGATATTTTTGAACTTTTCTCTTTAAGTTGTTTATCAAATTCGTAAAATTGTATATTTAGGCATTATTTATCAATTCTTATAAGATGATATGCCATAAATTTTTAAATCTACATTATTAAAGATACCTTAGAGGAAGAAAATTTAAAACATCAGCATTTAAGCCCTGAAAAACTATTGCATTCAAATATAAACCTACATAATATTAAAGCCCATTAAATTGTACATCGATATAGTGAGTTTCTTCAAAATCGTTAAAGCCGTTCTTGAGAAATTCGTAAAAACGTGCAAATTGCGTGGTATGAAAAAGTTGCTGTAAAATCTCGGGCGTAAAGTCATCTTAAATATGTAGTTTTGTAGGACTTTTTGCTTTTGCGCTGGACACAAACCTTTTTGCGGGGCTTGGTCATTTGGACTTAGGGACCCAATTTCCGTTTAAAACTGGAATCATAAATTTTCACGTTCGCAATAAATTTCCGTTATTATATATTTTATATATAGGTAAGTGAAAGTAAAAAATTAATGCTCAGGCTCAAACACGGAAGATGTTTCGAAAAGTTATAATATAAGCGTCAGTTGCTAATATTTTGCAGGGTCTTGTGGTTTAATGTCTAGTTTTACCTAATAATCTATTACCAAAATCAGTGAAGCGAAATCTAATCTATACCTTTTACGTGACAACTTGGATAAAAAGGAAGTATTGAATGAGGAGGGTTCTAAATGAGGTCAGGGATGGAGCATGACGGGTGTTTGAAGGGAGAGTATTCTATGAGGCAGTGGATCGGGCTCATATTGTTTATTTCTATGGAAAGGAGTGTAGAGGAGGAGACTATAGCCGTAAAATGGGTGGTGAGAGTTAATAATTTGTGGAGAAATAATCCAAGGAAATATTGTTTTCGAAAGTTGGGAGGTAGCCACTCGTCATAGATGTGGGATACATGTGACCGTCTCTAGGTACTTACTGAACACAAATCTTAAAAAGCAATTCATGAACCTTCTCAATCTGTCCTCAGACACCTTCGAGAGGCCGCCATATGCCACACAATCGTTATAAAAGTGGGGGGAAATGAGTGAGGATACTAGGAGTTTACAGGAGGATTGTGGAAGAAGGTGGCATAATTTCATGGTCCTTATATATAGGTTAAAAATAGTGCCAATAATAGTATACACCGTACATAAATATTATACAGTGATAGTATAATTAAATCATTTAACTGAAAATAAAAAAGTCGCTTACACAACTTTTTAAGTAAATTGAATTCTAGCAAGGAAATTCCATGGAACATTTTCTACCGTTGCATCATTCAACGGGAATCGATAAAATATAGCACATCGTTTCTTTCGCGAGATATTCTTGATCTATCAAACTCACAAAAAAAAAAGCTATCCATGTATGATTGCATTCTATAAATTATTAGTCTCGGGTTGATTTTGTTTTAAAAACTCATCCAAGCTAGGCTATTAACTATGTCTAGGCTGTCGTATTATTGGTTTTTCCTTTATCTGAATAAATGTTTATTAATACTATATTTTTCTGTATACATGTTTACTTTCACTTACTATCTGTAGTAAGGGAAAGTATTGCGATCGTGAAAATTTTGGAATTCCACTTGTCAACGGAAATACACGTTTTAGGGTCCCCTGAGTCCAAATAACCAAGTCCGGCAAAAAGGTCTGTGTGTGGATACCTCCCGGGCAGAAATGGTAGGTCCTATAAAACTGAAACTTCATATTTGACAAAACATTTTTTATCAAAATGAGTTTACCAGAAGAGCCACTTTATACCGTGCATTTTGCACCTTTTTTCGATATTTTCAAAAACGTTTCCGACGTATTCCGATGTAAAATTTAATAGGCTTTAACATCATGTATGTTTTATTCGGATTAAAATGGTCTGACAGGGCTTAAATGCCGATATTTTAATTTTTTTTTTCCTGTAAAGTACCTTCAGTTTTGTAGATTTTATAAAAATAAATATAATATCTTGTTACCACCGATGAAAAACTTATAAATATATAAGTTGAATGAGTTCAATATCTAAATAAAGGAGAAAACTGAAAACATATTTTTTTAATTCAATTTTTTGATTTTGTACATAGAAACAGTAATATACACGTATAATATACCGTTGGAAAGCTAAAGCTTTTAGAATAAATATTATCTAATGCACAAACTTGTAAAAGTTAATAGTGATGAAAAGAAGATAAAACTAACTGATTATTTTAGATAATAATATAATAGATTTTTTAATAAAACACATGTTTCTATATAAATTCAATTTAATTAATTCTTTAATAGTTTCACGTATTTTTATTTAAAAATGGAGGTAAGTGAAAGTCGTATGTTGCCTGCACCAGATTTTTATTTTTAAGCACACATTTACAGTTTTTGAAGTATTAGAAAGGTACATTGAAATAATATACATCAGGATTTTATTACTAACTGATATTTAACAATAGAAGAGATTTTCTTCTACTACTGAGGAAAACTTTTTCCTTTATAACTGTCTAGACTATTAATATAGACGTCATTAACAAGCAACGCTCAGGTTTTGACGTCAGTCTTTTACGTCAAGCTTTTGCAGATATTTTACCGGAGGGATATTGTTGTATAAGGATTTACGGAGGTATATATAATGTCACTAAAATGTAATTCGATTTCTCGGCTCACTAATCAGTTAAAATATGTATATACTTAAATCGATATGATTTATTGTACTAAAATCGATTTAACAGTAGGGATCATGTTATATATCATTATGTGCTTATTATTTTTTTATTTTCTCTTCCTTATAATTACTAATTTTGTGATTACTATGATTATTACTATCACTTACCTATATATATATATATATATATATATATATATATTTATACGTATATGTGAAATATTTAATAAGAGAAAGTATTAGGATGAATTTATTTAGTGATATGTTTTTTCTTTCCCTTACCTATCTTTTAAATATATAGTAAGGGAAAGTATTTCGATCATGAAAATTTCATAATTCAAGTTTTTATCGGGAACACACGTTATAGGGTCGCCTGTTCAGTCCAAATGACCAAGTCCCGCTAAAAGGTCTGTGTGTCTGTGGTAATTCTAGCTCGAAAACGATAAGTTATGTAAAACTGAAATCCTATATTTTAGGAGAATATATACTTGAGATGTCATAGGAACTTCGACATCTAAATAAATATAAACAGAAGAGCTACTTTATACCATGCATTTTACACTTTTTTTCGGATTTATATAAAACAGCTTGATTAAACTCCCAATATTGATGTAAAATTAATTGGGCTTTAATATCATGTAGGTTTCATTCTGATTGAAATAGTCTGACAGAGGTTTAAATGCCGAAATTTCAAATTTCCATCCTCTAAACTACCTTTAATTTTATTTATTTTTTTATATTAAGAACAGTAATATAGATGTATAATATACCGTTGGAAAGAGAAAGATTTTAGAAAAAATTTTATCTGATACCTAAAGTTGTAAAAGGTTATATAAAGTGACGAGTGGGAATAAACTTATTACTGCTTAACAATTTGATATAGTTATATTATTTAATCTAAATCATATGTTTCCAACGAAAATGAATACACGTTTTATTAAAATCAACTTAGGATCGACGTAAAATTTAACGATCTTTTATATCATGTAGGTTTCATACTTTTAATAGTCTGACAGGGATTAAATGCCGAATTATTTAGGGTGAAGTACCTTTAATTTTGTAGATTTCACGATATTACCTGTATAATCTTATTAGAATTGATAAAAAACGTATAAATATACAAGTTTGATAACTAACTGTAGGAGAAAAAAGGGAAAAAATAACAATTCCATGATTATTGTGCCAGACAATTTTATATGGTTATATTATCTAACCTAAAACATATGTTTCTGACGAAACTGAATATGATTGTTTAAACCTTTTTTAACTCTAACTTTATTTAGTAGTCTTAAATTGATTTTAACAACCGAGGTAACTGACAGTCGTGTGTTGCCCGCACCAGATTCTTACACATTAATTAATAAATGGTTTTGTAAAGATGTGAGGGCAATTAGAATTAAAATTAAGTTTATTAATGACCTGTTACAGTTAGGATCAATTGATGATGAACAGGTATTGTATAAACAATTATAACGTATTACCATTGAGACAAGAACAAAGCATTAAATACAATGCAATTATAAGACGTTAAAAATGCTTTGATTAATTAAAAAAAGAAGAATGTGTTTGGGAATCACAACGTAATGTGAAACTTAGGAATCAAAGATTTTAATTACAATTATAATTTTTTTATCATATCAATGATTCTAATACTACAATCGACCAACACATGCGTACTCTTTTATTTTTTATCTTGATATATTTAAATTCACACCTGTCATGTGTTTGACAATCAGTGAATGGGAGGGTACAATGAAGTTGATATTTTGGCGTGATAGGCATGAGGGAGCGAGAATGCTCAGCGATACCAATTTCTGGCATGTTTCGTATTACGTTTTTGAGGTAGGAGGTCCCTCATCCAACTTATTTTTAGTGTTGTGGGGCATGTTGGTATTTTCAATGTTATGTATTAATGTGTTTGGTATGTGCGTGTAAGTTGTCGTGAAAACGTTTGTTGAGGGTCTCAATTTGTTACTTTCCCGTTGGCATGTGAAGGTCTGTATGTAAATTAATGTTGCTAGCTTAGGATGCGCCGAACCAACTAGTAGGGATAGGCCGAGGTGTTGATGGGAGGATTGTGTGAAGTCTGATCTCGGGGGCTTTGGGCGGACGGTGATCATTGGACGAATCGGTGTGAATTTCTAATTAACTTATCGTTTAATTTATTATATGTTATTGTTTATATGTCACATTGATTATAAAGAAATTAGTATATAAAATCTGTGAAAATGGGTAAGGCTGATGGACTACAGAGGCAGGGGAGAGCGCTTGGAACTGGGGCCCGACCTACATTCCCTCCCCTCCCACCCCTGCCCCAGGGTATCGATCCCTTAATGTCAACCTCCTCCACCCTCCTCCCTACTTCCCTCCCTCCTCCCCTCCCAACTTCCCTCCCTCCTCAAACACGGCTCCCTCCGCTCCTTTACATCTTAAAGCTTATTTCCCTCCAAATAGCTCAGCTACCCCCCGCTGTTAGCTCCTCTTTTATCAATGGAACCTCAAGGCTACCTTATACTTAATCCATTCACCCTCCCCTACCATTAAAAAAAAAAAAAAAATTAGAAAGAATGCATTTTCCATATGTCTTAAAATTGATAACTGAACCGAAGGATTTGGATAATAATGAAAAAAAACATGCAAATTATTACACAATGGTTTAATATTTCCCAATAACCATGCTAGTTTATAGCCGCTAATCTTTTCGATTTTTTCTATCTTCAACAATAGCCAAGTTTTTGTGGAATTACATCTTTTATAATTTATAAATTGAATATACAGATCAACTAATTTTTTCATTGCGCTTTATATATTCTAAAGCTCTGTCCATATTTTTCTCTATTTTCAAAAATAACTGAGTTAAAGGGGTTTGATGGATAAAATTCCATTGTTTCCCCTTTATTATCCTTATTATAATTATTAGTAGTTTTTTGCTTAGAAGCACTAATAATTTTTTTCTACAGTCGAAAATAACATGGTTCAAGCGATATATAGGCAAGATTTCAATCCCCCAACTTTTTTTTTTTTTTTGTCTTGTTTATCGCGTTTTACTAATTTTAAAGTTTTTGTGGAATTATATCTTTTATAACTTGTGAATTGATTATACAGATCAACTTTTTTTTTTTAATTTATTTATTTTATTTTTTTATTGCGCTTTATTGATTCTAAAGCTCTATACATCTTTTATCCATCTTCAAAAAAAAAACTGAGTTATGGGGTGTTTATGGGTAAAGTTCCAATTTTTTTTCTTTGTTCTCCTTTTTATAATTATTCGCAGTTTTTTGCTTAGAAGAACTACTATTTTTTTTTCTATACCGTCGAAAATAACGGGGTTCAAGCGAGATATTGGCAAGATTTGAAAATTTCCCCTACCTTTATTTATTTATTTTTTTTTTGTTCATTGTGCTTTACTGATTTTAAAGCTCTATACATATTTTTCTCTATCTTCAAAAATAACTAAGTTATGTGCTTATTTATGTGTAAAATTTCAAATTTTATCTCTATTTCATAATTATTCGCGTTTTTTTAGTTGAAAAAAACTTATACATTATTAAGGTTGATTTTGGGCTGAATAAATTCTTCCATAAATACTTATTTTTTTATTTTAACAGTATGACGTTTCGGGATATTCTCCCATCTTCAGAAGTCTACAAAGTATATTAAGCAATTACCATTACATTAAAAATTACTATAATGAAGTGAATGGTTTAAAAAATTTATAAATTAGGTGTCAATTGATAACAAAATTTAAAACTATTAAATAACAAATTTAAAATCATTTTACATCATTTTACAATGTTACATAGTACTTAGTTAAATAAATATTATAAAATTACCTTATTATATATTCAGAACTCCCAACATTTTCACCAATACATTCATTCAGCTAGGTAAAATAGTAAAATGAAGTCAATATTTAAATACATCAGATCTGAGCAATACTCTTGCTCAGATCTTTGTCCTCAACTGGATTAAGGATTAGACCAATTTGGGAGAATATCTCGAAACATCATACTGATGAAATAAAAAATTGAGTATTTATGGAAGAATTTATTCAGCCCCAAATCAACCGTAATAATTAAATGAGATCTTCCGTGGTTTAGAATATATTGATATAACTTATACATTTTTTCTCTATCTTCAAAAATAACTGAGTTATTAAATTAAATCACTTTTAATCGGCCTCCACTTTAAAAATAACCAGCTGATATCAACAAAAAAATGGTCCAGTAGTTTCGGAGAAAGACACGGACGGCGGAAGGGGGACAAACGGATTTTTTTTTATTCGTTATTCGGGTTCCACGCATATTGAAACGTAAGCCCTTAAATGTTGAGGGGGCAGGTAATTTTTATTTTTGGTCGTTTACAAAGTTTCATTATTGAAAATAATAAACCAAAAATTTCTTTTCGTATCTCACATAATATTCTTAATTTAATTACAATAAAATAAAACTACTTTTGCCAGAAAATATACACAAAAGAAACACAAACAATCCCCAGTTGCTATAATCCTCGGTTTTACTTACCACGTAGGTGATAGATAATGCCCAGAGAGTACAAAGTAATGTACTCGGTCAACAACACGTTTAATAATGACACCCGGATATTTTAAAAAACCCTTGTTCTGTTAGGGATCGCTCCGCGAGATTCAGTCAGAAATGTCATTTTCGTACTAAAACAGTGACAAAATAATTTTAATCTTAGTGACATTAATTTATAACCCACTGATTCGGCTTTAAAGTAATTAATTTCGTACACGATCTTGAGTAACAATTCAAGTGTGTGTGTGGTAACTCCTGGACGGAAACGGTAAGTCCTATGAAACTTAAATTTCATATTTAAGACTAATATACGGCCGAGACGTTACAAAACCTTTTTCAACAAAATGAGCTTACCAGAAGAGCCACTATATCCATACATTTAGCATCTTTTTTCGATTTTCTCGAAAACGGTTCAGACGATTTTGATTAAGCTCGCTATATCGATGTAAAATTTGATAGGCTTTAACATCATGTAAGTTTCATTCTGATAAAAATAGTCTGACAGGGCTTAAATACCGATATTTTAGATTTTCTTCCTCTAAAGTACCTTTAATTTTGTAGATTCAATAAAAATAACTATATTATCTTGATGACGCTGATGAAAACCAGGTAAATATATAAATTGAATAAATTCGATACCCAACTAAAGGAGAAAACAGAAAAAATATTTTTTTAATGCAATTTTTCGTTTTTGAACATAAGAGTGCATGTATGATATACCTTTGGAAACCTAAAGATTTTAGAAAAAATATGATCTCAATTAAATATTCAATTTAATTAATTCCTTAATAGTTTCACGTATTTTTATCTCTAACTGTTTTTTAATATTCCTTCATTGATTTTAAAAATGGAGGTAAGTGAAAGTCGTGTGTTGCCCGCACCAGATTTTTTTTTTACTTATATTAGAACTAAAAGTAAATATTATAATTTAAATGTTATCCTTGCAATAAACGCTTTATTCATTCATATTCTATAGTTGCTAGATAAAAACCCTCCCTAAATTTAACCCTCGATAAATATCTCTTGAGTTTTAGGTCAGTGATGTTTGCTAATAAAGAAGCGTGCGGTTGTTCCTTTACCTCGGTTGTGGTTGTATCTTTAATCCAAATCTTGTGAAACAATTAGCTGAGGAGGAAGGCTCCTGACCCGGCCCTGACATAGTAATCCTCCACCGTACTACATTCTTTTCCAAGCCGCAATGCTGCTTCTCAGAGGAAATAAAGAAAATTTACAGACAATCTATTACAAACTTGGTTTCATCAAGTAGCCTATCGGAAAACTAGGTAAACTACTTCTTATTTTCTCCCTTGAGTTGGTTCGAATTCGTTCAAAATCTATATTTACTCGTATTTAGTTTCACTTACCTATATATGAAATATATAGTAAGGGAAAGTATTGCGATCGTGAAATTTTTTTTATTTCAGTTTTCAACGGAAATAAACGTTTGAGGGTCCCCTGAGACCAAATTACCAAGTCCCACAAAAAGGTCTGTGTGCTGTGTGTGCATATCTGTGGTAAATTTAAAGTAAGACAAAAAGTCATACAAAACAGAAATTTCATATTGAAGACATTTTTACGCCCGAAATGTTACAGCAACATTTTCATAAAAATCGGCTAACCATGCGTTTTGTATCTTTTTACGATTTCCTCAAAAATGGCTCTAACGATTTTGATTAAACTCGCTATATTGAATGTAATGGACTTTAATATCATGTAGTTTTTGAACTTTATAAATTCTATAATAATAACTCTTTACATTTTATCGCTCAATTAAAATTTTTGGAAGATGTAAAATTGATAGGTTTTTCACTCTCATAAAAAATGCTCGAAACACCATAAAATACAAGTACTTGGACATCAACATTTGTACCAATATGATATTGCGCTATAAATTTTAAGCTTAATGTTGATCTTTTGTACCTTTATTTAATGTTGTTACAGCATTTTTAGTGACAATGTGCTCATACATTATAAATTAATAACAATTAACATGAACATTAATAGCATTTTTCCATAGGAACGTGATCACGGAACATGGATACGAATGTCAACTAGCTTAAATATATTTGTTACAAATTTAGTGCCTTTGGTAATGCTGGTCAGATGAAAATTATTATACTTTAATCTGGTTAAAAATTCGACCATCTTTTAATAATTATGTATAGTTTTTTAGTTATTTAAAAACCAATGTCTTAATTCTCCCTAACCCAGCCTTATTGTACATTGACGGTAATAAAAACATCCAGAAAAAATTCAGATTTACAACAATAGAAATTTTTGAGATACTGCGATAAATACAAAAGTTAGTAAAACGGTGCTTACTTTTATAAATATACAGCTTTAAGTGACCAGATTTCAGGAATGAATTAAGAACCTCAAAAAATTAAGAATCTCTTGAATTAAGGACCTCAACAGTGAAAAAACAGTGGTCTTATAAACATGTGACAAAAATTCTCGGTTAGGGAACTAGAGTCCGCAATGTTTTTCAAGCATTATCAGCTTTAAGCTTCTCGAGAATCGATTTTTAGGGAAAATCTCCAGAATAGAAGTTATAGATCATTAAATTATTCAAGCATTGCTTCCAAGTATCCTTGTACGTCCCAAAGATAACTCAGTCCTATTTTCTAAATATTGGGTTGTGTCACATGAAATGTCCGTTTTCAAGGTAAAGGGTTTTTATTAAAAATACGATATGAAAACAAGATAATTTTATTCGAAGTATTTATCTTCTTTTTCTACACATTTTCCCAACGTGACACCAACTTTTTTATCCCCGGACTGAAAAACTCAAGAGCTTTGAAGTGAAACAATATCTGAAAACGCACTTTTCACTTGATCATCATTTTCAAGTTTTCCTTTGACGAAGTTGTCTAAATTCCTGAACATGTGGTAATCTGTTGGAGACAAGTCGGGAGAATATGGTGGTGCGGAAGAACTTCGTAGCCCAGTTCTTTCAATTTTTGCACCGTATGTTTGAAACATAGGGTCTTGCTGCCGCTCAGTGAGATCATGAGGTGCCCAAGTATCGAGCTTTTTTACTTTCCCAATACACTTTAAATGTCTGGAAACGGTAGATGCACTTGCATTTAGTTATGCTGAGAGTCCTTTAACTGTTTGGTAGGGATTTTCTTCTACTGTATGTTTGAGGACATCGGGGCAAGTTTTCCAAGTCAGTATCCCCAGCTGAAAACTTAGCAAACCAACGGCGAATGGTCCGTTCATTAACACTCCGTTCCCCAAACCCCTTGCAAATATTTCTAGCGGCCTCAGCTGCTGAATGGCCGAGTTTTCATATTTTTTCCATGCAAGACCGTTAATGCATAAACGGATTAATTCATTATTAAGAAATTTTGAAACATAATTAATTAATCATAGCCTAAATAACACATACCAATGGATATGCTTAAACGTTAGTAACCATTCTCTCATTGGGTTTTGTTCCTTGTTTTAAGATCTTAATAACACATTTTCAAGAGACTAAGCTAAGATGTGTGCTAACAGCACACGATAGTGTCTCTTAACGTCTTACAATTCATGCAACTCACAAAATTATTGCATTCCCCATAATTATGTACGTTTAAATTGTACTGTTTAATCATAGTTTAATCTTAATTTATTCCTTATTATAGGTGGAATAGTCAGGAATCAGTCATTTTTTGAAAAGTTTTTAATTTTGCCAACGTTTCGGCCCAGGCTTGTGAGCCATCATCAGGGCATTACTGAGCCATGTCCAAGAATAAACTGAGGAAAACCATGGGTTATGATGGTTTTCCTCAGTTTATGCTTGGACATGGCTCAGTAATGCTCTGATGATGGCTCACAAGCTTGGACCGAAACGTTGGCAAAATTAAAAACTTTTCAAAAAATGACTGATTCCTGACTATTCCACCTATAATAGTTTCTACAGTTGACTATGCATCCTCAACTTTATTTATTCCAGAAGTTAATTAATCCTTAACACTTAATCCTAAACACTTTTTAGATTCTAACAAGGAACAAGATGCCCCAAAATTAACCATCTTTATTTAGCATCTTTCACTTTAGGGTCTTTATGACTGATGATAATATAGATTACATTTCGATAAATCTTATGATAGAAAGGTAGTACTACCAGTAAATTCAGAGAATTTTGTTTTATAACATTAGGTAGTCAGTTAGAACAAACAAAACCAAAATTATTGTCACTAATAGGATTTATCCCCAAAACCACACTTTGAAGGACCTTCATAAAAAGAATACGTATTCCCATAAATTCGAGAATTAACAATTTTTAATACTTATTCAAAGTTTGAAAAAGACTAAATACCTGTTTTTTTGTAGTCAGCACCTCTCAAGGACCCACCTGTAAAAAACGAAATGTTATTAGCAAATTTATTTATTAAAGAAATCAAGTTGTTAACTAAATATGCATGAACAACTTATTAAATGTGCGTAATACAGAAAATAACAATGTTTTAAAGATATTATGTTTTCGATAATGTTTATAGCTACTGTATACACTGAAGAAACAGTTGCAATTAAGCACATTTTTTGCTGGAAAATATTTTAATATAGTTTCTGTTTGTATGAAATTTTCGAATAGATAAGATGATATAACACTGTCAGCAATCAGGTCTCATGGATTTTTTTATTATTATCACACACTCTTAACGCACAAAATTGAAACTTCCGGCCCTATTCAATTGTAAACTATTGCCTGTTCTTATTATATAAAAAATATTATTACCTGTCAGAGATGTTAGTATAAATTAAAGAAGCCAGGAGATCAATTGATAAGAATAAAAATTGTGAACGGTAACGATCTAATTACACATCTAGTTACGAACAAATCATTTTTAATGAATTGGTTTCAAAGATTTCGATAGGAGATTTTTAGAAAAATGTCGAGCCACTACGCCAATTAATGTTTAATCTGCCTTATGAATATAAAAAATCATTAATTCATTTTTTAAATACGTCAATTACCTCAAGTTGAGAGGGTACTTACACCCAGAAGCCTCTCGTCTGAATTCGATGTCATAAAACGGGGAGAAAGTGTGATAAAATTAAAATGGCGAATCAATTTACCCAATGAGGAATGCCACATATAAAAGTTAACCTTTATTAAGATCCATTATATTCCTATAGTTACATTTTAAGTTTTGATATAATGTTGGTATTTTAAGAAGATGGAGTTGTGACGGGCCTGATGTGTGCTATGGAGTGAGGTTACAAACAGCTGGTGGGAGCAAATAGGTTATGTGAAATGAATTCGTCACTGCTCAAACATGTTTATATATTTGTTCTCTCTATATTTAATTGAAGCTAATTTTTATTTCTTATTTTATTTTCTGTATTTTATTATTGTAGAAAGATTATTTTATTTTACAGTGGCAAATCCATTGTAACCTCTCGCCAGCTGTTGTCTTCTAGCTCTGTTGATTATTTTTTTATGTGCGCTCCTCATTTTGTCTCTCCGCTGTAAATTCTTTTACTGATAATTTTATATGACCATTTCAGCTACAAACAATAAAAGATTTTTTCTTATAATTGTGCAGTACCAGGATGTTATTTATTTCGCTCTCACCTCCTCTAAAGCAGTATAGCCGAAACGTAACAATAATAAATAAATTCTTTATTATCCTGGGACATGTCCCTTTAGAATAAATATAAATGAATAAATGAACTGTAGGAGGTCAAATATGTATGATGGGCGGCGGGATTGGATAACCTGGTAAAGGAATGACGCAAGGAAATACTTGCGACGATTGGAAGGGTAAAGCCACTTCAACTCGCCATAAAATTGGGACACGGGGACCTAGGGACCCCGAAGATGAATCGGACAAAGCAATTGATCAAGCGTTTAATTTTTACCTCGAGATCCCCAGAAACACCATCGTATACCGTACAGCAATAGTCGAAGTGGAGGAATATTAGCGAGGTAACGAGGAGCTTCCGGGTTTCATACGATCCTCAGCATAGAAGTGGTATTTAGATTGATAGATAAGGAGAGGGAGGTCATTAATGTAAATAGCGAATAGTGTGGGAGATAGAGACGATCCCTGAGGGACACCACAGGATAGAGGCGTAGTGCATCATAATTAAATAAAATAGTGGTGAAGTTAATTATCAGCATCCAACTTTATAAATAGAAATATTTAATATAAATGAATTAACTTTATAAAGAAAATTAATGACGAATACTACTCCTAGCTGATTTTTTTTTTCCTAAGAGCTTTGACCTCGATAGGGGTGTAATGGCAGCACCGTGATCCAGTTAAGCTCTAGTAATAGCAACTAGTTAGTTATTCTCATCCAATGGGGCTGGTAATAGGCTTAGTCTGGGGTGCCTGCGAGAACAGCCGGGGAAACCTTAACTGCCATCTCTTCATGTTTTAATAGAAAATCTCGGGGGAGATAATATTCTATGATTGACACGTTGATTTTTACTAGACATTTTTAACTAAATTAATATTTTGAAATATTTGTATTCTATTAGTTTTTCTAAATACGATATCAGATTTCATCTAAAAAAACCTACAAATCCTTCAAAAACCTATTTGAAATTCGCAGTTCATTCCAAAAGGTACTGAATCCACATTTCATTTCATTCCAAAACGTACTAAAAGCATAATGTTCCAAAATAAACTCGTTTGTAAAAGATAACCTTTCCTTTAGGATTCTTGTAACAGGTATTTTATTTATATTTTAATTTTGGATTAATTTAAATATAATTTTTTTATATATTGTTATGTATTGAGGATACTGAGTAGTAACGATTCTTTCAGTATTCTCATTCATAGTTCTAGGCGTCGTGTAAACATATTGTATACTAGCTGTAACCCGCGGCTTTGATATTTCATTTCGTCTTTATTTAAATTTGCATAAATGCGTTTATGAGTGGTAACTATAAAACGTATATGATGGAGCAGTTGTTTGGGGATGTGGTTACAAAGAAACTACCAATAAAAAACACTTCCTTTATTACTTTCACTTCTATATATAGTAAGGGAAAGTATTGCGATCGTGAAAATTTTTAATTCCAGTTTTCAACGGAAATACACGTTTTAGGGTCTCCTGAGTCCAAATAACCAAGTTCCGCAAAAAGGTCTCTGTGTGTCCGTGTGTGGTAACTCCCGGGCGGAAAAAAAGGCCCTATTAAAGTGCATTTAAGACAAATATACGCCCGAGAAGTTAACAAACCTTTTTCATCAAAATGAGCTTACCAGAAGAGCCACTTTATACCACGCATTTTGCACCTTTTTTCGATTTTCTCGAAAATGTTTCTGACGATTTTGATTAGACTCGCTATATCAATGTAAAATTTAATAGGCTTTAACATCATGTAGGTTTCATTATGAATATAATAGTCTGACAGGGCTTAAATGCCGATATTTTACACGTTTTTCCTAAAAAGTACCTTTAATTTCGTAGATTTTATAAAAATAAATATATTATCTTGTTACCACCGATGAAAAACACATTAATATATAAGTTGAACGAATTCGATATCTAACTAAAGGAGAAAACTGAAAAAATATATTTTTAATGAAATTTTTTGTTTTTGAACATAAGAACAGTAATATACATTTATGATATAACGTTGGAAAGCTAAATAATTTAGAAAAAATATTATCTCATACATAAGGTTTTAAAAGTTAATAAAGAGTGATAAAAAGCCGATAAAACTAACTGATTATTTTAGATGAAAATAAAATATTTTTTTAAATAAAACTCATTTAACTAATTATTAAATGGTTTCAATCATATTTGAAAATTCTCTAATCAATTTCGAAAACAGAGGTAAGATGAAAACAAGTTATTAATGCAGTCAAAAATCAACATAAAAAAATAATCAAGTAAATCGGTCTAATATTAAACAAATGACAGATTTATTGCGTTTCCCGTAAAAAAAATAAGGTGAATATAGTAATTTTTTTAATTCAACGACTCAATTTTTAGCATTATACATCCGCCCAGAAGACAATTAAAGATAAATGGCAAGAAGAAGTCTAGTCAAGGCATTGCAAACAAGATTCAAAATTAGAGACAGATTCATGATAATGAGTGGGATTTCCATTGCAAAGAGAATTTATTAGTCCGGAATATGGAAGGACGAAATGGGGTGCTCCCTTCAAAAAGACACGACGAATATTCCCCTCGTATTTCGTATATGATCCACTATGTAATTAAAACAGTGAATAAACACACTCATTCACTAATTCCTAGATTTTCTGCCTCTTCTATTTACACATTAGATATGTGAGAGTTAGTAGATAGAGTTTTCCTCTTGGTCTATATTAGTTAAGTAATAAATTGCTTAATTTTTAATTAATAAGACAATTATATTATTAATGCATGCATTAAATATGAAGTAATAATAATAATTACCACTGTTTAAATCATAAACTACCTTCCATAATACCTTGACCTTTAATGATTTTTTATTTATATAACTAGTAGACCTGCTCCTGTTGTCATTTTTGTTTAAAAAAGCTCCGTACGACCGATTTAGAATTTATCGCTTTGGTAGTTTTAGTGCATCGTAACGAAACCAAATCAAACTGCCCTCACCACTCATTTTAGAAAAACGGGACATACATTCAAATTTCACTCACCCAAAATTATTCATTATGAAAAAACAGCTTCAAACGAAATTTTAAAGAAATGATTACCATAGAAAAATATAAAAATCGGGCCATAAATAAAAAATCTGGTGCGGGCAACACACGACTTTCACTTACCTCTATTTTTAAAATCAATGAAAGAATTTTCAACAGTTAGAGATAAAAATACGTGAAACTATTAAGGAATTAATCAAATTGAATTTATATAGAAACATGTGTTTTTATTAAAAAATCTATTATATTATTATCTAAAATAATCAGTTAGTTTTATCTTCTTCTCATCACTCTCTATTAACTTCTAAAAGCTTGTGTATGAGATGATATTTTTTCTAAAATCTTTAGCTTTCCAACGGTATATCATACATGTATATTACTGTTCTTATGTTCAAAAACAAAAAATTGGGTTAAAAAAATATTTTTTCTGTTTTCTCCTTTAGTTGGGTATCGAATTTATACAATTTATATATTTACCTGTTTTTCATCAGCGTTAACAAGATAATCTAGTTATTATTATTGAATCTAAAAAATTAAAGGTACTTTAGGGGAAGACAATTTAAAATATCGGCATTTAAGCCCTGTCAGACCATTTTTATCCAATTAAAACCTACATGATATTAAAGCCCATTAAATTTTACATCGATATAGCGAGTTTAATCAAAATCGTCGGAACCGTTTTTGAGAAAATCGAAAAAAGGTGCAAAATGCATGTCATAAAGTGCCTCTTCTGGTAAGCTCATTTTGATGAAAAAAGTTTTGTCACGTCTCGGGCGTATAGTTGTCTTAAATATGAAATTTCAGTTTCATAGGACTTACCGTTTCCGCCCGGGAGTTACCACACACACACACACACCCACACACAGACCTTTTTGCGGGACTTGGTTATTTGGACTCAGGGGACCCTAAAACGTGTATTTCCGTTGAAAACTGGAATTCGAAAATTTTCACGATCGCAATACTTTCCTTACTATATATAGTAAGTGAAAGTAAAAATCAGATGGCCAAAACCTTAATTCATGTTACTCAAATTTAATAAACCCATATTAACAAAATTTCTGAATGGATGTAACGCATGACATACCAACTCACCCCACCAAATTGATTGCTACTTACGCGGACGATACTGTAATTCTAACATCAAACGGCGATCCCATACTGGCCTCACTGACTCTACAAAATCACTTAATGCTTCTACAAAATTGGTATAATCGTTGGAAAATTAGTTTAAATCACGACAAATCAAAACACGTAACGTTCACACTACGACAAAATACTTGTCCACCAATTTTTATCGACAACAACCAAATTCCTCAGACAAACTCTGTACATTACCTAGGACTGACACGAAGGATGACTTTGGGTACACATGTCAAGATAAAAAGACAGACTCTCAACCATCGACTGAAAGTGCTATGCTCACTTTTATCTAAATATTCGAAATTAAAAATTAGACAGAAACCGAATACATACACATACCTTCTTAAGCCAATATGGACTTACGATTCACAAATTTTTGGTTCAGCAAAAAAGACTCACATACAAAAACTGCAATCATTTCAATCCAAAATGTAAAGACTCATAACGACAGCTCCTTGGTACGTAAACAACAGAACCCTACATACGGACTTACAACAACAAACATATACGAACACTCTATTCTCGATTTTACATTAAACTTAACGGACACGACAATAGACTGATTAACGACATGTCAGTAGCTGAAATGCCGGTCAGAAGAAGGCTAAAACGAAGCTGGAAGAGGACCTCCTCAGCTAGATTAAAGCCTTGGAAGGGGTGCTGCTGGGCACTTTACTTCCCCATGCCTACCATGTCTGATCTTACTTTTGTCCAACACATTTGCTGATCGTCTGACAGGTGTAAACAAAGATATAAAGAAAAAAAAAAATAAAATTAACAAAATGTCTGAATAATAATAATAATAATAATAAATACAAAATAAAATCAAAACAAAAGGAGAAAACTCCAGCCTCTTGACGTCTTAAATATGGAAAATCCTCCATACCTGAACTATTCGTTTGCATCTTTACTTCAGTGTTCTTTTAATGTTTCATAATACACATATGTCTACTATTTTATACTAGACACTATTTTATCAAAAATTGTAAGTAAATTTGTAATAATATCTTTAATGTAAATTCTAATTGAAATATCTATTTAACTACTGTATGTCTATTCATCATTGTTCAATGCATTCTTTTATATATCTCTAACAATAACATCATATATTAATTATTGTATAATGTTCTGTGTTTTGTTTTTCCACTGTTAAGGCATGATTATGAGAACAATAAACTCTCAAAACGTTGCATAAATAAAATTGTTTATTTATTGACTGAAACCAAAGAACAGTAGACAGCTGTTGAATTAGTATACCAATTTTGTAGATGTAGGTGACTACAAACACTCGCAGTTACTGAAATTTTCCCATTTTTATTTACTTTTACTTAGAAATGTATAAGTACTTTTTTTTTCTAAATCTTCTATTATTTTTTTTTTTAAACATTTAAAATAGAGAATAACATATCATAACCGAAATCTTTATATAATAATAATAATCCTTCTTCTTTTGGGTTGGTACGGTGTATTTCTGTGTCATGCATGAACTGAGATTACGATTGACCACAAAAATTGTTTCTTTATTTAATTTTTTTTTCAATGGTAATTGTATTACTGGCACACTAGACTGTTAAGCCAAAGGTTGTCATTGAAAATCTCTATCCCACACGGATTTTTCAAACAATAAATAAAGGTGGAATTCACTCACATTCTCCCAAGCAAAAACAAAATTTAGGTATTGGGTTGATGCAAAATTAATGCAGGTTTCCTCTATTGCAATATCTTAATTCCAATTGTGTAAACAAAGCTAATCCTAACATTGATCATTATTATACCAAAACAAACCTTATCTAATACCCTCTCTTTCACCATGAATTTGTTTAGTAAAATCGTTTTGTTAAGTGTGTTCAAAGGTCTTGAATCGAAAATGTCAAAGTGCGATTTTCGTCAAATTTATTTTTACGAATTTAAATTAGGGCGCAGCGCTGCGCAAATGGCTCGTAATATTAATGAAGTGTGGGGTCAGGGGGCTATTAATGAGTGCACGGTGCAGCGTTGGTTCCAGAAGTTTCGCAGAGGAGATTTCGACCTCGAAGACAAGGAAGGTCGGGGCCGTCATCTTGCTCTGGACAACGACCAGCTGAGGTCAAAAGTGGAAGAAGACCCAACCAAAACCACACGAGAAATGGCGGCGGAACTCGGAACTCAAAAATTGCAACGTCTTTGCCCAGCATTGATGAATCGGAAGGGGCCGATCCTGCTCCACGATAACGCCAGACCACACGTTGCACAACCAACGCTTCGACGACTGCACGAGTTGGGCTACGAAGTTCTCCAACATCCGCCTTATTCACCTGACCTCTCTCCTACAGACTTCCACTTTTTCAGGCATCTGGACAACTTTTTGAGGGAGAAAAATTTTCAAAACCAGGACGACATTGAAAATTCTTTTCGTGATTTCATTGAGTCCAGGGATTCGGATTTTTTTTCTGGTGGAATAAGAAAGCTTGTTGAACGTTGGCAAAAGTGCATTGATTCAGATGGAAATTATTTTGATTAAATATATATGGTTAAAGTAAAGATATGGCGTATTTACAATACCTACTAAAAACCTGCATTAATTTTGCATCAACCCAATAGTTCATAGCGCAAAGGAATAGCCCAACAAAATGATGCCAAAAACTTTATGTTTATGAACAATGGAATCGTATACAGCTAGGAATATTTCTGTTCTTGGCGAGCTAGATAAAGAAAAGCTAGTTCCTAGAACTCTTGCTTGTCTAGCTCGACATTTAAAGCACAATCGAATGTAACATAGCGGACCACTAACCGTAACTATTACCATTATAGAGATTCCTTTTGTACTCCCAATTCAAGTAATGGCGAATACATTACAGAATTAAATAGTTCGCAATTATTCCGGAAATTTCTTTGTAAAAAGTGGGAGCTATGAGTAATCTTTATCAGTCGAGATCCCGCTCTTGAGAGTGACAAGGAAGGACACCCGTGAAGATGTTTTCAAGCGTATAACAAGACAAGCTGCAGGATGGTTTCCGTATCAGTAGGAGGATTTTCGTTTTCTAAAGTTTAACATTATCCATATTGAAGCACAAAACTATTCATTGTACTACAATGAAAAATATATGACAGAAGGTTTATTATTACTCTAAAAAAATATAAAAAATTTCGTGATCACCTGTAGCAGGATGGTTAGCATAACAGCCCTCTATCACGGGTTAAAACCCGCAGGTGGTCCTAGGATTTTTAATAAAAGTGAAAAATCCTTAGTTATGCTGTCCTTCGGAGGGAACGTAAAAAGGCGGTCCTGTGCCTGTGCGATGTCAGGTACTCGTTAAAGATCCCTATCCTAATTAAACCTAGATAGGCAAAATTTAGGACTCCCTCTGTAGCATCGTCCGATCAGTCACAGCAGCAAAAAGTGACGTTAAATAAAAAAATTTCACTCTGGTATGTGACGTCATCACATGTGGTTGCTAAGGAGATATAACCTCAATGTTTTTGTGTTACAGATACTTTTTGTGTTTTTGCCAACAATGTGTTATGTTATGCGTGTTCGATTCACGTCGGGGTTACCAACATGCGTTGATATCACCACATAAACAGTATTGATAATGGGCTATATCTTTATTTGAACACGCATAACAATTAACATTTTTTGCAAAAACACAAAAGGTATCTGTAACACATAAACATGGAGGTTATATATCCTAAGCAACCACGTGTGTTGGCGCTACAAACTAAGAACATACTTTTAGCCTTCGTTTATAATTTTAATTTTACAAGGTATGCTTAATTGTAATATTTGTTTCTCTCCTCATATCTATTCAAGCCTGTCAGAATGTATCTGACAATCAGCAAATGTGCCGTACAACTGAGATCAGGCATGGTAGGCATGAAGAAGGAAAGTTAATAATTTAATTTAACAGAGGAGATCTCTCATCCAGCTTCTCTTTACCCTTCTGACTGGCATTTCAGCGATTGCCATGTCGTTAATCAGTCGTGTCCGTTAAGTTTACTGTGAAAACGAGAATATAGTATCCGTATATGTTGGTCAACTGTTGGTTGTTGTAAGTCCGAATGTAGGGTTATGTTGTAAACGTACCCAGGAGATGTCGTAAAGAGTCTTAAAATTTTGGATTGAAATGATTGCAGTTTTTGTATGTGAGTCTTTTTGTTGAACCAAAAATCTGTTAAGCGTAAGTCCATATTGGCTTAAGAAGGTACGTGTATGTAATCAGTTTCTGTCTAATTTTTAATTTCGAATATTTAGATAAAAGTGAGTATAGCACTTTCAGTCGATGGTTGTGAGTCTGTCTTTTCATCTTGACATGTGGGCCCGAAGTCATCCTTCATGTCAGTCCTAGGTAATGTACAGAGTTGGTCTGAGGAATTTTTGTTGTTGTCGATAAAAATTGGTGGGCAAGTGTTTTGTCGTAGTGTGAACGTTACGTGTTTTGAATTGTCGTGATTTAAACGAATTTTCCAAAGAGTGTACCAATTTTATAGTATCAATAAGTGATTTTGTAGAGTCAGTGAGGCCAGTTTAGGGTCGCCGTTTATAATTGTTTATAAGTTTGTAAACAATATTATTTATTGCATATAAATTTATAATTTTAATATAAATTAATAAATCTATTAACAAATAATCATAATTTTCATTAAAGTTTAGCTAAATTTAGTAATTTACATCACGTGAAAAAATAATTTTAGATATATATCTCGAGAAAATTAAGTCATTCTGATAGTTAAATTCTTCCTTAAGTGTTTTCACTTCCGATAGAATCACACAAGTGACCGAACGACTAAAAAAAAAAAATCTATATCTTTATCACTAGAATGCGATGACATCTATTTGTCCGACCGCTAAATGAATGGAACATATCAGTACGGCCTGACGGGACGAGTGGGAGTGAACCCCAAAATTAGGATCATGAATAGTTAAAAAGAAAGAGGTATAGACTAATAGCGAAGAGGTGGCCATGGGAACGACTTGTTGTGGCTGTTCCCACTCCCGATTCCAATCAATAATAGCCCTATTCTGGCCAATATTACCTATTCCATTATAGGTCAACCTTATTTAAATGTCTAATCAGGTCCTTGCCATCTCATAGCTGTCTGTAATTAAGGTTTGTTAAACCAGCTTGTACAATTTGTTTAAAGTATCTATCAAAATTTACTAATAAATTTCGAAGTCTTGGTGGAGCAACACGTAAAGGCTGCAGCTTAACCTTCTCGACCCTACAGCCCCGCGGTCCAGTAGGTAAAGTATTAGAAGTCACAAGTATAACTGAGACGTTGATTTCCAAAATATACTAAAGGACGTTTTTTAACGAAATTGATATTTTGACATATTTGTATTCTACTCATTTAATTTTATCTAAATCTTATATTTCATTTTATCTAATGAATTCTAGGGTCCTATAAAACGCGATTTAATAAGAAAATTATTTTTTAAAGGTACTAATTACGCATTTAATCTCATTTAGAATCGTACTAAAACATTACGTCATATAACTTTAATATATTAAACAAAACAATACTAGATTTTATGCGAAAAGAATCGAATAAATTAGTTTAATAATAAACTAATAAGAGATTTGTGTGCATCCTGTAAAATTTTCTAGAATGGATATAGTACCTTTTGGAAATCAACGTCTCAATTATAAGGTACTTATATTTTCTATAATTAAATATATATATATATATATATATATATATATATATATAATAAGATTAATAATAATATTATCCCTTAATGCTCGAGTTATCTTAAATTAAGAGCATTAAATCCACGATTTAATTTAAGACGAACGTCGTTCTGCCATATAAATTACAAGCTGTGACTAGCAGCTTTCCTTGCAAAAATTTTATTTTGAATTAATATAATTTTAGGTGTATGTGTTTATGGTGAGAGTCATTATATCGTAAATCATCCACCTCTTTGAATTAATTAGATCCGCTAGTAAAGCCATTCCTCTAGAAAACTGTTTTCTGGAAGCGAAATTTTGTTAGTAGATTTAAATCATTTTCGAAATACAGTAATAACTAAACATGTTCAATTGGATCTTACACAGAAAACATTTATATCAATTCCAATATGCTTAAATATATTTTAATATAAATTCAGTATCTAAGCTAATACAAATCTTAATCTTAGATTGAGATAGTTATGCTTTCATAAGGTTAGAAAATTTATTATCTTTTAAATCAGTACATATAAAGAAACTTTTAAGAACCTGTAAGAAGAAGGCTGAAAAGAAGCTGAATAAGGGACCACCTCAGTGACATTGCGGCAATATGTATAGCATATTATAAGTATTTTCTTATTGTCAGATAACTTCTTACAGGTGTGAATATAAAAAAAGGAAATAAAAAAAAAGAAGTGAAATTTAGTTAATCACTAAGTCCATAATTTAAGTCGTCACGTTTTGCGACAGTTTATAATATATATTAACTAGTATAATATTAATGGATGATTAAATAACAAACTAATATATTATAAGCAGGCCCCGCGAGTCGAAAAAAGCTACTATACCCGCATAATGGTTATGCCATGCTGTACTGTATTCTCTAGCCCCGTCCTGCTTGATTCACAATGCGAAAATTAATTATATTTGTTCACGTAAACATTTAGTATTTTAATATCTGGTGTTATATATTAGCATAATATATATGCTGGTAAGCCAATGCTGACTGGTGCTAGTTTATAAATGAAGTTAAAAATAAATAAAAAATATCTACTGTTCCATTTCAATTCAATGATTTTTTAACTAAAAATTAAGTTATCTTACAACTTCTCACTTGCAGAAGAAAATTTAATAAAATCATGAAAAACCTTATTAGTTGGTTTAATTGATTATTGATGGGGGTTCACATTCCCCTTCCTGCAATATCGTCATATAATAAAGAAACACGCATTATTTACCTAATACCTGCTTATAACTATGACGACAGAATAATTTTTACTTTCCATACAAACCTAACTTATCCGGACAGTAAAAACTATTAATTACAAATCACAACATTCATACTTTAATAAGAAACGTATGCACTAGATTATACTGGGAAAAGCAAACTTTAAAAAACAAATTATGACTTGAGAGTAAAGGATGACTTGTGGTCCATGTCTAAATGAGACCAATATCTTCAAGCCAAAAACAATTAAACTTTTGTACTTACCTGTATGGTATATGATAAGTTTCGAATTCGAGATTTCACCGGGAATACACGTTTTAATGTCTCTTGAAACCAAATGAACAAGTCTCGCGAAATATTTTGCATGTGTAGTAAGTCTAGATCGAAACGATCTATCATTGTAACACTGAAATTTAATATTTTAGAAGCGTATATGGTTGAGATGTTAGAGCAACAAAATTAATGATCCACAAGAGAACATACCACGATACATTGGGTACCCTTTTACGGTTTTATCGAAAACGACTTTACTGATACTGACTTAAATGAACTCACGACATTTGTGTAAAATTTAGTGCGATTTAGTATAATGTAGCTTTTATTCTAATTTAAATAGTATGACAGGGCGTAAATGCCAATATTTTTAATTATTTACGGTATGTTAATGTTGTAGATTCCAGAAAATTAAACATTTCATCTTATTAGCATTGATAAAAAATGGGTAAATCTACAAGTTGAATGAATTTAATATCCAACAAAAGGAGAAAAGAGCAAACACATATTGTTTTATATATGTATAACATAACGTTGGAAAGAAATTATATCTTATATACAAAGTTACAAAACGTAAACCAAATAGACGAAAATGACATAAACCCAAGTGATTATTGCTGATAATTTCTATTCTTAGATTATTCAATCGAAAACACATATTTCCGTTGTACGTGCTTCAGATTTTTTTTTCCCCAATGGTTCAAAATAAAAACTAAATAGACATTTAAACAAAAAATTACTTATAAAATAGTAGTCTTCTCGTGTTTTATACTTATATCAGTACGCCAATAAAACACTCTTAATATAGACTGAAACCAACGAACATAGATTACAGTAGATATACTCCTTTTTACAATTTCTCCAGTAATCGTTCGTCTACGACGAATATGCGTATTAATACCGCAAGAAAACACAAAGAGTTAAAAGAAAAAATCGTTATATTTTTTATAATAGTACTGTGTGATTGGAACGTTAATGTTTTTTGTAATTATAACTCTTTGGTACTTTATAGGTGTATAAGTGAATCATTAATAACCCCTCTTGAGAATTTTATGACCGGAATACGGAATTAATCTAAACTAATTTGTGAAATATAAATGCGATGGGTAAGAATCTATGTTGAGTTTTATTCATTTCTTAAAGCCTAGGAAAGACACGGACTTTTTTTCTCGCTCTAATGATGTTAAACCAATAATTGTGATTGCTTAATACTCTGCTACATCAATTCATTGCACCCAAACTAAAGAAAATGTAAACACTGGCATTGTTGTGGATACGGCTTAAACATTTGTTGAGGTTGAGATTCAGAAGATTCCACTTCCTCCTTTCTACTATTTTATTCTTCCAATTTTCTTCTCCCACAGATTTTTTACGACCGACAAGGTTCATAAGTTTCGTCTGTCAGGCCAATTTCAGGCAGAGTACCTTTAGGATCAACTCTGGCACCTACTTCTCTTTGGTTTAGGAAAATAAAAAACGCTGTATTTCCATTGACACAAGAACAAACTATACTAGCATTATATACAATATAATCATAAAACGTTAAAAATGCTTTTATTTATGTAAAAAAGAAGGTTGTTATGAGAAACGTTGGAATCTAATATTTTAATTACAATTATAATGTTTTGTCATGTTAATGAGTTTAATACAACAATCGATCTACACTTAGGTACTCTTTTTTTTATTTTTTTTTATTATCTTGATATATTTACTTTCACACCCGCCATGTGAATCCGAATCTTCTCATTGACTATTAGTATGCTGTATTTAGAGTAATGTTGCTAGCGTACCATGATGAATTAGAAATAGTTGTAAAGGTTTTGAATAAAAAAAATTTGATTTCACGTATGTGTGTCATCTGTCATCTGGCTGAACCATGGCAGTGACGCTTAAGTCCAAACGGGTTTCAGTAAGGAGGTGTAAGTTGTGTCTTTTTAATTTTAGGCAACCTGTTAATGAGTTATGATAACGGTTATTTTATGAATTTTAACAGTGATTTATCTATATCAGATAAAATCATATGATTTCATATTTGTAATTCTCTAAAGGTTATTATCGCAGTTTGAGTTGCTGTATATAGTTAATCTGTGCTCTGTATTTTAAAAGTTAATCTTTTAGAATTATATTCAGTTTTAAAGTCAAATAAAATATATATTAGATTTTTACATAGAATCGGTGTTCTACATGGAAAAATGAAATGCAGAGAAAAACAAAATTTACCGTAAGAAACGCGTTCCGATTTGGAGATGCCGAAGACAGGGATATAATTAAACCAGAAGTGTATATATAGGTACATGATTCGAAATCTGCAGGGTTTCAGCTGATAAAGCCATACTATTCATATATTCATGGGCTAATGGTTCCACGACAACATCTTTTTGTATGAAAGAGTTGGCTATGTCAGCTATGTGAGCTGCCACCATCACATGAGGGAAAAATTACATAAGGGAACTCTGTGCAGCAAATATGGTCCAAAATCAATTGAAGATGAAAAATAACCTTATTTTTCTTTATTTTTTGCGATATTTATTGTTAATAAGTCAGAAAGTAAATAAATTATGATGCAACCTTAGTTATTATTCAAATAATCGTTATCCTAAATTAGTAACAGGTTGCCTGAAATGAAAAAGACCCTGTAAGTGTTCAATTTTTGTAAGTGAGTATACATTTTTTAGCCTTTTATTTAGTGTTGTCTGCCTGTTCTTTAAGTGTGGACCCTATGCCATTGTCCTGTCGGATGTCAAGCCGAGATATCTTATAGAGCAGGTTTCATGTCGAAGAGTGAAATTAATATGTTGGAACTCGTCTTGGTAGAGTCGAATTTTGCAAACCTTTCCCCAGTAGTGGAACTTTGTTGGGTAGTGTTGTAATGTCCTTGAGATGTGCGTAGGATTGAGACGTTTTGTTACGATTGTTGTTTCGTCTACATTTGTCGCTGTGAGGTGATTGGCATGTCGTGTGTGTATATTATGTAAAGTAGTGGAGCGAGAACTGACCCTAGAGGTGCTCCTCCTAAGACTGGTCTAATTGAAGAGATTTCGTTGTCTCGACAGATAGAGAAAAACCACCGCTAAGGAAGACTGAAGAGATAGTAGGCAGGAGAGAATATAATCTTTAGTTTGAAGAGAAACCACTTATGCCAGACCCTATTGAATAGTTGATCGACATTCAGAAATACTCCAGAAATAGCAATAGAGTAACTACTTACATACTAAATATTCAAGCAATAAATAAAACACATTAGGCTGAAAAGCAGCTGGATTATGGATTCATTCGGGTGATAACTAAATCGAACATTATGACGCAATGAGGTGTCACCTTGCAATCGATCTCTTTTAGCATTTAATGTCTTCTTGATTATATCAATTTTTGTTGGTGTTTATTTCGATTCAAACATTGAAAAATCCATAACATAATAACTGTTATGTTAATTATTATTTAATATTCTCTTGCAAGACAATACTTGCACCTACTAACTGCCTTTATATAAAATCCTTTCTAATTGATGAATATTTCTCTTTAGATAAGAGCTTCTTCTATTAGCTCTGTCACTGCAATACCCTGAGTTGAATACTGTACTTTACCGTTAACTATGGATTTAAGCTACAAAAATTTATGTTTCAGCAATAAGGCTTATAATGATTTTCATACAAAAATTAATATTTAGAACAATACAATCTTACCGTATTAAAACAACAAGCAAACGACCAAAAATAAGTACTCTTTATACGCGTTTTCATACATCATGATCATGACAAAATACTTATAAACGAGATCGCTACAGCTAAACGTCTATTTGAAAATGGCAGAAAAATAACTGCATGAGGGATCTCTTTTGCTAAATTAAACGAGTGAAAAAAGACCCGGAAGGAACGATGTTGAGTAATATCCTTCCTAATGTGTGCTTTTATGCTTAAGTTTCGCCACATTCGCAAATATTTTTTATTTTATTTTATTTTATTTAATTCATTTTTTTATAAAATATGCAAATTAATAGATTAAGTAGAAATTAAATTAAGAATATAAAAATCTTCTTAATGACCCGATGGGAAGTGGATTGGAGAAACACTCCTTCAAAACTATTGCAGATAAAAATAAAAAAAATAATTTAGACAGTGGATAATAAGCAATAGGGAATCTAGAAAGGAGGAAAGAATACTGTGTCGCCCAAGGACTGCTTATAAGCCCCTACATGCTCGAAATTTGGTGCGCCAATGACAGTGAAGATTGCCAAGCATATCCCGCATTAAGAAAGCAGCTAAATATGGGCGAAACTGTTTGTAAAATCCTTCAGGATTCCAAAAACCGCGTGGATTTCCTAATGGAGTTTCTAGAAATAACCCAATTTTACAACAGGATTTGAAACAAAAAGAACTGGCAATGATCCTCGCTGGTAGATAAATAAATAAATAGGAATATATATTTTATCCACACATGACATACTTCTTAGCTCCTATATCCTAATAGAAACATACAAAAATGATACAGCAATCCTAACACATCATAAAATCTCAACACATCTATTACGGATCTAGTAATTTAATTAATGACAAATATAAACTCTGAAAACATTACTTTTCGACATGACAAATGTCCAGTATTTTTCCTAGACAGCAGATAAATATTACTCTAAGCTGGTCTGACATTAGACTGAATATATAAATCAGGTCCACATATTTCAAACAAATGAATTCTCGAAATCCAAGACTGATATTTCCATATTAACTTGTTTCAATATGAAACTATTATTAGATTTTCCCATGTAAAATATTAAGAAACTCCTACGAACCAATTACAATCGATTTTAATATCCTCTAAAAAGACACACCAACTGACATAAACTTCTTCGTTAATAATTCATTACGGTAGTAAAATTAAAAAATAATTTTTATTCTGGGACATTTCGTCTCCTAAGAATAATATACAGTGAATAGAGGAAGTCCAATTTGACTGGCTTCGTTTGATACATGATTATTTAGTCAGACAGTAAAGTATTTAAAATTATTATAAATAAAAGACACAAATAAAAACAGATAACAACATCGAATGAGTTTAGTACATATGTGTGAAAGATTGATTTCTGAGGAGGTGGATAAATAATTGGTGTTTGAAAATAGTTATGACACTATAGAGAGGGAGATGGGTAAAGATCATTGTTCAATTATTCTAAATGTTTATATCTTAAATAAAAAATCCTGGTATACTTATTGGCTCAAAACCTTCCCTCCTTTCACTTCCTTACTACCCATAAATCTTTCTTAATAAAACTCCTATCCAATTCTAAAACTCCATAAAAACTCTAGGAGTTATGTTTGATCTAAACTTAACATGGAGTAACCGTATTTCCCAAATTAACAGAAAATTCATCTCTATTCTCAAACAGCTCTGTTTCTGTGACTCTTTTCATAGAAGTACCCGCCATCTCTTAGTGTCTTCTCTCATACACGTACTTCCCCACTCTGACTAATGATGCCTAGTACATTGGGGACACAGTTGCGAAAACGAGATGAGGCTAGTAATAAATAAGTGTATAGGATTTATGTACGGTCTCTCCAGACAGTCACTGGTATTCTTGTCAAAGGCGGCTCTATCTCGAATCCCGAAGGAAATACCTACTTGGCATCTTCCTACTCCAATCTTTGCGACCTAAAGCAATGAGCTAGGAGAGGAGAGTAGATGGCAGCAGTCACTCAAAAGGTATAGTTTATGCTCTTGTAGAGATCGATTTTCATTTGGTCATCATCTAAAATGAGTAAAGAATTTTTAATCAATAATAATTCCCCTTGAATGTTCGTTAAACTCACAGTATTTAACGATGAAATCTAAATTGAAACAAACCGGGACCCCTAGCCCAACTTAAAGATAAAAATCTGGTGCGGGCAACACACGACTTTCACTTACCTCCGTTTTTAGAATCAATTAAAGAATTTTCAAATACAGTTAGAGATAAAAATGAGTGAAACCATTCAAGAATTTATTAAAAAATCTATTATATTATTATCCAAAATAACACTTAGTTTTATCGGCTTTTCATCACTCTCTATTATCTTTTAAAAGCTTTGTATGAGATAATTTTTTTTCTAAAATCTGAAGCTTTCCAACGGTATATCATACATGTTCAAAAACAAAAAATTGCTTTAAAAAAATATTTTTTCCGTTTTCTCCTTAGTTGGATATCGAATTCATTCATTTTATATATTTACCTGGTTTTCATCAGTAGTAAAAAGATAATATAGTTATTTTTATAGAATCAACAAAATTAAAGGTACTTTAGAAGAAGAAAATTTAAAATATCGGCATTTAGGTCCTTCAAACCATTTTTATCAGAATGAAACCTACATGATATCAAAGCATATTAAATTTTACATCGATATAGTGAGTTTAATTAAAATCGTCTGAACCGTTTTTGAGAAAATCGAAAAAAGGTGAAAATGCAGGGTATATAGTGGCTCTCCTGGTAAGCTGATTTTGATGAAAAAGATTTTGTAACGTCTCGGCTCGTATATTTTTCTTAAATATGAAATTTCAGTTTCATAGGACTTATCGTTTCCGCCCGGGAGTTACCACACACACACAGACCTTTTTGCGGGACTTGGTTATTTGGATTCAGGGGACCCTAAAACGTGTATTTCCGTTGAAAACTGGAATTCGAAAATTTTCACGATCGCAACACTTTCCCTTTCTATATATAGTAATTGAAAGTAAAAAAATAATAAAATGCTTCTTTTTTGCCGGCAGATTAAGGCAATTCTTCCCAGAATACAAGGTCACAATAAAATACAAAGTGTATTATTAAAACAATTCCCAAAAAAAGAAATAATACACTCGGTAAATTTAAGGCCCGTATGTTCCTCTGTTGAATGAAAGAATGCTATCCTATACCCACTCTTAAAACCAACAAAGTCAGGAAACGAGGTCTGTCAGTTTGTTACCTCATATGGGAAAAAAGTTCGAGAAAGTAATCTTAAACTACCTTAGGAAATCCTGCTCTTAAAATGAGATAATACCAGCGAAACAAACTTACTTTCAAGCTCTATTGAGTGCAGAGCATGCCTTGTTTCGGCTGAAATATGAGATGATCAGGAACTTTAATAGAAACAAAGCAGCAATCATGATATCACTTGACTGTTCGAAAGCGTTCGATTCAGTGACAAATGGATTACTATCCTAACATCTAATCGAACTGGGGTACCCTGAGCTATATTAAATTATTAAACTATAAGTGACCGATAGATAGTATTGAAAGTTTCGGAAGAGATCCCTGCCATCTCATTTATGATGTTCCACGAGGAAAAGTTGCTTCAGTGTCAGCTTTTGTCGATGACACTGCTGTCAGCATTGCTAATCTTGAGGGTTTTAAAACGAACAAATTACGTTTTGGCATGCTCCAGTGTAAAAATCTCATTTTATTTGTGCTATTTTTGAAAATTCAGAAACAAACAAGGACTATGAAGGGCTATATAGTAGGCATATGAGTAAGCCATATAAGAATAAATAATCAAAGGTGAGTAACTTTTCGTTTATAAACTTTTAACCCGCTAAAAGGTTTTTGGCGTTTTTCGAGATTTTTTTTAAACCACATTCTTCACTATTTAGGAAATCAGTTCTGAGAAATATATATAAGTATACCTTATCTTGGTTGTTTTTATTTTTAGAGTGACAAACATTTTTAAAATTAACTGACAGAAAAATTTATTATTCAACTGTTTTCTATTTAGGAAAGAATTAAAAATAATTAGCTCCAACGCCAGTACAGCTCTCAAACAGTCCCAAAATGCCTGTCAAAAATAGCCTTAGAGCTAAAGTGGCTAAACATAGAAATTAATACTGATAAAACAAAGGCTATTGTTTATTCGTTCCAGAAAGGTGAGAAAAAACTCCCTTCAGGATTTAATCTCAATAATTTCCAAATTAAACAGTATAAAAATATTGTATATCTTGGAATCATGTTCGACAGACACTTGAAACTTTCAGTCCACTTTTCTAAAAAAATTAAATCTGTAAGGCGAAAAATGTTTAGGCTTAACCATTTGATTTCATCTCCAAGTATATCTCTCCGACTAAAAGCGATGATATACAAGACAATTCTTCGTCCGTCACTGTTGTATGGCTCACAACTTTTTCCACACGTAGCGAAATCAACGGAAAAGAATGTCCAGGGATTTCAAAACGGCATTCTAAGAAGAATCGCAAAAGGGACGATATTCTAAAGAGTAAAAACAAAGAAATTACATAAAGAGATGAAAATACCAACAATTAAAAAATTTATGAGTCAGAGGAATTTAAAGTTCTAAGAAAAAAAAAGAAAAAAAAAATTAGTAAAAAAAAAATTTGTTTTCTTCATATATCTTCATACGCACCTGTCAGAAACTATAGACCAAAAAGCAGATGTGCAGTTAAAATAGGGAGATCAGACATGGTAAGCATGGGGAATGAAAGTGCCCAGCAGCACCCCTTGATAGGATTTAATATAGGAAAGGTCTCTCATCCAGCTTCTCTTTAGCCTTCTTCTGACTGGCATTTCAGCTATTGACATATTGTTAATCAGTCTATTGTCGTGTCCTTTGAAGTTTACTGTGAACATGAGAATAGAGAGTTCGTATATGCTGGTCAACAGTTGGTTGTTTGTTTTGTTGTTTACGTAACAAGGAAAAAGAATCATAAAAATAAAAAAAATGTTGATCCACGAAATTAATGAAAATTTGGTAATTTTTAATTTTTGGAACCATATAAGACTATCTAATATAAGTTTACAGTTCCATTACGCTATTTTTTACTAAGGTTAAGACTTATATTAAGTGAATTTTATAGAAAACTGGAATTATTGCTGTTCCCTTATGATTATTGAATTTTTTAAAAATAGTTGTTAATAAATTCAAGTTTATTATTTTATTTCCATTGAAATAAAATTCTTATAGTCTGGAAATTATTAAGAAGGGATAAAGGAGCTTAGCATGCCATTTCGAAGAAAGCTGGACTCACGAATTCGTATTCGTATCGATCATCGAAGACGAAATTATCGAATCAATAATGGGCCTTGGGGGCAACAAACTTCATCCTACATAATTCAAAGCTAACAGTATTCTCTCGCCAAATTATTAAAATGTACTTCTATGAAAAGAATTGTAATAGCGGTTGAAAGTAGACACTGAAAAATGAAAGAGAAAAAAAAAAGGAACGAAAATGTCTTAAGTTACCAACTTGTTCCTTAAAAAAACGTAATATTTTCATCTCATGTAATCATTTTTTTTTTATTCGATGTATATTTAAAAAAATTCATTTATATCCAATATATCTGCCAGTTAAGAATTATATTCATGTTATAAAGTACTCCAATTGTATATAAAATTTATCTTGGCATTAGATTTACAAGAAATGATATTAAAAAAAAAAAAAAAATAGAATAATCTTGTGATTAATGATTGCTTATAATGCATAAACCACACTCATCTGTTCTAACGAAGGAATTATTTCCATATGTAATAATTATGATTGTAAATGTCAAAATAAATTCCAAAATAAGAGGTAAAGAACATTTTAAAAAGTAAAGTGATATACATCATCAGCTGTATTGACAAAAGCGTGACATTGCTTACACATCACTGATAATCTATAATTTCTCCATTTCCTCTTTCTTCCCACAGGAGAAAGAAATTTTTTTTTTTTTAAACTAAGATTTTATGAAAATTTCTAATTACTGTTAGTTTATTTAACGAGTTAATTTTGAATATTTAGGTTTTTGACATTTCTTAGTTTTTTTTTAAAGAACGTAAAAAAAAACCTAGTAATTAGCCTGCCAGAGGAAGGGAACTTCTGTTATTCCGAATATAAAAGGTACATATTGAATCCTAAAGTATATTAATATTATATTATCGTTTCCCAACAAAGTAAAGAACTGCATACAGTTTCCTACGAAAAAGGGAAAACGAATTTGGAGAGATTTCTTACATTTTTTTTTTAAACTACTTTATTCACTTTCTTTTCCTAGCCATAAAAATTAATACATAAATATACACACAAACCCATATGAACGTACATATATACAAAATAACAAGAAATAATCACATAAAAAAGCTCCAAATTTTGCTTTCTAAAATATTACGACTCATAATAAATTCCCCTTAGTAGGTCAGTAAGGCGTAGGGAGTGATGACCCTAAACTACAAAATGCATTGAGACCGGGAGATTACACCGCGAGGCCCAGGACCTACACGGCCTATCGCGCCACTGGAAGAAAGTAGAATCACGTCAGTAACAAAACCCTACATACTGATTTACACTTACCAACTGTTAATGAACACATAAATACTCTATATTCTACGATGTCATAATAACTTACACGGATATAAAAATACAGTTATCAGAGCTATCGCTACAACTGTAACGATTCATGCCCATGAGAAGTGGATTAAAAAGATGCTGGATGCGAGATCTCTTGCGTTAATCAACAGTCAATAGTTTAAGGAAGTCATGCTAGTGAGTACTGATCTATCCTCATGCCTCACACGTCAGCATTTTCTACTTCTTTTTTACTTTTGCTGTTTGCCCTTTTATTGGTAGTTGCAAATAAATATTTAAACAGAGAAAAACAAATTGTAATATAAAAAGAAAAAAAATTACTTAAGTGAAGATCGATTGTTGCTTTTTTTCAGTCAGTATAATTTTTTTATTTATGCACCAGGAAACTGCAGTTATGAGATTTTATTATTTTTTAAAACTGTTTTATTCGGCTAAGAGTAAGTTCATATGGATTTAATTTGGTTATTTTTGGATAAACAAAAAATAATAGTACTTTCAATGGATAAATACAAATAATCGCACAAAAAGAACAACCTTTACGTTTTCAAAGGACCTGCCAATTTAAAATATGTTAAGGAATTTTTTTTTTTTTGACATCATTTCTTTTGAAAGGATTCTAAACAAAAGACACGTGTGGTCATTAGAATACAATTCAAAGGGAACGCGAATATTTAACTACTAGTTTTTCTAGACATTTAAAATGAACTATACATGTATTTTTTACACATTTAAAAACCATTTAATAGCGGCGAGATCGAATTATACCTTCAAATTTCTATTTGAAAATAAGAATCCTCTCTAATAATTTTGTTCAATACGACTTGATATTTAATACAAAAGTATTCATTTCCTCCTATTTTCCTAGGAGTATGTTTTAAAAAAGAGAATTTTCTTAATTAGCAAAGCTTTTCTTACTAATTAATGGATTAGGCTTGATAAGAAACAATCAGGCTTGACATATTGAATAATTAATAAAGGCCAATGAAATAGCTTTTCAGGGTTGCAGAAAGTAAAGCATAATTACATCAAATGGGCTTGCTGAGCCATGTATTTATAGGAAATATATGGCTTTAATATATCTCCCTGACTTGGAAAACAACACATCATTGATATGTTTATGTATAATTTATTTATTTTTCCCGTCGAGGAGAAATTGAGCTAACAGACGGGCGGATTTATAAAGTATTGAAGGTAAAGTAAGAAAGAAGTAACCTACAAATAACATTTATATTTAATCATATATGTACATTACACATTGGTAACCTTTTTCATTCAAACCAATATAGGCTCTTAACTAAACGGTAGGTTCTACTGACAAATATTATATTAAAAAATTATTTCTACTAAATTGCTGATAGGAAACTGTCAAAATTTTAATTCGAGCAACACCAACAATGATAGAACGTATTAAAAACGCGCCAAAATAAAAAAATCACGAAAAAGCGATGTTACAAAGTGATTACAAAGTTCATACTCTATCTAGAAAATAATTATATAGAGCTAAGGAAAAAATGATACAATATTTAAATTACAAAAATAATGAGTGGTTATAATAGATCTATAAATTTATAATAACATTCGCAAAAGGATATCAAATATTTTTCCAATAAATCTTTGTAATATCTTTTAGTAACTAAAAGGAATAGTCTATTAGTCAATCAGACTATAAAATAAATAATTATATAATAAAACAGATATAAAGAAGAACGGCGTTAGAGAATACAGTACAGAAGGGTCTATCTGTTATGCGGGTAAGTAGCTCTTTGCGCCGTTATGTTGAGTGCGAAATTGGTCGTTCACTGCTAAATTGAGACGTTGATTTCCAAAAGGCACTATAGGACATTTTTTCGAAATTAATACATTGAAATATTTGTATTCTAATGGTTTATTTTTATTTAAATCCATCATCAGATTTTGATTTAAAAAACATAAAAATACTTTTAAAAAATCCATTTCATCCCAAAAGGTACTAAAAACATTTCCTTCCAAAAAGTACTATATCCTCTGTAAACAGATATAACCTTTCCTTTCATTTCATTCCAGAAGGTACTATATTTCTTACTATACGACAGAAGCACCTAACCCCGTAATATATCACCATTAACTTATTGTTTTCTTCATTTTGTGCATTTTTAATGGTTCATTTTTTACGCCTTGAACCACTGCTATTATTTTCATCAATAGATTTAACCTAATAATCAGTTTTAAACAACTTAGTTGCGTTGCTTTGGTTCTTGTAGGTTCTCAATTAAAATAATTTTTTTTTCAAAGTGTTTCTTTTTACAGCCACATTAATTTGGTTTGAAAATTTTCAGAAAGTCTCATTTTAATAGAATAATGGTATTTTAACCTTAAAATGGTCAAAATTATCATTCCCTGACCTTGCTGAAAATATGAGAATAAAAGCCGTTCCTCATCTAACCTAATAGAATGTTGTTGTTTTAAAAAAATATAAAATAAAAGCTTAAAAGTTATTTATTTAACAGTTTCTATAGTTAAATAATGTTTTCACGTAGTTAATAATATAAATACACTTGCTAAATTCTCAGAAATAGTAAATAAAAGTTCAAAAGATACTTCATGATTACATACTTTCTCATTATAGTGCCATGAATAAATAAAAGGTTCTTTGAATATTCGATTTCATTATGATTTTTTTTTTTTTCTTATCCTCCAACTTTATTTACAAAATAAATACAAAAAACATATTTCATTATGAAGAATAGACAATCAAACTTAATTAACCAATAAAGAACATTCTCAGCGGGAGAATAAGTAAATATACATAACTTAGTAATTTACTTTATTAAGTCGTTAATTATCGGTAATGTTGTATGAGAAAGATCACTATAACTATAGAAACATATCCCGCGTTATATGGTATTTTTCCAAAAAGTAGTATATCCATTTTAATTCTCTCCAAAAAACATTATATCCACGTTCCAAAAAGGTCTATATTCATATCATATTGTTAAAAAGTTATGGAAAAAGTGCAATAATTTGGACAAATAAGTTGGCATCACTATAAACAATCAACTTAATCAGGAGTATTTTAAAAGCGTGTCATTCCTGAAAATTCTGAATAGTTCTCTGATCAATAATTTAATTATAATTTCAAAATAATGCCATATAATTATAAAATAATGTTAATAGGGTTTTTGTTTTTTTTGCCTTATCTTGTAACTGTTTCACCTTCTTTTATCATTTCGTGAATCGAAATACTGGGAAAATAACTTTTACATTATTTACTTACAAGTGTTAGGTGCCACTACAACCTTAAAGGAATTTTATTTTGATATTCACGTGCGTCTGTAAAAGGTGTACCACTTTAGATACTAAAAGAAATTTTCCCGTCTTAACGGTTCTGTTGCTTACAGATACCCCCCAAGATATAGCAATGTAGGTGACTATTGTCGTTGGAATAGCCTGCTACAAAGAAAGATCTGATTTCTATCAGACCGGTCTGCGACTAATAGTTTAATTATAATGAAAACTATCTTTAGAAAAGACTTGTAATGTCAAATCTCTGACATCTTAGAAGAGGTTAAGTATCTCCCGGACATTTTTACCAATTAAATCATTTACACCACACTCAATTCTAAAACAATTGTTTGTTTATATCTAGTCCATTATAATTAAAATCTAACCTTAATCTCCCCAAAATCGAATAACTGTTATTGATGATTTAAATAATATATGTTTTAATTATTTTTACATATTTATTTTAAAAAACATATAAGCTTATTAAAAAATCAGATAAAAAATGTGAATTAAAACAGTTGATAAGTGCAAAGTGGGGCAACCAAAAGAAAAATTGCTGAGGAATGTATGCAGATTAATCTAACGGGCAAATGAAGGATATGTGTTTGTCATGATATAATAGAAAGTGGTACATTTCCTGACTATAATTAGGGGTGTATACATGTGTGCTAATTAAAAACGTGATGATATTAATTATTAATTGCTTATGTAATTTTCATTTACACAAATTTTATTATCCACTATTCAATACCTTTAAAAGATTCATATTAATTGTAATATATTTTCGCTTTATAGTCAAATTAGAGGTAGCTTATTGACTAATAATATTCTAAATAAAATCCTAAATCAATCTCAGATCGATAAATGAAAAAATAATACATTGTACAAGCTTAAGCTAATTTAAAAAAGCAAATTTGAATAATAAATTGAAAAAGATTTGTTGATGATTTATTTATTCTTACCTCCTTCGTTAAATTATAATTTTGTTCTATTGATTCGACTAACATTAAATTTATATTAATGTCTATCTTTTATCTAAGCATTGACGTCAGCGAAATTTGTTCATTGGATATTAATGATACTTTGAATAAACGTTAATTTATTCAGAATTTCTTATCTACTTTAGTATGTTTTAAAAGTACTCAGTCTATTCAGTTTCTTAAAAGGAAGAGAAGGTCTAAAATTACTCAAATATTTTAACGGATTTCCAGTCTGGGAAAATTCTCTGACAACTTCTATTAATGAAATCTATAAAGTATATTCTAAAAATTTCAAATTATTTGGAAGCGCCATTACATTGCTCTAAATATTGTCAAATTTATAGAACAGAGAAATATTAATAAAGATTCACGAATAAAATGCAGTTCTTGGCTCTACAATGGGCTTACAGAAATAGCATTTATAAGTAAAAGTTTTTAAAATTTATTTAAACCTAATTTCATTATGTTATGATTGGAATTTATTAGTTGGAAGTGGAAATTAAACGAGTTTTTCTCTCCAGAAGATGAATTTCGCGCACTGTGTATCACAATTTCATAGATGTTGTAACCTTAAAATTTTTAATTAATTACTTTAATATTTTTATTGTGTATGGAAGTTACAACTGCGCTTAATTATATATAATGTAATTTCATTATATTTAAAAAAAATATATTCTTCAATTTTTTTAATTCTGTTTTGTTCATTAGGCATCAAGCCATGCAAGTGAAATGCTACAACGAAATAGCAAGTGTAAACACTTCTAATACTTCTACGCAATATTTTTATTATAGTACATCAAGTGCCAACGTAATAAAGGAGTCATAAATGCGCTTATAACATTTTTTTAATGACCAATAAAAATTTATTATGAATTTTTATGTATAACAATAAAATAAATAAAGGCTAAGTAGTTAGAATGATAAAGCGTATGCATAAGTTTTAGCATATAACTGTGCTATTATAAATCAAACAAACATGAAAGGAAAAGAAAAAAAAATAATTTTGTGAAAACACTCACAAGACGTTTTCTTACTCTGAAATAGTTCCCGTGTCTTTATGAGAAATATTTCTAAACCTGAAATCAGTAAATATTAGGTTTGAATAATGCTGAAATCAATATAGTTACTGAAATCACTCAATGTTGTAAAAATTAATATAAATTATATGAAGTACAAATAGAAGGTTCCCTTAAAGTCACTATAGTCAAGAGTTATGAAAAATCATGTTAAACTTTTGTTTTGTTGAATGGCATATATACTTGGAAATCAAAGCACATACACAAAAAAAAAGTGATTATAACCTGACTTTGTGATATTATACTGAAATTAAATCGTAGATAAAATAGACTGAAGCACTTCAATCACAAATCAATGGCAATAAATATAAATTTAATTTATTTTTTGTAAAAATCTCCAGAGTAGGAAAAGACCGTCTCTTTTTATTTTAAGAGTAAACATACTTTAATAATGACATAGGAATATTGTAATTTTCTTTTCTTTTTTTAACCCAATTCATTCTTAGTAGATAACCCTACATGATTCGTATTTTGTATGGAATCACCTTTAATAATCATAAATTTTCTGCTTTTTACTTACCAGCTGCACTTAAAGTGTTTTTGATTTAGGTAATTGTGAGTCTTCTTTTTTTCATAACCACTAAATCTGTGATCTGCCCACTTGGGTTTATTTATGTAAGTCTATCTATTCACCTTCTGTTTAATTTTGTCGATTTGGGTAAAAGGGAGTAGATTAATTTCTAGGTTTCCCAATTATCTTCGCAAAATTTAGACCTGAGAATTGATTTTTTTAAATTTATTTCAGATGCCTACCTATGTCACAACTCTCACAAGAGACGATCCCCGAATGGTTTCATAATTTTACGGTTCCATAACTGGCCTATTTACGATTATTAAGGAAAAATAGACAGTGTTGTTTTTTAATAATCGTTCAAAAATAACTTTATTAACTTAAAGATTCAACAGCTGAAATGGAACAGTGGCCTAAGAAACGAATGGAGATGAAGGTCCTGAGTGAATCCTTTCCCGAAAAGAGAAAGATAGGACGATATAAGAAAAGCTGGAGGAGAGTCCCTGGAGGATTGCAGTGATTGACTGGAGAAGAAAGGCTCCGGATAGAGAGGAGTGGGGTGAATTGTTCTGGAGCCTAGTCTGTAGAGGAATATAAAGATACAACGAAGTAACTAACAGCAAAAACAACTTTAGCAATGTATTATACAGAAATATGCATTTTTATAAACAATAAAAATGGAATGAAATTAAGAGGAAGATAAAAATGTCAATTGGCATTAGATAATGAAAGAAAAAATGCTTTTGATGCTCAAAAGATCTAGAGTAATTTTTACTTTCACTTACCTATATATGAAATATATAGTAAGAGAAAGTATTGCGATCATGAAAATTTTCAAATTACAGTTTTCGACGAAAATGCACGTTTTAGGATTCCCTGAGTCTAAATAACAAGTCCCGAAAAAAGTTCTGTGCTGTGTATTTGGTAAGTACAGCGCAAAAACTAAAAGTCGTATGTAAATGACATTTCATATTTAAGATAACTATACTCGATATGTTATGGCAACTTTTACATCAAAATCGGCTAACCAAAAGAGCCACTTTATACTATGCATTTCGCAGCTTTTTACGATATTCTCAAAAACGGCTCTAACGATTTTTATTAAACTCCTTATATTGATGTACAATTAAATGGCCTTTAATATCATGTAGGTTTTATTTTGATCGAAATAGTCTGAGTGGGCTTAAATGCCAATATTTTAAATTTTCTTTCTCTAAACTACCTTTAATTTTGTACCTTCCAAAAGATTAACCATATTAGCTTAATGACATTAATGAAAGATGGCTAAATATACAAATTGGACGAATTTAATGACCAACTACAGGAAAAAAGAGAAAAAACTATTTTTCATGTAATTTTTTTTATACTATATTAAGAACAGTAATATCGACGTATAATATACCGTTTGAACGAGAAAGATTTTAGAAAAAAATATTATCTGATACACAAAGTTGTAAAAGGCAATATAAAGTGACGAATAGGGAATAAAATTATTGCTGATTAACAATTTTATGTAGTTATATTATTTCATCTAAATCATACGTTTCCAACGAAAATGAATACACGTTTTATTTTTATTTTTTCTCTTTATATCTTTATTTACACCTGTTAGAAGATGTTTGACAATCAGCAAATGGGTTGGATAAAAGTAAGATCAGACATGATAGGCATGTGGAAGTAAAGTGCCCAGCAGCACCCCTTCCAAGGCTTTAATCCAACTTCGTTTTAGCCTTCTTCTGACCGGCATTTCAGCTACTGACATGTCATTAATCAGACTATTGTCGTGTCCTTTAAGTTTAATGTGAAAACGAGGATAGAGTGTTCGTATATGTTAGTCAACTGTTGGTTGCTGTATGTAGGATTCTGTTATGTAGGGGGAGCTGTCGTTATGAGTCTTAAAATTTTGGATTGAAATTATTGCAGTTTTTGTATGTGAGTATTTTTTGCTGAACCAAAAATCTGTGAAGCGTGAGTCCATATTGGCTTAAGAAAGTATGTGTATGTATTCAGTTTCTGTCTAATTTTTAATTTCGATGATTTTGAAAAAAGATAGTATAGTATTTTCAGTCGGTGGTTGAGAGTCTGTCTTTTCATCTTGACATGTGGACCCCAAGTCATCGTTCGATCGAGTGTCAGTCCTAGGTAATGTACAGAGTTTTTCTGAGGAATTTGATTGTTGTCGATAAAAATTGGTGGGCAAGTGTTTTGTCGTAGAGTAAACGTTACGTGATTTGAATTGTCGTGATTTAAACGAATTTTCCATAGCTTATACCAATTTTGTAGTAGCATTAAGTGATTCTGTGGAGTCAGTGAGGCCAGTATTATTAAAATTATTAAAATACGTTTTATTAAAATTAATTTTGAATATTTTTCAAATTGAAGTATATTTAATAATTTTTAAATTGATTTTCATCTTCGAGGTAAGTGAAAGTCTTGTGTTGCTCTCACCAGATGTTTGTTATGCTCTTCTGATAGCCCTATGCTTGAGCGTTCGTCCCCGCTATATATAGATAGGTAAGTAATTATATATTAGTGAAATAAAGCAGAAAAAAAACGCATTTCTGTTTGGATCTCTAATGTTTACTCACCTGCCGGGAAAAAAACACAACCCATTATTAAATGTTCCAAATTCTGGAAGTTCATATAGAATAGAATAGAATAAAAAGTAATTTTTATTCTGGGACTTTGTCCCTTAAGAGTAACAGATTTGTACAGTTTATAATATACAACATGTCTAGCCAACAGACAAAATGAACATAATTAACTAATATTTACAATTATGCATAAATATACACATACAGCAAAATAAAATATACTACAATATCGTGCTAAAAATAGATCAACACCTATAAGAAGAATGAAGAAGAACCTATAAGAACTCCCAAAGGTATCGTAGTACATTAAGAAAAAACATATTCATTTGTTTGATGGTTTGAAATCCTCAGTTTTGATCGCCCATTAATTTATATTTATTAATAGCTAAAGTCTTACTGAGGTTTATTTGTTTATATATATTTTTTTTTGGACAATTTAAGGGGCTCTGTCCCAAATTTGATGGGACTCACCTCTTAGTTCTTGTAAAGCTTGCAAAACTAAGAGCAGAATTTTACTTCGACACGGAAATATCTGAGCATTAGGGATGGTTGTACAAGGAATTGTAAAAATGAAGTGCATCATTGAGTCCCTTCGAAGTTTCTTTAATTACTAGCTCGGTATTTTTTCGCATCCTATTGTTCTATTGCAAGGGCACGAAGTATGTTTTAACATAATGCATTAAGACCCCTGTCCATTGATTTCGAGCTGTCATCGGATCATTTTATTGCCATAGATATTGGGCATCTGCTCTACAATATTTTTTGGAATCGAAATTCGGGCAACTTTGTGTAGATTATATCAAGTCTATCCAGCAGAATTATTGTACAGAGGTGGTTGTCACCTTTGACAGGAACTCAGAAAACCTTCAGATGAGTACGAAGCTTTTAGTGGTAACAATGTGTTTCTCAGCTTGTATTTTACGAAGAATTAATTTTTTTTTTTATGAAAACAAACAATATATTTTCTTCTATGTCTCTAGTTGGAATCAGGTTGAAGATCCCAAAATAATAATACCACTAATAAAGAAAACAATAAAATAAGATTAATTAAGACTTAGTTTTTCTTTAAGAGGAAGAAAGGGTATGATGATGGGAAGATATATCATTAAAATATATCCGTAACGACTTAAAGAAATTACGAATACAAACCGTTCCGATCTTTACTTAATCAGAGTAAAGGAAAACAAATAGATAAGACTAGACAAAGAATGGATGCTGTTGAAGACTATTCTGAGAGTTTGCTAAAATAGGAGACTTGGGTCGAAGGCGCGGGGAGCCGGGGTATCGATTGTCTGGCTCCGTGCTGTCTGCCTCTCCCCGCCGCTATATTCTCTTGTAGATATTTAGTCTGCCCTCTCAGCTATGTATTTAATATATATATATATATATATATATATATATATATAATATATATATATATATATATGTTTGTGTGTGTTTACAGCAATATGTACATAATCTATTTTTAAATATTTATCCAAATTAAAACTGAAAGAGAAACTACCTACATACACTTACGGGTCAATCCAATTTTCAATTTTTCAACGGTGCAATTTTTATTAATTTTACTGCTAAACATTTTTGATTTTTATCACTTTTTTTACCTGTTATTCTCCCTTCTTTTCTGAACATACAAAGGTAGATAAATTATTTTTCTGGCAAATACTTTTATTGTGGGACGCGTTCTAAGTCAGCTTTGCGGCTGAAAACATCTGTTGGAAAAATCTTGTTAACTCTTCTAATTTTGCATATATCAAATCAAAACCGAAACTGACAATAAGATAAGAATATAATTTATATTTTTTTGTCGTCACAACTTACTACCTAGATACTGATGAAAGTAGTTTAAAAAGTTATCGAAAATTAATAAAACTCGAGACTTTTAGAGAGTTAAAATTTACAAATAAAAAAAGAGAATCATCTTTAATCATTTTATCTTGTATAGCTCAGTGATAGTCCTACATGCTGTAAAAATTTCTTTTTCGAGAACACAGTTCTTTTTTATTTATGAATTTTCAAAAGTGGAAAATTCGTTTTTTTGCGATTTTTATACGGAAATATCACAAAAGGGACTGAGTGAAAAAATATTAAACTAATACCAATTACGCATTTACATGATTAGTATATGTGACATTATTCGGTAAGACTCAGCTGGTTACCAAATTATAAAATTCTCTTAGCTCTTAAAATAATTTGTTGTTCAAACTCTGGTAATTGGGCACATTACAGAACGAAACAAAAACTAAAACGATGACGAGAGTACTGTGTACGATTTTGTTCCTTATAACACATTACCTGAGTATCCAAAAAAATGTTTTTTAAATTTTGTTTTTTTATATACAGTTGTAAAATTCAATAAAATATAAATTTAAAAAAATGTTGTTTGAAAATTTACATTAATTAAAACTTTTAGTGTGCAATAACACGGAAGGTTCCATAGGAATCTCTTTCTTAATGTTTTCCTTGTATTATCTTATAATTATTGTAGAAATTTTGATCGTGTGAGCATTGTGCTTTTTTTTAAATTAAATTTTCAAAAGAAGGGTTATCACACACACATACAAGACTAAAGTTTTGTTTTAGTTGTAAGTCCAATTCAAAATAAAAGGTAAGCCTCCCCACCTGATTTATGAATTACAAATACTGTTTATTACTTTAGAAAAATAATTATCATGTAGAGATTAACCATATGCTGAAAAAGAATCCTTAAGCATTATATACATATCAGAGCAGAAAAAAATGGGCTATAAAAAAAAAAAACGCTGAAAAGTATCACACAATGGTTTATCATTTCGAAAAAAAACATATCAGGGTATAACTGTTTATATAGATGTTTATAACCAATTAAATAATATTAAAAGCTATCAATAATTCAAAGGAAAATGGTCTATCACCACTGCTAATTTCTATGATATTTCTGAACAGATATCAATGATTCATTTTTCGTTATGTAGAAAGATTAATTCTCTATCAAATAACATTACTTCAACAGAATATAAATGATTTTTTTTTAAATTTGTTATTCGGATTATACGTATCTTGAATCTTATAAATAATAAACAAAGTAAGCAATTATATTCATTATGCTTAAAACGAAATAATAAATAAGCTATCTGCTATTTGTAAATTGATTAAAAAAAATAATAATTCACTTTACAAATTTTTACAGTCAATCCTTTAAAAATCAGATAATACTTTAAAATATCAATGTACATTTTATTTTTATGGGATTTTTTTAATCAGTTTTTCTTAATCGTTTTAAAACGAATGGTAAAAGACTTTTCAGACTCATTGCTTTTGTTTTGCAGCAAGTTAACTTAACTTCGCAGCTAAAAACATGTTTTGAGAAAACTTGTCTAACTCTGGTAATTTTGGAGATATAAAATCAATACTCAAATTAAAACTATGTCAAGGATCTGTTTTACATTTTAGTCTCTACTACGCATTATCTAAGGTGGTGAAGATTATACGAGATGCTATCCTGAAGCTGTAAAAAATTTTTGAGAATATTGTTCTTTTTTTTCTTTTCTTTTTTTATGAATTTTCAATTAAGTCAAAATTGATTGCTGTTAATATATAAAAAGGTAAAAATTCATAAGAATAATTTGGTATGTTAATGTTTATTTTGACATTTCTCATTAAAAAAAAAAAAAAGGTTTAAAGTTATCAGTTTCTATATTTTTAAAATTTGAAAATGTTAAAATACTGGATACCTTACAAAATAAAAGAATCAGAAAGATACTTAAACTCATGTACATTATCTAAAATAACAATTGGACAATGAACGATAAGACCAATAAAAACCTAGGCATACACAGACACTATAAATAATGTAAATTTATAAAAATATAACAAAAATATGTTAAACATTTAAAAGAGTACACATTGCCTTCCATTTCTCACTTAATCACTTTATTTCATAAGTTTTTCGGGGCTGTTTCCCCATTTTCAAGACTTATTTTTTTCATTATATAATTGCTATATCATATTTCACCCTTCATTTTATTTCATAGCACACTGCTATTTGTCCACATTGGTGTTCATTGGCTCACTGTTTCTTCAGAGAATATATGAAAAACTTATGAAATAAAGTGATTAAGTGAGGAATGGAAGGCAATGTGTACTCTTTTAAATGTTTATATTAAGAAAAACTTCCGAACAAATTAAAAAAAGAAAAGAAAAAATATGCTGGTAAAAAATAAAAAAAACAAAATCACCATAATTTAAATAAAACAAGCCATAGAATTTTAATTATAACAATAACTTAATACACAAAGAACAAAGTGTGAATTCAAAATAAAAAAATCTAAACGTTGAGTGAATAGATTCCATTTAGTTGACACGTAGTATTTTGCTACAAGATTATGAATAAATGCGACATAAAAATTAATAGGAAAAACGTAAATATATTAAAATTATGCTTATACTTTTGACATATAATGCTTTAAATTAATTAAGAAAAATAATTTATTTTGTCCTAATTAATTTATTTATTGTTATTTTATTTAATGTTGAAAATGGGAAAGATACCCGGAAAAGGTCGATAAAAGAATAAAAAGTGAATGGAAATATCAAATAACTTAATTAAATAACTAAATATCAGTTTATATTTTTGTAAATATTTTGGCAACTGAACTCCTTATACCTCTTTCGTGAGAGGCTTTTGTCATGTAAAAATGTTCCCAGTAGAGATAATTTATTATAACTCCGGAGAGACTAAATAAAAAATATGACAATAATATATTTTAAGCCACTGTGCGATAGTTATCAACTCCTTCCACGGCCGTTAGCCAAAAAACTGTTAAAATTCAGATGAGTGGTCACTTAAAGTCAGTGTGGCCAATCTGGAGCGGTGATATATTGTTGAAATAGTTCTTTTAACGTCAGCGTAGGAGTTAGAAAGTATGTCATATGTATATATAATGTACACTGTAAAGGAATATCGATCCTTGAGGTACTTCTACCAAAGACATTTTTGATCTACACTAGATATGGGGAAATCTGTCTAAGAAGAAATAATAAAGAATTAGATAGCACATGTAGAGTATAATAATTGAATTTTTCGAGGTTGGAAGAGAAGTTTCTGGTGCCAGGCTTCATTAAATGTCTGCTCGATTTCCATGCATGATCCATTTAGTATTGTTTTTCTCGAGTGTTCTGGCAATGCAGTCAGTAACTCACAATGGGGTAAACACGGACTACCGATTTTGATCAAATTTCATTTGGCCATTAATATATATCTATATTTATATATCTATATCTATCTATCTATATATATATATATATATATATATATATATATATATATATATATATATATATATATATAGATAGATAGATAGATAGATAGATAGATAGATAGATAGATATGTCAATTCTATCTAGAAATCTACATTAAATCGATGAAGATTACTATTTACCGCCCAATTTTGGATTTGTTTTTAATTTCATTTGTTAAAATACCATTTTATTTTCTCAGAAGCAAAATTTAGAAGATATATATTGTTTTATTAATTTCTTTGTTATTTTTTATGTATAGTATTTCTTCTTATTGTAAATAATAATTAATCATGTTTATTTTATTTATTGGCAAGAAATATTATATAACTATAATATAATAATATATATATATATAGATAGATAGATAGATAGATAGATAGATAGATAGATAGATAGATATGTCAATTCTATCTAGAAATCTACATTAAATCGATGAAGATTACTATTTACCGCCCAATTTTGGATTTGTTTTTAATTTCATTTTGTTAAAATACCATTTTATTTTCTCAGAAGACAAAATTTAGAAGATATATATTGTTTTATTAATTTCTTTGTTATTTTTTATGTATAGTATTTCTTCTTATTGTAAATAATAATTAATCATGTTTATTTTATTTATTGGCAAGAAATATTATATAACTATAATATAATAATATATATATATATAGATAGATAGATAGATAGATAGATAGATAGATAGATAGATAGATATGTCAATTCTATCTAGAAATCTACATTAAATCGATGAAGATTACTATTTACCGCCCAATTTTGGATTTGTTTTTAATTTCATTTTGTTAAAATACCATTTTATTTTCTCAGAAGACAAAATTTAGAAGATATATATTGTTTTATTAATTTCTTTGTTATTTTTTATGTATAGTATTTCTTCTTATTGTAAATAATAATTAATCATGTTTATTTTATTTATTGGCAAGAAATATTATATAACTGTTATTCTTAGGCGGCCTAGTCCCAGAATAATTTTTTTTTCTATTCTATTATATTATATTCTCTCTCTCTCTCTCTCTCTCTCTCTCTATATATATATATATATATATATATATATATATATATATATATATATATATATATATATAATAACAATAATAATAATAATAATAGGTTTACCGAACCCAAAGGTTCGATGCCGATACCACCAAACTCCGCCTACACAGACTCGTCCAATGATCACCGTTCAGACCTAAGCCCCCGAGATCAGCCTTAACGCTATCCTTCCATCGACGTCTCGGCCTACATTTCGGACGCCTAACAGTCGGATCAGCGAATAACAACTTTCTCGGAATCCGTTCCTCAACAAACCCTACAAGTTTACTCGCCCATTTGAGTCTCCGCGATGCTATCAACTTAATTATATTCACAGAGTACAAGCTCCGCAATTCCGCGTTGTGCAACCTTCTAAACTCCGCAGTGAGGTATATATGTAGGATCTTGGATGAGAGACCTTCTCTCCTAAATTAAAGCCTACGAAGGGGTGTGCTGGTCACTTTCCTTCGCCACGCCTATCATGTGTGCTGCTTATGTTTCTATAGCACATTTCCTTATTGCCGCTCATTGCCTTTGCCAGGTGTGAATAACGAATATGCAGATTATATATATATGTTGCAAAAAGAAAAACAATGTTGCATAAACATAGAGATTTAGATTCAGCATAGCATATGTTTAAATAATAATAACCAATTTTGTTTTTCCATTTTTTTCAAAATATTAAAGTTACAATATCACGTTTTTGCAGCTTGTTCTTAGACTAGTTGGTAACGGGAAAAAATCACAGATATATAAACGACTGTTGCACATTTGTAAGCAAATGTGATAGCAAAATTAAAACTGAGGACATTAAATGAATAAATAAATTATGAATCTTCAACGATGTCTCAAATTTGGTTTGAATTTCATTTGAAAGGAATCAAAAGAATCCTGAATATTAAAAATACTCGTGATTTGAAGGACTCTTCACAATATTGTTAATACTAAATATTTTATTTTGGATTTGTCTACTGGTATGAAGACATGTTTTTACTATTTTTTTTCTTTACTTAAAAACAAATCTCACATAACAAATCATTAAAAAAATACTATTTTCCATAGTAATAGTAATTAATATGTCCTTAGTATGCTATTTAGTATTGTCTCAAAAAAGACTAAAGCATTTCTATGAATCTTTTTCACCGTTCAATCCTAAACTGATGTTTTCCTTTAATATTAATGTTAGATTTATCGTGAAAATTGTAAATGGGTGAAAGAACGATGTGTTGGTTTCAACTGTTGTTGGATTTATATATTCTAAAATTCCAAAGCTTCATATTTTGCATATTAGAACTTAGTAGTATAGCATATAGTTTTGGTGTATATATACAAATTAAAGATGATTCGAAAACAGGGTACTGACACCTCTCTTCGTTTTAAAAAATTACTTTTGTAATAATTATAGTTTGTCTTCTTGCTATAAACTGAATTGCATTTCTCATTTGAGCTCATTATTTATTATGCTAAAACGTATTCTGCCGGAGAGAAGTTATTTCATCTTTAACAAACCTTAACGCCCCTTGATCAATGCTGGGATCGATCCCATTATATAAGGGGGATATTTTTACCAGATATCATTGGTATAGATGAAGATCACGCTAATTTAAATCACTTAATTAATTTTTTCCTCTGCTTCTAGTTCCTCTTGATCGTTAACAGAACGTAGTGTTAAACGATTTAAATTTATTCTCTGTATAAACCCAAAACTACCGAACCATTAACGAACACTGCTCTTTCTTGGACTCACCAAGGATATATAAATGCTCATGAAATGTACATATTATGTACATAAATTTTAAAATAAAAATTCCTAAATATATATATACACTTTTTGTATATCTGCCAATTTGAAGAATGCAATAAATATCATACATAAGGGCAAGCAGAATTTCAAGATAAAAAGGTCAAACAGGAAAAAAAAATCTATTAATTCTTTTAATTCTTTTCTCTTTTTACCTAAACGTTTAATATACCTCTAGCTGTTTATTTACACTTAGTATGAATTAGACAATGAGGAAATAGAGAAATAAATATATAAAATTTTTGAAAAATTCAAATTAATGTTTCATAAAGTCTGTAAAAACAGCCTAAAAATTAAAAGAAAAGCTAATTTAATGAAATAAGATATATGAAAACAGAAAAACAAAACAAATATCTTATATACTTCTAATCAATATCTGTTTCATGAGTAGACAAAAGTTTTAAATAAATTTAGTTTCAAAATTAAAAAAAAAAAAAAGTGTACATATAATAAATATTTATGAGTTTTAAAAGTTACGTTAATATCATATCAAACATCTACTGTATTACATCTGCATTACTGTATTATATTAACTGCTTTAATCATAATTAATTCAACAAATGGATTTCCAGCTTGCGTTTAAAAGAGATGAAAAAGGTTTAAGAATGATATTAAGTTTCGTTGGAAACATATGTTTCATTAAATTATCGATTATATAAGTATCTACTAGGATCAGTTTGTTTTATTACTTCTTACGGTTTTTTTTTTTGGTATCTGATAATATTTTCTCTAAGCCTTTAGCTTTCCAACGGTATATTATACATATATCTATCTTACTGTCATTATGTTAAAAAAAAAGTATGTTTGCATTTTTTCACTTTTGTTTGATTATTCAATTCGTCCACTTTACATATTTACATGTTCTTTATGATTATTAGCAAGATGATATAGTTATTTTTTTTAATGTACAAAGTTAAAAATACTTTAGAAGAAAATAAAATTTTAAATATCTGCATTTAAGTCCGCCAGACTATTTTAATCAGAACGAAACCTACATCGTATTAAAGCCATTTGAATTTTACAAGGATATAGTGAGTTTAATCAAAATCGAGCCGTTTTTTTTTTTTTTAGAAAATCGTAAAAAGGTGCGAAATGCATGGTATAAAGTGGCTCTTCTGGTTGTTTGATTTTGATGGAAAAGTTGCTGAAACATCTCAGGCATAGACGCTCTCAAAATATGAAATTTCAGTTTTAAACAACTTAGTTCTGAAGGAGTTGAGGATTCAACGAACTTCTCGAACATACCGCTCCGAACGACCTCATCCTCCACCACGAAATGTCGACGAATCTCCTGATCTTCGTCAAAAAACATCAACCAACCCACCAGCCCATAATAATGGTCCACAGATAGAGTTGCCAGTTCAGCAGCTGAGAGCTCCTACTCGACAGAAACCAGAACTCCAGCCACTGGAACCACCACTCCAGCCATTGAGACCACCAACACAGTCTCTGGTACCACCGAACCAGCCACGGGAATCATCAACCCTCCCGATGGGACCAAATCACGCTTTTCCACCTTCTAACAACGAACCAACAGGCTCGGGTGTGAGGAGGGAAATACCACAGCAGCCGTCTTCAGGAGAAAATTCATCCCAAATAACACACATAATTAGAGGGTTGAATAATCTTATTCAGCCCCTTTTGAGCCTTCTCCAAGAGCTCGCTTACTTCACTCAAGCTATGAACGCTCCAAATGGTCCCTAATCGTATACTGATAGCCTTATTAACACTCCGACGTAAAATAAAGACCATACAATTTAAAAAATGATGGAAACCATACATAAAAAAAAAAAACCTGACGAGAAGACTTGCTGCTGGGTACTGTCCTTCCTCATGCCTGACATGTCATTATTTTGTTTATTATTCTATCCTATTTGCTGATTGTCACATACTGCTGGCAGGTGCAAATCAATAAACAAAGTGAAAAAAACGAGAAGAAAAAAAAACTTATTATTTTTCTTACTAGACTCACAGGGTCACAAATACATAGGGACACACAGACCTTGGTTCTTTGTACTATCTCAGGGGCCCCTAACACGTGTATTTCCGTTAAAAACTGAAATTCGGTGCAAAGGTGCATAATACTTGGGATTAATTGGCTTTTCTGGTCTGCCAATTTTTTTTAATAAGGTGCTGTAACATCTCAAGCGTAGGCGCTCCTAAAATATGAAATTTCGAGCTAGAATGTTCAGATTCACACACACACGCATAGACCATTTTGTGGGACTTCGTTATTTGGAATTAGAGGACCCTAAAACGTGTATTTCCGGTTCCCATTGCTAAATGGAATTTGGCATTTTTCACGATCGCAATATTTTCTCTTACTCTTACTCTTTTCACATATAGATGATGATATAAGGTTATAACATTATCTTACATAATATGGTTCAATAATATTTATTTATTGAATATTCAATTTATCTCGAAGTGCATTTTCAATATTCATTAACATTTCGAGATGAATCTTTTTTTTTTAAATCTCCAAAAATTAATAACCCTCAAGTGTTATAGATTTTCTAATCTCATTTCAAAGGGACGGGGTGGCTGGTAGAGGCATGTCATTGAGTAGTCTAAGAAGATATGTGAACGGAATTCCTTGAGGCAGTATTCCATACAAGAATGCCGAGGATGGAAATTCCTCCCTTAATAGAAGCTTTGTTTAGAACTATATATTCTATTTCGGATTTATCCTATCTTTAAACCTATCCTGTATTGTCTGAATTCTCGATACAATTGCGAAACATTATATAATGTATAAATTAGTCATTTTGCATTTTTTGCGTGATTATAAATCTTTGCTATTCATTGAAAAATGTTTCGATCGACTGATCTTATGATTTTTATAAAAAGAATAGAGTTTACTGAAAATTTGTTTTTATTATTATTGAATTGACAATGATAATCCTTCAAGAAATATACGACTATTATATATATAGTAATTTTATATAATTTTTATTTTATCAATTATTTTACAAGGTCTTTAACGTTAGCTCCTGAACGTTTCCCACCAATATTACAAATTAAATATATGTCCGTCAAATAATCTAAATTTTATAGGATTATTCATTAACTTTCCTACCAAACATAAAGCTTTAAATAATTGTCTCAGTAGATTCAGAAATATCCAAGGTAAGATGTATAGTAATATTTATATATTTATATTAATCTATTGTAATACATTAATTTACATAATTGCCTTTTTAGTTTAGGTAAAGAAATACAATAATTATCTAATGGAAAATTAAAATAAACTAAAATTAATTTACAGAGAAAAATATCAACATATAAAGAGACTGGCAATAAACTAATAAAATTAATTATAAAAATGAACAAAAATAATATAAATATTAATTACAGACCAAGGTTTATTTATTTATTGTAATATAGGATTAACAAGGCTGTTAATGCTATATATTTAAAACGTATATTGAAACGTAAAACCACTAATTTTGAGCTAAATTAGTTGTTTCAATATTTTCGCATATATATTGTTTTTTTTTGGAACAATAAGAATTTTCATTATTTAATTATAAACCAAAAAAACAATATATATGCATAGCTATCATAACGGCGCTGAAGTCAACGATGCAGCGAAGCATACATGTCATGCAGGTATGGTAGACTATTGCGCCTAAAAGCACCCTATTAAACCACTGTCACTGTGATTAAATAAAATTTTAAACATTCTCGATACACTATGATTTAATTTTAAAGAGTCCCCTTCAAAAGGTTTGTTTAATAACAAAATAATAGGTAATTATTGTCTATTGGGCAAAGAAATATTATTTTTATCTTAAATTCTTGATTTGCCCCTGTTCAAATAGCAAAAATTATCAGCTAATGTGAAGAATCATGTAATTAATGCTGAAATCACAAGAAAATTATTTAAACCGACGGTTTTAATTTTTTTTAAAACTTCATTAATTTATCCATCAGCAATAATGTGGCAACGACCAATGTGATATAATAATAAAAAAAATATAACAAGTCAGGCATGAGGAAGGACAGTACCCTTCAATTTAACATCAAATTTAAAACCGAAAAAAACATTTTATTAACATTATTGGATATTATTCATAATATAAATAGTATAATAATATAAAAAATACTAATTATAAAAATAAATAAATAATCTGTTATAACATTGAATAATTTAAATCGTCCTTCATCCATTGCGATATCCTTCAATCATAATTATTGATATAATTAGATTGAGATAATTATATTAACAAATAAACATAGAAAATTGAGGATATGATTTTTATTTTAATATAAAAACGGTAAGGTTTGGTTTGAATACAAATTTTAAAAACCAAAAAATAAAGTCCGAAACGACATCAAATAAATACAAAATATAAAGAAAAAGGCTTTTAAAAAATATTTTTAAAAACAGCAAGGTTTATATATTCAGAATTATTATGCTTATAAATGTAGATCCATTAATATAAAGATATAAAGACAATATTAAAAAAAAAATATCAATATTATTCAGTAAGAAGCATGTTTTTTATGTATTTTAGAATCAAAACATCAATATTATGTGTAACAGAGTTCCATTTGATTCTCAAGCCCTCTTTATCTGCCATTTATCTCTACTATAATAAAGATATAACTTATTAAATTGATAAATTGAATTCAGTAACAATTTTTTATTTCCCGTGAATTTTTTAAAAATAAAGATTATATCCAGAACTTATGATTGTATTTTTGTTTTATTTTTAGTTATTTTATTGTAAAATAAGGTTAAAGAAAATAAGTGTTTCAACATTTTTTTTTATATTGGAAAAACTATAGAACTCTTCCTGCTTCACTTATTAATTAATGAGTCTTTCAGGATTTAAAATTTTTAATTATTTAATGACTGTAATGACTGCCATAATGGAGTTGTGGCGGTATCACCACATAAATAACATTGATAATGAATTATATCTTTATTACAACACACATTTAACATTGTTTTAAACACACAGGTATTTTTTGTAACACAAAAACATGTGAAGGGTACGTCTCCATGGAAACCCCATGTGTTGACGCCACAGTACTCCCCCTCCTAATGAAAGCGTACTGAAAGAGGAACATTCAGACACATGAAATTGCAGTTGCAGTCGGAGAAGCAACGGGTGGCGTTGATTCGTCCTCGGCAGAAGAAAGGGAGTTCGTCATCAGGAAACTAGTCTGCATTAGGAATGCTGGTTTCAGCCTATCAATTGATATGTCTTCTTCCTTTCCATGCCAATTTATGGTGTAATATTTAGCATTCCTTCTGACAACACCGAAAGGGCCTTGGTAGGGCTGTTGAAGTGGTTTCCGTATTGTGTCATCGCTGACAAAAACGTGAGAAGCATTCGGCAGGTCCTGATGTATGAAGAATTTTCGAGAATCCTTACGCTGGACAAATGTTGGTCCATACTGTTGAAGTGTTGACCTTAGATCCTTGATAAATGACGATTTGTCGTGACTGATTTCATTGGTGGATTCTAGAAATTCTCCAGGAAGGCGAATGTTCTCGCCATAGAGAAGCTCGGCTGCAGCATATCCGTTTTCGGGAACAACAGTCCTTAACCCTAACAACACAATCGGTAAAGTGGCAACCCAATTTACAGAATTGTGACATCTGAGCGCTGTCTTTAAGGAACGGTGCCACCTCTCGATTTTGCCGTTCGATTGCGGGTGATAGGCTGTGGTTCTGAAGTGCTTTGTGCCCAGTAGGTGGTTCAGTTCTCGAAATAGGTCCGATTCAAACTGCCGTCCTCGGTCAGTAGTAACGCTGGTAGGTACACCATATCGTGCTATCCAGTCCCGAACAAAAACTTTAGCAATAGTTTCAGCGGTGATATCTTCAATAGGTATAGCTTCTGGCCATGAACTAAAGCGGTCGATTAATGTGAGGCAATATCGTTGGCCCTGTGAAATAGGAAAGGGTCCGATGATGTCGATGTGAACTTGATCAAATCTCTTTCCTGTGTGGGGAAATTGACCAAGTGGACTACGAGTATGCTTACTAGTTTTAGAAAGTTGGCATCTGGTACATTCTTTGGACCACTGACGAATGTCTTTATCGACTGAAGGCCAAATAAAACGATCCTTGACCATTTGTGCAGTTCTCTTGGGTGAAGGGTGTGATAGACTGTGAATCAGATTAAAAACCGCTCGACGACTAGGTACAGGAACAAATGGGCGATTTCTGTCATCGCAGTAAAGCTTAATTGCAAGTCCAGGAACAGGTTTTTGTACAAGTTTAATAGAATAATTATTTGGATTTTGCAGAATTTCTTGTAAGTCGTCATCCTTAGTTTGCTGTTGAGCAAAATCGGCTAAATCCAAAGTTGAAATTTCCTCGAGTCGGGATAAATAGTCAGCCATTACATTCTCGTTACCAGGCACGTGTCTGATGTCCGTTGTGAACTGAGATATGAAATCTAGATGCCTTAATTGCCTTGGAGATGCTTTTTCAGGTTTTTGGGCAAAAGCGTAAACAAGAGGCTTGTGATCTGTATAAACCACTATTTCGCGACCTTCTATAAGATAACGAAAATGTTTAATGGCTGAATAAATGGCTAATAGTTCTCGGTCGTACGTACTGTAGCGTGCTTCAGTGTCACTAAGTTTTCGAGAGAAGAAAGCTAGTGGTTGATGTGCTTTATTACGCAATTGCTGCAAAGCGCCACCGATGGCAACATCTGAGGCATCTACGTGTAGTACGAGAGGTAAATCCGGATAAGGGTGGTTGAGTAGAGTGGCCTCTTTTAGACAGTTGACGCACTGATCGTAGGCTTCGGCGAGTTCTTTAGTCCATTGAATTTGATTATCCTCTTTTTCCCGCATTTTCAATGCTTTGTTCAGGATAACCTGTGGCCAAGCTGCACGACGCATGAACCGTCTGTAATAATTGATAGCTCCCAGAAAACGTCGTAAGGCCCGATACGTTTTGGGGCGTTCAGCAGTAGTTACGGCTAAAACCTTATCAGGTAATGGTGCTATGCCAGCTGAATTTATCCGATGCCCTAAGAAATCTAGTTCTTCTACTCCAAAAACACATTTCGCCAGGTTGATGCTGATTTTATATTGCGAAAGGCGCCGAAATATGATGTTTAGGTGCTGGAGGTGTTCTTCCATGGATGTAGAAGCAATCAACACATCGTCGATATAAACGAAACAGAAATCAAACTCACCCAATATTTCATTCATCCATCTTTGAAATGTTTGGCCAGCATTTCTCATACCAAACATCATCACTGTAAATTCAAACAATCCGAAAGGGGTGATAATTGCTGTTTTCTCGACATCTGCAGGTGCGACCGGTATCTGGTTGTACGCTCGAAGCAAATCAACTTTTGAAAATATTTTCTTTACTGCTAGAGAGTTTCCAAAATCATGCAAATGTGGCAAGGGATACCTGTCAGGCTTGGTGATTGCGTTTGGCGGGTAAAACAGAGACGTCAGCACCAGTATCAATGAGGAATTTTATTTTTGACTTTGGATCAACAATAAATAGGCGGTTTGGTGTGCCCCGAGCACATTCCGCCACTTGTGATCGGGGAGCTAGTTTGTTGAACTTGATTGAAGGTACTTGCAAGGCTGTTCACATTTCCTAGCCTTATCAGCGTATGTCCTGTGATAGTAACAAAAATCGGGGTTTTTCGGGACGTTGCGGGTTCTAGTTCGAGATCTTGTTTCTAAAACGGGTGTTTCCAACTTATCTATTCGTTTCGAGAGATCTTTGATTAGAGATTCAAGGTTCGAAACGGCACTAACTCCATACCTTTCGTTGGGTTGGTTAGGATTGACTTCTGTTATCCTATCTGCTATTAACCCTAAGTTAGTCAATGGCTCATTGCTAACAGCTAATACAGTCTGGCAAGAAACAGGTAGGCGTTGTAACCATAACGTTTTCAAAACCTCATCTGTTATTTTATTACCTGCCAGGTTTTTCATTGTTCTTAGTAATTGAGAAGGTTTGGAATCGCCTAACTCCATTTCATAAAAAAGTCTACGTAGTTTGAGTCCCTCGCTTTCTGAATAAATTGTTATAAGGTTATTTTTGATAGCATTGAACTTATCAGTCTCTGGTGGAGAACTGATAATGTCACTAACCTGTTCCATGATATCATTTTCGAGGTTAGCAATGACATAGTTGTACTTAGTTTGGTCCTGCGTTATGTTTGCTATTTGGAAATTGGCTTCTATCTGCTTGAACCATAAGTCAGGCCTGTTACGCCAGAAAGGAGGCACTTTAACTGATAAACGGTTAACCTCTTGCATCTTAATGGTGTTACGAAAAAAAAAGTTGTCACTTGCTTGAATTCGTTGATGTAAATGAATTTGATATTCGGGGTCACCAATATGTGGCGGTATCACCACATAAATAACATTGATAATGAATTATATCTTTATTACAACACACATTTAACATTGTTTTAAACACACAGGTATTTTTTGTAACACAAAAACATGTGAAGGGTACGTCTCCATGGAAACCCCATGTGTTGACGCCACAGAGTAATCAAAACACCATTTCGCATTCTTTACTGTTATTTTATTTATTTAAGTATAATTCTTAATTTTTTCATTTACGGTAGTCATTCAGATATCCGGTATCTTGTAATTTACTTTTATTTCGGTTTTAATTATTTCAAACTGTTGATATAATAAAATATTATGCAGTAAGTGTAGAATGCTATCTATACTTTAAGTAAAAATACGTGCACTTTATAGCCCGTTACATTTTATTTTTATTAAAAAAATTCAAGATAAAGAAATTCCAGATAAATATGGCGCTCGAGACTTCGAAAGTTGTGGTATTCTTTGACCTTATTTAATCTTATTGAAAATTAATATTTTAACCCACAAAATAACAATGTGATTTGAGCATGGAAATGCAGTTTTATGCCCTAGAAAGTAAAAATATAATATATGATATATAAATGTTCACTTTAATAAATTTTAGAGCATTCTATTTTTATTTTTAGAGCTTTATTTTATAACTTCTTATCATTTTATTATGTTTCTTTATCAATTCATTTTTGTTTATACAATAATTTTACTTAGTTTATTGTCTTTCTTATAATTTCTGAATTTTCTCTTCTTTTTTTTTATGTTTATATATAATATATAAATACATACATAATGACAATATCACTTTTAAAAATCTTGTTAAGAAATAAATCTATTCTGTACAAATTCTAAAATATAAATATAATAAATTTATTTGTTAACTAGTGTTTTATTAGAAATATAAGATTTAAGGAATAAAATAAAATCTTGATTGACGAAAGGAGACGAAAACATCAGAACGAAATTCTGTTAAAATAATATAACATGGTTTAAATATTTCCCAGAAAGTAATATAGTAAAAAGAATATATATATATATATATTATATATATATATATATATATATATATATATATATATTTTTTAACCGAAAAATTGCCAAAGAATAAAAAATATTTAGGAATTTGTTATTTTTTTTTTGAGGGTTCGTCATCCAACAAATCCATTCATTCCAAAAGTAGAAATTCAACAAAACTCCATTTTTTTAGCAAAAATATATCGTAATCAAAATGTTTAGATTACAAAACTATTTTGAGCGCTTAATATGTGTTTTTTTTAGATATATAAAGTTTAAAATACTATTATAACATTATAAAATATAACAATATAAAAAATGTTTTCATACATAATAACAATCTTACTTCAAAAAGTCTTGTTAAGGAATAAATCAATCTAGTACAAATATTAAAATACAAATGAAATAAAATTATGTACAAACTGGTATATAGAAATTTTGGATTTTAGTAATAAACCCTTGATTATGGCAAAACATTAGAAAAAATCTTTAAAAAAATATGTAAGATGGTTTTAATATTTTCCATAAATTAGTATCCTATAAAATATTATGTTTTTAACAAATAATAAACAAATAAATAAAAAATATTGAGGAATTTGTAATTTGTTTGGGCCTTTGAGGTTTTATTTTATCAAATCCAATTTTACTCAACCCAAATTTTTCATAAAACTATTTTATGCGTTTCATATGTGTTGTTATAGATATGTGGAATTGAAATCAATATTATACATTTTGATTATGTTAGTATCCATAATCATATTATCTTTATATATACATATATATATATCCTTAGGGACAGATGATGGGAGGAGGGTTTAACATATGGCAATATGCAGATATATGAATATAATATTGAGAACATATTTAAAATTATTTTATTCTTTTTTACTAATTTTATTTAATTCAATATCAAAATTCCTTTGTCAATAATTTTATAATGCACTTATAAAATATGAGTTTGAGCGTAGAGATGTGAGAGCTGTAGGCATTTTTATTATTGCCATGAACCCGCACTATATCTTACATCACCCAGGTGCGTTTCTGTTAGAGGGGGAAAGGGTACTATCAAAATGAGCCTTCGCCCCTCCAAAGAAGTAGGTCACCTTTACCCAATCTTTTTCTTATTCACTTCTTCCAAATAAAAACTTTTGGGAATTTCCAAATCTTACATGATTATTATTAGGTTTAATTGATTTATTTCCTTTTTTTGCGAACAGATTTTATTTTATTTTAAAGTTATTTTTATTTTAATTCATTTCTTGAATCGAAAAACGATTTTGCCTAAGAAAGAGTACGAATATCATGATAAGAAGCAAATCTTCTCTTATTATTGGCTTTAGGATAATGTAACATTAAATGCTAGGAAACAATCCTTCAAAACTGCACTGTCTATCCCTCGTTTAAAACTTTGTGCATTTCTAATTATAATATCGATCAATTCAAATATGTTCAGTACCGAAGTTGACCATTACTTTATCATCAAACATGAATTAATATTCTGATAAATATTAGTAGATAGCTATAAATGTAAGATAAAATAATTATAGAATATCCACATGAACTATTTTTTTACTTGCACTTACCTATATATGAAATATATAGTAAGTGAAAGAATCGAAATTTTCGAATTCCAGTTTTCAACGGAAATACATGTTTTAGGGTCTTCTGAGTCCAAATAACCAAGTCCCGCCAAAAAGTCCATTGTGTGTGTGGTTAATTCCGGGCGAAAATGAAAAGTCCTATGAGACTGAAATTTCATATTTAAGACAACTGAACGCCCGAGGTCTTACAGAATATTTTTCATCAAAATCAGCTGACCGGAAGATCTACTTTATACCATGCATTGAGCATCTTTTTACGGTTTTCTCAAAAACGGCTTTAACGATTCTGATTAAACTCGCTATATCGATGTAAAATTGATTGGGATTTAATATAATGTAGGTTTCATTCTGATTGAAATAGTATGACAGGGCTTAAAAACCGATATTTTAAATTTTCTTCTTCTAAACTACCATTAATTCTGTAGATTCTATAAAAAATAACTATATTATCATGTTAGCATTGATAATTAACAGCTAAATATGCAAGTTAAGCGGATTTGATATACAACTAAAGGAGAAAACTGCAAAAATATTTATTTAATGAACATTATTGTTTTTGAACATAAGAACAGTAATATAGTTAGTTGTATAATTAACGTTGGAAAGCTAAGGATCTTAGAAAAAATATTATCTTATACAAAACCTTGTAAAAGTTAATAAAGAGTAATGAAAAGCCAATAAAACTGACTGATTATTTTAGATAAAACTATGATAGATTTTTAATAAAACACATTTTTCCAAAGAAATTCAATTTAATTAATTCTTAAATGGTTTCACTCATTTTTATCTCTATTTTTATCTGTAATTGGAAATTCTTGAATCAATTTTAAAAACGGAGGAAAGTGAAAGTTGTGTGTTGCCCGCACCAGATTTTTCTCAATGAAATGCAGCATTATAGATTATGTTTTCTGGATATAAATGATTATATTATTAATACAATTTTTACTCATTGATAGTAATAAAAAAAACATTATTCATTCAAATATCATAATAGTTAAATGGAATCAAATATGATTTAAGAGACCTGTTGGTTTTGTGTTAGAAATATGTCACTTTTAGATATAAGTTATTATTAGGATTTAATACCTTAGAATACATTCATATTTCTATCTCAGTGTTAGTAATTACTCATTTTATCATCAGTATAAGGGTCTGATTTTTAATTTTAACATTTTTTTTATTAATTTTTTTTTGCGAGTATGACATTTCATTTATCAAGATTACAGTGGTTTATGATGACTTCTACTCCCAAGAGTCACTTTTATATTAAATACCAAAAATGAAAATATCAGGAATATTTGTTACTCTGGTGATTTTACCGTTTTATTATTAACCGTATACTTTCATTTTTGTATAATAGAATAATCATAGAATTAGATGTTTCGTAAAGCAGCCTTAAAAGCTCTAATTTAGCGGTTTTCAAAATGGAAAATTGTTATATACGAATTTACATGGAATATATATATATATATATATATATATATATATATATATAAATGTATTATGTATATAAAATTAGTAGCAGCCAAATGTTCGCTGCTTACAGCCGTTTCCATGTCTACACAATAATAATAACAAATTAAATACAATACATACTAATTTTTTTATATAATTTATAATTTGGCTCGTAATTTAAAACAAAAAATACTGTATATCTTTTATTTTATATATATATATATATATATATACATATATATATATATATATATATATATATATATATATATATATAATTTTCTTTTGTTGGTGAATTATTTGAATAATAGATTTTTTTTTTAATAAATTGTATTCATATTTTTCTTCAGTGAACCATTTATTGGTATCTAGTATTGTAACACAAGCTGACAAGGCTAGTTTAGCCTGAGGTATTATTATATATATATATATATATATATATATATATATATATATATATATATATATATATAAATGAATTCGATAGATGGATGGTTCCTTTAAAATGGCACACATGTTTGAGTGAAGAAAAATAGGGATAGAGTTTACTTTAAAAAACCCTATTACTGTATATATTTTTTTGTTTAAAAAAAGGGGTTGAAGAATCTTATCCAGCCCCTTTTGAGTCTTCTTCAAGACCTCGCTAAGCTAACTAAAGCTGTGAACCCTCCAAATGGCCCTTAATCAAATAATGATAGACTAATGGACACTACATAAAAGCCTTCAATTAAGTAAAATATGCTAGACAACATACATAAAAAAAAAAAAAAAAGCTGACGAGAAGACGTGCTGCAGGGTACTGTCCTTCCTCATATTTGACATGTTATTATTTCATTCTTTTTTCTAGCCCCTTCACTGGTTGTCACGATAATGCTGACAGGCGTGAATTCATAAATGCAGTTTAATAAAAAAGAAATAATAATAAAAAAATTAACTGCATTTATTTTTCTATACAATTATTATGATATCATTGCATGGATTATTGGATAATTAAATAAATTGAGTCTGTTTTTTTTATATTTATTACTATATATTTCAATATTTAAGTGAATTTTCTAGTTGTTTTTTTCGTAAAAACAGTGTTCAAATTGGAAATCTTTTGTGGTTCAAAATATTTAGAGGATGCTGCAACTTTAAAAATAAAATGGTTCGATGAAATATGCGCGGTTCGTATTACGTAAGCAACTCCATTAAAGAATGCCTTTGTCGAATCAATTCGGAGATCTCTACGGACGTGAGTGAAACTTGACGTCAGAACGGCAAGCGAGGGGAGGTCGAGAATGGGCCTGGAAGGAAGAGTTGGGGGGCAGACAGCGAGACTCCAGGCTCTGGAATCGGCACAAAGCACAGTCGTGGAAGGAAAGAAAGAGTGCGGGTTCGATATAGTCGTATTGAACGGTAGCGACACCGCCTCGGCCGCACTGGGCATGAGTGGACCCGCAGGCCCGGGGGACCCAGTGGGGCAGAGTCCCTCTTCAGCAATCTCTCTCCGATAGTGTCCTAATTAATATAAAGCCTAGATGTTTGGATGCGAGTTGGCTGTATGCGCCTGCGCCGAGTCCACCCACCCACTTCACAGCCGTCAAACAGCGGGTCAAGAGGTCACCCCTCCTAGGGCTCTTATCTGCAAAGTTCAAAAAGCCTTCTCTCAAACAATATATATATGTATATCTGGTCCATGATGAGCAAATCTCCTCAGATTTTTTCCCAATTTTAAATTAGTAAACAAAGCGGTAAAAGGACGTTTAAAAAATAGGCAAATATCGATTAAAGCGCTGCTGAGAAAAAAAGAAAGTGTGCCAATAGATATTTTCAATTTTTTTTTTATTTCTAAGCAGAAATTAAATATTTATATTTTAAATAGCATGGTGTTAAAATATGCTAAACATATTAAATTAAGCATAAAGCAAATCAATCTTCACGCTGATGCAAAGAAAAAAAAAATATGAACAATTTTGGCGCCCAAACAAACTTTTTTTGAACTCTCATCAATTTCACCCTTTTCCTGCGTTTTCAAATATCCTCGATATGTCGCAATCTCCTTCAGATATGTATAGCAACGTATAAAAAGCCTGCTTTGCTGTAAAACTACCACTGCTTCTAAGAGTAGGGTGGTGTTCGGGTTTTTGGCGCCAAATCGTGAAAAAAGAAATGTTTCGTTATGACAAATGAAGAGAGAATGCTAATTCTATGGTGTGATGTATTAAAGAAGTACCTTGGTGAGGTGAGAGTGGCCCCAGTTTGAATGAGGTGAGGTTGTAGACGTGGACTCCCCGCTCTGCTCCGGCCTGGGACTGCGCCCAACCGCCCCCCACCCCTCTTCCCTTCGGTCGATACTCCACCTGCCTCATAGCCTCTGTCTTTTCTTCATTGACATCCTCTATACTCCAATATTCCCAACATTAAATTAAAAATATATTACTATACTTATATATTATTAAGCTTGTACTTTTATCTATATTCCCACATATCGGTATATTTATATAAATATAAATGGAGGTGACTTGATTTGACTCTAATGTTCCGTTGCTATAACCCCTTTGTTCTACTCGATTTTCTCACGCTCATATACTCTTTAAGTTTTCTTAAAATTTTAATTATACATTTTTTTTTTTTTATGTTATCTGCCTCAATTGAGAGCAATAAGAACTATTATTTTAATACTCCGTTCTTGCCTTATACGCAATGAAAAAAAATTAATTAAAACAAAAAGAAATAAATAATACAAATAAAATAAAAACAACGGCAGGGAAGCAAACTTTAAATTTAGCAAACTAAAACAAAAAACTATAACCTAGATTTAAAGGAAAATTAGTTAACTTGATTATTAAGTATATTTTATATTAAATTATAATGTAAATATACTAGTATATTATTTGTTTTTAAATTTTATTCGAGCTATTAATTTTTTTAAATTAATAGTTAATATTTTAAATTCATGAACGAGCATTCTTTTATTTTATTTATCTACTTAAATTATTTTTTGCCTTTCTTTATTCTATTTTTTTATTATTAATTATTTATGTTATATTAATATTTTATTTTATCTTTTATTTGTTATTACTATTAGTTATTAATTTTTATCATTATTATTTATTTGGTTTATTTATATTCGTTATCTATGTTATTATATTAATATTTTATTTATTTATTTTTAATATATTTAAATATCTTATATTTTATTTATTTTTTTTAATATCTTATTTATTTATTTTAATATTTTATTTATTTTTAATAATTTTTAAATATATTATTTATTTATTTTAATATTTTATTTATTATTTTATTTTTCTGCAATCTTCATTTTGGTAAATGGTTGTTATTTTTTTGTAATGATATGATGGCGATAATAACCATAAGTATTTTTTTGCAATTAAATTTAAAAAACCAACAATGATCATTCTCATACCCAACGTAATTCTAACAAAAACATAATGTCTAGATAAAACTTCTATACCACCGTCTTTGATCTATTATTTTTTTAATTTGATTTATGCAATATATTATAATCTCCCTCAAATTAAACAAAATATCTTAAGCTAAAATTTAACAAGAATATTTTTGTTTAAATTTTATTCGGATTATTAATTTTGTAAAAGTGAAAGTTTTCATTTTAAATTCATGAAACAGCATTCTCATACGGCAACAAAAAAAAAAAATTAAAACAAAAGTCCAAGTCAGGTCTTTCGTCATAATTGTTTTTTAACTTATCTCGAATTATTTTGCTTTACTCATATTTATATACTGATAGTAGTACTTATATATAATATATATATATATATATATATATATATATATATATATATATATATTATTTTTTTAATTCTTGCATTAAAATTGTCGAACACACTTCTATTAACTTGATCCATTTACTATTGTTTAATTTTTCTTTAACGTTAATCTGATAATAGTTCATAATTGTATGTGATACTCTTTAAGTTCTATTATAATCTTATAATAAGAAAAAAAAATTAAAAAGGACATAAATAAAGGAAATAATAAAAATAAACTGAATAATAAACACAACAGAAGGTAAGCTGAATTTGAATTCAGGAAAGTAAAACAAACAAAATTAACTTAGATTTCAAAGAAAATTAACTTATTTTGTAAATAAATTAACTAGTATATTTATTTTTCAATTTTATTCGGATTGTCGATTTTTTTTTAACTGAAACTTTGGATTTCGAATTCATGAATGTTGGCCTTACGAAACGTAATACTAACTAAAAATAATTTATAGATATAACTTCCATACCACACTCTTTGTTCTATTATTTTTTCTTTAATTTCATTTTATAAGTATAATACAGTATGATTTAAAAAAAATTAACTATGTTATTTATCAAATTAAGTAGTATACTTATTTTTTTCAATTTTAACACTGTAAATTTTATAAAAACTTTATTTTTTTTAAATCATGAACCAGCATTCCTTGCAGTAGCAAAAAAATAAAATAAATAAATAACATTAAAACAATATGAATTGCTATTTGAAGGGTTGATAAACATTTTCAATATAAATTATAAAATAATGAATAAGAAAAAGGGATATTTTTCAACTTCTTTTTACGTTATGTTTTTTAAATTTATCTCGACCTTTTTTTATTTGAATATTGATAATGATATAAGATTAATATATGAAATTTACAAAATGGACTGAAATTTCCAAAATATTTTTTTAATGTAAAATATATTACTTTGCTATATTTATATTTTTTTTAAATCGATATATTTTATAAATATTAATAGACGTGACTTGATTTTAATTTAATCTTCCATTGTTCACACCAATATATTTGTTTATATAGTCAACTTCTAAAAATATGTTTCATTAAATCTTTGGTAGGATTATAGTTTGGGATGTTTTCTGTACAAATATCCATCTGTAATAACGATTCGAGCATTTTTAGGTTTTTGTCCATTTTTTAACCAATGTGCGGCGTGGTCTAGTAGATAGAGCATTAGGCTACTGTTCTTCGGGCCCCAGGTTCGAATCCCGGCTAAGGCAGAATAATTTATTTTGTTATTTCAGCCCTGGAGTGAGAATAGAGACCCTCCTGGGGTATGCCCAGCCTCTATAAATTGGATACTCCAAATTGAGGGAAAACCTAGAGGCCGAGCGTGATTTAGGCCTGTATAGGAGTATGTGTCTATATATATATGTAAAACGTTTCTAGAAAATTACTGGAAGGAGATTTTTATTGCATGTTTTGAATATAAATATTTGTAATAGTATTTTTGCCATCCCTTCTCAAGGAGCTACTAGATGTTGGGGCCTCTGAATGGTTATTCTAGGTTACATTAAAGGTCACGAGGCCAATTCATTTTAAGGCGTGAAGAAGTATTGATGTGAAAATTTTTTTTTTATTTATAGGATTTTGTTTAATATATCATTCGTAATCATTATATGTTTATTTTGTTTACATAATTAGTTTTTTTAATATTTATTTTCTGGAGTTTCTGAAACCTTATGTAAAATTTCTGAAAAAAAAAAATTATAAATGAATACTGAATAGATATACAGGGTGTCCCATAAATGTCTATTCATACTGTGGGAGCTAACAATAGACAGGCTTCAAGACGAACAAAAAAGGTCAGATGACCCCTAGTCCGAATCTAAACGGTTAGGGAAGAAAATCAAATTTTCTCTAGGGTTCCAAATCTAGGGTATTAATTTATTTATATAGTGATTTAGCTAGACACCATTGTCAAAATTTAAAATAATAATTATAATTATCATTATTTATTGCAATAATAATAATTCGAAATTATCATTTAATTCTATCATTATCCATATCTAGCTATTACCCACGACTTTGTCTGCTATTAAGTAATTTTAAAAGGAATATATTTTAAAGTAATCCAGCGTAAATGACATTTTTAATTTTATTGTGGCAGAACATACTGATTTTCTCCGCAACCCGATCTTGACTTAAATCGATTCCTACGTGTTTAAATGTTTGCCCCTGTGATTTATTAATTGTTAAGGTAAAAGATAAATTAACAGGAAAATGAGTTATTTTTAAATTAAAATATAAATCATTCAGAGTCATTGGGATGAGAGGTTAATTTTTTCCGTTTTTTTTTCAGATTATCCAGTGATTTTTCGCTCCTATTGGTCGCAGCATGATGTTATTGGGTTGTTTCACATGAAATGTCCGTTTTCAAGGTAAAGGATTTTTATTAAAAATACGATATGAAAACAAGATGATTTTATTTAGTATTTACCTTCTTTTTCTACACATTTTTCCCAACACGACACCAAATTTGTTATCCCCGAACTGAAAAACTCTCAGCTTTGAAGTGAAACAAAATCTGAAAACGCACTTTTCCCTTGATCATCATTTTCAAAAAGTTTTCCTTTGACGAAGTTGTCTAAATTCCTCAACAGGTGTTAATCTGTTGGAGACAAGTCGGGAGAACATGGTGGGTGCGGAAGAACTTCGTAGCCCAGTTCTTTCAATTTTTGCACGGTATGTTTTGAAACATGGGGTCTTGCTGCGCCTCTGTGAGATCATGAGGTACGCATGCATGTATCGAGCTTTTTTACTTTCCCAATACACTTTAAATGTCTAGAAACGGTAGATGCACTTGCATATAGTTGTGCTGAGAGTTCTTTAACTGTTTGTTGGGGGTTTCCTTCTACTTTATGTTTGATTTTATTTATGTACATCGTTGTCCATCACGGACGGAGGTCTTCCTCGGAGCAAGTTTTCCAAGTCGGTATCCCCAGCTGAAAACTTAGCAAACCAACGGCGAATGGTCCGTTCATCAACACTCCCTTCCCCAAACGCCTTGCAAATATTTCTAGCGGCCTCAGCTGCTGAATGGCTAAGTTTAAACTCGTACAAAAATATTACTCGAAAATCGCGTGTTTCCATGTTCATATTTGGAGTTATACTAAAATGTGGGCAATTGATTGGGAAGCTAATGTTTATAATACAAAGATAGAGGATTAGTAACTGTTTACTTTAAATATGTAAAAAAGCCGGAAGAAAACAACAGAGACTTGCAAAATCCTTTATGTATTTCAGAAACTACAAAAATGGACATTTCATGTGAAACGACCCAATATATAGCCTAAAACCTTCCCCGATAAATGGACCAACCAACACAAAAAGAATTTTTCGATTCGAACAAGTAGTTTCTAAGATTAGCGCGTTCAAACAAACAAACTCTTCACCTTTATAATATTAGTATAGTTAAGGCTTTGTTTAATAATTAAATACCTGCGTAGTTTATAAAGAGGCCTAACGTTTCAAGTATAATATTAGGATTTGACATTATGTTAGTATAAGAATGATTTTTATTTATTATTTTTTTATTGATATTTACAACTGTATTGGTTAATCGGGCGTAATAATCTAGAAATTTATCGCCCTAAAACACCTTACCTACCTGTATTGGTTAATAAATCTAGTAAATCAGCTGTCAGATAAAACAGATGAAGAAAAACTGCCCATTTGTAGTACTCCAATAGGTAATCTAAACTAGAAGGTCTCGAGGACATCTTCTTTTCAGACGCCTCGAAGGATTGTCAGGAATGGAAGAGGAAGCAAGGATTGAAACTAGTGGGTTAGAATGGGAGTGAAGTTTGTCATGGAAGGAATGATCCAATAGCCAAATCAGCAACATATGGAATATATTAGGTCTATATGGATAAGCTTATTCCTGACAAAGTAAGGAGCATTAAGGATTTTTCGAAGGATTTTGGAATGTAATGATTGGGAAATTCGGTAAGAATTGGATAGTTAAGTTGAGCCCTACAGCTTAGCTCCGTAAATCAAGATAGGCCTTATGATGGTCATGTAGGTGAGCCTTTAGTAGTTAAGTGAAAAGTTAGAGCGTCTGTCTAGTTAGTGTTGTAGTAACCGAAAGCGGCGTTTTCCGGGGTTGTTCTTGTTTCGGGTCGTCCTTAACTTGGCAAAACTCACAATGTTCATTATCTTTTCCATTAATCATATATTAGTAGGAACTTGAGATAGCATGCTTCATTCTTATTCTACACATTGTTCTTATCAATGATCTAGGCGTATTGCTGTTACCGAATCATGGTTCCACTGTTACAACCGGGAAGTGAGATTTATAAAATACCTCCTTTTCTTCTTTTTCATAAATTACTTGCAACTCCATCTTCATAGAAATTTTGAACTCTTCAAAAATACCTGTAAATGGTATACGAGATTCATCTACCTTTTTTTTCGAAGCTTCCTTGGAAAAACTATCGCCTTTCATAAATGCGTGTATCAGTACCCAATCCAAGCAAATTGAACAGTTATACCCTGTTTTTTTTAATTAAAAGAACTTTTTTCAAAAATCAAGATTATTACATAGTTAATTTTATTTTTTTCTGTTATCGATGGTTTCGAAAGCACAAATAATTTAAGTATTGTAGAAATTAATGAGAATAATCATTATTGAAATGTGTGTAAATACTAACATTATATATAAATAATAAAAAAGTGTATTTGAACTGTCATTTTTTTTAAATATTTTGTACTTAGTTTGTGTATTTTGATTAATAAAAAGCTCTATACAAATGGATAGCATTATTACTTGCGGTACCAATATATTTGAAAATTGTACGAAGATATTTTTTTCAAGTTTTCACTTCTATCGGCCGTCCCTCCCAATGATTGCCTGAATTTTATTTTTTAATTCTTTCCTCTTTGCATTCTTACAAATTCGATACATTAGAATAACCTGAATACAATATTATTCTTTTGATAGACATCGGAAAAAGCTTAAATATTTAGAGTGTTTATGAGTTGGCAGGTAGAGCTTTACTAGTTCCAACAGACCTATTCTAGTCTGCAATCGATAATAGCAAAGATGATAGTATTGTTAGAAATATAGTTAACAATGGATAAGGTTAATAAATAATTTATTTTTAAAATAAACATTAATATTTTTTTTCATTCAACATGCGTTTTTCGTTTACACCCGATGTTAAAATCAATTAAAGGACTTTTAAATCTAGTTACAGTAAAAAAACGTTTATTTTAGATACAATTATATAACAATAAAATTATTATTAAAAACAATCACTTAACCGCTTTTCGTCACTCTGTTGCCTTATACAATTTTTTAAATTAGATGAGGTTTTTTACTTTCTCTTACTTAAATATGAAATATATAGCGAGGGAAAGTATTGCGATCGTGAAAATTTTCGAACTCCAGTTTTCAACGGGAATACACGTTTAAGGATCAGCTGAGTTCAAATAACCAAGTCCCACAAAAGGGCTGTGTGTGTGGTATGTCAAACGCGAAAACGATTAGTTGTATAAAACTGCAATTTCATATTTTAAGAGGGTCTATACCTGAAATGTTACTGCAACTTTTCCATCAAAGTAGGCCAAGCAGAAGAGCCTCTTTATAGGATGCATTTTGCACCTTTTTTACGATTTTATCTAAAACGGATTTAATGATTTCAATTAAACTCACTATATGTAGTTAATAGGCTTCAATATGATAATGTTTTCATTCTGATTGAAATAGTTTAAATACCAATAGTTTAAATTTTCTTCCTTTAAAGTACCTTCAATTTTGTGGATTTTATAAAAATAACTATGTTATCTTTTTCGTCTTTGATAAAAAACGGATAAATATATAACTTGAACAAATTCGATATACAGGTGAAGGAGAAAAGAGCTAAAATTAAACTCATTTACTTTTTCCTTTGCTTTTATTTTAATTTTCATCGAAATAATCCAAATAAAATTCCTGATTCCAGAACAATTTTAATTTCTTCAGTAATATTCTGAGAGAAAATTGCATCTCTTGGGAGTTGTGGCTTATGAACTTTTTTTTTTGTTCGACGCGGTGTCTTGATCTCCAAAAACTCCTTTTTTCTCAATCTCTAATTGTAAATGAGTTTGGGAGAATTACTCTTAACATTTGTGACCATATACCATTGACCATATAGATCAGTATTTTTTTTTCTGGTACTTTATAATTAATCTGGGTGTACTAATTCTGAAAACATATACAATTGTTTCTGTATATTTTTTTTTAAAGAAGAAAATAAACTTTATTTACATATTCACAAATTATTTCGGATGAGACATCCTTACTATCAGCAAAATGTTTTGTTCGTTTGGTAATTATAATCTAATCAGCCTAATGACTAAATATGTGGTAAAATTAAATTTTTATCAAATATGGTAGTAGGAAAAAATATTTAAAAAACCTACTTATTTCTGTTTATTAGAAAATATCTTAGTTATGGCCGTGAAATTTCGATATATATGAGTAAAATTTCAATTTTCTTTTCTTTTCTTTTTTTTTTTTTTTTTTGTTATTAAAACTCTGAATAAAGTTTTCTATATCTTAAAAAAGGACTGAATAATTTAATTAAAACAATTTTAATCGGCCACCATTTTATAACTAATCGGCTGATATTAAAGTCGAGGTGTTAGGATCATCGTCGGATTTGAAATCTTATTGATCGGAATAGGATTTATAATATAATATATTCCTCTATGTATATACATAAGAAAAGGGGTGAAACAGATCATAGAGGCGCCATAAAACCGGAGAGACTTGGCTAAATCGGAGACATAGTAGACTACGAAGGTCGAAAAGATTTGGCCACCGTCCAGCCTGCATCTACTGTAAGCTTTTCTTTACTAATGTAACTTAAATTTATTTTTCGCTAGTGAGATTGTAAATTTTAATATGAATAAAGACTGAATGTTAAGTAACATTTTTAGTTGAAGAGGTCACCTTATTACTATTGTTAATAATCATGCTAAAGTAATGGGAACCAAAATAATAAAGTTTATGCGATTAATTAACAGGACTAATGGTAATCTTAAAATAAATTTAATACTATCACAGACCTTGAAGGAAGCAAAAAATTAGAGGATTAAATTTAAATTTCTTATGCCTTTGACCGAGTGTGGCACCCGGGATTGCTTTACAAACTCCGTAAATTCCTTCCACCTACATACTTCCTCATTATCCAGTCCTATCTCACAGACAGGTCCTTCAAATTAAATCATAACCGTTCCTATTCATCCCTTTTTAATCAGTATGCAGGTGTTCCTCAAGGCAGTATTCTGGGACCCATCCTTTACACAGTTTAAGCAGCTGATATCCTAGCACTTTCCTTTCTACCTACGCTGATGACACTTGTGTGTTATCAGTCAACAACGATCCAACTATTGCCTCCCAAACTCTTCAACCCCACATCAGAGACCTTGAAGTATGGTGTAAGAATTGGAGAATAAAAATCAATTCCAATAAATCCCACCAAATAACCTTTACCCTTCGTCGTAAACCTATGATATCCTGCCCAACAGTATCCTTCAATAACACTCCTCTTGTCCCGGTTGAACAGATTCGATACCTAGGACTGCACGTGGACAAACGTCTTACTGGAACCCTCATACAAGACTGAAAAGACAAGAAACTGCCCGACGTTTTCGACTACTTCAACACTTACTGGACAAACGCTCTAACCTTCCACTTAAGTACAAAAGGCTCATCTATATGACTATCATCAAGCCGATATGGACTTACGGAATAGAGATTTGGGACTCTACTAAACCATCAAATTCTTCCCGTCTCCAATCCTTGCAATCAAAAATCCTTCAAAAAATCCTCAATGCTCCTTATTTTGTCACAAATAAACTCATCCATAAAGACCTTAACATTCCCTATGTTGCTGACAGCCCGAACCAGTTACTAAAGTTTTTCAAATTTCAGTCCAATAAATTTGAGCTATCAAAAATACACTAAGGAATGCATTCAGCTGGGTGATATTAGTATTAATTTGTAGTGCTGAATGTACTGAACTAAATACTTCTTAATATGAAAGTGCAAGTCATTATTTAATTATTAAAAAAAAAACTGAAGATACTTAAAAAGGCAAAAATGCGCCTGAAACAAAAATGGCCGTCATTTCTTTAGTGCAAATAATAAAAAATATTGAAACAATATTTTTTAATCCCACATAACCTTAGAAAACATAATTTTTTTCTGAGATGGTCGAGCAATCCAATTTTTTTTTATAAAACCATGTTATATGTAATTGTAAAGCTTGAGAAAAGGTGTAGAGTAGTGTCTGATAGAAATTTAAATGCTTATGTATTATAGTAACCTTCTGCTCACAATTTTATTCGTTTAATAAAATATATTAAAATATAGGAGTTAGACCCACAAATGACTGATACGATTATAAGTGAAAATAAAGCACATATTCTTTTATTACAATAAAATACAATTGACTTTTCATTTGTGAAATAATTAACTAAACACACGAACAGAGTAAACTACCTACCATTGGTAGCAGTGAGAACAAAGAACAACTAGTTGTGATGACAGTTGGCAGTGATAGTGAAGTTCGCCACATTATGTGTGACAAAGAACCATTGCTTTTTGACAACTGAAAAAAAAATGGAGAACATTGTTTTATACAACAGCTTAACAATGAAATAATACCAATAATTGTTCACACAGTAGTTTAATTTCTCATTATTATGGTTATTAGTATTTTAGATTTCAATCACTATTTATTTTTTTTGCTTAAAATGATACTTCGTTTGGACCATTTTAAAGGCATTTAAACATCCTTATATTTACTTAGAATGTAATCATCTTAAAGAAAAACTTTGTTTTTAATATCAAATGTTAAAAGTGAAAGAATATATTACCTTGATTCAGTAGATAATAACAAGATGACAAGGCTAATCCAGCATTTAGTATATATTTTTAAAATATAACAAAATATCTACACTAATATTATTTTTTTGTTGAAGAGTTTGTTTGTTTCAACGCGCTGATCTAAAAAACTACCGATTCGAATTGAATTTTTTTTTTTGCATTAGATAATCCATTTATCAAGGACGGCTTTAGGCTATATAACAATCACGCTGCGACCAATAGGAGCGAAGAATCAATGGAAAATCTGGAAAAACGAGGAAAATTAACCTCGCTACACAATGATTCCAAATTATTAACCTTGTAATTTTTAAATAATTCAATTTCCCATTAATTTATCTTTTGCCGTAACAATTAATAAATCACAAGCATTTAACATTTAAAAACGTAGGGATCGATTTACGTCAAGATATGGGTTGCGGAGAATATCAGTTTGTTCTTCTGGCACAAAAAAATTAAACTGAAAATCTCATTTACGCATAAGTACTTTAAAATAAAATAAAATTTTAAAACCTTTATAATAGCGATCATAATAACAGAAATTGACGCAGACTAAGTCGATTAAAGGTATGTAAAATGTTTTATAACAATGTGAAAACAAATGTTGGTTATCTTTTTTAATTTAAAAAAAAATGATGTTGATAGGATCCTTGAAAATGGCAAAGGCCGAAACGTAGAGGGAGAGTTAAAAGAAATAAAGGAGTGTTGGAGTGTAAAATGGGTTTTATTTAAAAAGAACTTAGAAATGGATTTATTTACTCAAACAAATTGCAATTATAATAAAAATTAATAGTGTCTTCGTTCAAGATTTGGTTTTGGAATAGTTCATAAATATTTAATGAGAATATATATCGGTAATGGACAGATAGATAGTTGAACAATGGGAAAGTTTTACTACTAATCATATTGATAATAATAACTACAATATATTCTTTATCCGTTCTAAGACAGTATTCTCCAAAAATAGACAAGCAGTTTACTCAATTTGCTAACCAACTATAAGATGTTAATTGTAAATAGGCAAAGTATTAATATTCAAAATCTAATGATTATATTATATCGAATTATTTCGTATTATTCCTAATTAATTAATGTGTTGACACAATTTACTGTTATTAAATGGTTCAATAAGTATACTAAGCTACTAAGTATTAAAAAAATTGTATTTACAAAATTATAGTTGTAATAAAACAAACTATTTAACACGAGGATCTTTACAAAAAAAAAAAAATGTGTGAATGGGAAAACCTATATTTATATTTTCAATATAATGCTTAGGAAATAAAAAAATCTGGTGAGGGCAATACACGACTTTCACTTACCTCGGCCATTAAAATCGATTTAAGAACTGTTAATTTATAGTTATACGTATAGTTGTCTTTAGTATGAAATTTCAGTTTCGCACTTTTCTTTTTCGTGCTTGACTTACCAGTAATTTGGTGTCGAACGACACCACCATACATGTACACCAAATGTAACGCATTTAAAGTACTTTTTTTAAATTAAACTGCACTATTTTTGGCCAAAAATTGCTATAATCGGATCCGGTTACTGGACCCGGTATGTTATTGCCGGATCCGGTTAACCTATAATGATGCCGGATCCGCCGGTTTACCGGATCCGGTTTTCCGGATTGCAATCCCTACTTACCACACACACACAGACCTTTTTGGGAACTTGGTTATTTGGACTCGGTGGACCCTAGAACGTGTATTTAAGTTGAAAACCCGCATTCGAAAATTTTCACGATCGCAATACTTTCACTTACTATATATTTCATCAGAGATAGAAAACTTACGCTGATATTATATAATTGCTTCCAAAAGCCTTTATCATTGCGGAATTTCTTCCGGTGCTAGGAGTATAATAATATAATATACATTTCATATATAAGTAAGTGACAGAAGAAACTTGAATTTGTTCTGATTTTAAAGCAAATATTTGCAAGTGAGCCAATGAACACCTATATGGACAAGTAGCAGTGTGCTATGAGATGGAATGAAGGGTGAAATATGATATAGTAATTATATAATGAAATAAAGTAATTGGGTGAGGAATGGAAGGCAGTGTGTGCTTTTTTAAATGTTTATATTAAGAAAACATCAAAAAAATTATAAAAGAAAAGAAAGCAAATATTTCCATAAATTCTTTATATCTCCCAAATCAAAAATAAATCTCTCATAAATAAAAAATGCTCTAACAAAGTTGCCATGTAATATATGGTATATAGTTTATATATGCTATATAGTATATAGTTTAAAGTAATTAATTCATAATTCTTATGGCAAAATGGTATCTTGGTTTCCGCTCAAGGTTAATCGAACTATTCCTAATGAACATTCCTGGATTTTGCGATCTAGAAATTTACGGCCATTAAGGTTTCATATAGGAAATTCCAATCACTCTTCGTGAAAGGCATCTTTCTCATCTACATTGGAAATTTATCGTTTTACGCGAAGGATATTGACAAACTATACTCCAGTGTTTACTATTAAACTATTTTTCAACATCTCAGTTTGATTTGATACTGCTGTAGCAAATTCAGCAATAATTCAGTTAATAACAATAATTTTTAATTTAAATTACCTATATTTTTTATTTATTTACTTTTTCACAATTCCATGCATAATATGCAACATGGATTATGGCAACATTAACTCGCGGATCATTATATATACATACCTATATATGAAATATTTAATGAGGGAAAGTATTGCTATCGTCAAACTTTTCGAATTCGAGTTTGTTGTTGTTTTAATTTTAAGGGCAAAAAACTGCTTATGGTTATTATCGCCCTCATATCTCTATAAAAAACAAATCATAAAGAAAAACGATTTACCAAAATGAAGATAGCAGAAAAAAATATAATAAATAAATAAAATATTAATATAATAACATAAATAAGTAATAAAAATAAATAAATAAATAAAATATTAATATAATAACATAAATAAGTAATAAAAATAAATAATAATGATAAAAAATAACTAATAATAGTAATAATAAATAAAAGATATAATAAAATAAAATAATAACTAATAATATAATAAATTTCTATAAAGAAAGAAAGGAAAAGAAATTTAAGTAAATACATAAAGTAAAGAATAATAATAATTTAAACAATAAATAAATAAAATTAAAACGATAAGTTGTATAAAACTTAAATTAAGAAGAGAATATCTCTGAGGCGTTATTTCAAACTTTTCAACAAAATCGACGTAACAAAAGAGCCACTTTATACTATACATTTTTCTTTTTTTTCTATTCTACAGTTTTTTTAAAAACACCTCAAACGATTTTAATTAAACTCGATAAAGAACAAATTTAATGGGCTTTGATATCATGTAGGCTTCATTCTGATTGAAATAGCCTGACAGGGCTTAAATGTGTATATTTTAAATTTTCTTCCTCATACAATGTGTACCTTCGACATAGTAGATTAAAAAAAGAAACCATTTCATGTTGTTAACATTGGTAAAAAAAAAAAAAACTATTAAATATTCAAGATTTTTATATCCAACTGAAGGAGAGTAGTATAAATATATTTTTGTAGGTCCACTCTCCCCTCCTCCCCCCGAACATAAGAATAGTAATATAGATGTATAATTTACTGTTGGAAAGATAAAAACTTTTTTAAAAGTTTATCTTATATATAAAGTTGTAAAAGGTGATTAAGAGTGATGAAAAGGGAATAAAAGTAAGTAATTGTTTTAAACAATAATTTCTATTGCTAGATTATTTAATCTAAAATAAACTTTTCCAGTTCTAACTTTTTCAAAACGTTTTTAAATTCATTAGGGAGCGGCGTGGTCTAGTGGATAGAGCGCTAGTCTACTGTGCTCCGGGTCAAGGGTTCGAATCCCGGCTGTGGCAGAATATTACTTAATCTCTTAATTCAGCCAGGGGGTGACTCTTGGGTATGGATAACCCTCGAGGGATAGACCCAGCCTCAAAGTGGTTACCCAATTTGGAGGAAAACCTAGCGACTGAGTGTGATCTCGGCCTAATCACCTCATTGCACGGCCGTTGGCCTAGAAAAAGTACGAATCTCTATATGTACCGAGCCCAAGACCCTTCATGAGTTGAAGAGGTACAGGTTTTTTTTTTTTTTTTTTTTTAAATTGATTTTAGAAACGGAATTATGTGAATGCCGCGTGTGGCGCGCACCAGATTTTTTTATAATATAATAATTTAGAAGACAATACAGTTTAACAAAAGAATGTTGAATGTTCTATACTACGAAACGTAGATTTAAAAGGTGGTGGATAAGATATCCATTGATAGATATTGTATAAAAAAATACAAATATGGGTCAATCTATCAGAAATCGTTCAGACCATTCACTATTCCGAGTACTGGAAAAGCCAGAGAATAACAGGTGAAAATATCGAGAAAATCAGAAAAGTTGAGCGGCATGGTCAGGACGATTTCTAATGGATTGATCAATATATTAATTTATTTTTTTGAAATATATTTTTTTAAGGTGGTGAATATAAGAGGAATTTTTTTTCAAAAGATAATTTTCTTCAAAATTCACAGAATTGTTATCATCTAAACTTGTATATTGCATAAATAATGGAACAAAGATGATAATTCATTCAAAGACATTCATTTTAACAAAAAATGGTGTTTTCTGCCCACATCTTCTACAACCGATCTTCCAAATCTCCTGTCGATTTTTTACTGTTTTTTTCAAATTTTAATAAGTTTCTTATAGGAAATTTAATTCTCTTCAAGATTCGATGTGCATTTAAGCGTAAACTGCAATAAATAAAAGTTATTTGGGTTTGATTGCTGGCATAACTGACTTTTTACGCGTTTTTTAAAAACATTTTGGCCGCCCAGTATCTCAGAACCTTTTTTCAATTACTTCAATATATTATGTATAGAACTTGTAGTAAATTTAATAGCTTTTTAAAATTTCTAAATTATAGTTTTACATAAAATGCACTGGAAGTGCGTTACTGAGAAAAAATTGATAAAAGTACTGTTTTTAGCGGGTTTTTTCATGATGGGGGAAAAATTAGAAGGTGTAAGAAATAATAATTAAAAAAATAAAAATATGGGTGTATCCATTAGAAATCGTCCAGACCATTCACTGTTTCAAATTCAGGAAAAGGTAGAGAATAACTGGTAAAAATACCATGAAAATCAAAAATCCTCCGTCCACATCCGCCTCTATTCTAATCGTGTTAATTAAGTAACATAGTTTCCCTGCCCACCCTACTGTATATAATTGTTTATTTATTGATTGAGATTTCATTTGTCTGGAATGCGGTACGTATCTCCACTCTACTCCATATTTTAATGTTACTTATTTCATGTGATATTGATATCTTTGTAAATTATCTTTAGTTAGAATTTGTTCTGTATAGCTCTTTCATTATTATACTATAGAAGATGAAGTTTCTTTACACATCTATTTCTTTTTTTATGTTTCAAATATTGACATCCTCGAGCTCAATAGTACATAAAATATTGTATTTAATCGTATTATAATTTTATTCCTGTTGTATCTGTTTAGCCCTGGCGATGACCCACAATGGGGGTCGAAACATTGGCAGAAATAAATAGTTGAAACTACTGAATTGTTTCATTCACTGAACGCCATCCAAATTAATTCCTTCCAGAAAATCAAAAATGGTAAGAAGGATTTCTAATGGATTGACCCGTATGTAATTTTAACTTAATGAATGGATCAAATTATACTGATGGGTGGTTTGTATCGCTGCGGATTGATCTCAGTTACTAAATGTATTTGGTTAATGAAATGTCTTTTGAATTGAAATGGAAGATAGATGCGAATAGAGAAGGGTATTGTTCAAGGGCTGACCTTCGGCTTTCATATCCCAGATCGAAAACTCTAGTCACTATATTTACTCCTATTGATCAACCCTTCCAAGTAAACGACGATGAACGTCCTTTAAAAATGTTTTTATTTTTCCATAGTTCCAGGGTTATCACGATTATTCGGTCATATTTATATGTTTTCGTATTTTAGAACTAATAATCTCGTTAATATAAATCATTACCTAAAAAACATTTTACTTTCACTAACATTTTGTAATAAATATGTAGTCAGGGAATGTAATGCGATCTTGAAAATTTTCGAAGGACAGTTTTCAACAGAAATGCGTTTTTTAGGATCCCTTGAATCCAAAGTGGCTCGAAAAGACCTGTGCGTGTGTCTAGAGCACGCGCACACACACACACTCACATTCATATATATATATATATATATATATACGCTAGGCGTTAAAGTGGCTATAGGTGGGATTCCGCTTGAAGACGTAGCCTGGACGCTCATCTTCACTTCCAAACGCAGAAAAGGGTATTGTCGCATTAGAAGACAAGTCAAAGCTAGGCACTAAGTTTCAGTAACAAAGACGTAGAATCGGAATGGGTGTAGCACCAGCATTAAACTTACACATTCCCTCTCATAGAGCTACTTTACCCCTACTCCTTTAACCATTTTAGTGCCAGACGAAAAACGAGTGCCTATGCGAGATAACCGGCGAATTTGACAAATATGCAACGATTTGGAAAAACGCTATATAAAATCAAACTACAAATGATATTTACATGCTTAAAAATGCCACGTATTCGGGACGGAATAGAGATTAAAGCGACGATAATGATTCTCCGATATCAATAGAAAATAATATGAATAACAAAATTATAAATAATACAAAAATTGAGTTCTATCTATTATGAACAGTTCGACTTTTGTCTGGTGATTGATAATAGTAAATTGATAAGAGTGTAACTTTATTTCCATGTCTTCAACAGACCTTTCTCAATGCTGATTTTTACATAACAGAGATCCTTGAACTATATGTTATTTATTGAAGAAAATTGTATTTTTATGCACGGCAATTTCGACCCGACCCCACACCACTAACTGTGTTCAGCAATATCAATAGCATTAATTCACAAATTCAGACTTTATGCTGGCCATCGTGATTTAAATCTCTGGATGAACTTGACAGACGTGTTAGAAGAAGAATTAACCCTCCTGAAAACCCACATTAGCTAAAATCTTCTGCTGTGGAAGTATGGGAGGAAATCCCGTAAGATGTTGTAGCAAACCTTATTAGAAGTGTCCCTACAAGACTCCAGGCAGTAAGTCAAGCAAGGGAAAGCAATTCCGCTTATTGAAAGTTGAAGTCAACTGAGAAAAAAACATTTTTTTTTTTGTAATATAATTATCGTTAATTTTCTCTTTCCATTTTTATCTTGATTCTTTATTTTTTGTTTCTTAATCTTAATTTTACCTCTAAATCATCCAAACAAAAAAATGAATTAATTTCACAGAATATTTTAAAAGTAGGAGAAGATAGGCTTAACATTCCATGAGTTGTTCTATCAACTCTAAAAAATATTCCTGAGCTTTTTTCTTTCTAAATTAGTGAAAACATGTTCTTGAACACACGTTTCAAGTATCACTGTTCTTTCCCAGGCAAATAAAGGAAAATCTGGATTTCCCTGTCTAAACTAACCAGGATAGCTTGTCAGTTTCAAATTTAACAAGCTACACTCCGAGTTGATATTTTAAGAGAAAATTACTCTGCCTTGCTTAACGTTATCCTATTCACAAAGCGGGGAACTTGGTTGACTCTCAGGAAACAGAATCCAGGAAAAAAACACCAAAAAAAAAACTTAAAAGCAACCCAGATTGAAAAAATCATGCTGATAATTGCCAAGGCAACGCTGATACTATCAACCTATACAAACCCCACTCAACTTGTTGAGCTCTAACGAAATCCTTCAACTGCACGCGTTGGGACGATCTTATAGTGAATTGAGAGAAAAAAACTAACAAAGAAGCTAAAATTTGGATCTTCCATTGTAATAGTAAAACATCTGGTGCGGGCAACACACGACTTTCACTTACCTCCATTTTTAAAATCAATGAAAGAATTTTCAAATACAGTTAGAGATAAAAATACGTGAAACTATTAAAGAATTAATTAAATCGAATTTATATAGGAACATGTGTTTCATTAAAAAATCTATTATATTATTATCTAAAACAATCAGTTAGTTTTATCGGCTTTTTATCACTCTATAATAACGTTTCCGTCTGGAGTTACCTCACACACAGACCTTTTTGCGGACTTGGTTATTTGGACTCAGGGACCCTAAAACGTGTATTTCCGTTGAAAACTGGAATTCGAAAATTTTCACAATCGCAATACTTCCCGTTACTATATATAGTAAGTGAAATTAAAAATGGAGAGTTGAAAAAAGAGTACATTTAAATAGACAGCAGGAATATTGATTGTTGATATTCGAGAATTATTGGAAAATTAAAAAATTATTTGAAAACACAATAATTATGCAGGGCGTATCATAATTTTTTTTTTCATATTTTGTTAGCAGTTACTAGACATTAAGTGGAACAAAATAAATCTTATGACCTATAGTACTAATCTAAACGGTTTGGAAGGAAAATCAAATTTTGAGATTTTTTCTTTTTATGAAAACCATGGATAATAGCAAAAAACTCAAAAATTTATTTTGCTTCCTAACCGTTGACAATCGGACTATGGGCTATATGAACTTTTTTGTTTCTCTTGAGATAGATATAGAATGAAAATATTTATACAATCTTCGTTGCACATGAGGTAACTATTTATATATATATAAATTGCTAATAATATGTATATATTTTTACTTACTTTACTTTATAGGCGTTCCATCAAGGGTTGCCTCCACCAGTCAGTGCAGAGCTCCAAGCGCTTCGGTCCAACCAATCATCTTCTTGGAGGCCTCGGCCAGCCATTTCTTCTTGGACTCCTTCAATCCACCTGCTTCTGGGTCGTCCACGTCCTCTCCTTCCTGGCGGAACCCAATCCAGGATTCTATTGGGCCAACATTCCTCATTCATTCTTTTAACGTGTCCATACCATCTTAGGCGGCGTGCCCCGATCCTTTCATTCACCGATGTACCCACCTCCATCCTCTGGCGAATAACTTCATTCCTAACTTTGTCCAGCCTGGTGACCCGTATACACCTTCTCCAGAAATCCATCTCCACCGCTTGCACCCTCGAATACAAACGGGAGTTCATTGTCCATGTTTCTGAAGCGTATGTCAGGATAGACTCAACTATGGCTGAGAAAATTCGGCGTTTGTTCTCGGAAGATATCTCCGTATTCCAAAGGACTGGATGTAACATTCGGGTAGCCTTACGGGCCTGTTCCACCTTCTTTCTCACGTCATGCTCAGACGACCCGGCAGCATCCAAATAAGATCCAAGATATTTGAAAACGTCCACCTTTTTACAAGTTTCGCTGTCTACCCGAAGCGCACCAGTGTCATTATCGCCAATGGCCATGTACTCGGTCTTCTCAAAGTTAATTTTTAAGCCCGCCGCTTCATAGCAGGACTTCAGTGACAATATCATTATTTCGAGATAGACTTTCCGCCTCGCAAAAACGACCTGGTCATCCGCAAAGAACAAAGATATCAGCTGCTCGTCGTCAATGAACGGCCCAACATCCCCACATTGCTCGTACCATGGCTTCACCGATTCATGCAGGTATATCTTAAAAAGTGTAGGTGACATACTACACCCCTGCTTTAATCCCTTGGTACCATGAAAAGGGTTAGAGAGATGGTTCCCACATCTTATGTGATATATATCATTGCTGTACAAGTGCCTCACAGCCTTTATCAATGACCCACTTATACCAGCCTCTCTAAGTGCCAACCACAGTCTCTCCCTGGGTACATTATCATACGCCTGTTCCAGGTCGATAAACGCCATATGGAGTTGCTGCTTTCTTTCTTGGGACTTCTCAATAAGCTGGCGAAGAACAAATAAGTTGTCCGTACATGACCGGCCCGCTGTAAAACCTGCTTGCTCCCGAGGGGTAAAATATGCCTCCTCTAGCTTGTCCCGGAGCATTCTACCCATAATCCTGGTAACGGAGCTTTGTACGCATATTCCTCGGTAGTTCCTGCACACTTTTCTGTCTCCCCTCTTGTATATTGACGAAATATAACCAGCTCTCAGATCTTCCGGGATATCATCTCCCTTGAGAACAAGATTAATCACATCCGTCAAAAGAGTGACCAATTTCGCACTTCCCGCTTTCAGGAGCTCCATAGCAATTCCGCCTGGTCCCGGAGATGTCCCAGTCTTTGTCTTTGACAGGGCCCGTTGAACATCGTCCTCCTTCACCTGTACCGGTGTTTTATCTGCTTCAGACTCGGTGTCATTTTTCCTATTTGTAAACTGTGGCCTATCTTCAGTTAGAAGAGTTTTGTAGTGGTTTTCCCACTCCTTTTCCTTAATAGGGGAAAGTATATTTCCTTTCCTTGATGCCCGCAACTTTTTCAGTACGCTCCAGGACTCCCGGACTCGATTGAACCCTAACGTACTGTTGATCCGTTGGCAACACCTTTCCCATGAAGCGTTCTTGGCTTTTGTTACCATTTCTTTTACCTTCCGGTTCAGGGTTCTATATGTCACCCAGTCCTCTCTCATAGCGGAGGAAAGATATTTTCCATAAGCTGTCTTCTTTTCTCTTACCAGCTGGGCTACTTCTTGTGACCACCAATCCGGCAGCCGTCGCTCATCCTCCTCTCCAAGAGCCTCCCTCGCCGCCAAATGAACACATTCCTTCAAATGCCCATACTTCTCTTTCGCTGTTGACCCATAAGATACATCTATCTTTTCATCCAATCTCCATTGGTACAGAGTTCTAACACTTGTGTCACCCAGAAGCTGTAAGTTGTACTTTGGAGTGTCCAGAGCACATGTATCATGTTTCTCATGCCTATATTTTGACATTCTCCAAGGGAAGAGGATTTTGGCTCTCAGCATATAATGGTCACTGCCACATTCCCATCCTCTGAAAACTCTCACATCCTCCACCTTGAATGAACATCGTTGCCTTGTGATGCAATAATCCAACATCGAGGGCTGGAAACCCGGTTTGTTCCACGTGTTCTGATGGATTTTCTTATGTCTAAAAAAGGTGTTTTGAATTTTAAGATCGAATGCCTCACAGATATCTATGAGTCTCCGACCATTATCCGTCACCATCCTTTCACCAAAACGTCCAACCACCCGGCTACCAATTTCCTGTTCCACCCTCGCATTGAAATCACCAGCAAGAATGATCTCTGTGTTAGGCCGCACTTTTTCCAAAACATCTCTTAGGCTTTCCTCAAAAGAATCTTTTATCACCTGCGGTTCGTGGTTCCCTGGTGCATACACTCCTATAACCACTACACTCCTCCCCCAGAGGTTGAGATCCACTCTCATCAGCCTCTCGGAATATTCCTCGCAATGTGTTATTCTATTCTTTAGCTTTTTCTTCACCACGACAGAGACACCCGCTTTTGCTCGTTCTTCCTTTGGCACACCACTCCATAAATGAACATAATCTCCCATCCATTCCTGCCCCTTTCCTTTTATCTTGGTTTCTGTAAGTACGATCACATCTAACTGGGATCCAGATATCTCTCTTTGTACTTCTTGTTTCTTATTGGATAAACTTTGTACATTCCACGTTCCGAAATGAAGGGTCCGTATCCGTTTCCATTTTCTTTTTCCATATAATCCGTCCGAATCCGAGGCTCTGTTTTGACTGTTTTTAGCAAAGCAAATTTTACACCGTTGAGCAGCTAACCCAAACGACAACCCCCAACCTGGAGGACCGGGGTTTTCTTTCAGGATTTTCCTTTCCTTAGACAGACTGCCATCACCTGGTTAACGAGTTCCATCTACCCGGGTTTTTCTTCGGAGTTGTCCTTCTCCTAGGCGGAGTCCCGCTCTAGGGGACAGCGCTTATTTAGTGGCGGCGCTCCTCGCCACGTCACCGAAGTCGTCTCAAGGCCTACTGGGGTATTTGGTGGGCATGGCCACGCCACGAACCATGCCCCCCCCGCCTTAGACTCGGCCGCTCATGATCCGGGGCTGGTATTCATCATATTTCCAGCTATCCTGCCGGCATGACCCGAAACAGGACATTGCGCTATTAGCCATTGCGACCCGCCTGGTACCTAGAGCTATAGGTTCCCTTTGGGAGGGCAGGTATATATTTTTTATAGTATAGTTAATATGTTTTTATAGTATAATTTTTCAATATTTTTTATTTCATGTATTTCTTTTTTCTTTGTACATTATTTTTAGTCATTATTTGCTTTGTAAGCCGTCTCATTATTATACCTTTGTTATTGTAATTTAATTAATTGCTTTCTTTACACATCTAGTTCCTTTTATGCACTTAATATTGACATTCTCTAACACAATAGTTTTTAAAATAGTATATTTAATCTTATTTTAAATGTATCTCTTTTGTATTTTTTTAGCCCTGATGATGATGAAACGTTGGCAAAGAATAAATGGTTGCAACTAATCAATTGTTTCATTCACATACCGCCACCCGGACTAATTCCTTTTAATAAATACTTGTCATTTATATATTTTTTTCATTTTCATCGTTATTTTTTTTTAATAATATATGACCATAAAGCTGTCATTTTACTTTTATTTTTTTATCTTATAATAACATAAACATAATGATTATTTATTATAATCTTTAATATTTTCATGAAGTAAGAATGGTTGGCTGTGTGTATATATGAGAGAAATTGGTCGAGAGTGTAGTAAAATGAACACAAAATTAAGTATAGACTTAATGTACTGGTGCCTAGTTAAATTAAGTTTATAATTAATTTTGTGTTCATTGGACTGCAAACTTAACCAACTTCTTCTATTTATAATTTTCAGTTTTATTAGTATATTTGGCAAGTTTTTTACTACTATTTTTGTTCTTATATTTTATTTTTATGGTACCTTCTCCCAGAATAAAATTTCTTTTCTATTTCTAAAGGAAGATACTTTTATTAAATATCCTTTTATAAAATAAATATTTCAATACACTATAATAACCTGAATACAATATTATTCTTTTGATAGACATCGGAAAAAAGCTTAAATATTTAGAGTATTTATGAGTTGACAGGTAGAGCTTTACTAGTTCCAACAGAGCTATTCTAGTCTACAATCGATAATAGCAAAGATGATAGTATTGTTAGAAATATAGTTAACAATGGATAAGGTTAATTAATAAATAAATTTTTTTTAAATAAAAATTAATAATTTTTTACATTTTTTAATGTTAACATCAATTAAAGGACTTTTAAATCTAGTTAGAGTTTTAAAAGTTTAAAGTTTGTTTTTATAAAATAATATAACAATATAAATTATTATCTGCAACAATGACATAACCGCATTTCGTCACTCCGTTGCTTTACCCAACTTTGTATATTATATGAGGTATATTTAGTTTCACTTATCCTAAATGAAATATATGGTAAAGGAAAGTATTGCGTTCCTGATGGTTTTCAAATCCCAGTTTTCAACGGGAATACACATTCTAGGGTTTCCTAGAACAAAAGTCTGTGTGTACGTGTGTGTGGTCTAGTGAGAAAAAGAAAACTAGTACGAAAATGAAATTTCATATTTAAGAAAACTCTACGCCCGAGATGTTACAACAAATTTTTCACCAAAATCGGCTACAAAATCGGAAGTGCTTTTACTACTTTTACATGCATTTTGCACCTTTTTACGATTTTCTCAAAAACGCCTGCAACGATTTTGATTAAACTCGCTATATCGATCTAAAATTTAATGGTCTTTAATTATAATTTAGGTTTCATTCAGATCAAAATGGTCTAACAGGGCTTAAATAATGATATTTTAAATTTTCTTTCTCTAAAGTACCTTTAATTTAGTTGATTCTATAAAAATAACTATAAAATCTTGTTACCACTGATGAAAAACAGGTAAATATATAAATTGAATGAATTCGATACCCAACTAAAGGAGAAAAAAAAAAAAAAAAAAAAAAAAACCTGTACCACTACAACTTATAAAGAGTTTTAGGCTCAGTACATGTAAAGATTCGTACTGTTTCTAGGCCAACGGCCGTGCAACGACGTGATTCGGCCAAGATCACGCTCAGCCGTCAGGTTTTCCCCCTTTTTTTTGGGTACCCACTTTATGGAGGCTGGTTGTGCCCAGGAGGGTCTCCATGCCCCAGGATCGCCCCCCCCCCCTCCGGCTGAAATAACAGAATAAATAATATTCAGCCGCAGCGGGATTCGAACCCAGGACCCGGAGCACATTAGACTAGCGCTATACCCTCTAAACCACGCCGCTCCTCTAAAAAAAAAAAAAAAAAAAGGAGGAAAAAAGGAGAAAACAAAAAAATATTTTTCAATCCAATTTTTTGTTTTTGAACATAAGACCAGTAATATCATGTACGATATACCGTTGGAAAGCTAAAGATTTTAGAAAATATCTTATACTCAAGCTTTTAAAAGTTAATAGAGAATGATGAAAAGAAGATAAAATTAACTGATTATTTTAGATAATAATATAATAGATTTTTTAATAAACACTGTTTCTATATAATTGATTATTAATTCTTTAATAGTTTCACGTATTTTAATCTCTAACTGTATTTGAAAATTCTTTCATTGATTTTAAAAATGGAGGTAAGTGAAAGTCGTGTGCTCCCCACCGGATTTTCGAGATACTGCTATGACCACAAAAGTGAGTAAAACGGTATTTTCTTTTATAAATAGTCAGAGTTCAGGGAATGAATTAAGGACCTAAAAAAAGAAAACACAGTCCTATAGGCATGTGTCCGAAAAGGCTCAGTTAGTTTAATAATTAGTTATATAAAAAAAATTAGTAAAAAAAAAACGAAAAATTAGTTATATAAAAAAATTAGTAAAAAAAACCGAAAAATTAGTTATATAGTTTTGTTCATTTATTAAGTATATACTCGTACATTATTATTATTTTTCACTAATATTAGTACTCAAATTGAATATTATAATTTAAACGTTATTCTTGCAATAAAGGCTTTATTCATATATATCTGATTCCAAATGAAAGCCAAAAAAATATCTTTAGACGGTGTGGAAAAATCTTATGGATTTTTCGGGCTACATTAAAAATTGATGTTGCTAATTACACGGAGTGCAACATCGGGAAAATTAATTGCTAAGTGCTTTTATCCAAGAATATGAATCAATACTATGTTCAAGTCATGAATTCTAAGGAAATTCTGTTAGTAAAAATACTTTTTCCTTGAACGTTTTAATTATTAATCTTACAAAAATAATTGTATTTTTTTTTCTTGGATTCGTATACATGTATATATGTGTACCTACCTCTTTCTCTTTGTTGATCTGACTCCAAAAATGAATATATGGTGTTTTTATAATTATACGCATTTCAATGACGCGTATTAATGAAAACGTTTTAATTTTAGGAAAAGAAATGAAGGGAAAAGAGCGTAGGTTGGAAAGTTTGTTTATACGATATCGACCTTTTGAAAGGATCGATATCTGTTTGCGTGACTAGCCTTCTATCTCTATGGCAACTTCCGTTATACTTCACGTTTTCCTTTTTAGAGATAGATCTTACACACACACTCCTGAATATATATAATTTATTTAAAAAATAAGAAAAGAAAGAAATACGTAAAAAAAAACAAAAAAACAATGAAAAACGCTGCAAAGGATTACGCATTAGTTTTATTTATTTATTTTATTGATACATGCAATGGTGATGTTTACCGACGTAAAATATTGCTTTTTCAAAGATATTAATAACAGTTCATAGTTAGATAAATTGAGAAAGTATATGTATGAAAGGTAGGTGGGGATATGGAGAAGGCTAATAAATGTAGTGACTAACATAATTTATTTGCAATAAAAATAATACAGGAAAAAATTAAAAATAATAAGTATAAACTATTCATTATAAAATAATCATAAGTTTAATAGGGGAGCTTTAGATCGATTCATATAATTTATTTATTTTTTAAATGATCTAATAAAGTTGGGATGTATGTACGGTTGTCATTTAATAAAGTATTTAAATGACATGGATCCAACCCCCGTGGCAGTATCCTCTCAAGTATCTCAATCTCAAATTGTTATTCTATTCTCTCACCCATGAACCCAACGTATTGGCCTACATCTCTCCGAAAACGCCCTGATATCCTCGATATATTTGTCTCCTCTCAGATATCCTCCTCCCAAACTATGATCGAAACCCTGAATGACCTTTCATCAGATCACAGTCCAGTTCTGCTATCCTTGCATTCGAGCTTTGTTTCTAAACCCCCCATCACCTAATTAATTACAGGACGAGTGGACTGGGACGGATTCCGATGCGACTTGGAGAATACATTGGACCTAAAAATTCCACTTAAGACTAGACATGACATTAATAAAGCTGTAGGAATACTGACTGCTATGTTTTTGCCCGGCTGCTTTTCTAAGGCAACGGTAGCTTCAAAAACTAGCTTACTTACTATATTTAGTCAATATATAAACTATATTTAATGATACCATGGATCTCCTTTCCAAAGGTATCGTGTTTTCCAATCCAATAGGTGGCATGCAGGGTAAGATTAGAGTAAACAAGATTCAATTAATATATTACTATAATTATTAATTTACACATATAAGTTATATTAACCCGTTGCCTAGAACTCTGATTGAGAATACTGAGGGACATTTTACTACCTTTGCCATACAATATTACAAATAACAATTTACCTTTGAAACACTTAACCGGCTGGCGAATGTGAAATCAGTCTTAGGTCCCCTTTCTTGGCATCATCCTCCAGCTGCGGAATCATCCTCCAGCTCTCAGAACCCCGACGGCCACCTCCTCTTCTTGTAGATAGAACCCGACTCACTCCTCTTGAGGATCAAACTTGACTAACTCCTCGGTTCTTCTCTCTCATTCTTGTCACCTCGGGTGGGCCGAGATGGGAAGTACCCCGGTTGGCGGTATAGCCTTTGTGCTATTATCCTTATCTTTACACCCATCTTAATATTCTTGTTGGCCGCCGCTGGGGGAAACTACCAGAGGTTTCTGGTACCGCTGGGGGGCCCATACCGATGGGAAATCTAGGGGTCTAGGTAAACACCTTTTGATGTTTTTGCCGACAAAGGTTCGTTATCATTAATTGTTTAATATTAAAATTATTTAATTATAAACTCCCCTCAGTATCCTCAATACATTACATTTCCCCCAGTCTGCGAGAAAAGAAAAATTAAAAACCGTAAGGTTTTTGATTTTTCTTTTATTATTATATCATCAAAACATAAACACCAAGAACTAATAACTACTACTATACAATGACATTCTCTTACAGAAGCTATAACAAATAACCAACACATTACAATACCATTTACATATTTGTAACCGTTACTTTAACAGATATAATTGTATGTTATAATCGTTTAATGCTAGTTTATATTAAAACACTTTGCAAGGACAACATATCAAAACGGTATTTAACTATATAAATTAACATATCTAGTTATCTACAAGATTTTTAACAAAATACAAATTTTTTTCTTTATATGAATATTGGCTTATGAATATAAGCTTACTTTTCGTTAAGTATTTTTATTCGTTATCAAAGCTACAAAATTAATATTTACAAAAACAATTTTCATTATGTATTCTAATTTTTTACAATCTACAAAATACATATTTACAAACACAACTTCTCATATTTGAGAATTTGATTAATAGCTTAATTGATTTCTTAGATACAACTGTTGTATTATATTTCATCATTTAACTATGAAGTCTTTTATAGTTTATAAACATATTCTAGTTATTCACAATAAACTATTTACAGTTACAATATATTTATAATTCCTGAAATATGTTTTATGATAAATTATAAATTCATCCACTTCTACATCTTTTGTGGCAATCTGTCCAGATATCTAATTTGTAAAAATACAAGAAATAATGTCTAAGTAATACTTTTCTATTGTGTGGCAAGTTATGAAAATCAACAATGAATTTACTTTAAGGTTTTTCATTTCCTTTTTAATTTGAAATTAAACTAATATTTTTAATAAAAGCACTCAGTATTCTCAATATATTTAAAATTATAAATATTCTCTTTCATCTTCCATTTTGTCTAGTCAATTATAAATAAAGCCACAATCGTGGTAAATAAAAATTCAGAATTGAATTGTCACTACGAGGTAAATAAATGGAATGGATCTCAGGTATAGCTTAATGGTACACATTAAAATTTATTATACTATTTCCTAATTATCATTTTTATTTTATTTATGTCTGTGACAAAATTAAAAGGATTTACGAGCGCAAATTCAGTAAAAATAAAAAAATTGAGCCCCCTTGAATTAATATAACTTTTAGCGTTCACATTATGGATCAATATAAATACAACCTCAGGACTCTGGGCGTACAAAGAAGATTTCTTAATCTTCACAATAATTAAAAATATCAATCCCGCTTTCGGGGTATACGGAGGCATAACAGCAACTCCACATTAAGGGTTCTTCCCTTTGACGAAACAAATTATAAGGTAACAATCCTATAGTAAGAATGAATGGAGGACCCATGTCTACTCCACCTTAGAGGGTAATTATTCCCTGGTTACGACGACAAATTCCATATTTGGGTTGAGAGAAAAAATAAATATTCGATCCAACGCTTATGATATTATTTAAGAGAGCTCATTATTACTAAGTTATCAATTTATTACTAATGAAAGAAATGTCTTTTGACGGTCAAACCAGGCAGCATCGATTCCTACTGTGAAAAATTAGGATAAAAACAGAGTACTTTTCAGTTAAAATTAGGTCATTGAATTCTCTACCTATGTTAAATTATTTCGTTAATAATAACAGGATTATAATCCGATAATTCACCCTAAGATCCATCCATATTTATCTATAAAATCTATGCCTAATCCTAATCATCTAAACAATAAAGTACTAATTTTAATATATACAACAATCTAAATTCTACCTATACAACAATCTAACTATTTACAAAATATGTACAAATTATTTACAACTTCCAGTCCGGTTCGACCTGAACATAGTTCAAAGCTTCCCGGTTATAGCTCGTCTGACGGAGGGAACGCTAATTACCCCTTTTTATCCCCTGGAATAGGATAAAGACTGCCGTGCACTACCATAATATGGTATGCGTTCTCTCCTAACATGGTCCAAGACCATATAACCCTCATAAAATACATATACTATCAATTTAATGATAAACTGTTGGCTTTGCACATCTCTGTAATAATGAACTTTACCTATTATCATTAATGAACAATTATAGACGACGGGAAAACTCCTTTGAAAATTATTTAAAGTGGCTAACCTACAAGTTACCGGCTGGGGCCTAATTTGGGAACTTATGAAACTGAGTAGATTTCTGAAAGATGCATCTTTTTCTTCATTAGGCTTCCTATATTGGACCTTATCTTCTTTGATGTTGATACTTTCTTCTACATCTAAATCGCAGATTATTCGGGACCTGTCTTGGGTTTCTTCATTGTTCAAAAACTTGACGGTAGGCGTCATTGATAAGGTAGGATTTTCACTCTCTCTGACTTCAGGCTTCCTTTCTATTTCTACCTCTTCACTTATTCTAATACGAGGTTGATTTTCTGTCTTGAGCACTCCACTAGGTTCAGCGTTATTAATTTCTTCTTTATCTTCCGTGGAGGCCGTCTTCTGAATTTGGGGTTTCAGACATTTAGGGCAGGCTGTGGCTGCATTTGAGCGTAACTCATCTATCATTGTCTTGGCAGTTTCTACAAACAATTCGAATTTCTTATTCATTATAGCTATTTTCCTTTGTTCATCTTTTTTTTCTTTAATCTGGTTTTGAATTTGTTGGAGCATTTTTAATATTAGTCGCTGTTCCTCGTTTGGCATTCTATTAAACCCTTCCTGTGTTTTTTTCAGGATCTGTGACTCAACTTTATCCAAAAGTGAGACTATTTTGGCAAAATCTAGACCAGTTTCTTCTTCTGGTCGCTTAGGCTCTGGTAGCATATCTACTCTTGACGCCATAATTAACAATCGTGTGCGTAAGAAATAACCCCTTTTAATAAAATATTCGAAAAATCTTGATGTGGGTTTAAACGCTAGCACGACAAGTATAATACACGAAGAAAATAATAAAAAATATCCTCAAGAAAGAACAAAATGCAAAAAATAATAGCCAATTGTATAGATCCATGAACCGTAGGAGCATGATTAATATATAAGCATAACAAAAATCATTACTAACAAGGAAAGTTATGTTTTTGATAAGCAAATATAAACAGATGATACTTTTACCTTATATGATGCCATATTATATGATTAAAATAATCTAATAACCCTGATGCCACGTAAAAGAAAAAAAAAATATATATTACTTGTTAATTTAATTATTGATATGAAGTATAGTGGATTGGTAAGTACGTCCCCACAATCGGATGCCATTTAAATGCTATGTTTTGCCCGGCTGCTTTTCTAAGGCAGCGGTAGCTTCAAAAACTAGCTTACTTACTATATTTAGTCAATATATAAACTATATTTAATGATACCATGGATCTCCTTTCCAAAGGTATCGTGTTTTCCAATCCAATAGGTGGCATGCAGGGTAAGTTTAGAGTAAACAAGATTCAATTAATACATTACTATAATTATTAATTTACACATATAAGTTATATTAACCCGTTGCCTAGAACTCTGATTGAGAATACTGAGGGACATTTTACTACCTTTGCCATACAATATTACAAATAACAATTTACCTTTGAAACACTTAACCGGCTGGCGAATGTGAAATCAGTCTTAGGTCCCCTTTCTTGGCATCATCCTCCAGCTGCTCTCAGAACCCCGACGGCCACCTCCTCTTCTTGTAGATAGAACCCGACTCACTCCTCTTGAGGATCAAACTTGACTAACTCCTCGGTTCTTCTCTCTCATTCTTGTCACCTCGGGTCGGCCGAGATGGGAAGTACCCCGGTTGGCGGTATAGCCTTTGTGCTATTATCCTTATTTTTACACCCATCTTAATATTCTTGTTGGCCGCCGCTGGGGGGAAACTACCAGAGGTTTCTGGTACCGCTGGGGGGCCCATACCGATGGGAAATCTAGGGGTCTAGGTAAACACCTTTTGATGTTTTGCCGACAAAGGTTCGTTATCATTAATTGTTTAATATTAAAATTATTTAATTATAAACTCCCCTCAGTATCCTCAATACATTACATGACGGACTCAATAACTAACAGTATAAAAGATAATACTTCATCCACATTCAACATCAATACTACTCCACAGACTGCACTGCCACAGCACATTTGTATCTTATTAAGAGAAAAACGCAGAACAAGATCGAAGTGACATAGGACAAGATATCCTTCAGATAAAACAAATTATACAAAATTTACCAACAAACTAAAATCAGAACTCAGGAAATTCAAAACTCAAACTTTACTTAACATGACCGAAAACCTCACTACCACCGATAACTCACTGTGGACGACTCCTAAAGTTCAAAGATTTTAATCATCCTCTCCTAAATGAATCACAATCCTGGACAAGATCAGACGACGAAAAATCCCGGACGTTCGCAGAACATCTCTCTAAAATAACCCTCATCCTGATATCCTTAATCCTCATCACCTCGAATGTATTGAAGCAGAACTGGATATTCCCCTCCAAATGAACCTTCCCCCTAAAGCTTTCCATCCATCCGAAATATCAAACATCATCCAGAGTTTACCATCTCGCAAAGCTACTGGACATGATCTTATAACTTCCCATATCCTAAAACTACTTCCTCGAAAAGCCATCCTATATCTCACTTACATCTGTAATGCCGTTCTCCGATCCACGTATTTTCCCGCTTCCTGGAAATTATCCATCATTAAAATGATCTCCAAACCCAAAAAGCCTCCTGAATACCCATCCTCCTACCGTCCTATCTCTCTTATATGCATCATGGGTAAAATCCTGGAAAAACTTCTGCTTAAACGCATATTTCTTATCCTTGATTCCAATCACATTATCCCAGATCATCAGTTTGGTTTCCGAACATCCCACTCCACTATCCAGCAATGCCATCGTGTGGTGGACGTTGTCTCGTCTACATTGAAGCGCGGATTGTACTGCACGGGAGCCTTTCTCGATGTAGAACAGGCCTTTGACCGAGTATGGCACCCGGGATTGCTTTACAAACTCCGTAAATTCCTTCCACCTACAAACTTCCTCATTATCCAGTCCTATCTCACAGGCAGGTCCTTCAAAGTAAATCATAATAATTCCTATTCATCCCTTTTTAATCAGTATGCAGGTGTTCCTCAAGGCAGTATTTTAGGACCCATCCTTTACACAGTTTATACATCTGATATCCCATCCCATCCTAGCACTTTCCTTTCTACCTATGCTGATGACACTTGTGTGTTATCAGTCAACAACGATCCAATTATTGCCTCTCAAACTCTTCAATCCCATATCAGAGACCTTGAAGTATGGTGTCAGATTGGAGAATAAAAATAAATTCCAATAAATCCCACCAAATAACCTTCACCCTTCGTCGTAAACCTATGACAACCTGCCCAACAGTATCCTTCAATAACACTCCTCTTGTCCCAGTTGAACAGATCCGATACCTAGAACTGCACCTGGACAAACGTCTCACTTGGAACCCTCATACAAGACTGAAAAGACAAGAAACTGCTCGACGTTTTCGACTACTTCAACACTTATTGGACAAACGCTCAAACCTTCCACTTAAGTACAAAAGACTCATCTACATGACTATCATAAGACCAATATGGACTTACGGAGTAGAGATTTGGGGCTCTACTAAACCATCAAATTCATCTCGTCTCCAATCCCTACAATCCAAAATCCTTCGAAAAATCCTCAATGCTCCTTATTTTGTCACAAATAAACTCATCCATAATGACCTTAATATTCCCTTTGTTGCTGACTTGGCCCGAACCAGGTACCACTCCTTTCATGACAAACTTCATTCCCACTCTAACCCACTAGTTTCAATCCTTGCTTCCTCTACAATCCCTGATAATCCTCCGAGACGTCTGAAAAGAAGATGGCCCCGAGACCTTCTTGTTTAACATAGTCTTTGGGGAGCTGCCAATGGGTAGTATCCCTACATATGAATCATGTCAACTTATCTTGTATCACATTTACTAAATGTATTTTATTATACAGTTGTAAATACCAATAAATGTATTTAAAAAAATGACATGGAAGGTCGACGATTATCAGTTGCCTGCAGTCTGTCAGTAAGTGTTTTATTGTGATAGGTACGTTACACTGTTCATAGTAAGGTCTTGGTGTTATAATCAGTAAATGTTGGTGGGTTAATCGTGAGTGTCCTATTCTGAGTCTTAATTTATTAGTTCGGAATAATTATATTACGGTATTACAATTAATATAGTTGTGTGGGAAATTAACTTACATGTATAGCAAACAACTATTCTAAGAGCTTATGAAAGACGATTCAGCAACTTTAAATTAAAGAAAAATGGCCTACTATTGCTAAGTTCAAAAAGCTACATGTCTTAAATGATTTCAATTATTGGTTTTAGTTTTTTAGCGAATTATATTCTCTATTGAATAAATAAAGAGAAACCAAAGCTTATTGTTATGGGTGTATGTAGGTAATAATCTGTTCCGCACAACACACACCTCTTATTCACCTCTGTTCTAAAAACCATTCAAGAATTTTTAAATATAGTTATGTAAGTAAAAGTAAAAAGGTTAACGAATCAATTAAATTTAGTTTCGAGAGGAACATGCGTTTTATTAAATAATCTATTATATTATTATTTGCAACAATCGTTTTGTTTTATCGACTTTTCATTCTTCTCTGTTAACTTTTACAGTTTTGTATATAAGGAAGCATTTTTTTCTAAAATCTTTAGCTTTCCAACGGTATAATATACATCTATATTAAAGCTCTCATGTTCAAAAAGACAAAAATTACATAATAAACATTATTTTGGCTCTTTTCTCTCTGAGTTGGATTTGGAATTCGTTCAACTTATTTATTTACGTTTTTTTTATCAATGTTAACAAGATGGTATGGTTAATTTTTTCGAATGAAAGGTACTTTAGAGGAAGAAAATTTAAAATATCGGCATTCAAACCATGCCAGACTATTTCAATCAGAATGAAACCAACATGATATTAAAACCAATTAAATTTTACATCGATATTGCGAGCTATTGTTCCCCAACTGAGCATTTTCGGACACATGCCTATAGGACTGTGTTTTCTTTTTTTTTAGGTCCTTAATTCATTCCTGAACTCTGACTACTTAACCCTGTATATTTATAAAAGAAAGTACCGGAAAACCTTTCTAATTCCTTTAATTTTTTAGATATCAAACCAAATAAAAATTTAACAATAAGATAAGGACATGTTTTGTATTTTTTGTCCTCACAACTTATTGCCTAAATAGTGAAGAAAGTTGTTTACAAAATTCTCAAAAATGAATAAAAAACTAGATTTGTAACAAGATAAAATTACTTAAAGGGAAAGAGACTCACTTTTAATTATTGTTTATTATATAGCATAGTCTTAGTCCTAATTGCTGTAAAAATTTCAATCTTGAGATCATAGTAATTTTTTTTATATGAATTTTCAAAATTTGCGAAAATTGATTTTTCGCGATGTTTACACGGAAATATCTCAAAAGGGACTGAGTGAAAAATTATGAAACTATTGGGTTGTGTCATATGAAATGTCCGTTTTCAAGGCAAAGGATTTTTATTAAAAATACGATATGAAAACAAGATAATTTTATTAGAAGTATATAATATGGTGGGTGCGAAAAGAACTTCGTAGCCCAGTTCTTTCAATTTTTGCACGGTATTTTTTGAAAATTGCCGCTCAGTGAGCTCATGAGGTACCCATGTATCGAGCTTACTTTTACAGTAGCTTTTACTTTCCCAGTACACTTTAAATGTCTAGAAACGGTAGATGCACTTGCATTTAGTTGTGCTGAGAGTCCTTTAACAGTTTGGTAGGGGTTTCCTTCTACTGTATGTTTGAGAACATCGTTGTCTATTACGGACGAAGGTCTTCCTCGGGGCAAGTTTTTCAAGTCGGTATCCCCAGCTGAAAACTTAGCAAACCAACGGCGAATGGTCCGTTCATTGACACTCCCTTGTAAATATTTCTAGCAGCCTCAGCTGCTGAATGGCCGAGTTTAAACTATACAAAAATATTACTCGAAAATCGCGTGTTTCCATGTTCATATTTGTAGGTATACTAAAAATTGGGTAATTGATTGGGAAGCTAATGTTTATAATACAAAGGTAGAGGATTAGTAACTGTTTACTTTAAATATGTAAACATTCGGAAGAAAACAACAGAGACCTGCAAAATCCTTTATGTATTTCAGAAACTATAAAAACGGACATTTCATGTGAAACAACCCAATAATACAAATTAGTTATCTATACGATCTGTTTAAGCGATATAAATTTGGTCTTTGAGACTAAGCTGGTTCCGGAGTTATAAAACTTGCTTGAATGTCAAAATAACGTTTTCTTTAAAAAATATTAACTCCGGTAATATATCATATTTAAGAACCAAACAAAATCTAGGATGATAATGAGAGTATTTTATATAATTTTGATCATTACAACACATTACTTAAGTAGCCAAGAAAATGGTTTAAAAAAATCACGAAAAATTACACCAACTGAAACCTTTGGCGGGCTATGACAAGGGAGGTTTTGTTAATCGTCTGTGCAGCGGATTTTCCTTTTCAGAAAAAAAAAAATCATTAAATGACGAAAATTAATTTTTCTCTTCCATTTTGAGCAGACAAAATACCACTTAAAGATAAGGAATCTCGGTTAAAACTGGTGTATAAAAGCACCTTAACTATTCATTTTTAGGAATATGTAAACATTATTGACCAAGTAAACATGATTTTACAAACACAGAGAGGATTAAATTGAAATGTTGAAAAACTATACGAACTTATTTTAAAACCCAATATAACCAATACATTAAAGCATATTGGATTTTGAATCATTTTTTTGTTTTTGTTTTTTGCAGGGAGCGGCGTGGTCTAGTGGATAGAGCACTAGTCTGCTGTGCTCCGGGTCCTGGGTTCGAATCCCGGCTGTAGCAGAATATTATTTATTCTGTTAATTTAGTCGGGGGGCGACCCTAGGGTATGGAGATCCTCCTGGGGCAGACCCAGCCTCTATAAAGTGGGTACCCAAATTAATTGGGGAAAACCTGGCGGCTGAGCGTGATTAAGGCCTAATCACATCATGGCACTGCCGTTGGCCTAGAAACAGTACGAATCTCTATATGTACTGAGCCCAAGACCCTTCATGGGTTGTAGTGGTACAGGTTTGTTTTTTGCAGCTTCCAATGGAAACACGTTGATTTTTTGTTTTTTTAAGGCCTACTGAGTCCAAAGTATAGTCTTTGACGTTTTAAGAAACTGATATTTCATAATTTAGGTTCTTATATGTCTAAGATGTTACAGCAACTTCTTCGCCCATATCAGAAGAGCCACTTCTTTACTACGCTTTTTGGATCATTTTGCGATTTTCTCAAAAACTGCTATAATGATTCTAAATAAACTCTCTATATCAATGTAAAATTAAATGGACTTTAATATCATGTAAGTTTAATTCTGATTGAAATAGTGTGACAGGACATAAATGCCAAATTTTGTAAATTTCTTCCTCCAAAGAACCTTAAATTTTTTTTTTCGTAATAATTAACCATATCTTGATGTTAGCATTAATAGAACAAAGGTAAATATAAAAAATGACGCACAGACTTATAACTTAAAGTTCCATTAGAAATAAAATTAAGAACCTGACAGGTCTCGCCTGCCGAACTGTGAACAAAGGCACATGAGATGACCCATTTCTGATCGATTTCTTCAACACATTTCCAGGTATTGTTGTCTCTTTTACTCTCCTAATTTTAAAACACCATGTTATTATTTTATTTTGATTATTAATTTATTTTGCTTGAGATTGTGCAGAGACAGATTATTAAGGTAATTTTGGGTATCAATAAAAGACCTCCATCAATTAATATATTCTCGGACCTTACTGTAATGTCTGCAAAAAAATTATACTTGGTCTCAATTATGAAGAAGCTGTATTTTAGACGGGATGAGCTAGTCGGGAAGATTGACCACCGTTTTTCTACAAGACTGAAAAATTACTTTAGCTTAGTTGTACCAAGACCAAAACATACCTGGACGACTCACCAGAGGTATTATTCCATTGCTACTGCTTACAATAATATTCCTTCAAATTTTCGATTTTCTCACACAAATCCTCCAAAGTATTCAAATTACTACAATGTTAAAATTTGGGTGAAATCCCTCAGTGAACAAAACATTTCTGAATTATTGAATCCAAATTACTCATCGCTATAGACATGTCTTCAATGCCAGCCTGCGTCACTTATTCTGATATTTATCCTGTATACAAGTAATAAGTATTCTTTATTGCCTTTTGATTTGGTCAATTACTGTTTCTTGCTGTGTACAATGTTATGTTTCTTTATAATTGTTTATTATGTAATTCAATCTTGTATTTACTTGCCTTAATCTTATATCTTGTATATATGAATTTGTATTCTTTATGAATACAATATTTTTGGTTTAGTCAATAACTGTTTACTGTTTCCTGTAATTGTTTTTTGTATTAATTAGGTATTATATAATACTATTTTGTATTTGCATGCCTTAATTTTATATCTTGTATATATGTATATGTATTCCTTATAGGTTTTTAGCTGAGTCAATTACTGCTTCATACTGTGTACTATGTTACTGTTCCTTTATAATTGTATTTTTACATCCTTTAAGTATTATATTGTTTCTGTGTACTGTGTTAGTGTTTGTTATTGTACTTTAATTGAATTGCCGCAGGTGAACTCCTTTCCCACACACGGGCTCGCCTTAGTGGGATAGTGACTTCTACTTGCACTGTAAAATGTTTGTATTTTGATTTAAATAAAGAAGTTAAAAATAAAAATATAGGCTTGTTTACCAGCTATTAACGTTTCGAGGTACCTCCCCAATCTTCACGATCCTATAAACATTTTCAACAAACAAGAGAGAAGGGAGAATTAAATACAAGCCTAATTTTCATCTACCCTAGCTAAAACACTTGGTTTAATACAGTTCCAGATATCAATACGGATGAAAACAGTTTTTATGATATATTCTAAAAATTTTACAGCTATTCAATATTCATTAAATATAGTTTGTTTATAATCAGGAAACGGCGCGTGACCATGAACTGGAGGTAAAATAAAAGTAACAAAAATAAAACATAATATCGTCATTTTTAATCATCACAAAATACAAATAATGACCGAGATATATATCGACCGTTGGTGGAAGTGTAGACGTATAAAATCTCGCATAAAATGAGAAAATAGGCCTACAACGCACGCGACAGTCCTGCTACAGTCCATTGGTCTGTTTCCTTTGTTTATTTATTCATTTAATGTCTCTTTATGCTACTGTGGCTGATCGGGCGTAAGGAGAGCTATAGAGGGAATCCTAAATTGTGCATTGTCAGGTTTAATTAAATCTTTAACGATTACCTGACATCACACAGCCTCGGGACCACCATTTTACGTTCCTTCCGAAGGACGGCATGAACAAGGAATTTTTACTCCCTTTAAAAAATCCTAGGGCTATCTTCTGGGTTTGAACTCGCGGCCTTGGGCATATAAGGCTGTTATGGTAGTCTATGTTTACGCCACTTATTTCATTTGTCCTCATTTTTTATTATGTATTTAAATTCCTCAGAAACTTTCTTCAATCACTATTTATATTTCTTATCAAGTGTTCCTGATTATTTCTATCAAAAAGAAAAACATATGGTTTTTTATAACAGTTGGAACACAGTGGATCGAAAAGTATTATTGTATTATTATTATTGTGTTTGTTATTATCTCACCAATTTTACCTTTATCTTTTATTTTGTACCGCAGATACCTTATTATACCAATTACCAAGTACTCACTCATTTGTTTATCCATTCACCAATTTATCAGTCCTGCATAAAGTAAATTAATATCAACAAGCAAATCCTTGAATCAGTTTAGCTAACAGGCTCAGCGTAAGGAAATCCGTAGGACGACCTCGCTGGCCCCACCATTGGTCCTCCGGGCCGGGTTTGTACTGAAGGTATTAATTTTTTTATAATTTATCATGGCAGAAGCTACCACTCAAGTTGAAGTAACCTTTGTAAAGAAAATTAGTTTATTGCGCAAACGATTTCTATCATTTGGAGAAGAAATTAAATCTATTAGAGACCAAGGTCGGGCTGCGCGTGATTCCGGATCTGATGCTGATCTCTTTTTAGGGATGTGCAGAAGCCTTGAGAAAACCTATTTGTTATTACCTAACCATTATACCTTTTACCTTGTTTTTTCATCTTTACCTTATACTTTGTACCAGGTTTACCTATAAAGCATTTTAGAAATTACTCATTTATTTATTTCTGCGATCATCAACTTATCTATTCGGCTATACATAAATTAATATCAAGATACAAATCTGTGAATCAGCTTAGCTACAAGGCACAGCGTAAGGAAATTCTCTAGGAAGACCCCTCTGGCCCCAACATTGGTCCTCTGGGCCGGATGATTTATGTTATGCATATTATATTAATTTATTATCAGTTAATATTAATTTATGTTATACAGAACTGATAAATTGGTGAATGAATAAACAGTCACTACGCCTCAGGTGACCTCACTACAGGTTCGATTTTTTGATATTATCGATATTGGTATTGTTTGGTCTAACCATTATTATAAAGAATGATTAGGACTAGACCAAGAACTAGTGGACTGTATTGAATGGGTAAAAAAAAAAACAACAAAAAAACTGATGGGATTAAATATTGGTCTATTTGAAACAAATGGGGAAGGTTATGGATTACAATTTAGGTGGGCTACATAATTACTTCTTGGTATATTGTTCCTCTCAGTACGTCTCTTCGTTCTCACCAGCTTGTCGTCCAACATAGGGCTACCCTTTTCTTTCTCTACGCTATCCTTATATCGACGTGCTCAGAATAAAGAAGGAAAATGGTGTGAAGTGTGATTGCTTCTACTGTACTTAAGCTTCTCTTCTTACCATATGTTTTTACTTTCACTTACTTATATATAGTAAGGGAAAGTATTGCGATCGTGAAAAATTTCGAATTCCAGTTTTCAACGAAAATACACGTTTTAGGATCCCCTGAGTCCAAATAACCCAGTGTGTGTGTGTGTGGTAACTCCCGGGCGTAAACGAAAAGTCTTGAAAGTGAAATTTCATATTTAAGACAACTATACGCCCGTGATGTTACAAAACTTTTTCATCAAAATCAGCTGACCGGAAGATCTACTTTAGACCATGCATTTTGCACCTTTTTACGATTCTCAAAAATGGCTCTAACGATTTCTATTCATACTCCCAATATCGATGTAAAATTTAATGGGATTTAATATCATGTAGGTTTCATTCTGATTGAAATAGTATGACCGGGCTTAAATGCCGATATTTTAAATTTTCTTCCTCTAAAGTACCTTTAGTTCTGTAGATGCTATACAAATAACTATATTACTTAAAAAATCTTTAGTTGTGCCGTCCTTCGGAAGGGACGTTAAAAGGTGTTCCCGAGCCTGTGCGATGTCAGGTACTCGTTAAAGATCCCTTCCTAATTAAATCTGGATAGGCAAAATTTAGGACTCCCACTGTAGCATCGTCCGATTAGCCATAGAAGCATAAAAGTGACGTTAAACAAATAATCAATCTATATTATCTTGTTAGCATTGGTAATTAACAGCTAAATATGCAAGTTGAGCAACTTCGATAAATAACTAAAGGAGAAAACTGAACACATATTTTTTATTGCAATTTTTTGTTTTTGAACATAAGAAGAGTCATAAACATGTTTTGTATACCGTTGGAAAGCCAAAGATTTTAGAAAAAATATTATATTATACACAAGCTTGTAAAAGTTAATAAAGAGTGATGAAAAGCCGATAAAACTAACTGATTATTTTAGATAATAATAATTATTATTATTCGATTAGACCATTTGGAGATCACGGTGGTCGATTAATTTGAAGCACATTTCAACTTCTTCTTATTAGTTTTTCTCCTCTCCCAAGAATTTTCTTTCCCCCAAGAACTTCTCCTCTCCAAATATTTTTCTATTCGTTATTTATTCAATGCTGATTCCAGCTCGTTCGAGCTGTGTTATATTTTAGATAATAATATAATAGCTTTTTTAATAAAACACATGTTTCTATAGAAATTCAATTTAATTAATTCTTTAATGGTTTCACTCATTTTTATCTCTAACTGTATTTGAAAATTCTTTAATCGATTTTAAAAACGGAGATAAGTGAAAGTCGTGTGTTGCGTTCACCAGATTTGTTATGTTACAAATAGATGGCCGCTCGTGGAACATTAATTGGATTGAGTGTACATGTTACGCGAACAGGTATAATATTATATGATCATTTGATTGGTATTAATAAGAACTGTTGACGTTTGTCTGGCCGACTCAGTTTTTGGCACACATACCGCTAAAAAGCTTTTGATTCCCTAGAACATTACGTCTTATTTATCAAATTAAGATAACTATCCTCCTCCAGTTACTGATCTAAATTTTTTCTTCCCGACCTGACACAAGAGCTTTACAATTTTAATCAAATCCCATTTTCCTTCATAAATTAATACCTTTCAAATTTATCTTTTCATCTCTCTGAGTTATTATTAGGATTATCTAATATTCGGAAAGACCTAGATAGGACAGATGAAGTACATTTCAAACCATTCAATAATTGAGAAGTTGAGTATCAAAAGGTACTATATCCACTTTAGACAATTTTACATAAATTACATAAAATCTGTCATTTATTTATTACTGGGCCAATTTACAAGATTCTTTTTTTATTAAAATCTAAAGTAGATTTTTTATTATTGACGACTTATTTATCCCAATTATTGCACTCTTCACATGACTTTTTAACAATATAATATTGACGTGGTACTTTTTGGAATGAAACGCAGATATAGTACTTTTTGGAAAGAATTAAAAGGGATATAGTACTTTTTGGACGTAACTAAGTTGTTAAAAACAGCCTAAAAACCGATTATTGGGTTAAAATCATTTATCAGAATAACAGCAGTGATTCAAGACGTGCTAAATGAACCAATAAAAATAAATTAATGGTAATATATTACGGTGTTAAGTGCTTCGGCTGTATAATAGGAACTATAGTACCTTTTGGAAGGAAATGAAAGGAAAGGTTATATCTGTTTACAGAGGATATAGTACCTTTTGGATGGAAACGTTTTTAGTAACTTTTAGAATGAAATACAATTTTTCAATACGTTTTTAAAGGGTTTTTATATTTTTTAGATAAAATTTGATGACGGATTTAGATAAAACTAAACCATTAGAACAGAAATATGTCAAAATATCAATTTATAAAAAAACGTGCATTAGTATCTTTTGGAAATCAACGTCTCAATTTCGTCTTAGTAGAATTCGTAAAATCTTCACCGATGAATTATGTTTGCTAGTTAATAAATAACTTAACAATAAAAGACAGAATATTATGAGATGGTTGACGTAATTTCATATGAATACTTGAGCTAGTTTGCGTATATAAACGATAAAATTTTGGCGTTCAAAATATAATTGTTAGAAGGACACGCATACACGTATGTGCATGCGATCCAACAATTAACATTTAGCCAAGGAGAAAAGCACGCTATAACCAAGGTAAAACGTTCTGCACTGCATCACAACTCACCTTACGGCTAAGAAAAGTTTTCTCCGACCTCTGTTAGCCATTGGCAGATTCAGCACTTGCGACTTGGTTAAAAGGTACTGTTACAAGCGTGGGTTAGGAAAAGTACGTCTATAGAGGGGTCGTCCTTAGCGTAGTGGCTAGCATAACTACTTTCTATACCAAAGGTCGCGGGTTCAAACCTACGGGTGTAACTAGGATTTTTTAATGGGAGTAAAAAATCCTTAGTTATGCTGTCCTTCAGAGGGATATTATGTTCAACAGTTTGGTTGCATCATTTTAGTCCAAGTTAACTCATAGTGACCGAAAGAAGGTGATGTAGAGGTAATGGGGAAGAGGTTTGGTCCATGAACTGTTAGAAATATATGGCCAGTCCATCTGCTGACTTTCAATGGTCATAACTAGGTAAATTATCAAGGGAACAGGAGTGAACCATGGCAATACCATATTTTCTGAAATGGTACAAATACTTGCTTATGCGGATGATGTTGCTATAATCGGAAGATCCCAAAAAACTGTGGAGGAAGCCTCCTACAAAATGGAAAAGGAAGCAAAAACCATATTCCTTAAAACAAATACAAATAAAACTAAGATGATGTGCATACAAAGGAATGAGACAGTTCCACGACAAGTCAGAATGGGAAACTATGCTGTTGAGAAAATGGAAGAAAAAACTGAAATAAGATCTAGACTGGCAGCAGCCAATAAAGCATATTTCTCCTTATCCAAGCTTTTCAGAAGTAGACTTCTAAGCCGTGCTACAAAATTAAGATTATACAAATGCCTCATAAGGCCTATAGCAACGTATAAGGGTGTGAAATGTGGACAATCAATAAATCCGTTGCACATAAGGTTGACTGCTTTGAAAGAAAGATCCTCATGAAACATGGCGTCCGCACAGGAATGTAGAACTGTACACTGATTACCGAGATTTATGCATTTCAAGCTTAGCTGTGGAGGAGGTTTGGTCCATGGACTGTTACAAATATATGGCAAGTCCATCTGCTGACCTTGAATGGTCATAGCTCATGGATTTAGTCAGATTTCTCGGAGTCCTTAAATACCAGTGGGTTGGTGGAAAGGCCACTGCCATATTGAGCACAAAGGAAATGGTTATGGTTCTATGGAAAACCATAGGCAGTCAAATGCTTCATTGAAGAAATTTAATTCACTTTTGATACTGAAGAAATTTCTTCTTGATTGAAGCATTAAACGGAAAAGAATTATAAAGTTATGTAATGGAAAGTGAATATTAAGATTCATAAATAAAACCACAGGAACACTTTGATATTGCTCTAACCAATACATATTATCACCAAAATTCCAAAATTTGAGTCAAGCAACATGAAAGAATAATATAAAACTGACATTCAGAAAATAAACAAAATGAATTCAAAGAACAAACCTAACCAGATCTCTCTCCTAGTTTTTAGCCAAATACCCTAATGTCAATAGTAATCAAAAACAATTAAATTTCTCAGGATTGTTCATAATTATCCCAGAAAAGATGTTTATAAAAAAATAGTTTAAGATCTACTAGTGAACACTTCACTTAATTAATAGTTCTTTATAATAATTCTATTATTCAGAAATATTCAAAAGAGTGGATCTTTCTCATAATTCAATACTACGTAACCACCAAAATTACTTTTTCTTTTACTAGCGGTCTTCCAGCAGATATGTTTTAAAATTTACTTTGAAATTTTTATTACTGCTTTAATTTATAAAAAGTGTCACATGTAAGATGATTGAAGGGGACATAGGGTAAATAAAGCTTTAATAAAAGCTGTATTTAAGCTTTCATAGAACAAAATAATAAATATAAATAAACATATAAAAAAATTGTGTATTTTATCTATTTCATAATATATGAAACAAATTCATAAGGACCAAATCACAGCTCAGCATATGATGTATTAACTGTAATTTAAAATTATTTATAAATAAAACGAACTATTTTCATAATAATTTACACAATATAGATAATCCATTAAAAAAATTTATTTAAAACCTTTACAAAGGAAAATGTCTTAATAGTTAAGTACATTTCAAGTACAAAAGTTAAACTATGTACATAACAGATCATGATAGAATTATAAATGTACTATTGCTGTATTCATTTTTTTAAAATTCACATACCAGTCTATAAAAATCATATATTTACAATATGGCATAGGTAAGGCAAGTTCAGTATTATTTTTGTTTGTTTTTCCCAGAAAAATAGGAAAACTTGGCAAAATTAAAAATTTCAGAATTTTGGAAGAGGGATGTACACTCCTCTGCCACCACTTCCAACAGCTTTCTTTTTTGGTGACTGCTTTTTCTTAGCCCTGGGGTGCAAACAAATAAACCAATATATAATTATAACATTAAAAACATACTGTTACTGGTAAAATAAAAATTCGAAATTACCCTTTAAAATTGCGACGAGTTGCACTCCTAAAAAATCAGTATATTGTTAAAAGGAAAATATGAAAATTTATCACAAATCAATAATATAAAAGATAAAACATACCTAGCTGAAGAGGCAGCAGAAGTACTCCTGAAATAAAAATATACGATCTTAATTAGTAATCAATTATAAGCATACAAACAATTAAAATTAAAAACTGACTTTTAGCTATCAGATCATAATTATCTAATGAATTTGCTTTACGTAATTTTTTTATTTTGGAAAATAAATAAAAACAAATATAAAAGAATTTATTCTATTTTAAACCTACATCTTTATGAGAAAATAATTATGAAACAATTTTGCTAAGGTTAAGCACAATTAAAGCAGTTATAGTTATCATTTATAAACTTAGGTTCATTGAAAATTTAAATTTATGATTTCTACATACTAAGTTATCGTTTGTATTGAAGTTGACCTATAAATAAGGCTGAGTGTCATTTGTTTTTGTTTTGAAGGTGGTTCATTTATTTGTATATTGAAGAGTTGTTCATTTATAAACTGAAATAAAGACACTTAAGGCATTTTTTCACATTCTATACCTGAATGAATGACACTCCAGAATGTGGAAAACTCCCATTTCTAAAAAAAGTGACTTATACCATTTTGCCATCTGACTACAGAGCTATAAATAAAATTTATTCCACAGATAGCCTTCTACCCAAATCCATCCGTAATCCTCCTTCTCTCTCTTCTTTTCCCCCATTTCAACTATGTCTGATATATTTATTTTTAAAGTATATTTTTTTCTCTCGTCTCCACAACTTTGACTTTACTTTACTTAAAATATTGAGTATTTTGGCTAGAAATGTTACCTGCATTATGGTACAAATCTGTAATTCTTAACTGACCAAGTCGCAGAACAAAATTATTTTTTATCTATCAAAACTGAAAAACATTGATCAACTCAATATTTTATAACACAATAATTAACAGTTTATAAGATACATTACCTGCCCCTGGCCCTTTTAGCTCGCCCACGACCTCTGAACCTTCCTTTTCTTTTAGTTCCGACTTGAATAGAAACAGGAGATTCGAAATATGGTGAGCTTTCCCAGGACTCCCCTGATGGACCAGGTTCTTCCGTTGTTTTACTGCACAGCAAAACTAAAAAAAAAAAGAGGTTAAAAATTGACATTTTTTTATTTATTAATTTTTTAAAATTATTTAAATGATAATTATACACTTGTGATGACTACTGTCACTAATGTAATAAATACAACTTTTAAGTTAAAAGAAAATGATCACTAGTAAAAGAGTTGAATAGCATAAAATTAATCAAGATGGAGTAATTGTTGACAATATAGTTGAGTATATATGATGGAGAAATTGGTTAGGGCATGCAGTCATTAAAAAAATATAAACCAATAAGAAAAACTAACTATAATTGCATGATTTTTCAGCCTAAATTTTGGAACTTTATTAACAACTAGCTGTGTCACGCAGCTTTGCTCGCGAATATTGCATTTTGTATTAATTTATGTGCGTTTATGATGAGATTGGCTGTAATAAATATCAACTATCAGCTAATCTTTGTTATCATTTAAAGCTCGATCTTGACTTCTTCCTGTCAAATTTACAATAGCAAACCAGTAGAAGTGGTTATACCCATAATCACTTAATATGTAAAAATAATCGTCACAAACCATTTTTAAAAAATAAATAACAATTGAATATATTTTCATAGGAACCTACACTCGAAACAGATATGAAATGCAATATGCTTAAAAGGGTCGATCACCTGTATGTAGTGACCAGCCAGGTGCCCTTAAGATTTTTTAATGAGAGTAAAAAACAACCTTAGTTATGCCCTCCTTCGAAGGAGACGTAAAATGGTGGTCCCAAGCCTTTGTTTAATATAAACTCGTTTAAGATCTCTACCCTAACTAAACTTGGCGAGGAAAAAATTAGTCATCGTACGATTAACCATAGTAGTACAAAAGTGACGTCTAACGAACAGATAACAACAGTAATACGCTTAAATATATTTGTTATAAAATCTTTGTACCTTTGCTGATACATATCAGAATAAGACAATTTTACGTTTAGGTTGTTCAACCACTTTTTGGGCGAAGATTTTCAAATCCTGCCTTATTGCACATCTAGGCGGTAAGATGAACCTCCAGGAAAAATTTTATCCTCACAACCATAGTAATTTTTTAGATACTAGAAAATTGAGTGGTACTTTCTTTTATAAATATAGACATACAGCTAATAAAAGTCCTAAATATGCTTAACATAATAGTTCTGATTATTAAACAAAGTAAATCTATTCCTACGTGTTTAAATGGAAAAATATAAATTAACGGGAAATTGAATTATTTAAAAATAAAAGGTAAATCATTTGGAATCATTGGGAAGCGAGATTTTTTTTTTCTCTCAAATTTTCCCCGTTTTTTCCCAGATTTTCGACTGATTCTTCGCTCCTATTGGTCGCAGCGTGATGTTATATAGCCTATAACCTTCCTCGATAAATGGACTATCCAACACAAAAAGAATTTTTCAATTAGAACCAGTAGTTTTTGAGATTAGCGCGTTCAAATAAACAAACAAACAAACTCTTCAGCTTTATAATATTAGTATAGATAAATAATATTTAAAAAAACAAAAATAATATAACTAAAAGGAAAAAAATAAGTAACACTATAGTATGAGATAAAAGTAATAAAATATGGAAATAAACAGTAATATAATTTCCAAATTTTTATTGGTAATTAACTTGTTTTTTCTTAGTCCTGATGAAGCCCTAATAGTTAGGCTGAAATGTCAGCACATAAATATAACAAGTTTTCCTATTATTGTGATTTTTTAATGACTGCACCCCATCAAACTTCTCACTTATTTTTATAGTTATAATATAACCAATTAATATTACACATAGTCACTTAAAGGTAAAAAATCATAATATAAGTATTGGAAAACGGGAATTATAAAAAAAGATAAATGCAATTATTTATAGCCTATAAATAAATAACTATAAGTCAATCAAAAAGCGTAAAGAATGAACAATTAAAATTACTGGAGTTGTATCGGGAAATAAGCTTGGTTCTAGAATAAGCAGGAGCTAATCAGACTTGGACTAAACAGATTTAAAAAAAAAAGTTAAACTAGCACAAAACTAGTTTAATCCAAGGATAAAATATAAAATCAAGACATAAATTTTCAATTTCAGCATTACTAACAAGGAGAGAAACCCAAATGTGTCTCACCTATTTGATGATTTTTTTTTTTTTTTTTTGTTAAGTTAAACTAGACATTAGACCGTTAGACTACAAAATATTAGAAGCTAATACTCCCCAGGAGTCAAGTACAAAAATCGAAAAATAAATTTTATTAAATTACCCTATTTTAATAACGAAAAGACGAAATATATGATTAGTAGCAGAAACGGTGTCGATCTTGGTGATATTGATGTATCAGGACATACTTTTGAACACAGAGAAATTCAAGTATTTAGGTTCAAATATAACTAGAAAAAATGAAATCCAGGAAGAAATAAAGTCCCGGTTAAAGGTGGGAAATGCGTGTTATTATTCAGTTGCTAAGTTACTTAGTTTGCGGCTTCTATCTAAAAACTTAAAGGTTAGGATTTATAAAACTATTATTCTTCCAATGGTTCTTTATGGATGTGAAACGTGGCCGCTTACTTTGAAGGATGAACAACGGCTTAAGGTTTGAATGGTGAACATTGGACGAGTCTGTGTAGGCGGAATTTGGTGGTATCGGCATCGAACTTTCGGGTTCGCTAAGCCTATTATTATTATTATTATTAAATTACCCTATTGTAAGGGGAATAATTTAAAAAATAAGCCATTAAAATATTTAACTTTTATGCATTGTAATAATCCTAAAAATAAAAATAATCCCATCAAAACAGTACTTTCAATAAGGTTTCTTAAAAACTGTGCTCAGATTAAGATTCCTTTTTAATAAACACAGTTTTTAAGAAACCTTATTATAAAAGTAATGTTTTTGATGAGATTATTTATATTTTTAGGCTTATTACCAAGCATAAAACTTATATATTTTATTTGGTTTATTTTTTTAATTATTCCGCTTTGAAATAGGGCAATTTTGGCCCCAAATTTATTTTTCTATCTCTACTGGAACCAGAGATATTAAATAAAATGTGTTTTTCCCCCCGCAAACTTTCCGATATTTTTATACGACTCCTGAGGAGTGTTGGCCCATAATATTTTGCAGAGTCTTAACCTTAGGTTCAATGTCTAGTTTTACCTAAAAAAAAAAAATCATTAAAATCATTTAAAAACATTCAGGATCCTCTCCTTGTATGTATGAAAACAGAAACAAATTTATTAAATTCCATTCAATCTTGACTTTTTATATTGACCATTTCATACTGCATTTGAATATAAAACCTTACCATCTCTAGCAAAAGAATATTCTGATATTATTTCCATGAGCAGTTGTCCGTATTTATCAAAATTTGCTTTTGTTACTCCGACAACTGTAAGCATTTCTTCTTCAGTCTCGGGTAATGATTGTGACATAGCTTTCAGTGCCTGAAAACAAATAATAATGAAATATTCCATAAACCTTCTTAATGAACTGGAAATTATAAGAAAATTATAAATTATCACATTAAACTTAGAGAAATAGTAACAAAAAATTATTATCAATCCTATGAGAATGAGTATACCTCAACAAGTAAGGCCAGGTTTGAATCTGTCTGTGATACAAAAAAAATGTATTTTCTGTTTTATCAGCCTTGGATTATCTAAACTCAGAAAATCCTTAAGGGGTACAACCAACATGCATAAAGTAGGTGCTTTACCCTAAAATACGTTAGGATGGGATGAAACCTGAGGAATTCTACACAATTCCTGGCAGATCACCTACTTGCATACAAACTACATACTTGCATACATTGATCAAAAACAGAGCTTTGCTATGAAGCACTGCATTGAAGACCTTCATGGATTGTTGAGGTACAAAATTTTTTCAGAGGACAAATGAATCCAATCCACTGTCAGAAGGAAAGCAAAATCCACAGCCACTAGAAAGGAAATTCCATTATAAAGCAAAATGAGTGAAAAAAACATGACAAGGAGAGAGAAATCTTGAATTTGAGGTGTCTCCTGAACTTCACTGAGTTACAATGAACACATGGTATCCTGAATCAATCTAGAAGACAATCTTAAAAATAAAAATGAGAGAGAAAGTACAAAACCATATCAAAATTGGTCTTGGAATTTGCAAATCCAATATAAGCTTAATATAGATGTGGTGTTATATTCCTAGCAAATCTAGAATTATAGTCTCTGCCGTGTTCTGCAACTGAATCTTTTAAAACCCATAAATTTCCAAAAATGCACAAGTAGCTAATGTGATGGTTACCCAAAATAAATTAAATTAAAATCTGAATTGATTTTGAGAAGGAACAAACTACATTCATTCCAAGCTTACAGATAAACATCGAGCTTTTCTCAGCCTTAACTATAGAAAGTATGTAAAAATAATAAGTTAAACAAAAGGGAGAATTCTAACTTTAGACCTTTAGAAGAATGAATTCAATTAAAGGATGAAAACTCTGGAAAAATGATATTTTTGAAATAACTTTATTTGAAATAAATCTAAAATTATTTGTTTTTAAACTATTAATACATAACATTTCCTGCTAATCGGTCCAAATAATATTAAAAGAGAAAATTATAAATTAATTTATAATACTACGTTAAAGAAAGTATTAATTTTCTGTTATTAATATAGAAGAGCTTGTCTCACCTCTGCTGTCATAACAGAATTAGTAGAAACATGTAATTGAAGAGCGAACTCCCTGACTTTTTCCCTGAGAGCAGCATAACAATCATCTTGTATCTTTTTAAGCCCCTCATTATCCGTCTCGGCATCTTTCCCGGAGCTTGTAGAAGCCACTGCTCCCTTCCCCTTTCCATTCCCACTGTCCATCTTCATAGCTAGTTCTACCTGTAAATCAAATTATTTTCATTTAGAGTGTTTATTAAGCTTTAATCGTTTTCATCCCTGAGGAAATTATGATCAACCATACTCCCAGTTTTTTAGGTAGAGAAAAACTAAGGTACCCAGGCTCTAGTAAGCCTGTGCAATCAGAGAGTGGTTGCACAAGGTTGAGCCAACTAAGAAAGGCTCATTGAAGAGGCCTATGTCCATATTGGACAGTAGTGTCGTGTACGGATAGTAGTGAAATATCAGGACATTTCGCATGGTTAATCTTGAAATGGATTCTTTAGGCAAATTAGTATACTAACTCTTCTGCCCTAATTACTGAAAAACAATTTATTAATTGATAAATATGAATTTACTCATAACTATAATATTCATTCATAGTCATGGGTGTACACTGGAGGAGCAGATTAGGCAAGGTGTAACCCTAAAAATGGCACATACAAAAATAAAAGATTTGGTAAAAGACTGTTTATACATTCAAGCACATCATAATTTAATTAATATGAATGTGAACAGTATAAAAAAAAAAAAAATTATAATCTGAACCTTACTGTAGCTCCTTCCTGCCAATTATCAATTTACTGGCCAGCCACATCTTAGTGAAAATGGTGTACGCCATTGTTAATAGTGCACGCAAACAAAGCGTTTCAATAATGCAACCAGATAGATATGTTATTATTAGACCATTAAATATTTTGTAAAGAAAAGTAAAGAGGAATAGCACAGAAAACTCTGAAAGGAGAGCGGAACTGGATGGCGGCTGCACAGAGCCATGACTGGTAGAAATTAATGATGGAGGCCCACACCAGTCAACGGGATTTAGTGCAGAGTTAATAACAAAAAATAAAATAATAAAAAAGAAAATTATGAATTTGTGAATAAAAAGGAAATAGCCTAAAATACTGCAAATCATTATTGTTCCGCCAAGAAATTTCAAAACAGAATAAAAGGAAAACAATTATTGGAAACATTAATGAATTATGGATTAGTCTTTAAGAATCATAGTATGACAGAGCGCAGTTAAGATGATTTTTTTTATAAGAATTATAAAATATATTAACTATAGTATTTTCTTTATGTTTTTTGTTTAATAAAGAAATATTAAAAACAGACATACCTTAGCTTTACCTTGTAAGAGGATATCGGCTTTAGGCCCAGCCTTAACATAGGCATTTACAATCCCATCCTTAGATGCGATATGAATCTCACCTAAGTAGCCATCCAGCGTTAGCTTGTGAATCAACCTCTCGCTGTCAACTCTGTTCCATGATTTACCAAGACCATGAAGTCGCAATTTGTTGTGACCTATTCATTAGTTAATCGGTTAGACCAGATTATATTCATAATTATATAACAGGTTTTAATAAAATTTCAAAGATTACAGAGAAAAAATAATGATATTAGGAATCTTATATATCACAGTATCACAGTATCACAGTATCTTTCCAAAACAGGCTGGTTGGTTGAAATTGATTTATCCCCACAGTAACTTTTATAAGCTAATAAAAAACATGAAATATGTTTCAGCAAAATGATATGTAATTCTGAAAATGTTAGCCAACACGGAAAGAGATATACTCCCTACTCAAATATTTGAATATTTATACAATTTCTGCAAAATTATACAGCCAGCACTACTTAATGAGCTAGAAGCATATCATGAATGAAACTACTAACCAGACTGAATTACTTTCTTGGAAGCACTTCCTTTAAAAATATCTATGATATGAAGATAGGTGAAGTTGCTCGCCCATGAACTGTTTCTAACATCACCACAAATTTCTTTTACAGCAGATACTAATTCTTTGGAAATAGAGGTAACATCTTCTACTTTGTATTCATCCTAAAACAATAATAAGAAAGGTTAACTGTGAATTATTTAGTCGTAATTATAAAAACATCAACAAGATTATGATATGTCTAAATTATATCAAATCCATACTCCAATTTTTCAGCCCTCAAGTGGATGGATAATGAGAACAAATATTGATTTTAAAGATAAGAAAATAAATCATTGGTTTAGACAAAGGGCCTAGCCGAATAAGCATGTGAAATCCGCCCCCACGTATATCAGAACCAAATTCACACTTATGAGAAACCACCTTTTGCAAATTTTTAGCCCCATAATCCTTCTGGAAGGGAAATTATGGAGGGAGATGGAAAAACAAAAAAAATTTGTCTTCTCCTAAACAGCTCAACCGATTTTCTCGAAAAAAAAATATATGTTAGGGATTTTCAAAAAATTATATCTTATTCTCATCATTGTCTTAAGTGTTCTTTTGGTTGAATATTTGTTCGATAAATATTAGGCCGTTCTACAAAAGAAGTCTTGGATATATATTTTTTCTAAATTTTTATTTAATTTCCAGACATGGCAACGTTTCAGCATATTAGATGTTAAAAATGTATAAATGTCATAAAAACTTTAATTGATTACAGAAGCTTGAAAATGGCCCTAGAGGCTGAAATGTTGCAATGTCTGGAAATTAAATAAAAAATTTTTAAAAAAATATATCCAAGACTTCTTTTGTAGAACGGCCTAATATTTATCAAAAAAAATTAAAGGTTATGTTGGATTGGTATACCTCCAAATTTTTGCTATTTTATTTCATTAGAGGATCCTAAGTAATATGTATTTTTTTCAATTTCATCACAATTGTACCCTAAAATTTAAAATTCAAAACTTCATTTTAACATCATTTTATACTACTGTGACTATCAGACGAAAGTAAAGTGGAAGTCTTAAATTTTGCCAATTAGGATGGAGATCTTCAACGAGTGTCTGACTTAGCAGAGCCCTAGACCACCATTCTCTGGTTGGTTCTCTCTGAAGGAGGGCATAACAAGGGATTTTTCACTCCTTTAGGACCAGCAGCCAGGTTCAAGATTAAAGTTTAGTAATTCAATGTTTCGCAGATTGAAGTAAGCTCCTAGAGCTTGGCTCTTTTTTCTTCATTTGCATTTCCCCAACTAGACCACTTCTAGAATGTAGAATTTCGGTAGAGGTATTTTGCACGCAATGTACGTTATACGGTGCAGCCCACTGAAAATCTAAGTATACATCTAATATTTAGGTTTTAGGGAGATTCTTGCCATTGAAATGATTGTGTGAATGGATCCGTGAAATATTTATTTTGGGAATCACTAAACTAGGTAATATATAGTTATACTAATAATAATTATAACTTATAAATAAATAATATTAAACATCCAAATAATGAAATATCCCACCTTGCTAAGACAATTGTCACAAGCTGTACTCGGACGTGATCTGCATTGATCTCTACTGAACTTTTCACCGAAATAATTGAGCTGCATGACTCTTCTACATTCAGTTCTGTTCTCACAAAACCTAACCATTTTCCACAAATTGTCTAAATGTGTTTTTTTCGATGCTTCAGTTCCATCACGGTCCACTGTAAATCACAAGTTAGTTAATATATGACTTACCAATAATATAAACGGAAAATAAGTCATGAAAAATTATTATTAAAAAAAATGTTAACAAAATCATTTTTGTTTCTTTTAAGATTGTCTGTGTATGCTGTGTGTTCACAGCAACTCCAAAAAATTGAGCAGCCACCTGAATCAGTATTTTTCTCTCTTTTTTCGCATATTAACATTAAATATAAATACATTAATATTGAATATTTACTTTCAATGATCTTCCTAATGCGGTGCATGTCCTTGTAGCTATAATAGAGTAGACAATTAGCTCTCTCTCCGTCCCTACCAGCTCTTCCAGCTTCCTGGTAATAGCCTTCTAAAGACTTTGGTAAAGAATAGTGAATGACGTAGCGCACATCTGGCTTATCTATTCCCATTCCGAAGGCAATTGTAGCACATACGACCTGTTTAAAAATCCATAATATAGAAATAATTAATTTACAAAAGTTGAATACATTACTATTAATATTAATGAATAACATAAAGTTGACTAATAGAACTAAGATATAACTGGCCTATACCACCAATAATTTCAAAACGCTATATCTCTTCTATTTCTTAACCAATTTCAATGATTTTTTTATAAACACTTAAAAGAGCACCATTGACTTCCATTTGTCACTTAATTACTTTATTTCACAAGCCTTCATATCTGTCAACAATTCTTTTATTGTTTTGTAGGAAATTAAAACCTCTATAATTAATAAATAATTGATAACCATTGTTTATTTATTTATACGGCAGACAAACAGATTTTTGTTTGTCCGTTTTTCAGCTTCTACATATCTTGAAAACGTAAGCCCTCAAATTCGTTAGTCGATAATGAGGGTTTATTAGTGAAAATAATACACAAAAAAACACTCATACTATACTTCTTTACTGTTTCCTTTTCTTTTATTTTGATTTCTATTCAAACAAAAGTTCCCAATTGCAGAACACCTTACATTTTTTCTCTATCATCAATAATAACCAAGTTATCAGGGAATCATATCTGTTATAAATTGAGGCTTGACCATATAAGATTAATTTGTTACCAAAAATCTTTTTGATTTTTCTCTATCCTCAATAATAACCAAGTTTTGGGGGAATTATATCTCTTCTAATTTGTGACTTGAATATACAGACCAATATTTTTTGCTTATCCCGCTTAACTCATTCTAAAACGCCAAACATATTTTTCTCTATCTTCAAAAATAACTCAGTTTATATATATATAGGTAAAATTTCAATTTTTTATAATGAATCACAGTTTCTTGATTAGAAAACATTCATACAATTTTTCTCTATCTACAAAATAATCTGAGTTATTGAATTAAATCATTTTTAATTAGCGGCCATTTTAAAACAAATCAGCTGATATCAACCTCTAGGTGTCAGGATCATTATCGGTTTCTCTAATATTAGAGTGCCAAATTTCAAAAAAATTGGTGTATTACTTTCAGATAAAAGCCGTGGATAGCTTACAGTAGACAAATGGATTTTTTTTTTTTTTTTTTTTGGGTTCTACATATCTTGAAACATAAGCCCTCAAATTTTGTGGGGGGTAATTTTCTTTTTAATGAGAGAACTAAGAATTAATCAAATTACCTGTATTTTATCAGTAATCCATTTGGTTTGTACAGTGCAGCGCTGTTCATCGGTAAGTCCAGCATGGTATGCAGCAGCTTTGATCTGATTGAGCTTTAAGTTGTGAGCGAGTGAATCACAGTCATTTCGAGAGAGGCAATATATAATACCACAATCTTTTGCGAATCTAATACGAATTTAAAGAATTGTATTATATAAAGGTTATATATTTTAAAAAAACAATACGTTTTAAAAAATTTACCTTGTTTTAAGAAGACCTAAGACTTCTAAAAGAGCAGCTTTACCACTCAAGTTTCGCACTTCATATTTCAAATTAGGTCTGTCAAAACTTGATAAAAACCTGTACAGGATAAAAAAATGAAGGATCGAGTACTACTCAATAGAAGCAAACATATAATGTTGATTAAATAAAATTAAACAAAGGATCATCCTTAACCTAAACATTTACATTAATTCATGAGCAATTAAAAATTAAAATTTTTAACTTACCACTTAGGCTCCTTCAAGGAAAGTTGATGAAGAATATCTTTCCTGACTCGAGGAGTTGCGGTAGCAGTAAGAGCCATTATAGGAACATTAGGGTATTTGGTTCTCAGCAATGAGAGTCGTTTATAATCAGGCCTATAAACAATATAAAATAGTGATAGTAGATATAAATTCATTAAATAATTATGTTACATATAGAATAATAATTCTTAATTCATCTGGGACGTCTCATTAGGATAATATTACAGGAAATAAAAATTGGACTTGAGACTAGAGTCAAAATTAAATACCTGTAAACAACAAAATTAAACTATCAAAATTAATGAATAAAATAACTCAATAGATAACAATAATATTTCTAATAATAATAATAATGATACAAAAACAATACAAAACAATTTACAATACAGATGTAATATTTGATAAACAATTAAACGCTAGTCTTACGTCTTGACAGATTAACTCAGCTTTAATGTCTGAACAGTTAAGTTAATAATTCCAAATTATATTTGGTGTTTAATGTGCATAATCATAATAAAATAAAATCATGATAAATAAATAAACGTTTTTATCTGTTTTATTTGTTCATTTTGACTGAAATTAGCAAGAATTCTAAGGGAATAAAATATAAAGAATTTAAATGTTGAGAGTTTGAGAGTCCCGGATATAGGAAGCAATGGAGTTCTATAAGGATGTAGATATGATCAACAACGATTAATCAAAATCTATGGTTCAATGGGACATTATACAGTGACATGGGACATTATATAGAGATCAGATGGCCATGAGGGATTGCTGTGGGAGTTTAAAGAAATCCAAGTCGTTAGATGGACACCGGGACTGGTAATATAATATTTGTAATTTGATAATATAGGTAAATCATGCTTTAATCTAAGGGGTGAAAAAGGTGAAGATTATGATCTGGTTGCTGAGTAACGCAAGATGTATCTTTAATGAAGTCTTTAAAGTGGTCCTAGTATGTAAAAATAAATAAAAATAAACATTATTACCTGAAGTCATGACCCCATTGTGAAACACAGTGTGCTTCATCGATGACAAACCTAGAGAGAAGGCCATTATTGTACATGGTTTCGAAAACACTGTTCAATCTATCACTGTTTGATATCTTCTCAGGGGTAACAAAAAGAAGTTTTATATCTAAATGAAAAAAAAAAAATTAAACCAAAGGTAGATTTATAAAAAGTTTATATCATAGTTATATAAATATGTCAAGATTGCATACCTGTCTGATTTTTATTAACACATAAATGGTGATATATCCTGTTAGCTTCAGTCATACTTGCTTCACTTGTTAGACAAGCTGCATTAATCTGAAAAATTATGAAAATTGTCATAAAAAATTAATCACTATTAACTAAAATAGTATATATTAATTATTTACAACTTTATTGTGGTAGTAGATGTTTTGAGAAATGGAAATTACAACTTAATTGTTAATCCTATTTTGATTAATCCAAATAAGGTCCACTTTTAAAATCAAATGGCATATATCTATGTTTTTGGTTAAGCCAACAACAAATGGTATATTATTAAGGTCTTAGTGGATTATTATGGATTTTATTGGTGACAAAAATTTGAATAAATCAAAAAAATAAATAACAAATAATATGAAATAACAGTTCAATAATTGTTGATAATAAATAACATTTTCAAAATTTAAATCATTGAATTATTTTTAAAAAAACAGGTATTCACCAAAAAAGTACATTACATCAAGTGATTTCAATTTTTCAGTTTGATCGAAAATGAGTGACTTGAGGGGAGATATGACAATGGTAGTGCCTTTACTTAAAACAGCAGGCAGTTGATAACAAAGAGATTTTCCTCCACCAGTCGGCATCAGTACAAAGCAATCATAGTTTAGCATCGCAGCATTAATCGCTTCCATCTGGTTAGGCCGAAATTTATGAAGTCCAAATTTGCTACGAAAAACCTGGGAAACATAAACAAAATAATTAATAAAAAATTTTAATTTCCTGCTATATTGCAACCCAACATATGAGGAGTTGATTTTATAATTTATTAAATTAAATTCTCTACTTCAAAGTTACAATACACTGTTTTACATTACGCTAATAATTCATCAGAGAAGTTAGAAGATTTAGGCATAGAACAAAAGTGAACTTTTAGTTCTTTTAACAACTTGCGTCATAATTAGCTAAGGTCAACTGAACCTCTAGGTAGATAAAAAAATGTTAAATACAAATGATTTATAATAAAATCTTCTTCTTCTTCCTCTAACTCCTGTGTGCTGCTAAGCGTGGAGTTGCCGCCTCGGTCCATCAAGCCCACTGGTCTCTGTCCCTAGCCATTCTTTTCATCTCAGGGATGGTTAGTCCTCTTGCTGCACCCAACTTCCCAATGTAGTCTAAATACATACACCTAGGTCTGCCACGAGGACGTCTTCCTTTAGGTCTGGCTTCAAAAAACCACCTGGCCTTTTGGGTATCATTCATTCGGCAGACATGCCCGAACCAGTTCAGTTGCCGCTTTTCCAGGATGTCACGCACTGATCGTACTCCCAAATCCTCGCGAATCCTGTCGTTTCTAATACGGTCCCTCCTGGTCTTGCCAAGTATTCTTCATAGAAATCTCATCTCAGCTGCTGTCATTCTGCTAGAATGTTTATCGAGGGTTGTCCAGCTTTCCAATCCATATAAGAGTACTGGGAGGAAAACCGATTTAAAAATCCGAATTTTAGCATCTCTGCTAACTTCATGCTTTCCTATAGATTTGGATATCTGGTAATACAGTCCATTGGCCTTCATCACCCATTTAGAACCTCCTGGTCTATTTTATCATCATTGCTCATGACCGTCCCAAGATATGTGTAGGCATTCGTAGTTTCTAGTGTTTCACCATCACATAATATCCTTGGCTCCAGATTTTCTCTTCCCACACACATAATAACATACTTTTGGCTGGATTTATATTTAACCCTCTTAGCCGGAGTTCCTCATGCCATTCATTTAGTGATGTTTGGAAAGCTTCCTTGGAGTCCGCAATCAATACTATGTCGTCTGCATAGATCATAGCCTGGGCGAGCACTGGTGTTAAATTCCAGTATCCCACCACAACTCTTGGTGTTCTTTTGCAAACCTTCCACACCTCATCCATGAGAACGATGAAAAGCAAAGGACTTAGACTGTCCCTCTGCTTCACTCCTTTGTAAAAGTGTATAATAATATAATAAAATCAAATGTTAAAAATAGACAAAGAAAACATTGTAGTATGAGACAAATGACTTAATCAGGCAGGTGAAGTGGAGAGAGAAAAGAGAGGGATCTACGGAAAGATTATCCCTTTCTTAAAATAGAAGTTCCGGGAGACCTTCGGGGAGAGAGCGTTCACCATGAGAGGCCTCTGGTTTTTGATCTCGCAGAACTACCAACAGCAGAACAAGGAGCCTTCAAGAAGAACTCGGTGTTTGTTGGTGTCCCTGTTAAAAGGGAATTGTTCATGATGGCCGAGAATATAATATTGGACTGTCAGGGGATTATCCATCATCACCTGTATACTACAACATAAAACTATAGATACAGAAAAACTCGTAAGGTAAATTCAAAGCATTTCTATTATATATAACAATATGTCATTTGATTGATAAGTATGCTATATTATGGTTGCAACCTAATACAGTTGGGCAGCATGGTTTTGTTTTGTTGTACTGTTAATAGAAATAAAGCTTCAATATATTTGACAGGAGAATGACATAGGGTTCACACATCAAGAAAAAATATCATACCTATTTAAATAAAAACCTATTTTTAAGAAGTTCAAAATTAATACTTAAAAACTTACACTAACTTACTGAAGCTCATCTGGACTTAAGCATCAATACAATACATACATCATACATAAAAAAACACATACATATTGGGTTGTCAAATAATTTTGTAGCTTTTTCAACATTTCAATTTAATCCTCTCAGTGTTTTTATAACCATTTTTACTTGGTCAATAATGTTTAAATATTCTAAAAAAAATGATTAGTTAAGGTGCTTTAATGCATCAGTTTCACCCCAGATTCCTTGTCTTAAAGTGGAATTGTGCTTGCTCAAAATGTAAGAAAAAAAATCATTTTTGTCATTTCATGCCTTCCTCCCTCCCCCCCCCCTAAAAAACTCAATCAATTTTAGAAGAAATTATGTAGTTGATTATATTAAATTATTTTTTTATTAAAGTCATTGTATAAAAAGAAATAAACACAACCTTCATCATTTCTGCAGAATGAGGATAATTCGTTGATGAGAATTCCTTAGTACTGCTAACATTAACATTTCCAAAGCTGGAAATTGTAGGTTCAAAATCCTTGGGACTTTCTTCGTAACCTATTACAATAGATGTGTTTAATTAAAAAAAACAAAAAAAAAAACCTAAATAAAAATATATACTAAAACAATAAAATATTAACAGTAATTGAAACATATTGACTCTTCAAGTTTAAAAAACTTCATTACTTAAACAATTTTTTACACACTCCAACGTGAAGTTTCCAAGTGGAACTTCTGATGGGGAAATGGTTTCTTTTAAGTAATGGTGTTCCTTTTTAAATTTGGTCAATAAAGTAATAGCCATTTAGATATAATTTTAGTGATCATTAAGATGATGACATTCAAAATTATTAGTTAAGAACTTGTTTATTCACCAAACAAAATCCAATAATAAAAAAAACATTAATCTTATCGACAAATAAAACCACTCAAACTGGGTCTTTGCCTAATCACTGCTTAGCATTGCTCTACATGTACTGAACCCAAAGACCCTCATGTGTTGAGAGGTACAGATTTTTTTTGTTTTCCAATTCTGAATAAAGATTTTAAAAAAATTAATCGGCTAAAATTTATTTAGTTGAATAATAGGTTTAAACTAAACCAATAAATATAAATGATAAGAGGTATTCAATAATGAAAGATTCCAATAAAAAGTAATAATCAGACAATGCAATAAACAAATAATATCCTTACCTAGAGAAGTCTGCGAGATGTTTAAAGGTTTCACAGACTTAGAAAACACAGGTGTATATTGACTACTAGGCTCGCTTTCGGTAATTGTTGATGACTTAGGCGTAGCAGTCATAAAACTTTCAGATAAATTGCTTTTAACACTGATATTATTTTTTACAGTGCTTAAACCAACTGAGTTCTTAGGCATATAAGTTTCAATGTTTTCTTTCACAGTACTATTTTGATTAATACCACATAGATCTAACGTTTTTTCATAACTATTACAGTCGGAAGGTCTTACAAAAGAATTTTCATTAGTCGATGGTAATGGTTTATTTACAGACGGGCTCACATCATTACAAACAGATGGACTTAAACTCTTTAGTAACATCGAAGGTTGTTTTAATTTAAATCGGGAACTTGCAGGTGATTTTGTGGGTCTCATATTATTCTCGGATGTTAACGCATTTATCCTATCTTCGGAAACAGTACTATTCATTAGATTACTACTGCTCGGACAGATTGAATACGAAGATGTCTCAAACTGACTAATTTCAGAAGTTTGTTCATTATAAGATAACTCCAAGGCACTACTATTACCAGGCATACTTGCATTTATAGAGGCAGTATTATTCTTAATTGAAGACAAATCTGAATCACTATTTTTAGGTAAAATACTAAAGTCACTTCTTTTTGTGCTGTTGTCACTAAAATGATGAGATGGAGGAGTGTTGACAATATTTTTATTTGAAAAGTTCACTGCATTTTTCCTAAAGTCAGGTAAACAGTCACTATCGATTGATGTATTCAAATCACTGGAACTCCCTAAACTGGAAACTTTCTGAGTTTTGGTTTTGCTTCTCAGAAGTAATCTTGTCCGTTTCATTTTAGCTTTCATCATTTGTCGAAATACTTGAAGCTTTTTTAAAAGAGAACTGTCCCCTTTTAAACTTGGGATTAATTCGGATACAAATGACGGGAGATTTACAAGAGTTGAGAAAGCTTTATCCATTATTTCATATTCACAATCCTCAAGGTCCTTATAAATGTCATGAAGATCTTTTTCACTAGCCTGTAACAAATACATGAGATAAAATCTTCTAACAACTTTAAACTGAACATTAAAACAATTTTTAGTTTTATATTTACAACAATTGGTTCAAACCCGCAGGTGGTCCACGGATTTTTTAATGAGAGTAAAAAATCCTTGGTTAGCTGTCCTTCGGAGGGGACGTAAAAAGGTGGTCCCGAGCTTGTGCGATGTCAAGTACTCGTTAAAGATCCCTATCTTAACTAAACCTGGATAGGCAAAATTTAGGACTCCTACTTAGCTCGGATTAGCCATAGTAGCATAAAGTGATGTTAAATAAACAAGCAAACAAACAATTTTGAGTAGGAGTTCCATACCTAATATAGTTAAACAATCTCTTACACATGTTTCTTATTGGTATTTTTAAAATCTCATCAACATTTCACAAATCTAAACATAATTCAGTAAAAAAACAAGTCTACCTTAAACATTTTGCACTAATACAATTAGAAACATGGAAGAAAACAGTTCAGCTAGTGGAAGAATAAAAATGAACTTGTCTCCAGATATTTATCACATTACCAAAACTTCTATCCACATTTTAGACTCCTCAAGAAAACTCAGAAAATACTGATAAGAAACTTCAGTCTTTTTCTAGGAATTGTTCCTTGTGGAGCTATGATGATGACATACAATGTGGCTCAAAATGTAAATGGCAAAAAGACTATTTCATTGTGTTATTTCTTTGACCACTATTTTCCTCCTGAATCTACTAACAATTAACTATTCACACTTGTCAAGTTCCAGTTAGAAAAACGACCAAAATGAAGTTTATTCAAAGTCTGAATCAATAAGATTAGAATTTATTTTAACTAGCTTACTAATAAATAAGTGATCAATCTATTCAATATTTTATTACCACAAAATATTAAAATTGACATTAGAAGTTATTTAAATAAATAAAACATCAGAGAATATGAAAAATATCCCTGCATAATCCAAAAAAATTAAAATTTCAAGTGCGATAAATCAAAAGAAATAATGATTCAAATTAAGAATGTATTAATACAAGTAGCTATTCACTAATATAGAAAATAAGAGATGAATATAAAATAACTTTATTTGAATAATAATGATGGTAAATCAGTACAGGTAAAGAAAACAATAATATATTACATTAGCAGAAAGTTTACTCAAAACTGCTGGATGAGAAGACATACTCTCCAACCATGTAGCCAAACATCCATCTGAAAAATACAAAATTTACGAACTCTCACAAAAAATCAATAAACAGGTTCAGATAAGGTAAAGTAAGTCAGATAAAGTACTAAGTAAATCCAAAGAATCATATTTTAACTGATAAAACCTGAGCAAATGAGCAACACCAAAATAATTAGAAAATATTCAAGAAAAGAGAAATAAACTTAAAATTTATAATTTTATATATCATTTAATAACTAATAGAACTAGTATTCAATTGCTGCCATCGATCGATCTAACTGGGCACAGTAAAAGTCTGTATTTACAGTTTGGTTTTGTGAAAGGAGCTCAAAATGTCCCTTCCAATCCCACCAAATACTGAGCATCACCTTTCTTGGATGCAAGCCAGCCTTTTGTGTTCCGAGAGGCGTCATTGCAGACAACCACTAAGATTTTTTTCGACTGGTGTTGATGTAGAGAACCCATTTTTCAAGAAATCCTTTCAATAAGATTTCTTTCACTGAGTTCATGGGAAACCCAAACGTCATAACGACAGACGTACCCGGCCTTCTTTAGGTGACCAAACAGTAGATAAAACAGTCGATTTGCAGGCTCTTAATTCCGCAGCTATATCACGGACAGTAATTTGTGGATTGTTTGTGATGACCGTCATAATATCATCGATGTCAAGAGCTGAACTCCGGCCAGCCCGGCGTTGGTCTTCCAAATTGAAATCTCCTGCTCTAAACCGCAAAAACCACTTCTGCAATTGAATCGCTGCCAAACACGGCACGAATCTTTCTTGCAGTTTAGGTGCTTTTTGTCCATTTTTTAAAAGAATCAGCATAATATGCCGAAAATTAACCAAATAGTCACTCATGTTGGTTTGCAATAAACTACACTACTGATCCTTAATAAAGATAAATTTAGTGTGTAAACATAGATAATTCCATGAGGATTAAAGGCATATAAAAAAACATTACCCTTGTGAATCATTTTTAGTAGACAAAATAAAAGGTAAATTTTATTTTAAAAATCTCTACGAACTTTTCGGACAACCCAATATTTTAAAGTACTTCTGCGTAAATAATATTTTTGGTTTTATTTGCTTGTGGCAAAAGAATATACTGATTTTCTCCGCAACCCGATCTTGATGTAAATCGATTCCTAGGTGTTTAAATGTTTGCCCATGTGATTTATTAATTGTTACGGCAAAATATAACTTAACGGGATTTAATTTTTTTTAAATTAAAAGGTAAATCATTTGGAATTGTTTGGATGAGAGGTTAATTTCCCCCGTTTTTTCTCAGATTTTCCACTGATTTTTCTCACCTATTGGTCGCAGTGTGATAATATATAGTCTGTAGCCTTCCTCGATAAACAGACTATCCAACACAATAAGAATTTTTCAATTTGAGCCATTAGTTTCTGAGATTAGCGCGTTTAAACAAACAAACAAACTCTTCAAGCTTTATAATATTATTATAGACTAGCTGTGTCACGCAGCTTTGCTCGCGAATATTGCATTTCGTATTAATTTATGTGCGTTTATGGTGAGATTGGCTAAAATAAATATCAACTATCAGCTACTCTTTGTTATCATTTAAAGCCCGGTCTTGACTTCTTCCTGTCAAATTTACAATAGCAAACCAGTAGAAGTGGTTATACCCATAATCACTTAATATGTAAAAATAATCGTCACAAACCATTTTTAAAAAATAAATAACAATTGAATATATTTTCATAGGAACCTACACTCGAAACAGATATGAAACACAATATGCATAAAAGGGTCGGTCACCTGTATGTAGTGACCAGCCAGGTGCCCTTAAGATTTTTTAATGAGAGTAAAAAACAACCTTAGTTATGCCCTCCTTCGAAGGGGATGTAAAATGGTGGTCCCAAGCCTTTGCGATTCCATGAACTCGTTAAAGATCTCTACCCTAACTGAACTTGGAGAGGAAAAAATTATACGATTAACCATAGTAGTATAAAAGTGACGTTAAACGAACAGATAACAACAGTAATATGCTTAAATATATTTGTTATAAAATCTTTGTACCTCTGCTGATACATATCAGATTAAGACAATTTTACGTTTAGGTTGTTCAACCACTTTTTGGGCGAAGATTTTCAAATCCTGCCTTATTGCACATCTAGGCGGTAAGACGAACCTCCAGGAAAAATTTTAGCCTCACAACCATAGTAATTTTTTAGATACCAGAAAATTGAGTGGTACTTTCTTTTATAAAAATAGACATACAGCTAATAAAAGTCCTAAATATGCTTAAAATAATAGTTCTGATTATTATACTCGAATAAATCTAAAGAAATAGTAATTTTTTCAATTTATTTAAATTTATAAATGTATATGCTTCAAGGTAATAACGATTAAAGTTGAAAATGACTCTTGAAATAAAACATGACTTAACAATATAGATAATAATATAGATTGATATAAATATTTCCGCGTTGTGTCTATACTCCTCAGTAGCCTCATCTCTCTTCGGACCAAATATTTTAGTACCTTATTTTCTAAAACCTTTAGCCGTTGTCCGTCCTTCAAAGTAAGCGGCCACGTTTCACCGTCGGAAGAATAACAGTTTTATAAATTCTAACCGTTAAGTTAAGACAGAAGATAAGTAATTTCGCAACTGAATTATAACACGCATTTCCCGCGTTTAACCAGGACTTTATTTCCTCCTGGATTTTTTTTTTGTTATCATTGAACCTAAACACTTAAATTTCTCTACGTGTTCAAAAGTATACTCTGATATATCAATATCACCATCTCTGCTACAAATCATATATTTTGTCTTTTCGGTATTTATTTCGAGTCCTATTTCTTAACCAGTTTTTATTAACGGACTTGTATTTAGTTGTTTAGTTTCCGCGTCTTCCTTTAGCAGTACCAAATCATCGGTGTATCCCAGAACCGGAATTTTATCACCCAAATTTAAACCTTCTTAGTACATGTCACTTTTTCTTTGATATATTCTAAAGCGACTTCGTCTGCATCAATTTCTGTTATTATGATTGCTATTAAGTAGCTTTTAAAAGAATATATTTTAAAGTACTTCCGCGTAAATGACATTTTTAGTTTTATTTTCTTGTGGCAGAACATACTGATTTTATCCGCAACCCTATCTCGACATAAATCTATTCCTACGTGTTTAAATGGAAAAATATAAATTAACGGGAAATTGAATTATTTAAAAATAAAAGGTAAATCATTTGGAATCATAGGGAAGCGAGGTTTTTTTTTTCTCCCAAATTTTCCCCGTTTTTTCCCAGATTTTCGACTGATTCTTCGGTCCTATTGGTCGCAGCGTGATGTTATATAGCCTATAACCTTCCTCGATAAATGGACTATCCAACACAAAAAGAATTTTTCAATTTGAACCAGTAGTTTCTGAGATTAGCGCGTTCAAACAAACAAACTCTTTAACTTTATAATATTAGTATAGATTAGCAAAAGTCTAAGGCTGAAATTAAAAATTCTCCTTATTTTAAAATTAGGTTTTTAAATTTTGAATATAACAAAATTTCCTACTTTTAATATTAAACAAACAAAAATTGAATAAATTACCTGCAGATTCCTCATGATCACTCGTATCCTCTTTTGCTAATTCCTCAACTGTTTTAACCCTGATACTTCTAGAATGTTTTGGAGAACTTTCGTTCGTACCATTTTCAACAGTCTTTTTTAAATTTTTATCAACTGTCTTTGAGACGGAAACAGCATCTATATTTTGGACTTTTTTAGGAGACTCAGCAATCACCTGCTTTTTTGGGGATTCGTTAATGATCTTTCTAATGACCTTTTTTTGTGGTGTAGCAAATGTGGGAGGCTTGGAGGAAGGATCAGATGAGATAAGACTACTAGGCTTCTTCAAAACAAAAGTCTTTTTCACTTCCTTCTTAGGTGAAACACTTTCATCATGAGAACTATCATCACTAGATATGAATACAGTCCTCCTCTTCTTTGTTTGTATTTTATTATTTGATGAATCCAAGGATGAAACATTATGAATTTTTTTTCCAGCCTCGTCTGGTGTTTCAACTGAAGAAGATATATTAATGACATCTGGCCTAGTTCTCTCCAAATCTCTGCTGTGATTCAAATTTTCTTTCTCTGGAGAGCTACTAGGAGATGAGTCAATTATTGTCACATCTTGAGAGGTTTTCTAAAAATTTAAAAATAATTATTGTTAGACAGTAAAATTTAAGTACAAATGAAAATACTTCAACCAAAGAGGATTAAAATAAATTACGCTTGGTGATTCTTGGGAAGAATAAATTATTTCATCATCTGGTTCATTATGACCTAGAAAACAATAAAATAATTTAAGTAAAAATCTATAAAATATTAAAATATAAAATAATTAAATCCAAAGGTCAATTCCCACACAACTATTTTAACTGCTACACATGATCTGCACCGTCAACTCATCACAGATCACGTCAACACTGTGCAGTACAGGTTTATGATAGATAGACTGTAATACCCTTGCATCAACAGTTAATGCTCAACCAAAGAAACAGTGGGTGGTAACGTTCTTTATGAGACTGAATTAATAAGATACAAATATATTATTTTAATCAAGTGAAATATTTTAGTCCTTTCATAATATCTGATAATGAATTATTTATCAATTTATTTCTTTGTTCTATAACAGTTGAAAAGAGCGGAAGTGTGCCATATTTTAAATGTTAAAAACATGGAATACATACAAGTTCAAACATATTTCATGTTAAGGGTTTACACTTTAAGCTTTAACTTCATCTACAACAGTAGTGGTGTGTTCAGACTAGTTCCTGATTAATATGTTTATGCAGTTGGATTTGTCAGAGTATGTAATTCAATGTGCGTAAAGAATAATTTCATGGCAAAAATATTTACTTAGTTCGAACTTATCTGATATATTACAAATAAAATCCATCACAACTGTGTTAAGGCATTGCTAAGGAAATTAATACAACAGAACTGTCTTATTAAAACTGTAAGACTTTAATAAATACAAAATTTAAAAAACTATAAAGTGAAATTTTTTTTTCGAAAATTAATTTAAAATTTGAAATGATTTTAGAATTGAACTTTGATCCTTTTTTCTTTGACGAAAAGGAAATAATAATTGGGTAATTTTAGATTTATCATTATAACTTTCCTGTTATTATGATGTTTGATACTTAAGTGAAGAGGTATTGATTCCATTACTGAATTTTTGGAGAAAGGTATTGGTTAGGGCTCAAATCCTTGACTAAATATTAAACTAAGAGCAAAGGTCTAGGTGACAAAACAAAAGTAGATGGTTCAGGTGGTGCATAAGCCCTAAAGATAATAGCCTTGCAAGTCATAAATAATTAACTTAATATTATAACAGTAATATTAGAATTAGGAGCATCAATATTATCATGGAGTCCATTTAGGAGCATCAATTTTATCATGTAGTCCATTGACTTAATTTATATATATGCAATGTATAACTTAACAAAAATATAGCCTAGAATATGCAGCTATGGCAGAATTATGGACTCTTACCATTTCATTCTGGAATCAGGACTAAATTAATTAAACTCCTGAATAGGCAAACAATAATCAATGCTCATTTTGGAATCACTTTAAAGTTTTATTAAATAAATGATAACATAAAATCCTAAAAGTACTTTGAAATCACCTTCATTTGAGTTCCCTTTTGCAGAATCATTGCTGCTACTGGTGGTAATATTACTGCCTGATGCCTCTGCTACATCGCTTCTGCAGTGATTAAATTAGTATTAGAAGTACTAGGTGAAATTTAAGACTATGACTGGATGACATATTATAAATATACATACGATGGTGTTTTTGTAAGCTGGCGACTAAACCATTCCGTTATAGTTCCCTGCTTTGACTTTAGTTTAGCTGTACTCAATGAACTACGCAGGGAATTTTGAGAACCTGTTTGAGACAAAAAACTCATAATGATAACATATCATATCGTTTTACTTAAGTTTTCATTCATAATAATAAACATTAGTTGCTAATCAAACTTGTAACCATGAAGTAACCTTCATGCCTTCATAGAAGTATTAACTTAGCGGGAATTCATTTCAGAACTACCAAAGAGCTAATCTTATAAATTAATAGATGTAACTCTGTTGTTCTATGTTAGAGCCTGTTACAACGAGGTGTCTTTCTTCCAAGCCAGGAATAGGTAACTATTCCAGTCTTTCTCATTTTATTTTTATCTTTCAGCCATGAAAACCAAATTTACTGAACGCAGTCTTTCATCCCATAATCTTTCTGCATTGCATTGTTATATAATGCCTAAATTTTTAATTTAGTTTTGACATAGTGTAGTAAAGAGTACGATTTCCACAAACTTAAAAGGCGAATTAAGGGACCCATTGTCCTCAGGATAAATTTTAAACCAGTATTTAGTACCTCAAGGCGGTCTTTCGTGACCCACCTCTACGCGCGAGATGAAGTGGCTCCTTCTCTCCACACGCAGACAGTACTTCCTTGGGTCATTTCTCTACCAAACTATTATATTCCCAGCATCCTTCCTGTATCCATTCTCCTTCAATTTAAATCCTTTGTCCAATTGCTTGAAACAAGATCGCGCCATTCCGACCTTTATATCCCATCCCATGGAACTAAAGCTTACGATCGATCCTTTCTTGCCCGTCCCACTACATTCTGGGAATCCATTTCTTTCAGGTATACGTCATGCTTCTTCCAGAAAAAGGCAGGGTTAAACAAAAGTACAAAAAAAAAAAAAAAAATAAATAAAATTAAAGTCATATTTTGGTGAAGAACCTGTATAATGATAAGCAAACATCTCTAGAGTTCTCTTCAGAAAAGAAGTATTAATGAAAAGACCTAAGTTGATCATGATCAAGTTATACTAGCTGACAATATTTCCTAAAGACTAATAATTGTCTCAGAGAAGGAACACGTTTATATTTATGTTAATGGTATCATAAAACTTTGAGTTTGACCTAAGATTGTCACCTATGTTGCTTGATGAGGGAATACTTCTTTTAGAATTTCTCTTGTTGTTTTCGGTATTTAACGTCTTTATCAACTATAATTTCGGTAAACAGAATAGCTCATCATACAGATAACAACATAGGAAGGACAAGATTCATATTCGTTGTACTGTGACTATGTAAACTTCAACACACTGAGCCGGATTCGAACTGGCGCTGTATTTTCGATGTCTTTAAGAAGATAACATCTAATCTGCCTTGCATACCCAAGGTCTCTTCCCTCCTCAATTTGTCGATAAATGCTAATTCATATAGATAAGAAAAATTATAAGTGTGTAATTAGAAGTGAAATACTCGCTAACCGCCCCTAGCATAATTTAACCTGAAAAGAAAAATAGTAGGACTCCCACTGTACTATCGTCTGATTAGCCACAGAAGCATAAAAGATGTGTTAAATGAATATACCTTGTTTATATTTAAGATTTTCACTTACTCCCTAACCATTTTGATTTCCTTCAGTATTACTATTCTATAATATAGCTTCTAGACCAAAAAAATACTTTAGACCTCGATCCGATGCTTTCTCTGCTAATCGCCCTGATCGTTAAAATTGGTTTTAAATTTAGTTAGTATAATAATTATTTAATATGATATTTTATAAGTATTAAGGTAGAAATTACAAATATAATCGACAACTGATTCATTATTTACTTATTTTATTTTAGTATATTCGTTTATATCGTATTTATGTCATCTACATTTTTAATTAAATTTTCACAGGATTCTAGTAGATTTTCACAGTAGTTGGGTTTTACAACCTGTCATTTTAGCGGGAACTTCGATCGACGGTCCTGCTCTCGTTCATTATTTAGATTCTTGGTGACAGGAATATTGGATACAAATTATTTTATTTATTTTAAAAATCTATTATGTCTTTAAGATATGCACACAGTGAAGGGCACACCGACATTTGTTATTCTGAAGATTCCAAGTATTATTAAACGCCTTATCTTTTGATGTATTTTGTTTTTTCATCAAAAATTTGTCTTAAATTTTCTATTTTTAGTTATATTATAACTTGTGGGAGCGAAGGAGATGTACGTATTTGGGCAGGAGTAGATGATGCTGATCAGAAGGATGTTTGTGTAGGAGATAAAGCTTGGTCAGTTTTCCAAAAGGTTTGTAATTTATTGTCTTGGCTCTTATTTACTATTAAGAAGTAATTATATCACCTATCTGTCAACCTTTCTTTTATCTGTCAGTGTCTTCTTATTTAATTTTAACTGTTTATCATTATTACTATGACCATTGATTATGTTCTCTTATTTTGCATTTTATAGATTAACTTAGCCATGTCCGGAGACTTTTTTTTGTAATGCAATTTTGAAATTTGTTTTCATTTTCAGGGGATCAATCTATATGTGGCGACTGACACTAATATTATACAAGCCTATACATTCCCAGACTTGGAACCTGATGGCATCATTACTAGATTCACCGCACCTGCTACTCAAATTGATGTTGCGCCTGATGGAAGTAGATTGGCTGCGTCATCAAGGTACATTCTATCAGAAACTTGTTATTTGAGGCTATACTAAGTGCTCTCTTTTGATTTTAAATTTTTTTTTTTTTTTCAGTGATATGAATATACATGTTATTGATTTGAACTCTTTGGAATGTAAAAAGTTGACTGGGCACCGAGCACCAGTATTAAGCGTTTCTTTAGATCCTAAACTTGAGTTTGTTGTAAGTATGATTTTCATAAATCATATCAATCTTTCTAAATTATCTGCTATTTATACCGCTAGTTTTTAGAATACCTTAGTGACTTGTAATCTTTTTACAAACACTCTTACATGCATAAAAGGTTCTGGAAATGGAAATATACATGTAAACTGAAGTGGATTTTAGATTATTGCTGATATAAAATTTATTTTCAGGAAAAATTTAGTGTAAACAAAGTGATTCTAACTCTTTTTCATTAACTGTGAAGTTTCATTAGACTTATTTATAGCTAACTTTTGAATATATTAATTTATATTAAGTTTTGAACTTTAATTTCAGGCATCATCCAGTTGTGATGGAACTGCTAGGATCTGGTCTTTAAGTTCTGGTGATGTGGTTAAGCAGTGGGAAGTAGTTCCTAAGAGCAATGCTTTTGAAAATTCCTCAGTACTTTGTAGGCTACACTTTGATAAGAAGGGCGAAATGTTGCAATACCAGTTGGTGAAACTGTTAAACTTTACAGGAGAGAAACATGGGTTCATGCTATGACTTTATCTAGTTCAGGCAATAATGTAAGTATTTTAAAATTTTATTTAAATTAAGTGCTATTTTAAGGATCATGGCTACATCATATAATTGTAGTTATGTACTTATCTCCTATAACTTCTGTTGGGGCTTCAGCGAATAACCTCCACCCATCTGCTCTGCCTCATTAAGCATACATCTATTCCAGGTGGTACAATGTTGTTTTTTCAGTAAATTGTAGATTGTAAAAGTTTAGTAATCTGAATCGCTCATCGACATTTGTTCCTCATTTATTGGCCACTATGTACAACATAAAATAGAAAACAATTAACAAATTTTAAAATACAAAAAAGTTGATGTCAGGTATGATGAAGGTTGGATATATTGGAGAAACTGTGAATCCAAGGGATAATATTTTTATTTTTGTCATGTTGCTGAACCATTCAGTAAGCAGGGGATTAGTAAAAAAAACAAAAAAAAAAAAACAAGTCCTTAAAAGCTTGGATTAAGAACTTGATAGTGATCAGTGATGAGGAAAGCTATCGGGTACTACTTCAACAAGTTAGCACCAAACTATGTTTCTGATTCTTCAAAAAGTTAAATTCTATAACTGTGTGGATGTTCTTCATCACCTTGCTCACAGTCTTTACTTTTCACTTTCTGATGATCATCAGTTCTCATCAATGGCTCATACCTATATTATCTGAAAGAAAAACCTTTTTTTTGGATAAGGGTCACAACGGAGTTACAGGATTCTTCTCTTCAAATTCCTAAAGAGTGATATAATAAGTAAGATAATTGCTAGCCTTGGGATGGTAACAAACAATATAAATCAATAGTATAAGATAATTTGAATATTATAGAAAGAAAGTGTTTAAAAAAAAAAACAAATAAATAATTAGACAATAGACTTGTTTCTGAGTCATACTATTATATTTTCATGCTATGATTCATGAAATAAATATGTATTGAAATTTTATTTCTTAAAATAAAAAAAACTAGAAAATCTTATTGCACATTTTAAATTCTGCTTGTTATAGGTTATTAACATTGTCAAGTTTTCTCCCTGTGGAAAATTCATCGCAGGTGGATCTACTTGTGGGAAAGTTTTTATTTGGTCATTAATTACCTCAAATATTATTGAAGAAGACAGCAGTGGTCATCAAGCTATCTGTGGCATTGCATGGTGTGCTTCTAAAAGTATAGCTTTTGTTAATGCCAATGGCCAACTTGGTTCTTTGCAGTTGTCAAGTTCCGAAAAAAATGATACAGATGTAAGTTTTTGTTGCTGATCGTCATTATAAAGTTAGGTTTTAAGATATTGAGTGTGTTGAAAAAGATATGGTTTTGTTAAGTGTAATTTTGGATATATTGAGACAGCTAAATGTTTAAGTATTGAGTTGCCATATTTTTTAGAATAAATATATAAACGAAGCCCTAAAGAAAGTTCCTTCAATTTCCATTCAATAGTATTTGAAATTTTGTTTAAATCAATAGTGTTTAAATGTTTGCACCTGTGATTTATTAATTGTTACAGCAAAAGATAAATTAACGGGAAATTGAATTCTTTTATAAATAAAAGGTAAATCATTGGAATGATTTATTTAATTACTATTGTTTTAGAATGAAGAAATCACTGATCCTGCCAATATTCCATTGGGTGAACCCGAATTGGTTGATGATGATGATGACGATGATGATAATGTTATTTCTCTAGGAAAATCAAAGCTCAAACAGGTTTTGGGGATAACGGAGAAATACTGAGACCTGTTTCACCTACGGGTAATTACTTTTTTTTTTCAAATGTATTAATATTGAATAACCCAAAATAAAGAACTTATGTCTTAACACAATTATATTTTTAACTCTAACTATTTGTTGTTCATAAGATGACGCTGACGAAAGATCAAGTGTAGTTGAAAGTGTTATTAGATCAAAAGTGAACATCACTGAACCACAGGGTTCATTTCAGCCGTCTTCAACACCTGTACATCTTCAGCAAAGATATATGGTACCTCTTCGATTTTCATTTTTTTATTATTATTTAGTTATACCATTAGCCTGGTAATGAATTATATAAGTCTAAATACAAATTCAAAATATTCATTATTTTAAATATAAATTTATGTTAAATGCCTTAATTAATTTTTTTAAGATTTAATAATTGTCGTCTACTCAATTCATTTTACCAAACACTTTCATTTGTTTTTTCAAAATAATATAAGTTTGTTGCATCAGCTCATTTGCTCTGGACAGTTTGATATGTTATCAAAACTTATGTTCTGTAGGGTTAAAAAAAAAAATATATATATATATATATATTATTGCTTTTTGAGATTTGTGTTCGGTACCTCGAGACGGTCGCACGTACCCACCTTTACGACAAGTTAAAGTGGTTAACCCCAAACTTTTGAAGACAATATTTCCTTGGATCATTCTTTTATCAAATCATAAGCTCCCACCATCCATTTTATGTCTACAGCCTTCTGGTATTTAAATCCTCAACCCATCACCAGGAAACAAGATCCTGTCTGTCCGACCTCCACACTCCTTTCCATAGAACCAAAAAATATGACTGCTCCTTTTTAGCCCGTTCTACTTCCTTATGGAATACTCTCCCTTCAACACCTGTACATCTTCAGCAAAGATATATGGTACCTCTTCGATTTTCATTTTTTATTATTATTTAGTTATACCATTAGCCTGGTAATGAATTATATAAGTCTAAATACAAATTCAAAATATTCATTATTTTAAATATAAATTTATGTTAAATGCCTTAATTAATTTTTTTAAGATTTAATAATTGTCGTCTACTCAATTCATTTTACCAAACACTTTCATTTGTTTTTTCAAAATAATATAAGTTTGTTGCATCAGCTCATTTGCTCTGGACAGTTTGATATGTTATCAAAACTTATGTTCTGTAGGGTTAAAAAAAAAAAATATATATATATATATATTATTGCTTTTTGAGATTTGTGTTCGGTACCTCGAGACGGTCGCACGTACCCACCTTTACGACAAGTTAAAGTGGTTAACCCCAAACTTTTGAAGACAATATTTCCTTGGATCATTCTTTTATCAAATCATAAGCTCCCACCATCCATTTTATGTCTACAGCCTTCTGGTATTTAAATCCTCAACCCATCACCAGGAAACAAGATCCTGTCTGTCCGACCTCCACACTCCTTTCCATAGAACCAAAAAATATGACTGCTCCTTTTTAGCCCGTTCTACTTCCTTATGGAATACTCTCCCTTCAACACCTGTACATCTTCAGCAAAGATATATGGTACCTCTTCGATTTTCATTTTTTTATTATTATTTAGTTATACCATTAGCCTGGTAATGAATTATATAAGTCTAAATACAAATTCAAAATATTCATTATTTTAAATATAAATTTATGTTAAATGCCTTAATTAATTTTTTTAAGATTTAATAATTGTCGTCTACTCAATTCATTTTACCAAACACTTTCATTTGTTTTTTCAAAATAATATAAGTTTGTTGCATCAGCTCATTTGCTCTGGACAGTTTGATATGTTATCAAAACTTATGTTCTGTAGGGTTAAAAAAAAAAAAAAATATATATATATATATATATATATTATATATATATATATATATATATATATTATTGCTTTTTGAGATTTGTGTTCGGTACCTCGAGACGGTCGCACGTACCCACCTTTACGACAAGTTAAAGTGGTTAACCCCAAACTTTTGAAGACAATATTTCCTTGGATCATTCTTTTATCAAATCATAAGCTCCCACCATCCATTTTATGTCTACAGCCTTCTGGTATTTAAATCCTCAACCCATCACCAGGAAACAAGATCCTGTCTGTCCGACCTCCACACTCCTTTCCATAGAACCAAAAAATATGACTGCTCCTTTTTAGCCCGTTCTACTTCCTTATGGAATACTCTCCCTTCAAACATCCGTCCTGCTCCTTCCCTATCATCGTTTAAATCCCTCCTCTTTCAATACTTCCTTTCTCTTCAGTCAGATGTAAGCTAATTTTTATTATGCCAACTTATGTAAGGTGAATTTTACTTTACTAAGATGTATAAGTTACATTTTATGTTTATTCTTATTTATTTATTTCTAGAATTTGTAAATAGAGATGGCACTATGACCTTTATTTGTTTTTATTTTTCATTCTTGTGTTTTTTAATTGTAGTTATATATTGTTTTTGGCCAGTTATAATTTATTATTTTGTTCATAATTGTTATTCTTAAGGGACATTGTCCCAGAATAGTAATAGAAGTTTTTTTCTATTCTATATACCTTGATGAACCACTGATTAATACTAAAAAAATGTATTCTTTCCATTGTTGTAATACTTCTGTTTGTATTACACACAAGAACTTGTGAATGGATCTTTCTTAGCTATTTGTTGAGTTTGTATTTTGTTTTTTATTTAGAACTATTTTAACTTCATAATTCCAGTGTAATTCATGTAATAACAATATTAATTTATGTTCCATTGTAGGTATGGAACAATGTGGGAATAGTAAGACAATTTAATATGGATGATATGAACGATATTGATATTGAATTCCATGATACTTCTGTTCATCATGGAGTAAGAATGAACAACCTTCTGGGTCATACCATGGCTACACTTACTGAGAAGTTAGCTGTTTTTGGATCCCCTAAGACGGAAGATGGTCCTAGGTAAACACTTAAAATACTTCATATTTCTATAATTTGCAACTCTTAATGTTCTATATACTATCTTATATTCAATAGATCATTATTAGAAAAAGTAAATTTTATTTGAGCCTAATTTTTACTTTTGTATCCCCAACAACTATACATATTCTGGAACATTCCGTATTTTTAGTTGGAAAATAGTCCTGTTTTAGACGGTGGTTGTCAGCTCAGAAAAAAGATAAAACAAATAATAGTTAAAAGACTAATTTATTGTTCTACTTTTTTTTTCTGGCACCCAGACTTTTTTTCCATTATCTCCCAAAGATCAATTATCGATATTCATTATATTCCATAAAAATGATAAATAATTAGTTTTTAATTCTTCCCAAAAAGTTTATTTTACATCAATAATTATTTGGAGTATACGTTTCGGGGCTTTTCCCCAACTTACTCTTATTCACATTATATTGTAGGATTTCTGATAATTTTAGTATAAATAATTTTAGTGGTATAAGGCGACTTTAAACGAATAAACAAACAAAAAAATTTGAAAAGAATAGATAGCTCTAATAAATTATATGATAAAGTAAATTCTTCATAATTGCAAAATTGAAAGAAATCTTTTCTAAGATTATTTTCACGTAATAGAAAAAGATATATTAAGAATGATTTGAAGCGAAATTAAAATAGCACCTTTCTGAGTGTGGTTGTTTTTCTGAATCACATTTTTAAAGAACTTGAGTGTTTTTTAGATTTGGATAGCGATACTAATATCCCAAATTATCAGTTTGTAAACATGTACTTTTGCTTATTTTTGAAACCAACGTATCGCTAGAGTTAAAGGAAAATAATAAAAATATCAAAAGATAAAACTATTCGGACGGACAAAAATCTTCTAATTGTCTTCATATTATTAAGAAATCCTACAATATAATTTGAAAGAGAGTAAAGTTAATGGGAAAGCTCCCGAAACGTAGACTCCAAATAATTATTGATGTAAAATAAACTTTTTGGAAAGAATTGACAGCCAATTATTTATCATTAATATATTTTTCTTCCAGATAATTAATTTCTAAAATGGAGGTTGATTACAACCATATGAAGAAAATTAAAAGATTTTTTAGTGACAAATTATATAGAAATCCTACAATATAATGTGAAAGAGAATAAAGTGAGTCCGGAAGATGAGGAAAACCCCCGGAACTAGCATCCAAATAATTACTCGTGTAAAATAAACTTTTTTGAAAGAATTAAGAAGCAATTATTTATCATTAATATATGCTTCTTCCTGCTAATTAATTTCATTATTTGTACACCCCTACCTCTCCTGTGTAGGTTTCTTGGACCATGGGGTAAGGGTGGGAGATAAAAGCCCTCCGGCACTCATAATTATTTTATTCAAAGTTTATAATCATTTGGTTGCTGGGCAATGTGTTAACCCACTCGTCCATCCCGCCCCCTATTAATTTCATTATTATATTCCATATTTTTATTTGAAAGATAATGAAATTGTTTAAGCCCTAAATGGCAATAAAGAAAAGAAAATATATTTTTTATCCTATTATTAAATAAAAAGTGAGGACTGTCTGCATTTATATCAAACTTCAACCCGAGTTCATTATGGACTGATATATTTAATCAGTATTAATAAATCCATTTTTTTTTTTCTCAAGGGATCTGAGGTATAACAATGATATTGTATATAGATTTTACAATCTATGTATATCTTTTTCTTTCTTTTTTTTCAGTAAATTAGTTTGTATACTTCTTAAAGCATGGGATGGACAAAAAGAATGGGACTGCTCTTTTGGAGAAGAAGAAATTGTGCTTATTGCAGCAGGAGATGGTTGGGTTGCAGTCGCAACTGATATTTCAACTCTTCACCTCTTCTCGGCCGACGGTACTCAGACAGACCTTGTTTCGTTACCTGGAAGGCCTGTAAGCATAGCAGGCCACAAGGAAAATTTGTGTGTTGTTACCAATTGTGGCATTGGTGAGAAATTAGCTTGGTTCTCTCTTTCTCCCTTTAAAAAAAAAAAAAAAATATTACAATGCTGGTCTTATTCATTACAGGATTACATGGAGATCAGTCATTATTTTATATTGAGTTCAAAATAGATCCACTGAGGAGGTTATTGAAGAGCACATCTGCTAAACCTTTACCATTGTCATATGGTTCCTCATTGAGGTGGGTTGGTTATACTGATGAAGGCTCATTAGTGACTGTAGACTATGTAGGAGTTCTTCGTGTTCTTTATAAATCCGTTTGGAGACCAGTATGCAACTTAGATAAGCAGGTAATTTTATAAAAACAATTTACTGCACAATATTAGAATAGCATGATTAAAAACTGCCTATTAATATATCTAATATCTTGGCTTGATGAACACCCTTGGTGTTCAGATGTACAAATAAAATAAAACAGAGCTTTTAATTAATAAGCTTTATTTTTATATTTTTGGTTTATTATTTATAATTATGAATCTTTGTTTGTTTGTTTATTTATTTAACATCACTTTATGCTATTATGGCTAATCGGACAATGCTTCAGTGGGAGTCCTAAATTTTGCCTATCAGGGTTTTATTAGGATAGAGATCTTTAAGGAGTACCTGACATCACACAGGCTCAGGACCACCTTTTAACGTCCCCTCCGAAAGACAGCATAACTAGGGATTTTTTACTCCCATTAAAAAATCCTGGGACCACCTGTGGGTTTGAACCCTAATGTAAATTATAATTAAAAGAATTTCATTAAATTTAGGTTATATGTTATCACTCCAGCTGCACTGTTAATACTAACTTTATTTTATCATGTACATGAATGAATCGATTAAATCGATTACAATTAATTAGATTTAACATTATATCATGTTGGCATAGATACTTAACAACGTGAACTCTGAGTTCAAAAAATAGAAGTTAGAAATATGTTAAATATTAAAATAAAACATCACGATATAAAGCAAGACAAATAAAACTTAAAATAGTACTTAATACAAAAATTAACAAAACATTAGAACCAACGAGACAGTTACAGGAAAACCTTAATCTAAAGTTATAAGTATTGTAATAACAATTAACAGATGACAGAAATTAGACTGAATGAAAAAAGAAGTGACAAATTTACAATCAAAGAGAAGATACACCTGGATCAAGAGGGATGCGAAGGTGCCGAATATGGGTATGCCTCACTCTCTGGCCACCAGATAGCTCCTGGATTGAAACTATGTTGTGTTCTCGCAGCGCTACCACTTTGAAGGGTCCTTCGTATCGTTGATCCCCTTTACGACGGTTAGATGACGGGCGTTAGTATACTATCATACCTAGTCTGACCTTATGCGACTCTTCCGCAAATGCTAAACCCAGCCGATTCGCCCGAAAAATTTTTTCCTTAAGAAGTTTGGTGTAAACTTTCTGCAAGATATCAGCAAGTTGCTTATGTTTGTGAAGTACCGCCTCTCGTAGGTGTGTATATGCAGTCGTAAGTAAATCTCCCCTATTCCGTAAAGGATGTCCAAAAACCACTTCCACCGGCGCTTGTAGCAGAATGAATAGTGTTGTTGTAGGCCAACACCGCCTGAGGCATTGCCGCTGACGCTCCTAGCCCCCTGTGCCTCGAACAGCCGAAGATGTTCTCCTAAAGTTTTGTGGAGGCGCTCAATAGCACCGTGCCCCTGTGGGTTACCCGGTGAGTTAAAATGCCACTTTATATCGAGTTCCGAACATTCCGTTGCGGTACGGGCGTTCTGGAATTCCCTTCCGCAATCAGATGTTACCCTATGAGGTACTCCATAGCAAGACATCCAGCTGAACATACCATCCCAAACAGCGTCTGCCGTTTTTTTATGCAGGGGATGTGCCATTGCTAATTTGTTAAAATTATCGAGAACCTGGACAATAATCGGATGACGGTCATATTTAGCACAATTACATGTCGTACATGTTTGCAGGACTGCACGAATTGAACGGCGCATATGGTGCCAGTAATACCTGCGACGCAGCACGGCTAAAGTTTCGGGGACCCCTAGCTCCCGATTCTTGTGACAAAACCGCCCCAAGTGCCTTTTCGCTTGCATCCGTTGTGATGGTAAAATCAATTTGGAAATTGGGGAACGCCAGAACCGGCTCTGCAATTAGGGCATCCTTACATCGCCGAAATGCTGTCATGTGCTTGCAGTAAAAATGAAGGGCCTACCTTTCTTTAAGAGATCGGTCAATGGCGAAATGGTGTCTGCTACATTTGGTAAAAACGTATGGTAGTAATTGACCATTCCTAAGAAACTTTTGAGCTCTTTCAGAGTAGTTGGTGGTAATACCCGGACGATGGCTTCTACCCTAGAAGGATCTGGTTTGACCCCTTGTTCACTAATCGCCGGCCCAAGAATTTTATTTCTGATTGACAAAAATGGGATTTCTCTTTAGACAGTTTTAAGCCAAATTCCCTAATGCGGTCGAACACCAATCTCAGGTGAACCATATGGCTCGAGGGAGGACTAAAAACAATGAGATCGTCCATATAAATTTGGCAATAATCTTCTCCTAACCCACAGAGGAACTCGTCCATTAATCGCTGGAAAGTGAGAGCCGCATTTTTTAGACCAAACGGCATTCTATTGAACTCGTAATGTCCCCTCCCAAAACTAAATGCTGTCTTCCTCGTGCATGCGCACCTGGTGATACCCGGATTTAAGATCGAGTGTAGAAAATACTCGAGCACCCGCTAAGCAATCCAACATATCCTCGAGTCTAGGAAGGGGATGCCGTTCTTCCACCGTGTTATCATTTAGCTTCCGGTAGTCTATTACAAGTCAAAACGATGGATCCACTTGGCTATCCTGCTTCTTCTTTTCTACGACCCATGATGGACTACTAAACGGTGATGAACTGTGCCGAATAATCCCTTGAGACAGCAGATCTCGGATTTGCTCGTTTATAACCTTCACCATTGTTTGCGGATATCTCCAACCTTTCGTATAGGAGACATTGTTCTCCTTTAATATTATTTCGTGTGTAGTCTTCCCAGTCGCGGGCAACGCACAACCCTCCTTGTGAAAAATATCGGTAAACTCGGACAAGAGCAATTCTACCCCAGATACTTCCGTACGCACTACCTCTACATGATGATCGCCCTCTTTGGTTTTTAATTTTCCGAGATACGATTTTGTTCCCATGGTAATTTTCCAGCTCCTGCTCCTACCATGCATACGAAAACCCACTTTATCTAGTACATCGCACCCGATTAAAATATCATATTGATCGGTAAGTTCTTCCAACACATGAACTAATGCGCGAACCTTTTTTCCTGTAAAATTCTCTAGACCCCATACATATTCCCCCAATACATTACATGGACCACTTAAAGTGATAACAGAACACTTACATACCTTGAGCTCATACTCCTTATCCAACCTCTTCAACACCTCTCTACTTACCAAGGTACTGGTACTCCCTGTATCAATGAGCGCCCTCAAACCATCACCACGCCCCTCCCCTATGGGCAACCTCTCCCACACTCTGCATACGCTGTTTACGAACTCTTGCGTGTTGCCCTCGCCTCTTCAGATGGTAGATTCGCTCTGCGTATTGGTTTCATTTGGCTTGTTTTTCCTGTTTATATGTTCACTTGATCTTCCGGCCGTGTTGTTCCAACAGGACTTCTTGTCGTCTTCTTCAGTTGAACTCCTTTCAGAATATTCATCTGAACTTGAACTCGAAACGACTCTTGAACGTCTCGTTTGGTGTGTGTTCACATTCATTGGTTCTGGGGCTGGATTACGTCTGTAAATCCAGTGGCAGGCCCTGGCAATGTGGCCTTTTTTCTCTGCATTCTAAGCACTTAACCGAAGTACAGTTAGCGGCCCTGAACGGTTACATTCGTAACATCTACGGGACTCTTCTCTTCTAAATCCCCGAGGGTGCTTTGGTGTTTCCTTGACGTCCCGAAGATTTTTTTTTAGGTTCAAATTTAGTGAATCTTGGAGCCTCCGACCTATATTTAAAGTTTTCCCTGTAGTTTTTGTTATTCTATAAGGTATCTTTCACCATGGCTGAAAATCATTTTCTTCCTCTTCTCTGGCACCTTTATCCATTATGTCCCTGACGCACTCAACAAAAGACTTATCTGTAGGTAGTTTCTTTTTCAAAGATAAATTTTTTCCTAATTGTACCTTTAGCACCTTTTCAAATATTTCCAGCTGATGAGCAGCCTCTATCTGTCCTACCGTCTCAACTAACTTCTCAGATATAGCTGTGTATTGCGTAAGCATTTTGTCTGCAAAATCATAGTCCGTTTGGCCAAATTTCCTAACTTCAGTGAAGAGTCTGTATATGTCTTCCTCTGGTGTCCAGCGTCCTCCTCCATAAGCCTTTTTCAGTCGTTTGGTAACTTCCTCCCACGAGGTCATTTCGTCTGATTGAATGTGGTTTAAAACATTTCTTCTAACCCTACCAATTAATGATGCTCTAAGTTCAGTAGCATCCAACGGATCTACCAATCCTGCTGAAATTCTCGCTTCAATCAGTTATATATATACATATATATCTGCTCCTAAAAATTCGATGGTTTATGTTTCAAGATACATAGAACCCAAATAACTAATTTAAAAAATTCTGTTTGTGCGCCTTCTGCGGCATTTCTACTGCACTACTGTACCAATTTTTTCGAAATTCGTCACAAAAATAGTAGGGTATGGAAAGATAATCCTAACACCTAGACGGTGATATCAGCTGGTTATTTTTAAAATGGTGGCCGATTAAAAGTGATTTAATTCAATAACTCAGTTATTTTTTGAAGATTGAGAAAAAATTTATTAGTGTTTTTAACCAAAATCCTGCGATTAATTATAAAAAAGATAGAGAAAAAAATTGAAATTATACACATAAGTACGCCCATAATGCAGTTATTTTTGAAGATAGAGAAAAATCTGTATAGAGTTTTGGAATCAGTGAAGCATGATAAACAGAAAAAAAAAAAAAAAAAAAAAGTTGATCTATCTACTTAAGTCACAAATTATAATAGATGTAATTCCACCAAAACTAGGTCCTTATTGAAGATAGAGAAAAATCAAAAAGATTAGCAGCTGTAAACCACTTATACGTTAATATAGTTATTTGGAAATAATAAACCATTATGTAGTAATTTGCAGTGCTTATAAAATCACATCTGCAAATTATTACATATTTATAATTTATTTCTTATGATATTGTAGTTCTTTGAGGCATATTCTGAAGTTTAATTTTAATTAATCTTTGCTTTTAGTGTAAATCGGAATTCGATCACTTCTTTGTCATTGGGTTAAGCGAATTGTCACAAAATATTCGATGCATCCTATGCAAAGGTACATATTATCCTCCAGTTGCTCCGAAACCTTTGGTTGCAGAAATAAAATGGAAGGTAAGGCTATTATCAAAAAGGTCTGTTGGTTGGTAAAGTTGCCTCCCACTCTTTTGTGCATAGTTAATTTGTTACTTTCTGTTTTAAGATACCAATGTGTGAATTGGATTCAGATAAATCTCAATTAGAAGAAGACCTTTTGAGGACTGTCATTACAATACCTAACTTGCCTCCTGATCAAAATGAAGAAAAAAGGAAAATAGAAAAGAATATTTCTGTTGTCATTATGAAATTATTTGCTGTAAGTAGAATGATCAGAAACTAAGAAATAATATATTATTTTATTGCATCAGGAATAACTTTCTTAAGTCAGTATTATATTATGTTTTATGGTATTCATGTATTATTCTTGTAACAAATGTTTTAATAAACTTTGACCTTTTTAAAAATAGAAAGTGTTGTCACAAATTTTTATGATCACAATTTACATAGTTTTGCTTTATTTGGATAAATACAAAATGATTGATATCAACTGAAGGGCAAGGGAAAAGAATCGGAGAAGTTACTTTTTTTTTTTTCTATAGAACATGTTGAAACAATGCAATCTTCCAGGGTTTAAGAACGTGGGAAAAGTTGTATTGTTTTACTGTATGGATAATCGAACTGGATAATATTTCTTGTAAATCATGGTTTTTACCAAATTCTAATTCTAAGAAAACAATTTTTCATTTTGACTTATTGAAAAGAAAATTGACTTAAGTGGTTCTTTCCCCATACTCATCTGATGAAGTTTTCAGGACTAATCTTCTGGGATATATGTATACATTGAAAATTATAATTATAACTTAAGTGTAATTACAATTAAAACATTAAATGATTTAAGTGATCCTACAGAATTTTCATTTGTGGCAATTAGGTTTGTTAAATGACATAATTTACCTACTTTGTTTCTCTTCTTTAAAGTTTTTATATATTAAATACTCCCATTTATTTATCTATTATTATTATCTCCTATGCATTAACATCATCCCTTATGTGTTGAGGTTACTTATTCATCATCCTTTTTAGCTTGCATGTCGAAGTGGACTGGATTCAAGAGCTATTTCCCTTTGTGAAGCCATGCCTTCTATTGAAGTTGTCAAACTAGCTGCTAAGTATGCTGCAAAGTTGGGTAAACATCATTTAGCAGAAAAGGTTTCAGATATCGCTAATAAAATGTCCAAAGTCAGGTGATTGTCAAAACATTGATCATTTTAAACTAGTTTGTTATTTGAAACATAAAGTATTAACTAGACCAGGGTGAAAGCGTATTTTACATGTATATAAATATAATGTATATTTTTGTTATTCTTAGAGGACCACTTATCCTAGAATGATATTTATTTTCATTCATGCATCTATAAATAATCAAAGGGTTAAGCACGAATAATTTAAAAGTTTTGTTCACAGAATGTGAATTTTATTTGCATTAAATATTGTTATACACTCATTTCAATAAAATAAAATTTCAAAACAAAATTTATTACTGTTCAGTGGATCTATTTTCATTTTTCTTTAAAGATTTCTTTAAAGAAAACTATAATCACTAACCTATAACTGTAATTCTACATCATCAATTAATGTTGGGTCCATTGGTTTTTATTCAAACAAACTTTAAATGAATGATTTTATTGTATTAAAAAACATATTACTAAATTTTAATAATTGTCTTTTCTTCTTTTCTTTTTTTCAGTTTTATACCAGAAATACCGGAAGAAAATTCTGATACTGAAAACAATACAGAACCTGAAAATGACAATTATTCACAGGACATGTTTTGTGATAGTCAAGGAGGTAAATAACTATGGTTCTCAAATGTATTTTTATCATTTATCATGAAATAGTTATTTTATTTTTACTGGAAGGAATTAGTCCTGGTGGTAGTCAGTAAATAAAACAATTAAGTAATTGCAACTATTTGTTGTCTACCAATGTTTTGACCCACATTGTGGGTCATCAGTAGGGCCAATTGTTGGCGGGATCTGACAACAATGAGTAATTCATTAATAATTGAATTACTCATTTTTGTCAGACCCGCTACAATTTGCCCCGATGATGACCCACAACTTAAATCTGAAACTATTTAATTGTTTGTTTAGTGACCCTTACCCAGACTAATTCCTTCCATAATTCTCAACAGTCAACTAATTTATATCAATTATTCTATTTTTAGTAAATCTCTTTGCACATTTATGTTTGTCATTATCAAATAAGACCTCTTGTTTTTCGACTATGACAAATCCATATCTACTTTGATGAAGCTAATAACAATCCAAATTTCCAAAATATTATTTAAAAAGTTGTATTAATTATTTTATTTTAACTTTTTGTTTTTTTTTTAGCCAAAGAAAATTTAATTTTAAAATTGAAAAAAAAGAAAGAACTAATGAGTCCCAAACCTCTTAGGATTAAAAGAATTGGAAACCCTTTTAAGAAAGCTAAAGAGGAAGATCAGATTGGTTCTGATGGAGTAAGTAAATTTATACTTTTATAAGTGGATTGATCAGAAAAATTTGTTGGTCACATAGAGCAAATATTATTTTTTAATTGTTAAAAGAGAAATGGGTTTATTTTTCTTTTTTCCTCATGTAGAACAATTCTGTTGCTGAGCCCAAAATGAATTTCCTTGATTGGTACGAAAACAATAGATCAAGGATACAAGAAGAGCATCCTCTTCTTAAAGAGGGGGAGCTAGCGATGGCTGGAATGAAGCTTTACAAACAGGAAAGCAATGGCAAATCAAATCTAAACCAATCCATGGTAAATATTTTTATTTTAATCATAAAGTAATGTCAATTGTTCAATTCTTTATTTTTAAATACCTCGTAAATTCTTTTGTCAACCATATTTACTAATTAATTCCTACTTATACCCCACTTGTAAATTTTTTAACAAATGGTGATTATGGATGATTTGTTATGTACTTAAGTTATAATTTTTAAATTGTAAATCCCATCAATATAGTTTTCTTATTTCTGTTCATGCCATTGTCTAATGAACTGTTATTTACAGGAAGATGTTGATAAAAATGATATCCCTTCTCCTGACCCAGTATTAAGCAAAAAAAGAAAGATTTCGCCAGAAAATAGTAATTCTTCCAAAAAATCAAGTGTATCTTCGAAATTGAAATCTTTTAGTTTCAGTAAACGATAATAATTTATAAGATATTTGTTTATGTTAAATTATCATCCTGATTATGAACTTTGTAAATATTGTATTCAATGTTAAATTTTAATTGTTATAAAAACCAATGAATTTTATAATCACTATTAGCTTACAAAACAGTTTTAAACTTGTGGAAGCTTTCTCATCCTTCCTTGACTTTTTATGATTTTTTTAAAAATATCTTGAAAAATAAAGTTATTTTTCTATAATTTTTTTATTTACCTATTGCAAAATATAATCTTCAGCACAATTTGAATTTCAGGAAAATATTAAATATATTCGGAATAGAGTGAAAATTATGAGAAACACACCACAAGATTTTATTAAAAAAAATAAAATTCATGACCGAATGTGTTGAGTAAAATTGGACTTAAAATGTATTGTATTCGTTGAGTAGAGGAAGAGAGAATGGGGAGGGGTTAAATGCCCTTATGCTCTCATATTTAAGCAGACTCCAAATCTTATTACACAGGATACAAATCTAGCCAGCATTTGAGGGTCAAAATCCATTCTGTGGGAAACCAATTTTGACTTACATAGTTTGGATTTAAACCAGTGTCATTTGACTCTAATTTTGTAAAATAACCACTTAACACTTGATCCCAAACTGTCTTATTTAATATTATATTTGTAGAAGGCTTAAGGGCTGGACAATCCTTTTAACAAAGATGTAATATTTTAAAATTTGTCTATCAATTATCTTGGACAAACTTTACAGATTTTTAATTAGGGCCATAACATACTCTTATGTCCTGAGAGAAGATTAAATGTTGTTCCTTAGAACTTGTTCAAGTTACTTATCATAATTATTTGAAATTATTATTATCTATAATAATTATATAGCTGTAGCATTGTCTGGTTGGCCACAATAGCTTAAAAGTGACATTAAAGGAATATTACTTTCACTTTCCTATATATGAAATGTATATTAAGGGAAAGTATAGCGATAATGAAAATTTTCGAATTCATGTTTTCAATGAAAATACCTGTTTTAGGGTGCCAAATAACCAAGTCGCGCGAAAAGGTGGGTTTTGGTGTGTGGAAAGTCTAGCACGAAAACTAAAAGAAAAGACGTATGAAACAGAAATTTCAGGAGCCTATATGCCTCATGTGAGCCCCTGAAAAGCCAAGTGGCATAAGTCACTTTTCATACTGGAAACTCAGGAACTGCACATTGAGTGGTCCAGATCACTCCCCCCGAAAAACTGCAGAATTCGTTGCATGGATGCAATACATGTTTTTTCTCAAAATCATGGTTACTTGACTTATGCCACTCGACCTTTCAGAGGCTCATATGTTACAGCAAAATTTTCAACAAAATTAGCAAATCATAAGAGGCACTTTACACCTTTTTACGATTTTCTTAAAAACGGCTTTAATAATTTTGAATTAACTCGCTATAAAATTCAATGGGCTTTAATATCATGTAGGTTTCTTTCTGTTTAAAATATTCTGACCGCTTAAATGCCGAATTTTTGTTTTCTATTCCTCTAAAGTACCTTTAATTTTGCAGATGAAGAAAAAATAACCATATCGTATTATCAGCATTGATGAAAAACGGACAAATATTCTAGTTGGACGAATTTTATAAGTAACTAAAGGGGGAAAAATCAAAAGTATTTTCTAGTTAAATTGTTTTTTTCCAACATAAGAACAGTAACATAAATGTATAATATACTGTTGTAAAGCTAGACATTTTAGGAAAAAAAATTATTATATTATATTCCTATTTACGGAAGAGTCAGCATAACATTAGAGGTAGATATTAGGGCTGAAATAGAAACACGCTAATAAAAATAGGCAGTAAGTGAAAAACCATGCAGGACAAAGATCTAAGCAATGCTCTGCTGAGGTATGATGTTTCACTTACTGACTATTTTTATTAGTTTGTTTTTTAATTTCTTATATGAGTGACAAAATTTGGATAAACAGATGGAAAACAGAAAGTTAAAACTAGAGTCCTGATGATGGGAGTGAGATCCTGAAACCTCCAATCAAACAAATTGTCTGGTTTTGTTCATTAAATATTATTGCGTGCTTTGTCACGGTAAACCTTTAAGAAAATCATCAATCAAGCACAAAATTTTACATCTCGTCGTATTCGAAATTAATCAAGTTTCAAGAAATTGTCTCTAAGAAGAGAAAGCACTATCGATAGTTTCAAATTATCGAATATCAGCTACCCCTACTCCAGGTTTGTTTATGATGCACCAGCTGATGTTATAAGTTCGAAAGGGGTTGTTATGTGTCAGTCAAAAATTGTTAGATGCCGGTTTTTATCCTAATGAACGTTTGATATTTAAATATATATTTATTTGATTATTTTAATCAACATGTTTGAAGAAAACGAAAATCTATTAAACACGATATTTCTGGGCGAGGTAACAACTATTATAATTTAAATAGTTTACAGCAGTGTGTTGGTTATAAAAATTTAATAAAGAATGTTTAGGTGGCGAGTGTTCATCAATATGGAGCTTTTGTTAAGTTAGCTGGAAATAAGAATCAAGGACTAGTCCATCGAACCCAAATTTCCAACAGCAATGTTGATGATGCTTCAGATGTCTTGCAGAAAGGTGACAGAGTATGGTGTAAAGTTATAAAATTGACAGTTAGTATTACATTTCAACCCTGTATTAGTCAATAATAATTCTGAAAGATCTGGTATTTAGAATTAAAAATTCTTTTTCAACTCACACTATTTCTCATTAAATGATTTACTTTGGATTAAGTTATCATCTGGATTTTTTTAGGGCAAGTTATATCCCGAAAGTTTGTTATATCATTGTTTTATTTCCTCAATAGCATTTTTCCCATTAGCAACTTTTTATTGTTAGTTTTATGGTATTAAAGTCACTTTTATGGATCGTGTATCTATCGCAGCATGGTTCTTGTATAACTTATAAACACAACCACCTGTTAAAGGATGATAAATTTTTAAGGTATTATGACAGAAATTAGAGGATGTTTTTAAAGTAATATAAGGAATTTTGTAGATAAACAGGGTTGTATATTATTGAATATAAAAATACATTTCATTGAATTCAGCACAAGTTGGTGCTGGAAATGAAGTAGTTTAGTTTCCTCATGGTATTTAAGTTCAGATCGGAAAAGCTAAGTTGTAATTCGACCATTTTAGAATTTCCTCTAAGTTATTGTGGAAGAGAAAGACATTTATGAATAGAAGAGTTAAGATAAATACATTCATAAGATTCTAAAATGAAAGGTATGGATACAACGTAATGTTTGTTATAGTATTATGTAATTCAGTCTTCATTTTCAGAGATTTAGTCAGTTGAAGTTTGTTTTTTTGTATCTAGTTATTGATTTGACAGGCTCTGTTTTGATAATTCAAGTTGATTGAAAATACGATTTATTGAGTATTTAATTTTCCTCAATTTAGATAGGCTTGTATAAACATTATGATAGAAAAACCATCTTAATCGTCTCAAAGGTGTTTAATGCTATATTGTTAAATATAATTTTATGAATTAGATTGTGAGTAAGAACATTGCTGATTGTGGCATTCAATCAATTTTAGTATATTATTTATCTGTTTATTATTCTTTGATTTTTTTTATATAGGATGATGGAAAGATTTCCCTTTCTATGAAAGTTGTTGATCAAGGAGGAGGAAAAGATCTTGATCCGAATGGTGTACAGATTCAGTGAGTATAGTTACTCTAATCTATTGAATTTTATTTAAATATTTATAATAGTTTAATTTTTGTTTATTTTCTCTAGTCAAGATGAACAAAAACGCCGTGAAAGGCCTAACGGCTCAGGAAGAAAAAAAATTGAATTAGAAGCTGTTTTCAATACCACCTGCTCAAAATGTGGAGTGCGTGGTCATATAGCCAAAGATTGTTTTAAGGTTTGTGTATTTGATGGTTTATTTATTTATTTTTTTTATTCCGTAATCCTATTGCAACAAACATTTATTAATAATTTTAACAGTTGATATATATTATATAAATCATTAATTAAAAACTGATATTTGTATGATTCATTTTTATAATTTAAGGTCAGTAGCACTATTCTAGCTATTTCTTAGTTTCTAATTTAGTCTTTTAGATTGTGGAATATTTTATAGAATGTGAGGCCAAATTTTTTAACGTTTTTTAAATGACTAGTACTCCTCTCCAATTCGGGCGACAACTGTGTGGCAGGTGCGATCAGTTCTTAGAATTTTTTACAAAACAAAGCCATGGAACATCATGTTTCAGTGTACATCAGTGTTGTCTTCAATCTTGAGTAGATCATGATAGTTCAACATCAATTTTTTCACTAATTCAATATCCACAGGATTTGAACCATATGAAAGTTTTTGTTGGTTTAAAGCACTTTGTACTGAAGACTTTTTGATAAACAGGTCTTGGTTATTTCTGTCAAATATGTTTTTGATAATGTAAGCCTTATTACATGAGAGCATAAATTAATTAAATTCAAAAGATCCTAATCCAGCGGCATTGGTTCAGAAGGACCTGAGTGTCTTCACTGTGTTCTACATATCTTTTTTCCTTTTTTAATTCCTTTTAAAATTTATGGAAAGATCCATAAAGTGGGAAAATGGGTTCCGTTCTAATTAAAATGAGATTTCTTATGATGTTTTGTTTTAATGTTCTAATTAAAATGAGATTTCTGAAATGTTTCTTAAAAGGTCATAGCCCCAACCAATGTCTCTGTAGTTAATGTAATTATAATTTTTTTTAGGATCCATCTGGTAAAACTTACGAACTTCTGCCTGATGAAGATGTACCTGATAATATTCAAGACCCTGAAACTTTAAAGAAAGATATTAAAGAAATGAAAAAGAGAAAAAAAGAAATGAAAAAGAAGCATAAAAAAAATAAGAAAAAAAGGCATCATTCTTCATCTGATGTAAGTTTATACACAGACACACACACACCTTTTAGACCAAGTATGAAATGGAATGATAATTTCACTGTATTGCATGAGATGGTTGGAAAATAAAATTATAGGGAACTTTTTCACTCACTTTTCAGCTTATATCTCCTATACAGGTTGAGATATTTTCATGATTTTCTGACTTCTTAGAGGTAGACTATAAGAATAATGGGTGTGAAAATTTTCCAGCACATTTTAGCTTGTATCTCCTGAAGGAGTTATTTTCAGAATTTTAAAGTTTTACCAACAGGTAAAGAGATAAGATACTTGGAAAATGAGTGCGAGAAGTTTCATTCACTTTTCACCATTTATCTCCTGAACGGGTTGAGATGTTTTCATGATTTTGGGGTTTTTCTGACTTGTTAGAGGTAGGCAATTAAAATAATGGGTGTAAAAATTATCCGAAATTTTATTTACTTTTCAGCTTGTATCTCCTGGAGAGGTTGATGGATTTTCAAGCTAGAACTAAAATACTTAGAAAATGAGTGTGAAAATTTTCCAAATTTTTAATCACATTTTAGCTTGTACCTCCTGAAGAGGTTGATGGACTTTCAGAATTTTAAAGTTTCACTGACAGCTTAGATATTAAATGCTTGGAAACAGGGGATCACTTGTAGCTGGGTGGCTAGCATAACAGCCTCCTATGCCAAAGGTCACGGGTTCAAACCCGCAGGTGGTCCTAGGATTTTTTAATGGGAGTAAAAAATCCTTAGTTATGCCGTCCTTCGGAGGGAACGTTGAAAGGTTGTTCCTAGCCTGTACGATGTCAAGTACTTGTTAAAGATCCCTATCCTAATAAAACCTAGATAGGCAAAATTTAGGAATCCCACTGTTCTAGCGTCCGATTAGCTATAGTAGCATAAAGTGACGTTAAATGAATAAAGGAATGCTTGGAAAATGAGTGCAAAGATTTTCATTAACTTTTCACCTTATATCTCCTGAACAGGATGAGATATTTTCATGATCTTGGGGTTTTTCTGACTTGTTAGAGGTGAACTATTTTAAAAATTAGTGTTTCATTAGTAATCCTTTCATCCATGTTTTGGTACTGAATATGTTATCGTTTGAACATTACATATTGGCCTGTTATGTTTAAATGTATGTCTTAAAGTCATATTTATATGGTAGATACAAAATAATATTTTGTATTTCAGAGTTCCGATGAAGATGTAAGAAAAAAGAAGAAAAGAAAAAAAGAAAAGACTGAACTGAACACATGATAAAGTTATAAGTGATAATAAAAAGAGAAACCTTTTTCTTTTGAAACATTCTAGTTTTATAATTATATGTTAAGTGAATTGAAACAGTGTCATGTTTCATTTTTTACAAATTCATAATTTTAGATACTTTTATAGTGCGAAGTTTCACATTAAAATATAATTGAAATGTTAGAATTAAATAAAGCATCATCAAACAAAAATGTTATTGAATTAAAGTAGTTTATGTGTAAACTTAATATTATTTATGAGAAATAAAATATTGCCATGTTTTCTATTATGCCTTATTGAGGTCCTTTCTACCACAATTTAACACAGCCTAGGAAAGAAAACCAAACTTGTTTTTCTATATTTATGTTTTATTGTTATTTTATATTTATTTTTATTCCTAATGAGAAACAAGTGCACATATAGTACACTGACTCCTGATATTTTCCATGCTTACTGTTATATAAAGAAGTGTGAAGTGAGTATCAATTCTTTAAGATAAATAAACATCAGTATAGTATAGTATAATAATTTATAAGGGCCTTTATAATTTATATACTCAAGAAAAGAAAGAAAAGATTTATTTACATAATTACAACATACAAGCATTTGTTAATTATATTTGTAATGATTTTGTATTTCCTTACAATCAACAATATAATTTTGGTCTGGCACTATTTAAACTTGTAGTAGAAAGTAGTAAGAATAGTAGGGAAAATATGCAAACACCTAATAAAAAAAAAATAAAATAACAAAAGTAAATAAATTTTAAAAAATAAGAAAAATAATTATTGATGAAAAATAATAAAAAATTAAATACACTAGAGTGGGATAAAATAATAATAATAGTAATTATTATTACATACAGTATTTCTATGAATAAAGCCAATTGGATAGTAAGAAAATGAGTAACTTATGTGTATGTATGTATGTATATATATATATAAATATAGACACACACATAAACATATACACACAATACATATAGGCGCATATTTTTCAAGTTAGATTTATTAATTGTCTGATAAAATGGTAATGAACTTAACAATAAATGTTTTGCCGTTTGTGTATGAGGCTTATAAGAGAGTCTTTATTGTAATTACCTATTTCTTTTATCAATGGGTTTAGAGAGCTTGTATTTTTTTTTTTTTTTTTTATATATGACTCTTTTGGCATTAAAACTAGATCTTCTATAGAAGGGAGTTGCAAGTCTGCCGTAATGGTGGATATTTTTGTATATCAGGGTAGATGTTTATTATTCACATGCAAAGATTCTGAATTCATTCAAATTTTTTATAGTTAGTGAGGCAGGTGGAACTCCACAAGTTAACTGGTTTATTTTTTTAACTGAGTTTGGAGAGTTTATTAAAATATATTACTGGGATTGATTTGTTATTTCCATTTAAGAAAGAATTAGTTTATTTTTTAAAATTTTGTTTATAATCAGTTGACTATTGTATCAATACTATATGAAGATGTGTACAAGGCTCCTACACTTTCCTTGTCTGCCTATAAAGATCTCACAACATCAGGTTGAGTCCTGAAGTTGGATAATCAATATGATAGTTTATAAAGTACTTTCAACTTGATTAATGAACTGACCATTTCTATGTACACTTATGTAAAATTATTTATTCAGATTGCAATTTAATTCTCAATATATATAGTGACTAATTTAAAGTATTACTAATTAATTGTAGTTTATATGTAATGTTTAACCTTTCCCCATCCTCCTGCAAGACAGTACTTCCTCCCAAAACAAATTAACCTGGTTTGGCCTCTGACCTATCTAAAGACTAGATATATTTCCTGTGAATGTAAAATATTATATTCATCTACTGAAATTTCTTTTCAAGTACAGTTTCAAATAGCAAGATTTGCATCTCTCTGACCAAGCTCTCCTTTCCGAAAGGAATTCTTCCTACCATACTAATCTATGATTTCCGCTATGTTCACTTTACGTTTTTCTTTGTTAAACATGTGTAAACTTAATTTTATGTATGAGAAATAAAATATTGCCTTGTTTTCTATTATGCCTTATTGTGGTCTTTCCTACCACAATTTAATTCTTAGATGGTAAGAAAATAAATAAAAAACTAAACATTTAGTCTCAATTAGACCTGTAAACTTCATATAATCTAAATATGATTTAAAGATACATGGGATTCGTCTCTATTCTCGCTATTCTAAGCTGCCTTGAAAACATTGAGGTGCTAAATATAGTACAGATCAGCGACCTGGTATGACATGTACGTAATGGCAAATTGAAGATCGTAATATTATATTATAAGAAATATTGTTCAGAAGTTGTTTTTAATTAATTATCGAGAGATCCCCATACCCTTGGTAATGGTATGCTATACTAAAAAACCAGTTGTATCTATGGTGGTCAAGCTATTACCAATACTGTAACACTATACTAATTTAAAAAAATTAATTAACGCGTAATACATCATTAAATCTTACATTCCTGTTTGATTACATTTAGTATGAGGTAGTAAACGAGAGCTATTATCTTGGGGGTTTTTAATTCTAAAATTAGTCGTTCTATGGTACGAATTTGTAACCTTCGCCCCGGAAAAGCATTGCTCCATGTTATCGTCCTTTTTATTCTACTAAAAATCTTTCTTTGAGTTCTAATTTTATGTCATGGTTGTTCGTAAACTTGTGGCATTAGGTTATCATTCCGCCGACTCATTCTTAATTAGTAGTAAGATTGTTTAATCTTAATAAACTTTACCAGGATTATTAAAATAATCTCTGATATTAAAATCTTATTTTATATTTGTCAATTTAGATGAACAGCATTTTAAAACCGTCGTTTTATGGTTAGAAGATCAAGTAATTAGGCACTATAAAATTGAAGACCGAGAAAGCTTGAGAAATTTAGATTCACCTAATTGGAATAATGCATTTGTGCAATATTGTAAGGACTTGGATTGCCCTCTTCCAGTAGATTCGCCCAATGAATGTTTAGAATGGATTGCTGGTCTTGCTGTGAGACTAGAATATTCGGATAATAGTAAGTTAAGATATAAAAAATAGCATTGAAATAATTGGAATGTATCCTTTTATTGCCTTGATAGAAATCGATTTGTGGTTTCAGTAAGTAAATATAATTTATTGGATTAACACCTTCAAAAGTCACAAGCTCATATGTATGCTATCACATGTGAGGTGTTGTCAGTATGCTGATGAAACCCTCATGCATTTTTCTTTTCCTTCTTTTGAGTTTTTTAATTTTGCCCAAATCTGAAAGGCTCGAAGAAGACCAGTCCTTGGGCAAAGCTGAATTAATATAAGTTATACCTAGTTAGTTAAAACCAAGGCCATATCTCATAATATGAACTTTTGTACCTTAGTTCTGAATGATCACCCTATTACTTACAGTCTCTTTATTGAAAATTTAATCATGAATGTTTATAGGGGAACCTATTTCTGGAATCCTTAAATGTTCCATTTGCATATGGACAACAGGTACCTCAGTGTGCTCTCTACATAGCCATTAACTCCTTGCATTCTTTTATCACTCCATTAATATGGCTGTGTGGTTTATTGGGACTCCTGAATAGTGCTTTAAAATAATAATGTGATTCAAAAAAGTTTTTTCAAGATTAATTTTCATCATCAACAAATGTCCTTAGTTATTCCTTCTTTATATCTAATATAAGTTGCTCTTTTCTTCCAACCATCATTTCCTATCACCCTCCTTATTTCTCTAATCTTATTCTAATCAAATTATTAGTTTTAGCAACATTGAATTAAACTATTTTGTTAGTAACTAGTGATAGAAATATTTGAATTGTTTTTTCTAATTGAAAATTACAGTTGTCAATGTTAAGGGCTCTATTTTCATATTTCTAAAGTACAGTGTGACTGAGTTAGGTGTTTTCCTTGCTTCATAATGTAAAAATTTGTTATAATTCATCTTGTATTACTATAACATTTTATATTTACTTCATTTTTATTTATTATCTATTATTATTTTTTTTTTAGTAAAGAAGGACCTTCCTTTCCAAAGATACTGTTTCTTTCCACTGGTTCATTGTGGGAATGAACAGCTCATTTGTGGAATGAATATTAGCCTTTCATACATGTTTTTTTTTTTATCTTTTCTTTCAGGAGAGAAATATAAGAACCAAACATCTGAAACTCTAAAGAAACAAAAAACTGCAACACCTGTGGTGAAATCTTCTAACCCTCTTGATAATTTAGACTGTAAGATATGACTATACTTGCTGTATATTATTTTTATAATTACATAGTTGTAAGTCGTTTGATTAATTTGAATAGATTATTATCAAGGTTTGAAAACTTGCTAAACATACATAATCCACCCTGGTAATGTGAATGTTTTGTAAAAAATCAATTTATAGATTCATTCCCACAGTACAATTGGGGACGGAGAAACTGTTGTGCACCTGCTTTGAAAGTGCACTGCATAGGCTCAGTTGGCAGTATAGTAGTGTGGGAATGAAGCTAATAAGATTTAGTCTGTTACATGAAAAGTATTTAGTATTAATTTTTATTTTTTATAGTTCAAAGTTCAGAGTTTAAAAGTGGTGTTGAAGAACTTGCTAAGCTATTGAAAGTTACTCAGCATCCGGATCATTTGGTAACTCTGGAAGCAATTTGTAATTTGATTACTCAGTCTCTTGATAAGAACAATATTAATGAACCAAAACCACAGGTATAATATATTAAACCTCATTTACTAAACATTTTGTTAATTTATAAAATTTGAAAAATAATTTGTTAAAAATTTGCCCGTGTGCTTCATATCATACAAAAATTAACTGTGTTTGTTAGAGCAATAAGAGCAAATATTAAAATATATTTTAAACTTTTGAATATATAATATACTATGGAGCAACTAATAAGTTTGAAGTTTTTTGTTAATAATCATTCTTTTTTAGGGAGTTCCTTATCCAATTATGGAAACAGATTTAGGATTCGATCTTGGCGATTATGTGTTGAATAGAGCAGCCAAAATTCTGCGACTACTGTATATACATGACTTAAGGAACTTACAAACTAAGATCAACGAAGCAATTGTTGCTGTACAATCTATCACTGCCAATCCCAAAACTGATACTAAATTGGGAAAGGTTGGATATTAATTGTGAAATATGCATCACTAAACAATTTTTTGTTTTTTTTTCTTTTTTTTTGTGTTGAAAATAAACCCCTTTTTTATTATTTGAAATTATATCATTTGTGATTCAACCTTTTCAATTCTATCTCGATTTATCAGATTTTTGATTATTTGGTTTTAGTTTCACTTGTACATACATTCAGACATGTTCTTCTTTAAATATTGGTGGACATGAAAATAGGCTATTTTTGCTTATCAATTTAAAAGAAAAAAAGATTATCTTATTAAAAAAAATTCTATAAGTTCTACAATTGAACTTGAAAAGCAAACAAAAATAAATTGAATTTCCGTCTCTTCTTTTATGCAATTTGTTACCACTAAAATCTTTGTTTATGTAATTTTTCTATAATACTAATTAATTAATTTTTTTAAACTATGCTTTCTACTTAGGCAATCTGTTGTATATACCAAAAATGTAGTGCAATGATACCCAACAAATATTTTTTATTCACATCTTCAACCAATCAGTATAATAAGTATCATGAACCTCCTAAATCCCCACAATTTTCGTTATAAATGGATGGAGAGTATAGGTTGAGAATATATATCTTTTGTCTTTGACAATGTAACTTAAAGTTCTCATGTACTCCAGTGACTAAATGTTAAATGTTCCAGCAATTAAACCCCCTTTAGTTTAACTCCTTTAGTTAGTTGCTACCTTAGTGATAGAAGGTAGGGTCTAACGATCATGATAGCTTCTTCGAGATTAGGAGAAGCCCAAAGGACATTGGATCTTTCAAGGTTCAATAGTCGGGGCTTACGCTACATAAGGAAATGCGCCCATTTTGATGAAGAGGTGCTCTCTGAATGCAATGAGGATAATGGGGGTTGTATTCCGGTGCACAAAATAGCCAGATACTAGGAACATTTAAGGTATTATTGTGGAAATGTCTAATCCCAATAGGGAATGGAATGGAAAACATCGATTCAGGGTAAAGATGGCAACAAAAAAGAGATTGGTACTGACTCCTACAAATGCAATGTTGAGCAGCTAAGGAAAGAACTGGAAGGAATGTGGTTAATATTAGGTGAGATGAAAGAAATAATTTTGGAAGGTCTCACATTATCATGAGTTAAGATTGACCATTCCAGTCCACTCACATTTCATAAATAGTAAATCATCTATCCTAGACACTATCCTGTATTAAGTTCAACTCTTACTGGTTAACACAGTTACTGGTAGAACATGAAGGTCTCCCATAGAAGCTTGGAAAAAAAATTTTCTCAGTGCACCACTTTCCTCCTTCATTTGATTTCCTTATTGTAGCAAACTACACAGTAATATCCATGGATAAATATAAAATTGAGCCTATTATGGTAAAAAATAATATAAGTCATTAACCATGTAGATTTTTGTAGATTGGAACTAACCTTCTTCGCGGAGTGAAAAGAAAGAATTAGAGGGGTGGTGGTCTCCACAATTCCATATTGGGTAGGGTATGCACCCCCAATGGGAAGGCTGGACGAGATGTCCCTCAGAATACCTAAGGAGGATCCTAATAGATGAAGTCTAGTGGCTTCTCTAGGGACTGGAAAAATTGAGCCCCATAGCGGGCTAAAGCTATCAGAAATCAGATTCTGGACTTCAGAAATAAAGAAGGAAGAGTTAAAAAGGTGAGCTCCTTCAGGGTGTTCCATGGTCGCCCTCTGGGACTCATTCTGTGCATAACACCACTGCTGTCGAAAACTCTTTTCATAGAAAGGCCAAGTAACAGAAATAATAATACAAATGAACCAGGCTCAAAGAACCTACTTCCAAAACCTATGTACAAATAATTAGAAGTACAAAATAGATAAACATCCTATTCAAATACTCCATAAACGCTCAACATATTAACTGAAAATGTTCTATGCATTTGTGTCATGCGTTTGTGATTATTATTCTGTAAGTTTTCATAAATATTTTCCATCAAGTTAACTTAAAATAATGAACTAATGACACTTAGCGGATACCCAAGACTCCGCGGATCACTTGTTAGGAACCACTGATCTACTCAAATAAAGACACGAAGAAAAAACACTGGACAGTACTGAAACATTTGAGAGTAGTTTGATGGTTCATTCGCGGTACAAGAGGGCTGACTGGGGGGAGATAATTCTGATCAATATGTTATATTTTTCTGGGTGTAACTTAATAGCTACCTATTTCTCTATGATGTGCTCGAAGTAAATGTGTTAGGCCTACTGTATTCTCATTGAATTATACATTTAATGGTGTTTTTATGTTATCCCTATGCTAATATATCTTTTATAACAAAAAAAATTGAATTAATGATGATTTCCAGAAGCATTACATTTAATCAATGAAAATAAAATATTGTTCTATAAGTTCTGAAATTACATTTTTCGGAATTATCTTTGTTGTTCTACTTCTTGTCAAGGAGGTTATAAATCGATTTTTTGACCTGCCATCTTATGCCTTGTGTGAACGTTCAATATGTGTGCTCTTACTTCAAGTGTAAACAAGGATGTTTGGGTTGTTTGTTGATTTATAGAACTAGGTTTAGACGTAATTTTTTGGAACTGGAAATACATCTTGAAGAAAAATTCATGAAATATCTCATTTCTGATTATTATTAAGAAGAAAATTGACATTGAAAATGAACAGCAGTTCTGGTGAGAGTACTGCCCCTCTTGATTTCCACATATCCTCATCTTGTGAAGACAATTGCAAACTTGGTATTTATGCTGATGATACTGAAGAATGTCCACTGTGCTTTAAACCATCACGAAATTTTCACTGTAGAACATGTATCAATCATGGAGAATTCGCTCGTTCTTGCGGAATTCGTGGAGAAAAATTTGCAGATATGAAAATGAAATTTCTAATGCTTATGAAAGAGAAACATTTAACTGAAAAGTCGTGTGAGAAAGCCTTAGCCATGAAAGTCAAGGCTACTCAACTGCGAGGTGAAATAGAAGTTTTGAGTGAGAGGAACAATCTACTGAGGACATTATTAGAAAATACGAAAAAAAACATTGGTGAAAAAGAAGAAATTTCCTTGAAAATAAAAAATGAGAATATAGCAAGGGCTGTTCGGTTGAATAAGTATCGAGATAGAGTTGAAAGGCTTAAAAAGTATGTTGATGAAAAATACATTGAAAGAAAAGGGATCATTGATAACCTTACACAGGAACAGGAGGAATTAAAACAAAAAAGACGAACTAATATTAAGCAGTTGGTGACTATTATTTTTCCTATATCAGTTGTGGAACCATCTCCTAGACAGGAAGTTCATTCAACTATAACTGCTTTAGAAGAAGCTTGCCAAACTGCTTTTGTTCAAGGAAAATGGGTTTCTCCAGTCCCATCTTATGAGCGACATTATCGAATTGTTGCACCTACACTACCTGCTTCTGGTGATTATTCAGCATATAATGACTGGGTTGCAGCAAATAAGGAGTGTGTGCCTAGTTCAAGCAATAATACTAGTGTAGATTTCAATCCAGCATACAATATAAGTGCTGCGCTGACTTACACAACCCAGTTAGTTAATATGCTAGCCTTTTTCTTAGATGTGAGATTGCCTGCAAAGTTGTGTTATAGTGATTTTTGTACTCATGAAATGAGCAAAAGCAAATTTACAAAAAAAGTAGCTCGTTTAAATTGGAATGTTTTACATCTTTGCCTTTCACAAAATGTAGATCCACGCTTGCTAAAGCCTGAAAGAACATTGAGTAATCTTGTCCTTCTCCTTGATCAAACAGTTTCTGATTTGGGGAGGTCTTCGACCCCTGATATAAAACCCGAAGAATCGAGAGTGCTTGAGGATGCTTTAAGACCATATTTAGAGAAAGATGATCCTGATGATTCAGGTGATGAAGGACTTTCATATGATTGGGAAGCTGTGCCTACTAGTAATGGTTTGCCAGAGAGTGAACCGATACAAAATATTCAATCCCAGCAAATTTCTAGTACAAGTGTTGCAGGTGGATTAATAACTAGCACTGCTGCTTCCATTGTTTCTTTGCTTAGGTGGAATCGGTAACGCTTAAATTGGGTAACTAGATGTTTGTGATACATTTTATATGTACATAAGATATTGATTGATTCATTTTTAATATGGCCAATGTTTTTAAAATTTGGCATTGTTTTAAATTAATTACTTATTGTTGATTCCCAATTCATTATACTCACTAGAACTGGGTATACACTCAACTGTAAGGTCTATCAGAACACCAAATAGCATAATTGTGATTTAAGATAGATGTTCCAGAGGTGTTTTTTAAACTACTAATTATATTTTTAACTGCAAATGTTGGATTCCTAAAATAATATTTTTTATATTCTTGACTTCTAATTTTTAATGGATGTTTATAATGTATATATGTTGTTCATTATTTGAATTGTTGATATATTTTTATTATTCTCTAATGCAATTTGTTAATTTATAGCTTATTGTATGGTGATTTTAAATTTAAAAAGATCTATATATTAGCAAAAAATCTTGGAGAAATGTTCCTTAATAAGAATTTGTTTATCATGTTAATTTATCATAGAAATATATGTAGTTTTTCAAATTGTTGTGTGAGTTTTGTTAAATTTAATTTGGTCTAGAGTTGCTAACTTATTTTTATTATTATAATATGGAAACATTACCCACATACAATTAAACTCTAGATAAGGGATTTAAGACTGATATTTAATTATCATTTTAAGCTAAACATTCTCAAAATTTGATTATATTTTAATGTTTGTGCTTATTCTTGTAATAAATATTTTATTATATTAAATATGCATTACATTTTGGACAATATATCAGACAAAGTGACAATCAATTGCTTTCAATTTTGTATGCATATCTAAATGAGGTACAATTTATTTGCAATTTACTTATAAAATGAGCCAAATAATAATATCACTGTAGCAAATATAAAATTATTAATTCCACACTGTGGTTCATACTCCATTGTTACTATGATTTTCAAGGTATCCGTATTAATAATAATGTCATTTCTGGTAAGCCCTTTTGTCATTAGTCAGTACCATATTCATTCTGGGTTGCTGATTGGTGTTTTAAAAAAATTGAAGAATGACCTGTTTAATAATATTGAAATAATTTATGGTTCAAGGTTATTGGATGGTGAGTATTAACATAATTAAATGCGTCATTATAGATTAAATTATATTTTTTTAAAATTCTATCCATGAGTATCGGCCAATAAAGTCTGTCCATATTATAGGATATTTTTTTTTTTTTTTTTTTTAACTTTCCATATCCTATTGTACTAAGATTTTTGGGATAGGGAGGATGCTGATCTGCTACTTAAGGCCCTGCTACATGGTGTAGTGAGGTACCTGTTTTCTTAACTTATAGTTATATCATGGCCTTTAAAGTTCTATGCATTTTAAAAGTGGCAAATCACTACATATTTTCCTGCAAGGTCAACAACCCTAGCTTATCGAAGTGATATAATATTTATTAATTTTGGGCTCTACAGTCCTGCAAGAACCTGGGTTTCTTGCAACTCTCTGCCATTACCTCATATCAGGGGCAAGCATCCGCCATCTTCTATTGTTCATCTTTAGGGTGCCCTAAACTATGTTATGGTCTTCCTGTACCATCAGGTCGGTCCTCAACAAGGCATTTGGGAATAGATTCCCTGGGCATACATGCCTCAGCTATCCTATCTGGTTCCCTCTCAGGATGGAGACCATATCCGGTTTTCCTACAATCCCCGTAGCCAGTTGTTAAGAATTCTCCTCTGGCCACCTTCACAAACTGGGTCTTAAATCCTGTAAAACTGTTCTTTCCCATGTTGGTAGTTTTCGTTCCGAAGTCTTGGAAATCATCCAAGTTTCTGAACCATACGAAACAACTGGTCTCACTACTTTTTCGTACAGCATGAACTTATTTCTGTAAGACAACTCTCTATAATTTAAAATACTGCGCATCACGAATCAGCATTTATTTTCGGCGGTCATCCTTGCTTTTAATCCATCCTACAGTTCATTATTTCGTATCACTAGTGTCCACAAATATTTAAAACTTTCCGCTGCTCTAAAGTTATGGTTTCCTAATTTGACATGTTTATCAGCTAAGTCTAGTTTCCTTGAAGTGCATATGTAAACTGTCTTGTGTTCATTGACTCCTAGCCCTACTTCTTTTGCTGCGATTTCGAATTCTTCCAGAACTCCTTCCAATGTTTTTTTTTTTTTTTTTAAGTTATTCCGAAATCATCCGCATTAGCTAGATGCTTTGTCATCCTGTTATACATATCACCATGTTATACATACCAGCTAGATACGTACGGATGGTCGGTATTGTATTCTTCAATGCTATATTAAAGAGAGTAGGAAATAGAAGACCGCCTTGCCTAAGTCCATCTCTAACCTCAAAATCCTCAACAAAAATTGTAATGTTTCGTCTTAAAATAATAATTGTGTGATTTGTTGATAATCTCTTATCTTAATAACACACTTTAATTTAAGATTATGTGTATTTGGGGTTATTACGGAAATATAGTTATATTAATAATTGAAAGCCCCAAATAAATATTTAAAAAACAATGTTAAAACTTTGCCATAATAATTGAGCTCCTATTTATAGCAACTAGCTGTTGCCCGCGACTTTGTCTGCGTCAATTTCTGTTATTATGATCGCTATTAAGACGTTTTTAAAAGAATATATTGGGTTTGGAAATTTGAACAAAAATTAAAATTGATGAACAGCTTAAAATTTATTTATTTAATCAACGAAATAGTTACCACCGTTAAGGATTACCCTCTCCCAACGGCTTGGAAAGTCCATTATCCATTTTTTCCAAAAATTACTGTCCTACGTCAAAACGGACCTTTTATTGTCCTTACTCCTGAAGAACAATAAAAGGACCGTTTTGACGTCATCTTCTGAAGAGTAGGATTTCCCTTGTAGACAATTTTCGAGGGAACGGAAAAGATGGAAATCCGAAGGAGCAATGTCAGAAAAGTACGGCGGGGAAAATCTCCCATCTGAAGCTTAATAACTTTTGCCGAGTCCTTAAAGACATGTGGTGGAAGCTCTCCTTTCCGACTCGTCAACTCTGGCTGTTTCTCTTCAATTGCTGCCTTTAATCGATCTAACTGGCCGCAGTAAAAGTCCGTATTTATAGTTTGATTTTGTGAAAGGGACTCAAAATGTATGGGTTCCATCCAATCCCACCAAATACTGAGCATCACCTTTCTTGGATGCATTCCGGCCATGGTGTTGGGAGTGGCGTCATTCCAGGTAACACCGAAGATTTTTTTCGGCTGGTGTTGATATAGAGAATCCATTTTTCGTCACCAGCAACAACTCGTTTCAAAAATGGATCCTACACATTTTTTTTTTTTTTTTTTTCAGCAGCAAATTACAACATGAAATCCTTTCCATAAGATTCCTTTCACTCAGCTCATGGGGAACCCAAACGTCGTTACCACAGACGTACCCAGCCTTCTTTAGATGATCAAAAACGGTCGATTTGGTGGCTTTTAACTCCGCAGCTATATCACGAACAGTAATTCGTGGATGGTTTGTGATGACCCACATAATATCCTGGATGTCAAGAGTAGAACTCCGGCCAGCCCAGGGTTAGTCTTCCAAATTGAAATCTTCTGATCCAAACCGCGAAAACCACTTCTTAAAATGCTATCAGCATTTAAATCGCTGCCATAAAGGGCACCAATCTTTCTTGCATTTTGGAAAGTTTTGTTCCCTTTTTTAAAAAAGGACAGCATAATATGCCGAATATGAACCGAACCGTCACTCATGTTGGTTTGCAATAAACTACACTACTGAGCCTTAAAACGACGAACTCAGTTTGTAAACATAGTTAATTCCATGAGGATCAAAGTATATAAATAAACATTAGTCTCGTGATTCATTTTTAGTAGAAAAAACAGAAGGTAAATTTTATTTTTAAAAACTCTACGAACTTTTCGGATGACACAATATTTTAAAGTACTTCTGCGTAAATCATATTTTTGGTTTTATTTTCTTGTGGCTGAACAACTGATTTTCCCCGCAACCCGATCTTGACGTTAATCGATTTGCACGTGTTTAAATGTTTGCCCATGTGATTTATTAATTGTTACGGAAAAGATAACTTAATGGGAAATTGAATTATTTTAAAATTAAAAGGTAAATCATTTGGAATCGTTGAGATGCGAGGTCAATTTTCCTTGTTTTTCCAGATTTTCCACTGATTCTTCGGTCCTATTGGTCTCAGCGTGATGTTATATAGCCTATAGCCTTCCTCGATAAAAGGACCATCCAACACTAAAAGAATTTCTCAATTTGATCCAGTTGTTTCTGAGATTAGCGCGTTCGAACAAATAAACTCTTCAGCTTTATAATATTAGTATAGATATATATTCCCTTTATTCTTATACCCTAATCTACCGATAGAATAGACCAAAACTGTATTTACCTTCTTTCCTAGATGCAACACCTTCTGGTTGGATGATGACTTTGATTTTGAAAGAAACATCTTCTCTAATGATTTCAATTAAAATTAGTAGAATTGGACCATTTAGTGAATTCCAGGGTAACGTTCTGATAATACTAGTTGATACTTTAAACACTGACGAAGAATTTATAACGGTGAGTATGCCTTTTATGACAAGTTTTCATGTTATGATTTTATAGAAACTTTTTAAGTTTAATATGCATTGTTAATTTGACATTGTGTGTTGAGGATAAAGAATAAACGAATTTTAAATTGATGAATACTTACCACAATGGTTAAATCACAAATGTCCGTTAAAAAAAAAAGTTGTGCGATAATTCCAGAGATGGCAGAAATTGTTTTAATCATTTCATTTATCTACCAAAAGTCGCCATTTGAGATTTTATTTTTTTATTGATGAACTTAAAAATTAGCATAGCAAAAACATAGATGCTGGTCCCGTGCCTGTGCGATGTCAGGTATTCTTTAAAGATCTCTATCTTAATTAATCTGGATAGGCAAAATTTAAAACTCCCACTGTAATTTTTTTAAATTTTCTCTTATAACACCAAAATCATCATTCGAACAGAAACGTATTAGTTACATTAAGGACCCCATCTTGTACTGATCCCTCCTTAATTCCTTAGACCTATTTTATGGTTCCTTTTCAACCCACCCGTCATTCACAATTCTCCAGCACATGGCTGGACCTTTTCATTATTCATTCTTCCCTTAAATTAGCCTCTTCATCACAGTTTTCTCTCCCCTTTTCTTTCACACCACGACCTTATCAATATCACCTATAACATTCCAACTCCGCAAATAATTCCCAAGATAGCCACCTGGCGTGATCTTGATTCCTTAACCGCAGAAAAGATGAACCCACACCTTGGTCCGTTACACCAATCCTTGAAATATATCTACTCTTCCTCATCCACTGACGAAATGGTGGAATGTCTGTCTTACAATCTCTCTATTTTCCTTGACAACCGTGCTCCGCTCAAGACATCCACCTTCAAGCGCCTTCCCGCACCATGGATTAATCAAGAGATAAGAGAATTTATGAGAGAGAGAGATGTAGCCAGAAGAAGATTCAAACGCACTAGAACTAATAATGATTTTTCTACCTTCAAATCTATCCGAAACCTCACCCAATCTTCCTTACGGCGTGCTAAAGCTAAATATTTCCACGATTCTCTTTCACAAGCTCCTCTTTCCAAATCTTAATGGAAAATCCTCAAAAAATTATCCGTGATCAATTTAAAATCCAGCTCCATCTATCCTGTAACTCTTGCCGAACTGAACAAGCATTTCGCTGATCCTCTTACTATGCCTCACCCACCTTAATCCTGATTCCCTCGATGCATCTTTGACCCTGAAAACTTCTATTTCCAGAACATTTCACCCGACGATCTACTATCCTCTATTCTTAAATCCAGAACCAATGATTACGGCCCTGATCAAATTCCTGTCAAAATTATAAAATTGTGCCTCCCAGCCATCTTTCCAGCGCTCTTGCATATTTACAACTTTTTCCTCCTACGTTCCATTTTTCCTATTGCCTGGAAGAAAGTTATAGTCCGTCCTTTAAACCAAGTTCCTATCCCTTCCTCAACATCGGACTTCAGACCCATATCGATCCTATCCAACCTCTCCAAACCTCTTGAAAGAATAGTCCACTCCCAATTTTATATTTTTCTTGAGCAAAAATCTCTACTTGTTCGATTTCAGCCTGGCTTTAGATCTCAATATTCCACACAATTAGCTCTGTTGAAAATCACCCAAGACCTTCAATCCTCTACAGACAAACAGAAAATATCAATCCTTGTCATCTTCGATTTCTCAAAAGCCTTCGATATGGCGAACCACGAAATCCTCTCCAAAATCAGAAACAAAAAACCCTCTATATCTATAACACCCCACTCTACTCTGTCCCATCTATCAACACAAGATCCCAGTCCCTGAACCTGTCCATTTCCTCCTACAGAACTGCTTCCTTCGAGAGATCTTTCGTTATTCGAGCTACTTAATTTTGGAATTCCTTACCCATGCCCACTCGTACATCCCAATCCTTTACTTCCTTCTAACATAAACTATTTATCTATCTCCTTGAATATCAGTCTACGGCGTATGTTTGTATGTTTCATAATCCTCAGAAAGGCATCCACCAACCTGGACTACTCACTCCACTTTCCTCATGGCCTTCTTTACCAAACGGACTAATTTGGAGAGAGTTCCCAATTCTAGTAGATTTTGGTTAATCTCTTCCCCTATAATATGCTACCATATGCTTAAATTGTGTAGAAATCCATTTTATCCCCTATTACCTGTTGAATAAACCTGCTCGTATATAAAACCCTAGTGAGTTTTTATTCGAACGATATAATTACTTAAAACAGCGAGCTTCATTAATGTACAAATGCCTCTAGAACAGAAAAATAAATTCACGTATTTAATTATATCACTATAAAAGATCAGGTTCGTAACCTGGCAGATGGCTCTAGAATATTTTAAAGGGAGTAAAAAATCGTTCGGAGGGGAAGTAACATGATGTTCCCGAGCCTGTGCGATGTCAGGTAATCATTAAAGATCCCTATCCCAATTTAATCTATAGAGAAAGAAAATAGTACTAGGACTCCCACTGATGCATTATCCGATTAGCCACAGCAGCATAAAGTGGCGTTAAATTAATAAACAAATTAGAATATTTCTTATACAGTAAGAATCAATTATGAAGTTGACAAAAAAGGGTTTTTGTTAGCCCATCTTTAGCTAACACAAACAAACTGAAAGGTTTACCCACTCGAGAGCATGGCACTTATAATTTTCCGTGTGAAAACATGAGTTACACTGAGATAGTAAAATGATAATTGTACTACGCTTGATGCACAGACAATAATAATAATAAAGCCGTGGAGGTAGTGAGAGAAGGCTTTAATTTATCAGTTATCAAGCGGTTGAAAAATTATTAAATTACTAAAAAGAATATTAATAAATAAGGGTTGGTGATAGAAGGGTGAAAATTTAGGGTTTTATGTATTTTTTAATACAACATTATAAAAAATAAAAAATTTTGTCCAAAAAATTAAAAAAAAAATGTTAGGGGTGGACAACCCTTAGCACTTGGGGTATGAAAAATAGATAGTAGCCGATTACCAGACCCACTGAATATACATATAAAATATCAAAAAAATCGGTCAAGGAGGAGGAGAACCGTTTCGGAGGAGTATGGTAACTGTGACACGAGAATTTTATATATTAGATATTCAATTTATAACACGTAAGATACATATTATTTTTACTATAAAATAATTTAATGTATAGATCTAAGTAATGGTTGGAGGATTAAAAAGTTCGAAACCTTATTGGTTCTGATATAAAGATGTTTCTTTTAGTACAATAAACTTGGAGACACCCATTCAAATTTGATACTCTTGACGAAGAACACGTCTAATACCTTTGAGCAAATGGATTTAGTGGACCTGGCTATCATTGGGAGATACACAGATGAAAAAGTCACATTTTCAAGAACACCTTTGGTTTCTGATCTGAACAACGGAACAGATGTTATTGCTGACTGTTCTTTAGATGAAGAATTTCATGAAACTCCCTTCAGGAAGAGTCGAATTTTTCCAACATTCAGATCCAAAAAGCTGGCAGTTTTACTTCGCAATGTAAAAAAAAAAAAAAAAATCGATTTTTTATTTTATGATGTTTGGACGAAAGGGTCTAAGTCTTGAAAAGTGAAGTTTGCTGGACGATTATCCTAAGTTCCTAAAATAACATTTTAAATCATGTCTAAGTATTTCTTTATTCAGACCCTGTATTACCTCATAAGGGACTAATGTTTATATCCAAATTAAATATTAAATATTCAAAGTTAAACTCTTTTGCCCAAACACCAGTGATATTGTATTATGTTTTTAGTGATATTGTATATGCTGGATCTTAATGAACCCATTAGACGATTCTAATTTGAACCTTTACTCGACCTTTCATTGATTTTAAAAGTGAGTCATGAATTAATTAGATCGCCTAAGGTCGGGTTGCTCAATAGTATTAAATTATCTTCTACCTTAGCTTTCTCGAATTACTAGAGTGCAGAGTGAAGCGTTTCAACATTAAGATTTTTTTTTTTTAATATATTTATAACTGTATAATAAAATTCATTTAGTAAATGTGATACTTTCACTTGTAGGGATATTATCCATTGGCAGCTCTCCAAAAACTATGGCAAACCCAGAAGGTCTCGGTGCCATCTTCTTTTCAGACGCCTCGGAGGATTATCAGGGATTATAGAGGTAGCAAGGTTTAAAACTAGTGGGTTAGAGTGGGAATGGAGTTTGTCATGAAAGGAGTGGTACCTTGTCCGGCCAAGTCAGCGACATAGGGAACATTTAGATCTTTATGGATGAGTTGATTAGTGACAAAATAAGGGGCACTGAGGATTTTTCGAAGGATTTTGGATTGCCTTATGATGGTCATATAAATGAGTGTTTAGTAATTAAGTGAGCGTTTGCCCAGTAAGTGTTGAAGTAGTCGAAAACGTCGGGCAGTTTCTTGTCGTTTCAGTCTTGTGTAAGGATTCCAAGTAAGGCGTTTGTCCAGATGGAGTCTTAGATAGCGGATCAGTTGGACTGGGACAAGTGGAGTGTTATTGAAGGATACTATTGGGCAGGATGTCATAGATTTACGATGCAGGGTAAAAGTTATTTGGTGGGATCTGTTGGAGTTTAGTGTTATCCTCCAATTCTGACACCATACTTCAAGTTCTCTGATGTTGGATTGGAGAGTTTTAGAGGCAATAGACAATGATCCCACATTATTGACTGATAACGCAAAGGTGTCATCAGCATAGGTATATAGGAAGGTGGAAGGATGTGTTGGAATATCAGCTGTAAAGAATGGATCCAAGAATACTGCCCTGAGGAACACCAACATGCTGATTAAAAAAGGAGGAATAGGAATTAGTGTTATTTACTTTGAAGGATCTATCAGTGAGGTAAGACTGGATAATGAGGAAGTATGTAGGTTGAAGGACTTTGCGGAGCTTGTAAAGCAATCCAGGGTGCCCTACTCCGTGAAAGGACATTAAGATAAAAACAGAAGTAACGATTTGGAAATATTATTGCAATGGTAACCAACTAATGTCTTTTTTCGGTATCCCCAATAAATTTCACGATTACTATTAATTATTTAAGTTCTCAGCATTCATAACATCTTGATGTGGAATTATAATAGGAGGTATGATTCTTTCGTTACTTTAAAGTTTATTGTTTAAACTTTATAGTATTTGCTGGCCAGAATTAGAGATTTATAACATTCAATTAACATTGTTTTTTAAATATATGGAATTATTACCTCTTATTCAGCAGATAATGGTGTGTATAAACAAAAAAAAATAAAAAACCCGCTTCAAATTATTACACTATGGTTTATTATTTCCAAATGACTATATTAGGGTATTAGTGTTTATATGCGATTAACTATTATGACAAGCAATAAATAATTCAAAGGGAAATGGCCTATCTTGACTCCTAATTTCAAAACACTATATCTCTGCTATTTCTGAACCGATTTCAATGATTATTTTTTCGTTTTGTAGGAACTGTAAAATATTTATACTAGACTTCTTTACTATTTTCTTTTCATTTAATTTTAATTGAAGCACAACGGTATTTATAATTCGGATAAACGCTTAAATTTCAACTAGTTTTCTGTTTTACAATTGTTTATGAAGGAAGGCCCGGGGCGTTGTAGTTTGACCCCCATTCATAATTAATTAATAGTTGATGGACTTTATGTCTTATGAAAGAAAATGAACAGTGGACTGTATAACAAATGGATACATATTTGGTACTATTTTGGTTACATATTATAATGAGGGTTAGTGCTTTCTTATTATCTTCGTACATATCTGACGAGGCAGAAGATTCTTTCTTCTGATCTTTTTCGTATCCCTCTTTCTACAAGGGCCATAACGCAAAGTAACAATTCTGGGTAAAATAAATGTCTAATTGTACTAGAGGGCACATCTGCTCTCCCTAGACTTGTGTGGTCTTCATCTTGAATTTTCCTGCATCTTTTGGCAGAGTTGTATATTGCCTCAAGGTGCCACTAGATGGCTTTGCGCCCCTTGATAGTGATGCTGTCCGCTACAGGGCAGTACTTAGATTGGTTAAGGTCATTGTTCCTTTAAAAATAATTAATAACGCTTTACTGATTGTAAAACTCTCTAGACTTTTTCTCTATCTTCGAAAATAACAGTTACAAGCGTCCATATAGGCTAGATTTCGATATTTTGTTTTCGCGCGTTACTGATTTTAAAACTCTTACATATTTTTCTCTACTTTCAAAAATAACTGAGTTAATCAATTAAATCATTTTTTATCAACACCATTTTAAAACTTATCGGCTAATATCAACGTCTATGTGTTGTGATCATCGTTGGATGCTCTAGTATTTTTTATTTATTTTTTTTATCCGTTGTTCAGTTTCTACGTATCATGAAACGTAATCCCTCAAATTTTGAGGGGGTTTAATTTTTGTATTTGTTTAGTCTATTACAAATAAATCAAAATGACCGTTTTTCAACCAAATATTTGTATTATTATTTCTTTGATATAAAATACAGTTAAAACTCAAAGTATAGTCTATTGTTATCTACCATCATTATCTATCTGCTAGCCAATTGTTCGATCCAACGCAGATACCATTCTTTGGGATGGCTGTATTGAAAGATTTCTTGGAGCACCATTTCGACATCCACAAAACTATCATTTTTTTCCCATTGAAGAAAATGGGCATTTTAATTATGATTCCAACAAAGTATCTGCAGTTTATTTTTATTTTTTCAGGATCCACCTTTCGTCATTGTCAAATCCTACGCAAATGGATCAAAATATGCAGAAGGGTATTTAGTGGACCTATGGAATTGTATTACAAATAGATTAGACATGAGGTAATAGATTAGGTAATAGACATAAGGTAACAAATAGATTAGACAAGCTCAGGAACTACCAATTATTTTACCATCATAGGATCTGTAAAAAATATATATGTATATATTTAATATTGAATAACAAAAGAAGTTTATAATGGCAATAATAACTTTGAAAGCAATAAAATTTCAAGGACTGAGTTTTCCCAATTTTTAAGGTTTTCCTTAATTTAAATAATAAATAAATAATAAAAATAACATTATTCGACATGTCTGGCCGAGAGACCCATAAAATAAATTTTTAATCACAAATGTGTAAAGAAAATATAAAAAAAACAAAAAAAAAAAAAACCCAGCAAAAAAACCTATTTATGTAGATATTTACAAAATATAAAATAATAGAGCTGAACAATTACCAACTAAATAAAATAAATGAATTATTCCATAACACTAGGATTTTAATTAAAATAAATAATTTTGTTTTACGTTGAAAGTAGGATTGTGGATTTACAATTTTACATTTAGTGTGTGTTTCTATGGGACGCTAGAAGGTATTGGAAAAGATGGGATTTGAATAAGCCAAGGGAAGAAGCATGGCGAATATGATTAGGTAAGGAATTCCAGAGGGATGCAGAGCGGATATAAAAGAAATTATCAAAAGATTTAGTTCTATGGGTAGGAATGCTTTATATTGCATACATCGGACCTTTGTCAGAATGGCATGACTGGTTTCAAGTAAGTGAAGTGAGGATTTTAATTGTAGGGTACAGTGAATGTATGAAGGATGTTGAGATTTAATGACTTGATAGAGGTATGTTCCGAGGAAATATTGTCTACGTATGGAAGGTAGGAGCCACTTCAATTCGCTGTATAAGTGGGCTACTGGCGACCTTTTCGAGGTACCGAGGACGAATATTGTAAACATTTAGTCATCTTAAATTTAGTAATTATACTTTACTACTTTCTTTTTCCAACTTATGGATAATCTCAGTTTTCATCCTGATTTAAACCGTAGCTTTCTTTTAATTTATCTCTGTTATGCCTCCGCCTTTAGCCGGTTCATGTGCAAATATATATGTGTGGGTTCATGTGCAAATATACCCTCTTTCAAATATTTATCTTTATCCAAAGTAAATCATTTATAACATTACAAAGTTATGTTTCCGAATGAGGGAACGTTTCTTGTTCTAAGGTCATATTTGACCAATACGATTTATGAAAACTCAAGTTAATCCTAATGTAATTTCAGATTAAAAAATAAATAAATAAATAAATAAAATCACCGACTAACATTTTTTTTCCAGCTTTGAAATTAAATATTTTCCCAACGAGGAAAATGATGATTTTTGGAATTTTACTGATAATGGATTTAGGTACGAAATGGAAAGATCAAAGGTGGATGTGGCGTTGTTTGCGAGTGCTGATCCATTAGATTTGTATTCCAATTATACTGGCATTCATACAGGAGTTCATCTGAGGTAAGTAATTGTTTAACTTAATTTATACACTATTTCAGTGAAACCAAAATATCGTTATAATTCCAGTCTGTGATCTTCCTCATAGAACCCGCATAGAGAATTGTCCCGTCGAACTATTTCTGTCAATTTTAATTAATTATTCCAAATCTGTTTGTTTTTTTCAATTCTCCTTTTAACACTTTTAAAACGTTAGTTTTCTTATAATTCAATTTTTAACAATAGGTTATCGAATAAAACGAGCATATTGAGTACCATAACTCTCAGCTTGAATTCGTTCAAGATGTTTAAGCCCCAAGAAGGTACGTTAATTAATTGGTAAATTATAAAGGTTGTTATATTTTCATCTAAACTGAATTTAAAGTTCATTGATGTAATGGTTACAAAAGAAACTGTAGATACATGTTTACTTCAGCATACCAGTCTATATACATATATATATATATATATATATATATATATATATATATATATATATATATATTTTTTTTTTTTTTTTTTTTACATTATCGGAGAAATAATAAGAAAAATATGGTGGGGCAACCACGACTTTCACTTATCTCCGTTTTAAAAATCAATTTAAGAATTTTCAAATAAAGTTAGAGATGAAAATAAGTGAAATTAATAAAGAATTTTTATTAAATTGAATTTCTATAGATACCTGTTTTTTATCAATGCTGATAATATTATATGGTTAATTTTTTCGAATCTACAAAAATAATGGTACTTTAGGGGAAGAAAATTAAAAAAATCAGCATTTAAGACCTGTCAGACTGTTTCAATCAGAATGAAATTGATACAATATTAAATCCCATTAAATTGTACATTGATATATCGAGTTTAACCCCAATCTTTAGAGCTGTTTTTGAGAAATCTTAAAGAGGTGTAAAATGCATGGTATAAAGTGACTTTTCTGGCGAACCGATTTTGAAGAAAAAGTTGCTTATTTGGAGTAAAGTTATTTGGACTTAGGGTCCCCTTAAAATGTGTATTTTTGTTGAAATCCGGAATTCGAAAATTTTCACTATCGCAATACTTTACCTTAGTATATATTAGATATATAGGTAAGTGAAAGTAAAAACATAAAACCTTTTGTATCGTAGAAATATTGGGAGAAAACATACATGTTTTATAACTGATAATATTGTGTTTAACATATTTGAATAAATACATTAGCTATTAATTTATTTTATTTTAGGTTGTGCATGTATGCATAAGAGGCGAATAAATTATTATCAGTTTGTTAAAACAATAAACTCTTCCTGTTGGAAAATATTGACTTTTATTGCCATACTCTCTTTATTTCTAATGTTTATTGCTGGTAATAATCTTGCTGATTCTACTTTTTATTTCCTCGCTATCTCATTTAACCAAGGTAATTATTAGTTTATGGCATTTACTAACACCCGTTCAATACAAGGCAAACACGTTTAGACAATTTATTCTTTATTTAATTTTTTTCATATTTTAAGATAATGAATTATAGTACAAAATTATGTACAATTCGGCACGCACTGATTTTAGTCAGGACCTTCCTTCGCAAATCCACTGACGAGATGCCTTTTAAATTTGAAATATGAATTTTTTGAAACAGCTAGAAAAAAACTGATTTCTTTTAACAGTCGATATTTTCCAAAGTTTTTTAAACTAACATCTTCTTCTTCTTCCAGTGGGACGACAGGCTGTGTAGACCCTGGGCCTCGCGGTGTAAGGCCAGGAGATTACACTCACGTTTCATGATGCATTTTGTAGTGTAGGGTCATCACTTCCTACGCCTAATTTGAGTGGCCACTATTTGGCTGATGGGTCTCACATACCCTGGGGAGAGGCTGTGAATGAATTCCCATTTCCCCATGAAAGGCTGTGAGTGTGAGAGACTAACGCGCTAGCCACTCAGCCACAGGCTCCCCTTAAACTAACATACCTCCCAAAAATAAACAGAATATCATTTCGTTTTCATAAAAACTGGTATATATACGTAAAAAATATGAAGTTTAGGACTGATTCATTTATGATGCTTCTTCCCACGAATTAATGGCAATGTTTATTTTTTTTAAATATAACAGTATATGCCTTTATGAGACCATTCGTACAGGTTATTGTCCTGTACAGAGAAAACAGGTAGAATAAGGGAGTGGACTGCTGTAGTTCGAGCTGAGATATGATTATGACGGTTAAACTGTTAATCGATAAATGCTTACGTCAGGGTCCGAAATCAAGTGATCGAAGCAACAGATTTCACCACAGATCTAGATAGGGCTTGTGTTCATTGGAAATTAATTTATTATTTTTGTTTTTTCTGTTGTTTTACATGCTCAACTTAACATTTTATATCATGGTAAAACCTGAATAAACAAATGATAAACGTTACAAAAATTTATTCCTTTGTTGTAGGTTCCAGTTCTCTCCTCAGATCCAACACTTATTCCTGATTAACCATCTTATTCAGTTCCTCTGTCTAAAACGTAGGTAGTTTTGTCGACAAAACCCTATCCTTAAAACTCCTCATTTCCTTAGTACTCTGGCGTTTTTCCATTGTTCCCGCCATTGTTTTGAACAATCAACCAATATGCTTCTCATTATCTCTGTTATTTTCCTCGATTTCGACTGCATGGCCTCTTGAAAATGGATAGATAACAGACTAAAGCTCATCATAAACTGCTTTTTAAGATTTGTGACCACCAATGGCAAGTTGAAAAGGTTCTTTCAATGCTAGTAAATCCTTCTAACATTCGTCATGCTTCTTCACTATCTCATTCTCTTTTTTTCCAAACCTATATTCCAATTTTTTTTTCTCGATAAAATTAGGTTCTTCGGTTAATATTGCTATAATTCCTTCTGTGGAACTGAATTCTCTATATTAGATAAATAAATAAATTCTTTATTATCCTGGGACAAGTCCCTTTAGAATAACATTGACATAATATATAAATTGGGCTTCAGAGTCTTAGAGCAATTAATTATTTATAAACAATTTAACTAAAACTAATCGAAAACAGACATACGCAAATATGTAGAAAATAAAATAAAATAGAGTCATTTACAATTTTGTTCTGACTAGATGGTCATGAGATAGATGAATAAGCGGGATTTGAATGTAGGAAGAGGGTTGGAATGACGGATAGAAAGAGGAATAGAATTCCACAGGATTGAGGATCGGATAAGGAACGCTCTGTTAAAATGTGCAGATTGGTGGGCCGTTGTGTATAAATCTGAAAGCCTAGAGCGTGTACAGCGGGAATGGACAGAGAATTTGAATTGTAAAAGATCAAAAATGTATGATGGGCGGCGGGATTGGATAACTTGGTATAGGAATGATGCAAGAAAGTACTTGCGACGATTGGAAGAATAAAGCCACTTCAACTACCTATTGAATTCGGAGACGGAGGCTAACTTCGGGATCCCGAAGATAAATCGAACAAAGCAATTAATTAGGCGTTTTATTTTTACTTCGAGATCCCCAGAAACACAACCGTATACGGTACAGCAGTAGTCGAAGTTGGGGAATATTAGAGATGTAACGAGGAGCTTTCGGGTAATTGCTAATCATTTTAACAAATAACAAATACGATTTGCTCCTAGTTCTAGATGTATCTGTACTATAATATAATATAGATATATCTATAATTGTATAGAATTTAAAATGATGAGTGAGATTCCTTTAAGGTTATGATCATTACATTTTCAGGCCAGGGTGAAACAGTGCCAAGAACTTACTCTGGAAGGATAGCCATAATTTCATTTTCAATCAGCGTTTTGGGATTTTTCTACGTCAGTTCTGCTTTGGTGACTTCATTGTCTGTTAGTGGTAGAGATTTAAGATCGACAACACTTGAAGATGTGGTGGATCATTCCTATATTAGTATGCCCGTCATAGTCGATTATACTTCAGCTCATACTATGATGGTAAGCATTTTTTGACTCCAGAGGATGGAGAATAATGTGTTAAGAATAGTTTTTAATCGAAAAAAAAAAAATACATGCACCCTAAATAGAGAAATATTAGACATGCCTTAAAATTATTGTTTTGTTTTTTTTAATTATGAAAATATTTTAATTCTAATAAAGTAGTAAAAAACATTAAAGTAAATAGAAGGTTTGATTAATGAAGTATAGCTACCTTATTATATTGCCGAATATGAAATAACTAGCTGCTGCTAGCGACTTCGTCTGCGTCAATTTGCTATTATAATCGCTATCCAGAAGTTTTTAAAAGCATATATTTTAAAGTACTTCTGCGTATACGATATTTTTAGTTTTATTTTCTTGTGGTAGAAGAACATTCTGACTTTCTCTGCAACCCGATCACAACCGACAATGCGACATATAGTTGGCCGTGTGAAAAACAGTCTTGACGTAAATCGATTCCTACGTGTTTAAATGTTTGATCCTATGATTTTATAATTGTTACGGCAAAAGATAACTTAACTGGAAATTGAATTATTTTAAAATTAAACGGTAAATCATTTGGAATCATTGGGATGCGAGGTTAATTTTCCCCGTTTTTTCCAGATTTTCCACCGATTCTTCACTCCTATTGGTCGCAGGTGATGTTATATAGCCTAAAGCCTTCCTCGATAAATGGACTATCCAACACAAAAAGAATTTTTCAATCCGAACCAGTAGTTCCTGAGATTAGCGCGTTCAAACAAACAAACTCTTCAGCTTTATAATATTAGTATAGATTTATTGAGTTGGAGTTTTTCTCAAATCAATATGCTCACCCTAACTAGTATTTGTTTGTTTATATATTTAACGTCACTTTATGCTACTGAGGCTAATCGGACGATGCTACAGTGGGAGTCCTAAATTTTGCCTATCCAGGTATTATTAGGAGGGATCTTTAACGAGTACCTGACATCGCACAGGCTCGGGACCACCTTTTAACGTCTCCCCCTTCCCCCCTCAAAGGACTGCATAACTAAGGATTTTTACTCCCATTAAAAAATCCTAGGGCCACCAGCGGTTTTGAACCAGTGACCTTTGGCATAGGAGGCTGTTATGCTAGCCATCCTGCTACCGGTGATTCCTAACTTGTATTTAACTTAATAATAATTTATATACAAGTATATCACCTATCATTACTTAAATTTAACCTATGGTGAACCGCAATATATTTTTGTTTGGTCAAGTTACAGTCCTTATTATCTGCAATACACATGTATGCACTCCATTAGTGTGCGTGGATGGTAACAACTCGTCTCAAGTTATTTTAGGGCAATGTAATAAATATTTAGTTGGGATCACCTGTAACAGGGTGGTTAGCACAGCCTTATATACCAAAGGTCACAGGTTCAAACCCTCAGGTGGTCCTAGGATTTTTTAATGGGAGTAAAAAATACTTAGTTATGCCGTCCTTCGGTGGTGACGTTAAAAGGTGGTCCCGACCCTGTGCGATGTCAGGTACTCGTTAAAGATCCCTATCCTAATTAAACCTGGATAGGCAAAATGTACGGCTTCCACTGTAGCATCGTCTGATAAGCCAGAGTAGCATAAAGAGACGTTAAATAAATAAACAAATATTTAGTTCATAAGTCAACTGGTTTTATGAAACTAATAAAATTTAAATTTTACCATTGTGAAGATTTGGAACATAATAAAAAATGGACATGTATTTGTTTTAGAATTACACGGATTTAATGAATAATTTTGACAAAATGAGAAGAGTGAAAATGCATCATGCTACTTCTGTAAGAGAGGCATTAACAGTAACTTCAAGATTCAAATGGTTTTTATTCATTGAGCGGGAGAGGGCGTGGCCGTATTTGGAAGAATTCAAGTGCTGTGTCGTAGAAACTGATCTGCAGAAAGTATGGCCGACTCTGTTTTTAGTTCGCAAAAATTCACCATACACACAAATATTTCGCCAAGAGTAAGTGTATAATTTGTTTTGTTTTTTGTTGCATCTCCTTACTAATAAAAATGGTTTAATTTTAGGATATTTTACGAAAGTGACATTTTAATTGTTTTGATAAATCAATATAATTTATATGATTTCGGTTAAGAGAGTATATTTACTTTCACTTGAATGTAAATGTGAAACTAGCTGTTGCCCGCGACTTCGTCTGTGTCAATTTCTGTTATTATGATCGCTATTAAGAAGTTTTTAAAATAATATATTTTAAAGTACTTCTGCGTAAATGACAAATGAATAAATGAGTAAATCGATTCCTACGTATTTAAATGTTTATCCCTGTTATTTATTAATTGTTACGGCAAAAGATAAATTAACGGGAAATTGAATTATTTTAAAATTAAAAGGTAAATCATTTGGTATCATTGGGATGCCAGGTTAATTTTCCCTATCTTCCCACCCATTCAATATGACAATCTCAGCTGTATATTGCCATCCTGATAATTCCCTCAACAATAACCACCTTGAATCCTTATTCAAATCCTTAGGTCCGCGCTTCATTGCTGCGAGAGAATACAACGCCAAAGACCAACGATGGGGATGCCGAACGTCCAACACTCGTGGCAGGATTCTTTCCCGCGTCACACATATTGGCCCACATCTCTTAAAACGTCCCGATATCCTTGACATCTTCATTACTTCCCAAATCCCCTCCGCTCAATCTATAATTAAATCCTTAGATGACCACTCCTCAGATCATAGTCCGGTACTGCTTCTCACGCATTCAAATCCTATTCTTGAACCATCTCCTCCCTCCTTGATTAAAGGACACATTGGCTGGTAAAATTTTCATTATGATTTAGAGAACTAACTCGACTTAAAAATTCCGTTAAAAACTGAACAAGACATAGACTCCGCGATACAATTTACTACATCAATAGAAACAGCCATAAACAACAACTCATCTCACTTTACAAATAGGAAATCTCGTGACACAAACTTGCCAAGTCATCTTCGACTCTTATTAAACGCAGAGCTAGAGCGAAATGACATAGAACGAGATACCATCTGACAAAACCCATTACAGTAAACTGACTAACCAACTCAAGACTGAAATAAGAAAACTCAAAATTCAAAACGTTCAGACCTTTACAGAAAACTTAACCCCGTCAGACAAATTATTATGGACAACAACTGCAAAACTACTGAAATACAGAACCTTAATCATCCACTCCTCACTGAATCCCAGACCTGGAGAAATAACCGATGATGCAAAATTCCAAATCTTTGGCAAACACCTATCCAAAACTTTTAATCCTCATCACGATATCATTAACCCAATCCATAAGGAACAAGTAGAAGCAGAACTAAATGTTCCACTCCAAATGTATCCTCCTCCTAAAGCCTTTCATCCATCAGGAATCATCAACATCCTTAATAAATTGCCTCCTAAAAAATATCCATACCACGACCTTATTACACCCAACATCCTAAAACAGCTCCCTCGAAAGCCCATCCTTTTACCTTATACTTATATGTACAACGCTACTCTCCGTACAACCTATTTTCCAGACACTTGGAAACTGTCCATTATAAAAATGATTCCTAAGCCCACTTGAGTACCCATCCTCTTACCGTCCTATATCCCTTTTGCCCATTATGGGCAAAATTATTGAAAAACTTCTCCTAAAAAGGTTATACCCGATCCTAGATTCAAATCACGTCATTCCTGACCACCAGTTTGGATTTCGATCATCCCATTCAGTAGAATAGTATTTATAGAATAGTATTCAACAGTGCCATCGTGTGTTGGATGTGGTATCCTCTACTCCGCAAATTCCTCTCCCCGACACATCTCCTAATAATCCGCTCCTACCTTACAGATATAACTTTTAAAGTTAATCATAACCTCTCCTACTCCCCAGTATTCAGTCAGCTGGTGTACCTCCAGGTAGTATCCTAGGCTCAATCCTCTACACGGTGTATACAGCTGATATCCCTATCCATCCAAGCACAGTCCTCACTACTTAAGCTGATGACACCTGTGTGTTATCCGTGAATAATGATCCTATTGTTGCTTCCCAAATCCTACAGAGCCATGAATCCGCCATTGCAGAATGGTGTCACATTTTGAGAATCAAAATAAATCCCACCAAATCACCTTCACTCTACGACGTAAACTTCCTGTCCCGTTGTTTCTTTAATCATACCCCACTCATCACTGATCATACCCATCATGCTGATGCGCCTTTGCTTGCATAGGCAGCAACAAGAAGAAGAGAGTAGTTTAAGAGGATTCAAATATTATGAGCTAAGGATAAAAAGGAGGCTCTACTAAACTATCAAATTCTGCCCGCATACAATCCTCGACGCTCCTTACTTTGTTACCAATAAACTCATCCATAGAGACCTGAATATCCCACTAGTTGCAGAAATTGCCCCCCAAAAAATACACCTCCTTTCATTCCAAATTACCCGCCCATACAAACCCGCTTGTCCCTATCCTCTCACCGACTTTTATTCCCGATAATCCTCCGAGGCGTCTGAAAAGCCGGTGGCCTCGAGACCTGTTGATAAAATAAACATTGAAGTGCTACCACTGGGTAGATTTTTCTCAAAATATTTTCAAACCAATTATCTGTAAATAGCTCATTTACTTATTGTACTGTGTACAGTTGTAAATTTCAATAAAAGAATTTTTAAAAAAATGTTCCCCATTTTTTCCACTTTTTCTTCACTCCTATTGGTCGCAGCGTAATTTATATAGTCTAAAGCCTTCCTCAATAAATGAACTATCCAACAAAAAAAAAAAAAAAAAAAAATCAATTTGTCAGTTTCTGAGATTAGCGCGTTCAAACTAACAAACTCTTCAGCTTTATAATATTAGTACAGATATATAGTAAGAGAAAGTATAGCGATCGTGAAAATTTTCCAATTCCAGTTTTCAGCTGTTTTTCAGTTTAGGATCACTTGAGTCCAAATAATCAAGTTGCCCGAAAAGATCTGTGTGTAGTAAGTCTAGCAGGGAAACAAAAAGTCCAACGAAACTGAAATTTCATATTTAAGACAGCTATACTCCCAAGGTGTTACAGCAACTTTTTCATAAAAATACGCAAACCAGAAGAGCCCCTTTGTACCATGAATTTCGCACTTCATTACGATTTTCTCAAAAACTGATTTAACGATTTTGATTAAACTGGATATATCGATGTAAAATTTAATGGACTTTAATGTCATGTTGGTTTCATTCTGATTAAAATAATCTGGCAGCGCTTAAATGCCGATAGTTTAAATTTTCTTCCTCTGAAGTATCTTTGTAGATTTGAATAAATTAACCATATCATCTTGTTAGAATTAATAAACAACGGAATAATATATAAGCTGAACGAATTTGATAATCAACGAAAGGAGAAAAGAGCAAAAACATTCGTTTATTCAATATTTGTGTTTAGTACATAAAAAGAGTAATATAGATGTATAATACACCGTTGGAAAGCTAAACATTTTTGAAAAAATATTTTTTTATACATAAATTTGTAAAAGGTAATAGAGAGTGACAAAAAACATAAGAAACTAACTGATTGTTGCAAACAATATTATATTAGATTATTCAATGAAACACATGCTTCTATTGAAGCTTAATGTAATTCCCTTTTTCCGCCCTAAATTTATTTAAAAGTTCTTAAATTGATTTTAAAAACGGAGGTAAGTGAAAGTCCACATTTTTTTTTATCTGCTCATCATCGTTCTTTTACATAATTAACAACTATGGGAAATAACATCTTCGGAGAAAAACAAAACAAAGAAACATTGCATCCTTTAGAATACAAGGAAAGTGCTCAAGATTGTGTCGAACTGATAAGAGTGTTGCCACGCTTCCTCAGCATGCAAAGTAGATTAGTTATTAATTTCAGGCTGGCTGTAACATGAATCTGCATATTTACATAGCGGATAACAATTGTTCATATCATAAAATGTAGCGATAATACTCAAGTGAAGCATAGGATTTGTTCCCTTACCGTATAGAGATTAGGTATGTCATGGAAGAAAACTTTTTCAGATCCATCTCGTTCCGATAAGAATGAAAAATACGTACTGCGCATGATCTGATAGATCATTAAACGAAATAATCGATGAGGGAACGAACCTTTGGAGAATTGATTAATCCTCATTATGTAAGTAGGTTCGCAAATGAGTCAGGACTCTTTTACTTTCACTTACTATAATATAGTAAGGGAAAGTATTGCGATCGTGAAAATTTTCGACTTCCAGTTTTCAACGGAAATACACGTTTTAGGGTCCCCTGAGTCCAAATAACCAAGTCCTGCAAAAAGGTCTGTGTATATGTGGTTACTCCCGGGCGGAAACGAAGTCCTATGAAACTGAAATTTCATATTTAAGACAGCTATACGCCCGATATGTTACAAATACTTTTTCATTAAAATCAGCTAACCAGAAGAGTCACTTTATATCACTTTTTATTATTTTCTCATAAACGGTTCCGACGATTTTGATTAAACTCGCCATGTCGATGTAAAATTTAATAGGCTTTTATAACATGTAGGTTTCATTCGGATTAAAATAGTCTGACAGGGCTTAAATGCCTATATTTTAAATTTTCTTTCTCTAAACTATCTCTAATTTTGTTGATTCTATAAAAATAACTATATTATCTAGTAACCACTGATGAAAAACAGGTAAATATATGAGTTGAACGAATTCGATATCCAACTAAAGGAGAAAACTGAAAAATATTTTTTTAATGCAATTTTTCGTTTTTCAACATAAAAACAGTAATTTTCTATAGAAATTTAATTTAATTAATTATTTAATAGTTTCACTAATTTTCATCTCTAACTGTATTTGAAAATTCTTTCATTGATTTTAAAAATAGAGGTAAGTGAAAGACGTGTGTTGCCCGCACCAGATTTTTTTTTTTTACGAAGAATACGAATTGAGGTAATGAGACACTTAACATCACTATTGTGTTGTAAAATAAGTACAAAGCATTTTTCAATATTTCAATTTAATCCCCTCTGTGTTTACTTGGTCAATAATATTTACATATTCTAAAAAAGGATTAGCTAAGGTACTTTATAAGTTTCAACCAAGATTCCTTATCTTTAAGTGGTATTTTGCTTGGTCAAAATGAAAGAGAAAAAAACTTCATTTTCGTTATTTGATGATTTTTTTTTTTTTTTTCCGAAAAGGAAAATCCGCTGCACAGACGGTTAACAAAATTTGCAGTGTGTATGGCGAGGATGCCTCAGAAGAAAGCACCGTCTCTAAGTGGTTGGCTCGGTTCAAAACCGGAAATTTTGACTTGGAAGAAGCAAAGCGCTCGGGTCGTCCTTCAACCGTTGATGATGACTAAATATTCCCTCAACCGCTCCATAACGTAAATCTCAAATGCTGTAAAATTGTGGTTTTTTAATTATTTACTAGACTTTAAGGTTATCTTTTAATTGACATTTGTTGTTTTGTTTTTTATACAAACAGAGGTTCTTTATTTTGTTTTAGGTCAACAAGATTAATGGAAAATGGGGTCATATCAAGATTGATAAAGAAATGGTGGCCAATTATTGACACAAGTAGAAAAGAATTTGTTCCGATTTCACTATCTGATATTTTTATTATCTTCGACTTACTTTCATTTGGTGCAATGGTTTCATTTCTCTTGTTCCGTGTTGAAAGACATGTTGGAGTCGCCTCAGGCTAATAGAAGATTTGTGTTATTTTATTATGACTTTCCCACCTATACGTATTTATTCCTATCAGAATCACATTTATTATAAGAGGAATATTCTGGATATTATGTAAAAGGAATCTAGTATTATTACGTTGGCATGATCGATAAGTTCTTTAAACTTTTGTATTCAGATATTTCGACCCACATTAAAGACATAGGCACAAGAAGGCTTGTAATCCGCAGACCATGAGTTAACATTTTCTGCTTGTAATACAGTATAAAATATTGTGTGTATTTAGCTTGTTGAAAAAATGTTCAACGTGCTGAAAATTTGTTTTATGTTTATAAAAAAAATTAGCGTTTTACATTAATTACTAGATCATACTATCAGATAACAACAAACACAAATCCCTTTTAACACGCTGAAGGGCCTTTACCTGCTTATGCAGCAACTAGAAGATAGCAGTTTAAGAGGATTCAAAGATTATTAGCTAAGTATAAAAAGAAAGCGACCTGTGAGTTGTTCAATGGAATGGAGATCCATAACAAGCAGTATATCCCAGAGCTTGAAGCTTTCTGGAGGCCACTAATGGAGCTACCATCTTGCCCCAACATGTCCGGAACTCCAAGCCCTTACCGCAATTCATTCACATTATAGCTGCCAATAACCGTGGAAGAGGTCGAAAATAGCAGCATGGTATTTTACAATTTTTATGGTATTTACAATCCTTGGTAATGCTGTTCTTCGGAGGGGACATAAAATGGCGGTCTCTAGCCTGTGCGATGTCACTAAAGATCCCTACTCTAATTAAACCTGAATAGGTCAAATTCAGGACGCTCACTGTAGCATCCTCCGATCAGCAACAGTAGTATATGTGACATTAAATGAATAAACACACACACAAGGAGAACTATATTAAACTTCTTTTTTTTTTTTTTCTCTGGCGCTACAGGCCAAGCGCCCTTGGCCTCGTGGTACAATCTCTTCTTCTTCTTCATTTGCTTCTCCCTGTTGTGCCGTATCAGCGTAGGGGAGCGTTCAGCCACCGGCTCCAATCCTCTCTATTCCCAACTAGGTTCCTGGCCTGGCGGAGATCTTTCCCTCTTCCTCTGCAAAGCCTGTCCACGTACTCCAGGTAGGACATCCTTGGTCGCCCTCGAGGCCTTCTCCCATCTGGCACGTAATCCATAGTTTTTAGAGGATCTCTGTGATCCTCCATTCTAATAACGTGGCCGAACCACTTCAGCTGGCGGGTTTGCAGAATTTCCTTTAACGGCGCAACCTCCAGTTCCTGGCGTATCCACTCATCCTGACACGATCTCTTCTTGTCTTTCCGACTATTCTTCGCAGGAACTTCATTTCAGCAGCTGTGACTCTGCTCTCCTGCTGGTCCGTCAATATCCAGCTTTCAGCTCCATATAGTAGTATAGGCAAATATACTGACTTGAAGATGTGGAGCTTAACACCTCTACCCACCTCTCGCTTCCCTACTACAGTATTGCATATCTGATAGTAGACTGCATTTGCCTTCATGATTCTATTTGATATTTCAGAGTCTACTTTCCCAGATTTTTCTATTACTGTGCCGAGGTAGGTGAATATACTAGGAGAATATACTCACGATTCACAATGTGATTTAACAGGGTAGGTTCATCACTCCTTACGCCTATTTTTTTTTTTTTTAGTTGCCACAATTTGGCTGACGGGTCTCATATACCCAGGGGAGAGGCTATGAGAGGAGTGAATCCCTACTTATTTATATCCTTATAAAAGCCCCGCCGGGACTGGGATTCGAACTCGGAACCTCTAGCATGAGAGACTAGCGCGCTAGCCACTCAGCCACGGGCTCCCCTTATTATTAAACTTCTTTAATGAAATAGCTAAAGACATTGGGATTGTAAAAGAAAAATTAAATTGTTTATAATTATTTATTTAATCATTTATACAGCAAAGAAGTAATTAATAATGGTAAAAATTAGAGAACAGTAGTAATGTGGAAGTATAAAACACAATGTATTTCAGAACTTATCCGTGTTGCTGTCTATTTACTAATATTAAAATTTAATCTTTATATAGGAAGTTAAAGAGTATGAGATTTACAAACATACATTTATAAAACGATATAAATATATGTAACTTAAGTGATTGAGTAAAAAAATTTGGAAGTAGAAATGGTCATCTATAGCAAAGAAATTACAATTACTTTCAGCGTTAGTAAGTCACAGCCATCATAACACATATGTTTTCTTTTAACATCTTTCCCTTAGTAAATTTCAATTAGATGAACATTGAGTGAGCATATAAATCCATATTAAACATAATCCTTAGAAAGATTAATGCACTTATGAAATAACAGGAATGAAAAGAAGAAGAAATACATTGGTTTAAGTAGAAAACCATTTTTTTTTTTTTTTTTTAAATTCAATGTAGCAATACCTTGATATGAAGTTTATTATCACATATTTATTTTAAATAGGGTTTTTGAAATCTATACTTTTGAATATAAATTTAAAATTTTGTAATCAACCTACATATCTATTTTGGGCTTAACTACGAGGAACAGATATAATAAGTAATACGAATATTGACGAAAAAATGTAGTTATAATTAAGAATCGTTCGGTTTTATTGAATGACTCATGTTTTTACACAGAAATACATTCTTTTTTAAGATTGATTCAGGCAACATTGCCGCTATTCACTTGATGATTATTAACAAATAGAAAATGTTGATTGTTAAAATAAATAAAAAATATATAAAATTTAATTAAGTACCTAAAGAATTAAATATTTATCCCAAATTGATAAAGAAATTTATTTATAATATTAGCTAAGAAGAGTCAATAAAACAATCCTCAATATCCTTTCTCAGCAATCTAGTTTTAGAACAAGGTATTGCATAAATTTAAATATTTTTATTAAGAAATATATAAATAAAACATTCAACTATAAACAATACTCTCAATAATATTCCTATGTGAGTGTATGACAACATTTGGTTATTTATGACTATAAAAAATTTAGCCTATTAAAAATAATGACCCTAAAAGTGTACATTATCCATTAACAAATCAATAGAATCAAATAAAAACATATTTTAACAATTTTTTTAATAAGGATAAACATAATGTGTAATTTGTGCAAACTTTGTTCTATAAAAATACTATTACCTAGAGTTATAGTCTAAATATATATAATCATTTAATTCCTAGATGATAAATATTTAAACTTTTTTTTTTGTTTAATATAAATTTCATTTTATACAAATTTAGAAGTTTAATTGACAGCAATAAAAAATAAAGAACAACGTGAATGTGTTTAAAATATTAACAATTATAAAAATATTGTAGTCTAAAATGGTCTACCTCAGTTTTCTAGACTAGGAGTCCTAATTTAAAAATAAAAATAATATAAAAAAAAAAATTCATATGAGCATTAGTATTGTTTAACAAAATACTTAATGAACAATACAAAATAATAAAAATTAAAAATTAAATAAAATTTAACAAAAGATTAATTGATTTACATAATCTGCTACGTATATATACAAACATTATACAGTCTTTTTGAGATTTGATTGGTAAAAGCTGTTATTAAACATTTTGATTTTTTGTTGTATCATATTTTGACTGCAACATACATTCTCTTGAGTAAATATTACATAACAATATAAAGTCCATGAGGAATTCAAAATGAATTAATTAAAGTTGTTTCTAATACATAAATTAAATACAAGCATTGTTAGATACATTTATCTCATACCACAAATACAGTTTTCATAATAGACTAACAGAAAGTAAAATGGTAACATGGTAATTAATTTAATCACTTATCAATAAACAAAATACATTAAATAATAACAATAAAAAATAGAGGACACTTTTAAAATCAACCCACCATCATATCGAGTCATTCTATGAGATCCAGGATATCTTTCTACTTTATTTGGTCATATTATAGATTTTATGGATAATATTAATTTTTTTTTTTTTTTTTAATTTTGAATCATGAAAAATTAGCACATAAATTGTATCTACGAAGTTCATTGAATGCATGAAGTTATGAGGGTTCAAGGAAATATAGAAAACCCTTTAATGTGAGTTGATATTATAAAACCACGTTTGGCAATCTAAATGTTTAAAAAGTGCATTTTAACAATTTTGGAATGTTAATACAATAATTGCTAAGTATTTCTTTCAGTTTTAGAGAAAGCCAAAAATAGGAGTTGAAGATATACTTTCAACAATAACCTTGGTTTGATTTAACTGTTTTTTTTTTAAACGAGGTAATAACTGTCATTCCACTACAACTATACTTCTCTTATATTTAAGATTAGTTCATAAGCAATCAGTGATGTAAATTTTAAGAGTGGAATGCTTAGTAAGACTAAATATTAAACTTGGTTCAAATAATTTAATTCGATAAAATATGTCGTTCTATTCATGCTCTCAGTGCATTTGCTTGACCAGCAAATAACAAACCTCAAGCTATTCCGATTTTGTAATTAATATTTTTCATTTTTTTTAAAGCTCAGTTCACTTTTACTCAAAGGCCAACGGCATTTACAACCACAATCTCATGCGTTGCTGTTCCCTGTAATACCTCTTTCTGTGTAACAAGACTTGAACAAGTTTAATAATAGTATGTACATTTATAGGCCTAACAGTTAATAGTTAAATTAATGTTAATTAAACAGTGCGAAAGGACTATATTATAAAAATAAAACAAAATTTTATGTTCTAAAAAGTTTAAATAGAAAAATGGATTTTTATATGATAAAAATATTAATACTGCTCTTTATAATTTAACAAAAGGTACTCTGAGAAAAGCATGTTCATATTTTTGTTTTTTAGGATGATTTGTTATTTTCAGTTTCTGCTAATATCTTCTTTTTGTGCCTGTAATAGGCTTGCAGCCTCACATCACCGAAACCCTGAAAAAATCCATATTCTAGTTATAAAAAATTTATAAAATTCTGAGAGAATTTATTTTATTTTTATGTGTACTTCAAATATAGCAGTGGGGCCAACAACCAACCATTCCTTCGATGGGTACTATATGAAATAAATACATTTTAAAGGCAAGCAGTTATTGAATAATTATTTAATATATATGTTAGTTATTGCATTATTTTATCTATGAAAATTCTTACCCAATAATCAAAGCAGATTTCTGAGTCAGTTGAATTCACAACACTCCATAAAAACCAAAAGAAATGACAAGCCAGTGTAAAAGCTTCTATTTCTTTCATTATAGAATCTAGGTTATCTTCTGGGAGAGGTTTATATTCAGGATATTTCTTCAGTGATTGCAAGTAATTTTGAACAAAATGTTCCTAAAACAACAGTCAGAATTAATATTAGAAGATAATAATGTAATAAAAAAAAATCTGGTGCGGGCAACACACGACTTTCACTTATCTCCGTTTTTAGAATCAATTAAAGAATTTTTGAATACAGTAAGAGATAAAAATGAGTGAAACCATTAAATAATTTGTTAAATGGAATTTCTATAGAAACATGTGTTTTATTAAAAAATCTATTATATTATTATCTAAAATAATCAGTTAGTTTTATCGGCTTTTTATTACTCTCTATTAACTTTAAAAGCTTATGTATGAGATAATATTTTTCTAAATCTTTAGCTTTCCAACGGTATATCATACATGTATATTACTGTTCTTATGTTCAAAAATGAAAAATTGCATTAAAAAAATATTTTTTCTGTTTTCTCCTTTAGCTGGGTATCGAATTCATTCAATTTATATATTTACCTGTTTTTCATCAGTGGTAACAAAATAATATAGTTATTTTTATAGAATCAACAATATTATAGGAACTTTACTGAAGAAAATTTAAAATATCGGCATTTAAGACTTGTCAGACCATTTTAATCCAAATGAAACCTAAATGATATTAAAGCCCATTAAATTTTATATCGATTAGTGAGTTTAATCAAAATCGTCGGAACCGTTTACGAGAAAATCGAAAAAAGGTGCAAAATGCATGGTATAAAGTGGCTCTTCTGGTAAGCTCATTTTGATGAAAAAGGTTTTGTAACGTCTAGGGCGTATATTAGTCTTAAATATGAAATTTCAGTTTCACAGGACTTACCGTTTTTGCCCGGGAGTTACCACACACACACACACACACACACAGACCTTTTTGCGGGACTTGGTTATTTGGACTCAGGGGACCCTAAAATGTGTATTTCCGTTGAAAACTGGAATTCGGAAATTTTCACGATCGCAATACTTTCCTACTATATATAGTAAGTGAAAGTAATAATAAAATTCATACAGGAATTTCTAATAGAAGAAAGAAGGTTTGAGAAAATTCCATCATACTATGGTTATGTTTATTTTATCCAACATTTAATGTCTAGTATTTGCTTTATTTTTGATAATAATATTATTTAGTTATTAGGTATGAGATTTTTTAATTTAAAAGCGCCAAATAAAACTATCCAAAGAAGTGATATCAATTCCCCAAAATGATTTAGATTTTTACTTTCGCTTACCTATATATGAAATAAGTGAAAGTATTGCAATCGTGAACATTTCTGAATTAGAGTTTTCAACGGAAATGCATGTTTTAGTGTACCCTGAGTCCAAATGACCAAGTCTCGAAAAAAGGTTTGCGTGTGTGTGTGTGTGTGTTTGACGAAACAAAAAGTCCTATGAAACTGAAATTTCATATTTAAGACAAACATACGCCCGAGATGTCACAAAAACTTTTTCATCAAAATCAGCTTACCAGAAGAGCCAGTTTGTACCATGCATTTTGCACCTTTTTACAATTTTCTCAAAAACGGCTCTAAGATTTTGATTAAACTCGCTATATTGATGTAAAATTTAATGGGCTTAACATCATGTAGGTTTTATTCTCATTGAAATAGTCTGGCAGGACTTAAATGCTGATATATCAAATTTTCTTCCTCTAAAGTACCTTTAATTCTATAGATTCTATAAAAATAACCATATTATCTTATTCTCACTGATGAAAAACAGGTAAATATATAAGCTGATATCCAAATAAAGGAGAAAACTGAAAACGTATTTTTTATTTGCAACTTTTTGTTTTTGAACATAAGAACAGTAATATACGTGTATAATATACCGTTGGAAAGCTAAAGATTTTAGAAAATGTTAGGCTTATACACAAGCTTGTAAAAGTTAATAAATAGTGATGAAAAGCTGATAAAACTAACTGATTATTTTAGATACTAATATAATAGATTTTTTAATAAAACACATGTTTCTATAGAAATTGAATTTAATTAATTCTTTAATGGTTTCACTCATTTTTATCTCTAATTACATTTGAAAATTCTTCAATCGATTTTTTAAGCAGAGGTAAGTGGAAGCCTGTACCAGATTTTTTTTTGTTTTTGAACCAGATTAAACTAGCATAATGAGAATATATAAAAACTAAAAATTGCGAGAAATCATTTTAGCTTGACCTCTATCAACTAAATCATTAAATCACAACAAAATTGCCTAGTCTCATTGTGAAAATGTTATTAAAATAACATTGTTTTACTTGTGATTAATAAAACAATAGGATACAAAAATCCAATTCAAATTTCCATTGGTTCAGAGTTAACATTTAAACTGGCTCATTTGATATAGAAGCAATAATTAAAATACTCCATACCACAGAGAACTATTAACCTACATAATATATAACACATTATCCAAATTCAAAGATCTATTAAGAGTAAAATAAAAATAATTGTACTAAGTGTATTCTACAAATAATATATTTCACATAATATGTTAAGTTCATGTTTATTTACCTTCTTTTGACGTCTGGCTGATTACATTCCATTTCCCAAAAATAAGGTGGTTCTTCATTACTATAATCATATATCCATTCACAAAAGTGATTTGCAAAATCGAAACCGCGGTAATTGTAAGAACAATATTCAAAATCTATCACAACAAGGCTTTCGCTAGTTAGATTCTCATAATCAGGTTCAAAGTCAGGTTTTCCATTTATTGATTTTTTTCTATTATCAGCAATATTTTTGGTATTTCTCAGAAGAATGTTTCCTTCCTGGAGATCGTTATGGCAAAATACTACCGGTGATTTCACGTTTGATAAGTAATCCCTTGAAAAAAAAAAAAATAATACAAAGTTCCTAATGAAACAAAAAATATAATGAACTTAAAAAAAAAAAAAAAAAAAATATAATATATATATAAATATATATATATATATATATATATATATATATATATATATATATATATAATATATTAATGAACTTAAAAAAACAAACTAAAATAGTTGTTATGTAAGTGATATTTGTAGAGACTTTTCAAAATCAAATACAATCGTAGTCAGAGAAATTGCATCACTCAATAAAGAAAATGTCTCCAAAATTAAACATTACTGCATGTTTTAAAAATTTTTATTATACTAAAAAATAATATATAAGTTGGTGTCACGTTGGAAAAATGTGTAGAAAAAGAAGGTAAATACTTCGAATAAAATTATCTTGTTTTCATATGCATTTTTAATAAAAATCCTTTACCTTGAAAACGGACATTTCATGTGACACAACACAATAATCACAGATTTTATTCTGATAATAGTTAAAACTACTAACCACGAACTAAGAAATATTATTTGTTTTTAATTTCATTATTTGATTAAGCTTATGATATAAATAAGTAGGCAAAAATAAAATTATTCGAATGGATCAAATTCATTACCACAAAAAATTAAAGCATAGGTGATGCAATTTCTATGAGCACGACTGTACAGTCATATCCACTGCATTTTTATTGCATTAATCTAATCACACATCTAGCATGGAAAAGGCACAATTCCAAATTTTTCAGAAAAGATCTTAATAATCCGATAGCCTATCATAAGATACATTCCACAAATATCACACCATTATATTACAGCAGATCTTACAGAAATACTGTAAGAGAGAACACTCAGGCATCTTCTCTGTAAAATATGACCGGTGTTTAACCCTTTTAGTGCCGGACGACAATATATCGTTGTTCGCTACAATTGTCAAAAATGCCAACGACAATATATCCTTGTGCATGTAATAACACCTTATTATTTGTATTGCGATAAAACTTTATCTCTAAATAAATTTATAAATGATCAATAAATTTTATTGTAAATGATCAAATGCTGTTGACAAAGAATTTGTAAATCGGTTTGGGTCTGACATTTTACACATTCTATACCGGAGTGTGCTCAGACTCTGTTTCACTGAAGCGATAAGATGGACACCCTTCTAGGTCCAAAGTCGATAGATAGAACTAAATTCTTATATTATTTATAATTGTGTTATTCATACTATTTTCAATTGATATTGGAGAATCATTATTATTCTTCATTTCTTCCCGAATACGTGGCCTTTTCAAGCATGTAAATATCATTTATAAACGTTTTTCCTAATTGTTGCATATTTGTCAAATTCAGCCGTTATCTTCGCATAGGCACTACTTTTCATTCGGCACTAAAAGGGTTAATGTTCGTTTAACAAAATTTAGTACTATTTAGCTGTGTCTCTTTCATTATAGATTTACAATAAATAAGTTATTAATGGTGAATCTAATTAGTAGACTGTTGAGAATTACTAAAAGGAATTAGTCCGTGTTGGCGGTCGGTGAATCATTATCATTGTCCTATTCTCCATTTTGTCCCGAATAAGTGGCATTTTTAAGCATGTAAATATCATTTATAAACGTTTTTCCTAATTGTTGCATATTTGTCAAATTCGGCTACAATTGACTTGAATTGGCTACAAACTACAATTGAGTAGTTTCAACAGTTTATTTTTGTCAACGTTTCGACCTCCATTGTGGGTCATCATCAGGGCGTGTTGTAGGCGAATGAAAACACGAACTACTCAATTGTTTCATTCACCGACCCCCACCTGGACTAATCCTTTTTAGTAATTTATAAATTATTAATAAAAAACATATTTTTTTAAATTATAATTCTAGAAGAAATTACTGCTACTTACTTTAACCACATATATTCTTCGTACAAATTGATTTGTTCCAAAGTATTCATCATGTCTCTAACGCTCTCTTCAACTTTGTTTGATGCACTAATGTTGTTGATCTGCCTGATCCATCTATAATAAAATAATAATTTAAAATTATAGTAATAATAAGATATTATCTCAAGATTTTCTGACATAACTGAAGAATGAAGTACTTTTGAGGGTTATTGTTTAGATCATTTAGGTCTAAAGCCTCGTGTGGATCAAAAGGCTTAGAGAATATGGTGTTCAACTTGCAATACACTAAACACAGAACCTGTATTCAAAAAGTATTTATGCAAAAAGAGTAAATCAAAAGATAGTCATATGTTTAAAGGGTGAAATTTCATAAATATATAAAGTTCAAAATAAATTATGAAGAGAATAGATTGGAATAGCATTAATATTTGAGATAAATTATTATAAATTAAACACATAAATATTTAATTTAAGGAAATAAAATAAAGAGGACCTTTCCATGGTTTGCCAGAGCCATTTCGGTTGCTTGTTGATTGGTACGTCCATTAGATGTATCTGCGCCATTTTATCAGCTATCAATGAACTTAAAGTAGCATCTGCTAGTTCCTGTGTACTTAAGGGTCGTGCCTAAAAATAATAATAAATGAAAAATATTATTTTTTTAGGGTTGAAAATGCTGTAAATGGTTTATTATTTCCCAATAACTAGGGTATAACTGTTCATCTGTATAATATCTTTACAGGCAATTAACTAGTATGAAAAGCAATAAATAATTCAAAGGAAAATTGCCTCTAAGCACTACTAATTTATATATGCTACACCTCTGCTATTTCTGAATTTTTCTTTTCTTTTTTTTTTGTTTTTGTTTATTGTGGTGCCCTGATCCTAAAACTTTTTTTTTTTTTCACCATCTTCAAAATTAGCTAAAATATAGGCATATTTATGGATGAAATTTAAATTTTTTTATTAATCACAGTTTCTTGATTGGAAAACTCTAATAAATTTGTTCTCTATTTTCAAGAATGAGTGTAATTGGATTAAATTATTTTTAATAAGCCACCATTTTAAAATTCATCGGCTGATATAAACCATTAATCCAGTAGTTCCTTTTTTTTATTTTTTTTTATATACCTTATTTGGGATCTATGTATCTTGAAACATAAGCCCTCAAATTTGGAGGGGGGAATTTTTTTATTTTGGTCGATTATAAAGGTTCAAATAATAAAAAAAAAAAAAAATGTATTTAAATTATAAACACAAATAACTATCAAAAATCGCAATCCTTCTTAAAAAAACAAAAACAAAAAAAAGTAAATAAAATAATGAGAAATTAGGATATATATTTTTAATTTGTATTATTATATATATTTTTTTTTATTAATTCATGTATCACCATTTTCAAGAGATAAAAAATGTGGTTTGGTACATAGTATTGCACAAAACTTTCATTTCTTACCATTTAGTAACAATTGATAAAACTAGTTATATGTTAATTATTATTGTTATAAAATAATAAGTGTACAACTAAGTAATGCTCGACAAGTCCTGTTGAAAGTTTAATGTTTAGAATTGCTTTTCAAATGATTGTTAATAAAGGGAGAGACGGAAGGAATTGGGCAAACTCTAGCAGAGGATTGCACATTTAAAAATAGTTTTGTATCTAATTTTATTGCCTTAAATTTTTTAAATAATAAAAATTAAACTAAAATTTCAACATGTATCAGCTTTCTGATAGTAGACATGCCTTTTTAATTATCATTACAACTTTAGTCGATAAAGAAAATTTAAATATATGTATGAAATTTTGTTTATTTATGAAACCCAGTTCATTTATAATTAGTCAATAAAATTTAAATAAATGAAAATTGAAAAAGAACATATAATTCTTTAAAAATTATTTTCAGTGTGCAACCCTACTCTGGAATTTGGCCTGTTTCTTCCGACACTCTTTGTAGTCAGCTATAAAATATTGGATGCTTGTCAATAGCAAAATAATTTAATTACTTCATCACTTTATTTAAAATTGTACTATGTGACGTTATTAGCCAAAACATAATGTAATTTAAAATAAACTGGTGGAATAGTAATACTGCCTTTTATTTTACTATTGAATTGTCCTTCAACTTAATTTATCAACATATTATTGAGTTAGGCACAAAAAAAATTTCCTTTTCTTTATTATTATTAATTTTTTGTTTGTCCTGAACTTCCTGGTTTAAATGACAATTAAATTTACTCAAATACTTATATTAGAGTCATATTTTGTTTAAGAAGTATTAGAAGAAAGATATTACGACGAACTATTGTGCTGGATGACGGGTTTTCAGTTTATTATGAGAAAATGCCAGAAATAAATCTAAGAAAAAATATCTAATATTCTATTACATAGAAATATTTAGTTCTTTTACCTCAATGTATTCTTCAAGTCGGCCTCCTGGAAAGACTCCGTATAATCTTGGTCCTCTCTGACTTTCAGATAGTAATGTGAAAATCACACTTTCTGTTACCAGTGTCTCCATAGCTCTTTCATGATTCATATTTCCATAGAGACGAAGGAGCAATCTGCTCGGTTCGCCTGAAATGCTCTCTGTTCCTTCAGGGAGTGCGCAGAAGTATAGAAAATTACTGAGACCGCCACTGGAAATAAAGTAAAAATATGCTCAAGGAGTCAAAATACTCTTCAACGATATATATAAATGAAATACTTAATTTAAAATAAAAGATTCATTAATTTTACTCATTGAAATTAACAATCAAAATATTTTTTAAGTAATTTAATTTGCTGAAATCATACATTTATGTATACACGTATGTATACATTTTATTGAGTCTATTAATTTTGAGGATGATATTCACTATACTAATCTAAATTAGGGTAGTTTTAATAGTCATACCTGTAATGTTGTCAAGATATACCAGTAATAATGTCTTTACTAGTTATTAAAACAGAATAAATAATTAAATATAACATAAAATTGATGAAGAAAGCATTAAATTGATCAGTGTTAAATAATTTTATACTGCTGTAGTACCTAGACTACCTCAAACTTAGAAGAGTAGGGTATCTGTATCATGGGGCCACCTGGCTAGGGATGTAAAAAGGTGGTCCCGAGCCTTTGAGATATCAGGTATTCAAGTAAGCTAAATTTACAGCTCCCACTGTAGCATCATCGGATTAGCCACGGTACCTGAAAGTTGTACCACTACAACCCATGAAGGGTCTTGGTTCAGTGCATATAGAGATTCGTACTGTTTCTAGGCCAATGGTGGTGCAATGAGGTGATTAGGCATTGATCACTCTCAGCCGCCAGGATTTTTCCCCAATGTAGGTCCCACTTTAAAGCGGCTGGGTCTGCCCCAGGAGGGTCTCTGTACCCTAAGGTCGCCCCTCTCCACCACGCTCCCTCTCTCACTCGACTGAATTAACAGTATAAATAATATTCTGTCATGGCTGGGATTCGAACATAGGACCCGGAGACCAGTAGACTAGTGCTCTATCCACTAGACCACATCAACCCCAGACAGTAGTATAAAGTAGCTTTAAATACATAAACAAACAAAGTTAGGAGAGTAATTGAAGTAAACAGAAATCTGACAGGTTCTCCCTACTAATTAGACACTAAAATAACTTCTTGATTATTTTAGAAATCAACTCATGGTATTTTTCACCAAATCTCCGTACAAATGGTGAAGAGCCATTATTTATTAAAAGTAAATAGCATACCTAACTTTCCTGAAGATCATGTCCTGCGGGGAAATGGACAGCCAGGCACCCCTGAGGTAGTCCTTACAAAGCCTGGCTGCCTTGTCCCTGATGGCTACCAGGGCATCACTCTCGGTATTTGTCTCCTTTGTCCATCCTTCCTGAGTGCATCCTCGGGACACTTCCAGCATCTTTACCCTCGTTAGGTGGTCTAAAATAAATATGTATATATATAAACACAGAACATACAATACAGAAACATCAAAAAATATTTTCAAGCAATAACAATAAGCAATGATGGAAGAATAGTTGACAGTGTGTATATATTGAACATAAGTTGGTTGGGGGATGTAGTCATTGAAACACTTTAATCAAGCAGAACTTAATTCATTGTGCCAAAGTTTTGTCCTAAATTTTAGGCCATTATCTTGATCATATATCAACTGTATACGATTGACCTTCCATCATTATGATTGCTTACACCCGAGGCCGACTAGATAACAACCTATTTGCCACATACCCATTTACAATATAGATCATCTCTTCAACATCCGCATTTCTAATTATTAGTGTAATTTCTGTTACATACCATATTTGTATTTTTCTCTCTCATAACTTAAAATTCATAATTTCTCTTTATACCGATTTTAATTTTTTTTTCTCTTTATATATTATTTAAAACAACTGGTTGTTATCTTTTGTTTTTTAGACCTGAAGACAGCCTAATTTAGGCCAAAACGTTGCCACAATAAATTAAGTTATACTTAATTAAAATGTTTTGATGACTGCACTCCCCAATCAACTTCTTCCCAATAATAAAATGTATTCACTTTTCATACCTGCATTCTGCAAGTGTTATAGGAAACATTTGTGGAAAATTCTAATTTTATGATATTATTTAACAACTAATTAGCCTTTTTTAAAGTTTTAATGAAATTGATGGTCTAATACAGCAGTTCCCATCTAATGGTCCAAACGATGTTTAGGGTGTCCTCAATGGGTCATTGGGAAATAATTTTAAATTACCTTAATGTAAAATATTAGTGAAGCTTTGGCTTTTAACGGCTACAGAAGTAAATAAACATTATTGTTTGGAAGATTTTAATAAGTGCTGACATTTACACAAATGAATAATACAGTAAACGTAGTTCATTATACAAAAAACTAAAAATTCTGCATTATTTTTCGGACAACTGTAGTCAATCTCTAAGCAAAACAGTGCAAGAAACTAAGTATATGAAATAAGAAAAAAATTAAAATAAATTTTGGTGCTTTAACTATTTGTATTTTATTTCCTTCACATTCACTATGTGAATTTATGTTAATACAACTGTAAATTTCTTTAAATCTTTTAAGGAATCAAACAAAGGATAAATATTTTTCCAGGTCAGTTTTAATTGTTTATTAATTTTTCTGTAAATAAGAGTTATGATATAGTTTGAAATACTGATGGGAAGCTCAATATTTTGAGAGGAAAAATATTATATGAAAATAAAGTCTTGATAGAAATAATAGAAAGAGAAAAATAAATTGATGATAATTAAAACATCTCAGATGCGTCTACTTAATACTAGGTCAATTAAGGATTACTTAAACCAATGAGGTAAGAAATGCTTGATGCTTAAGTATTTACTTATTTATTTATTCTGATATTTATCACGAGAAAATAATAATCCACATTGGTTGTAAACAAATTATGCAACTTTATCCATGATGCTTTGCGGTTTTCTAAGAAGAACCAGGATCGAATACAAATAAGGTAATAATGCTCCTTGAGGAAAAATCTCTCCGCTGCGAAGACCATGAGGATGTTTTTCTTTTTCTGAGATCAATAGAAGTTTATTACTTGTTTGTTTTCTTTCAGCGTTGCGTAACAATTGAATTTTACTTTAATTCTCGTTCAACACTAGCTAGATAAACACTTCAAATTATACTATTGGTCTGTAATGCACATATTTTAAAATTGGAATATGGCTAGAGCTCTTGAACTAAATCTTTACTGTAATGTTCAGCAACCAGTAGTTATGTATAGAAATGAGTCCTTGACTATTACATTCCATGATGAAAGTACGTTAAAGATGTGCGGAAGAAAAGTGTATCTTTAGTAGATAAAGGTAAGAAATTTATGTGAATCCCCAGATGTTGTTTCAATCATAAAGTGGAAGGAGTGGTACCTAGGTGGAAGAAGAAGAGAGGCAGGGCTAGACTTTATCAGCTACAGAAGGACATCCTGCATTCTTTGGGTGTTGAGGAACAGAGAAGGGCAGCCCAGGACAAGGCTTAAGGAGGATAATGGGATCCTGTGAGGAGCATAGCATCAAAGAAGAAGAAGAATTAAAAATGATGATCATTGGAAGGAATATTGATTTTAAAAAAATAACGAGACACCAACATACTTCAAAACTACTTACGAAACATCAAAAATTAAATGTAAGGATTTCTATGTATTAATAAGTAATATTTTTGTCGTGGCTTTAAATTAAAAGCACAAGCTCGTTAACTCCTGAAGAAACTTCAAATTCATCGACAAAGAAAGGATCATATTGCCAAAAATTAAAAATAAATGCAAGTCATACATACAGATAAGTCATACAGACTCCAAAATAGGTGGTAGGAATTTAACCAGTCTTCTATTAAGATAACAATGATGTAGAGGAAGAATAGAAGTTAAAATTATTGATTTTCGCCATCATTTTGTCTAAATAAATGATTAACTCTGCTCAAGATTGAATCTCAGTGGAGTAAATATCTGATTTATATCTGTTGTTGGGCAGAACAGCATTACATAGCAAAATAATCATTGAAATCAACCACATCCAGCATCTTTGCTTTTTTATAGTATTATTTACATATTTTATCCATGGTAACAGCTTCTATTTCTGAAATTAAGATACAAGCTACCTAAATTTTTCAAGTTTTTGCATTTTGTACATCTTGAATTTAACACTAATTTATCCTTCTGGTACGGAGTATTTAATTTAATGGAGAAAATGCCCCATCTTCTAAAAGTATACTTTAGTCTATCAAGTATAAGGCGTAAATAAGCTTGAAGATCGTTGGGTCCCGAGATGATCTAAGGTTGAGCAACTAGAAAAGATTTATGGGAGAAGGAATATGAAGTAGGAGACATCTCGAACGGGTCCGGGCATAGATCAATACTGGAGCTTTTTACACAGCCTGTCATGTTTAAATCGAAGGAGAAGAAAACAAAGGGAGGTTGGGCAGTTACATCAGGAGTTATGTTTGAGAGTATGTCAACCATAGGATACACTTTGGTCTCCGGAATAATCTACTTTTAGGTTGCTTCATATTGCTCAAGAATCTGACGAAAGAATAACTACTACGGCATTAAAAGAAAACGGACAATTTATTTTTGCAAACTCGACTATTTAAATCGTAACCTAATTTGATACTTTAGATTAAGAACTACATTATGTTATTGAGACTTTTTGAATATTTTATTTAGGATCCAAATGCCTTACAACTCCAAAAACAGAAGCGGTATTACTCTACTTTCGAACATGTCTAAACAGAGTGGAAAATTGGAGATTTATTCCATACGGGGACTTTCTGAAACATGAATAGTCGACACACAGGTCGTTCCTCATGCGATGCGTGAGAAAAACAAAGCTGGACTCACGACAAGCGTACAAAACCGAAAAAAAAAATACCCCTCTCCTTATAATTTTGTTCCTCCCTGATTTTGTTAAGAAAAGCGTAAAATTAATACATTCTGTTACCTACGTCTCTTACGTCCGATGAAGGATCATCGCAGAGGCGTCAGTATGAATCCAAATTTCAGTACATCGTTTTAAAAGCGTTCTGTTTTTCATCATGATGGTGAGGATGCATTCTTACTCTTACGCCATATAGGTACATCACTGATTCACCGCTACTTGCAGAATCAGCATCGAATGCTTGTTGTAGCAAATAATTTCTATCACATCCGAATAACGAGTATTAGTTGTGCTTCAGTGCGTCACTGTTCAACCCTTGAAACTTCTACAAAAAGAGGATTACAGTTCTCATTCTTAACGATCAGTAGACGACAATAGCGGCCTCTCCACCATTTACAACGGCTACGAGTATCGCATTCTAAAAAAAAAACCCAACTTGATGAGTAATTAGTCATACGTATTTCAACTTTTTCAATCTGATTAATAAATTAAAACCGAAAAAATATTTTGAGGATTAAAAAGCGATAATCTCACTGTGATTATCTTGGACAAAAAATCTAATTCAGTCCGGGATCATGCGTTTGAAGATTACATATTCTTGATAGAATTTGAAGATATTATTCTAAAAACTGTTTTGGCTCATTTCTATATAAAGGTAATAATTTCGACAAAATATAAGTTATTACTTCTTTTTTGTCTTTTATAACAAAACCGAAAAACAGTAACATGTATACAAAAATAAATGGGCATGTTCTTACATATAGAAACACGTAAAGGAACCAAGATGTCAAGGTTCTGATTCGCGGCCTTACGTGATTTATGAGAGACATTTTGATAAAAGGCCCATCGATTTTCAACTTGTAAGTATTCATTTTAAGGTTGAGTGACGCTTAAGAAGCATTTCACAAATCAGGATTCCTATATTTTCAAAACTCCTCATATTCAAAGCTTGTAAGTTAAAAAGTCAAACATAAAAGTTTGACCATTTTCTTGTAAACATACTAAAAAAAAAAAAAGAAGTAGATCTAGTGTACAATATAAAATCTCAATTGAACTGAGAAGGTCAAAAGGTCAATAGCCCAGTAAAATAAGGCCGAATTTGACGATTTGTGGAAATTAATTCGGACAAAGCTGGAAATCGTTTTAATACCTTTTAATGGTCCTAAATACAAGTAATCTGAGTTTGCACCATTGCACCTGGTGAGCTTAACTTTTGGCAGCCAAAAAACCTCGAAATTTTTGCACTTTTTTCAATTTTTCACCTAAAACTCGAAAACGGTCATTCTTACAGAAAATATGTTTCTTTCCAAAATGAAAGAACGCTAAATTTTCTATTAGTAAGTACCCTTAGTTACTGAATTTGGTTTAATGGTATGGCAACAATCCTTCGTTGAAAATAGACAAATTTTACCAACTTTCTTGAAAAACCCCATTCAGTCATTTTCAGACCTCTGTAACTTCTAAACCACTATCCAAACCGTAAAATGTTATAGGATAAAAGTTGTAGAGCATCTAATTTCAATTGTGAAAGGCTCATTAAAATCTAAATTAGGTTGTTACGATCATTCACAAAATAGATTTTTCGATATTCTCTACACGCGTCGTAGCGCTCAGGTCTATGTAGAAGACATGTTGAACCTTGAATCAAAACTTCCACGTGATGAATATAGGATATTTGTGTAAGATGGGTTCTTCACCATACGAAGGTCAGACAAATTCTGGTCCGGAATATGGACTAATATGACTAAAGAACAGGTCCTTATGAAAAATAGTAGGAGCAGAAGTGGGATTTCTGGGTGAGGTATTACTGATTCTGTTCTTGCAAAATAGATAGAATCTATGCCTGCTATTACGGAAATTTTCCTGCTTCTAGAACATTTCTGTGGCATAACCTTTGCTTAACAGAACAGCACACAGACGCCAGGCTGTTGAGAATAAACAGGGATGATACTGATATAGCAAAATTTGTTGAATTCTTTGAAGCTCACGACCCCTTTCCAAGTTGCCGTGTTGTACCTCTCAAATGTTTTACTTCACGAGTCACAATTCATAATGAAGATGTACCAGTCAACCCAGAAAGCATTTTTAAAAGAATTACATTCCTCAAAAAATCAGATCAACAACTGAAGGAATTTTTTACATACGAATTGGCACCTTACCCTTTTTCCATGTTTAATGAAATAGGAATGAGAAAATCTAGCAAATCAGTGTTTTATGATCTGTTCGTTCCTATAAAAAGTAATGAAATCAACATGGCTAAATTAGTATTTGTAATTGACGGAGGATTCCTTCTACATCGAGTAGTCTGGCTATCAAAGGAAAAATTTTCTGCCATTATAACAAAATATATAAATTATGTAAAAAGATATTTTGGCACACCAGGGACGACTATAGCTTTTGATGGCTACCCTGAAGATCCTAAGGAAAAAAGCACCAAATGTGTATAGCGATTGCGCCACCAACAGAAAGCTTCTGCAGCCAGAGTGGAATTTGATGACACGATGGTAGCAACCATGCAGAAAGATCAATGTCTTAAAAATGACGCCAACTGCTGAGGGAAAAGAGGGATTCTCTTTTTTGCAAGCGTACCAAGATGCAGACACCCTTATTGTAGAAACTGCCTTAGAAATGGTTCAACAGAACCATGAACGAGTTATAATGGTTGGTGAGGACATAGACCTCCTGGGGATTTTGACAGGACGTAGTGATTGATCACTATGTTTGATGATGAAACCTGGAAAAGGAATATCAGAAAACACTTTTTATTCTCCAAAGCTGTTCTAATATAGCGATACTATAAAGCAGCATCTGCCATTTTTACACGCATTCAGTGGTTGTGATACCACATCTTCATTTTATAGGCAAGGATAACTGAAGTGTGTTCATGCAATGCAGAAGAATATCCATTTAGAATCTTATGCTTCGGTATTCTCTGATGAACATGCTTCTAAAGAGGATGTTATTGCTGCAGGTAAACAGTTTTTGATGTCAGTCTATTCTTCAAAGGCTGCAGAAACACTGAACGACCAGCTATTCTATAGCAACCTCTCCAAACCCGGATTTGACCTGGCATCATTGCCCCCGACCGATGCTGCTGTTGAGCATCATTCTCTTAGGACTTTTCACCAGATCCAGCACTGGTATGGTATAGACAAACCACCTACCTCATGGGGCTGGGAACTTAGCCCACAAGGCCTAATCTCTACAACTACTACCAAAAATGCAGCCCCACCTAAAGTACTGAACACATTTTCATGTAAATGTAACAAGAGCTGCATGGGTAGATGCAGCTGTCGTAAACATGGAAACTTAAATGTTCAACGATATGCTACAGGTGTAAGGGTAATCATGTACGAACGCCTCCTTCGCGACAGACCTATCATCTCAGATCCAAGGATACTATGACGAAGATGAGGACATTGTAGAGGTGGGAGGGGAGATGGACGAGATGTCACCGCTTGTCGCTTTAGTGGAAAACTCATCCCAGGAAATTCACCAATCATTAAACCCCCCAGAGAAGAAAAAGCGTTTAAGGTAAAGAAAATATTTTACATTTAACCTTTCACTGAATTTAATTGTAGGTAACTACCAAATATAATACAGTGCAAAAACAGATTTTATTAATACAACCTATACTTCCTTCCTTTAATTTAAACTATACTGTACGTTATATAAAGAATATTATAGATAAAAATAAATAATATTCTATAATATATGGAATGCACAATGTACCTAAGCACAGCTTTCGAGCCCACTTAAATGTTCAATTGTAGTTTCACTTGCCTAGTTATATGATTTAAGATACAAATACTGTTATTCCTTCCATTAGTAAAACTATAGCACTTCAGAATGTGTTTAAGGATTTTTTTAAGAAATTGCAGATTACCTTCTATGAAGTAATAATAAAAAACTTTTATGCAAGATCGAACCGAACAAAACTTTTGGGTGAATGGGGGGGAGGAGGAGGAGGGACATGTTGGCATAAGATGCAAATACTATTATTTCTAGTAAAAAAAACGGCAACAAGCACTGCAGAATGTGTTCAATGAAACATGATAATGAATTACTTCCCACAAGCGCTACGACGCGTGTAGAGAATATCGAAAAATCTATTTTGTGAATGATCGTATCAACCTAATTTAGATTTTAATGAGCCTTTTACAATTGAAATTAGATGCTCTACAAATTTTATTCTATAACATTTTACGATTTCGATAGTGGTTTAGAAGTTACAGAGGTCTGAAAATGACTGAATGGGGTTTTTCAAGAAAATTGGTAAAATTTGCCTATTTTCAACGAAGGATTGTTGCCATACCATTAAACCAAATTCCATAACTAAGGGTACTTATTAATAGAAAATTTAGCGTTCTTTCATTTTGGAAAGAAACATATTTTCTGTAAGAGTGACCGTTTTCGAATTATAGGTGAAAAATTGAAAAAAGTGCAAAAATGTCGAGGTTTTTTGGCTGCCAAAAGTTAAGCTCACCAGGTGCAATGGTGCAAACTCAGATTACTTGTATTTAGGACCATTAAAAGGTATTAAAACGATTTCCAGCTTTGTCCGAATTAATTCCCACAAATTTCCTCATTTTACTGGGCTACAAGCACTAACCGCTCAAGAAAGCTTGGAACTACGACATCTCAAATACGAAGGTTTTAAGTCAATGATTTTTTTCAGTAGGCTTTTAGGGACATCTTTAAAGGAACATTTTCTTAATCTCGGCTATCAAGCTTGTCAACATGGACACCCATGAACAAAGCAATAAAGTATGCCATAAGTTTTAAAGTAGCTTTCATCTCTTGTCTTTTGTATTCAAGTTCTTTTCTTTGTCAACTATCTTCTCTAGTCTTCTATTTAATTTATTCAAGAAGTTTTCTAATACGGAATCCTCCAGTTAAAAGAAATGCAGCTATTTTTATACGAACTTTTGTCTTACGTATACTGGAACAAATAGTTTCATTGATTTGAATATAAAAGATCTTTCTGTTTTTTCTGAGGAAGGTGGTACTTCGGGAAGTGGGAGGGAGAAGTATAGTGAATAAAATTAGGTGATTTTTCAAAGATCAATGTAATCCATCGCTCTATGTTGAATGTTGAGCAGAAAGACAGAAAGTTCAAGAGAAAAAGTCATTACCGGGTTCGTTCACAAAATAAACAAACAAGTTAAATTACACACCAGATAATATTAACTTGATAGACCAAACATACATAATAGTTTAATTAAATACACTAACTAACACAAGCTCGATTAAATACACTAATTTAATAGCTATATTCGTAATGTATGATCCTCGCAAAGCTTTGCATTGTTTTACAATAATTGACTAATATCTAGAAAAAGCTATTGATTTTATTAGAAAAAAAGTAGATAGTATGTAGAGGCGGAAATGAGACGAAAAAAATGTTCTAAAACTGAATCTGTACTTGAAAAATAAAAACATCTACCGGGTCCCAAATTCAAGGGGAAGTCCATTCCTCCAGTGCACTGAAGATCCGTCACGGCTTTCTTGCAGAAAAAAAAGTTATGGGGAACGGAGATGAAATTCTTTTTAGGTATATGATTCATCGACAGCCAATCACGAAGGAACTCCAATAAAAAGAACCGCAATGGGATTCATTCAGACATGAAGGTCATTTTGAGAATATTTTTGTTTTCATTAGTTTTTTTTAATTTTGAGAACACATGATTAAATGACTTCAATATAAGACAACTAACCAAAATTTCCGCTATATGTATACATAATAACAATAATAATAAGCTTACCAAACCCGAAGGCTCGACGCCGACACCACCAAACTTCGCCAGCACAGACCCGTCCAACGCTCGCCGGTCAAGCCCAAGCACCCGGGATCAGCCCTAATGCAATCCTCCCATCGACGCTTCGGTCTACCTTTCGGACGCCTACCAGTCGGTTCAGCGAATACCAACTTTCTCGGAATCCGTTTCTCACCGAGCCCAACAACTACGCGCCCATTTGAGTTCCGCGATGCTATCAACTCAATTATATTCACAGGGTACAAACTCCGCAATTCAGCAAATACATATATATTACAATTATACCTCCCCTTTTTGACTTCCGGTACAAAGTAACTGGCAGCCCAATAACACTCCGATCTTGATGGAGTTTCGTTTCTTATTGAGTGCAACTGGAAGAATACTTCTGTATGCGCTGCATCCATTCCACATTTCTTACCACACATGTGGAGATTCCACTACTCAGATCCGATGGTAATCATGGCCGGTAATCATTCGGAACCGTGCAAAAGCATCTTTTCTCGGCATATCCATCGATACCCGTTTTTCCTGGATAAGCAGTTTGGAACAGCCCTTGTTGATGGTACTTATATTTAGGGAATCCATTAGTGAAGCATAGTTTTATAATTTCTAATTTCTTTCCTAGCTCTACGATAAGAAATTTGATTATTCAACTGCTCAAAAGTATCAACTTCTTTTTGGAGCTTGAGCTTGAACTTGAACCGATTGTAGAGATCTAATTATTCCTTCAAATAAACAACATATATTACCATAAAATGTTTTTTTTGTATGTACGATAAAAATCCCATATTCTTCAGAACTTGTTTTCCACCTGTTTCTCGTGTTTATAATTTACATATGGGCAAAATTAATCTAAATGATAACCAACTTGTTCTGGGATCACTTGTAGCTGGGTGGCTAGCGTAACAGCCTCCCATGCCAAAGGTCACGGGTTCAAACCCGCAGGTGGTCCTAGGATTTTTTAATGGGAGTAAAAAATCCTTAGTTACGCCGTCCTTCGGAGGGACGTTAAAAGGTGGTCCCGAGCCTGTACGATGTCAGGTACTTGTTAAAGATCTCTATCCTAATAAAACCTGGATAGGCAAAATTTAGGACTCCCACTGTAGCATCGTCCGATTAGCCATAGTTGCATAAAAGTGACGTTAAACAAACAAACAACAACAAACAAACAACCAACTTGTTCTAACCAGAGTGGAAAGGTCGAGAATAATTCAGTGGGCCAATTCGAAACCAATGTGGCGGGTTCGAACCTAGCAGATATCCCAAGGATATTTTTTAAAGGCAGTAAAAAATCTTTCGTAATGCAGTCCTTATTTGGCGTGTTTTCGAATCTTTACGATGTCAGGTACTCGTTAAAGATTCCAATTCTAATTAAACCTGGATAGACAGAATTCAGAACTCCCATTATAGCATCGTCCGATAAGCCGCTGTTTCATAAAGAGACATTAAGTGAATGAACAAACAAACGAATAAAAAAAATTAGGAAATTGGACCCACTCATTAAAGAGATAATGGTTGCAAAGATCAAATGAATGGCTACAATACGTTATTTCGACTCAGACTGATCTTAAGAAAGTAAAGAACATACAAATGCCCATTGCTCAACTTTGTTTTGTTTTTTGTATCACTTTATGATGTTTTTTCTTGCTGTATAGTATGAATTCAGATCATAAATATTTTATATTGTGATGGAAACTATTTGAATGCTATTTACTCATAAACTATAAGTGTGACAATTTAAAAAATAAATTAAAAAGTAAAAAAAAATAAGAATTACGTGTGATTAAGTAATTCTGAAGGAAAATTGTGGCAGGATAAAAATAGTTTCGGTCAAAATAGAATGGAAACAGTGGTGTATCTTGGTGGAATGGACAATGGGCGTCAGACGTAAACAAAGAATGCTTACAACGCGTTATGACGAAGGAAGGCAGAAACCCTGAATTTCCAAACTGCTGCTCGCGATAAATAAGTGCTATTCGTGAAGTTGATTTGAATAAGAACTTTGGACAATGAACATTTGCCTAATACATCTGAAGGGGCAACTGTTAACCTTGTTTGCTTAATAATAGAAAAGGTTGTCAGCCATTTTGTGAATTATATTTCACTACTAGCAACTAAAATAAAAGTAAATGGAACCGTGACCAATGGAACAAATCTTGAAAAACACAAATGTAATAATTTTCACAAGGTTGTGTGTACTACTTTCTTTGTTAATAATATTTAGTACTTTTTTCGCAGTTGGTTATGGTCTGAAGAACTTTATTTTCGAGTCACCGTGGTAATATTATGTTTAAATAGCCTGATTTTGTTTATTCATAGATTTACAAATCACATCATTAATTTTAAATAAAATCTTCGGAATAATCTCTTCTTTTTAATGAAGTTTATTAATTCATAATATTACAATTAACGTTTCGAGGTTTATAAGCCTCATCTTGAGAATCACTGGTCAGCAACTAATAACAATATAATATCAGAATAAAATGTATTATTAATATTATATTAAAATGTAAATTTTAAACAAAGTATGGATACAATAGAAAATTATGATAATGTAATAGTTAATAGTCAATTAAGTTACAAAATGGCCATTATTAATACAAAAAGAAGGATATTTTAAAGAACTGTGAACAATATTGAAAGATATGGATTTCTGTAAGTAATAATAAAAAACTAATAAAATTTGTTATAGAGTGATGGAGAATTATTGAATTGTGATTTTTATTATTGTTAATTGTTGAAATATAATCTAATATTAAATTGTTATTAGTTGCTGACCAGTGATTCTGAAGACAAGACAGATAAACCTCGAAACGTTAATGTAATATTAATGCATTAATAAACAATATTAAAAAGAAGAGATTGTTCCGAAGATTTTATTTGAATGTGATATACTCTTCATAATTGTAAATCGAATCTAAAAATTCATTAATTTTAGATCTACTTTAGTTTAGGAGGGGTGTGGTCTGGTGGATAGAGCATTAAATTTCATTTCTTAGGGTTGCGGGCTCGAATCCGGCTGTGACAGTATGATTATTAGGGTAGGGAGACCTTCATGGGGCTCACCTAGCCTCTATAAAGTGAGTACTCAAATATTGGAGAAAACCTGGGAGCTGCGCTTAGTTTCGGCCTAATTATCACCTCTCAGCCGTTGGCTTAGAGTCAGCACGAATCTTGACATATACTGAACCCAAGACTATTCATGTTATGGGTTTTTAAGTGTTTTTAATTCCATAATTAATTTGAAATGTTATTTTTTCTCCGTTCTAAGGATTGTATTGCGTTTTTGAAGTGAACAGTTTGCTTAGATGCTGATGATCTAATACAAAAGTCTTACGACCTCTAATAACAGGATGTTGACTCTATTTTATTGAGCATCATAATTATAATCGCCTCTTTATAATGATAGGAGTGTCAAGAGTTTTGAAGGATAAACCTCAGAATGAATAGAAAGAATAAAAACCAGTCGTTAAGTAAGTTGGAAGATTATTATTGGGAGAGTTACCATGTACCCAGCTCAAAATGAAGAACTAAAACTAGGTACGTCTAAAAAATAATTTCTGTCACTGTTCTATTTTCGTAAATGTTGCTTTTTTGGAATATTCGAATTAACCAAGACTAATCCCAACATATTACTTTCACTCTTCGACACAACACCTGCCCACCAGTATATCTTGACAACAACCAAATTCCACAGACAGACACAATCAAATATCTCGGCTTGACATTTCACAGAAGAATGACATGGGGCCCACACATCAAAACAAACAGATAACGCTAAACAAAAGCCTAAAACTTTTATACTCACTACTCTCAAGACGTTCTAAATTAAAACTTAAAAATAAATCAAACATTTACACTTACCTACTAACACCCATTTGGACTTACGCCTCACAGATATACGGGGCTGCCAAAAAAGACACATACACACATGTAAAATTCAAATTTTTCAATCCAAAACTTTTAGAACTATTACAAACTCACCTTGATACGTTAGTAACACTACTTTACATACATGCCTTAGTCAACGAACAGATTCGGACCCTCTACAAACGTTTTCGCAACTTACACGGACATACTAACACACTAAATATGCTAACAAAGCATAGCCATTAGTAACATGCCGGACAATACTCGCAGAAGGCTGAAAAGAAGTTAGATGGGGGACCTTCTTAGCTAAATACATATTAAGAAACACGTCAGGAAGAGGCGCCACTAGGCATCTCCTCTCCATCGTGCCTACATCATACTTCATCATATTCTCTGATTGTCAACATTAATTGACAGGTATGAATAAAAATATTTTAAGATGAAAAAAAAAATGTTGCTCTTGAACTCTGCTTATGCTGTCCTTTATAAGTTTAATGACTTAATGATGTGAAAACTTTCTTCTTAAGTTTAAAGTTTACAGTTACTTCATAGAGCTTCAAAATGTTATTTTTTAGGGTCTTATGGATGAATTAAAGAATGATTAAACTAATATAGTCAACTACTCCATGGTAAAGTTACGAAGAGTTAAAGTGGCTCTATCCGTCCTACCGTCGAAAATACTTCCTGGCTTCCTTCCTCTATCAAGTTATCCGATCCCGCCGTCCATCATACATCTCTGATCTCTTATTATTCAAATCCTCAATCCATTCCCGTAACACCCGTATGCGCCCTTCTGATTTGTATATTACGCCCCATCGAACAGCAGCTTTCGACAGATCTTTCATAATCCGATCCTCTTCCATGTGGAACTCTATTCCTTCTGATATTCGTAAGTCTAATACCCTTCCGACTTTCAAATCTCGTCTATTCCATTACTTTCTGTCCATTCAATTTCCAAACAATCCTGACTGATCCAGTTTCCATAAAAACATGTAAATAGAAACTAGTTATAGAAGTGTTTCTTAATTTTTTATATTTTTTTATTATTTTTTTATTTTTTAACTGAGTAAGAAGTGTATTTTATTTTTTGCTCTAGTTTATGTATGGGAACATGATAATTATTTATTTATTATATTTTTAATTCATCACTTATATTTTTTTACAAATATTTTTACATCTATTAGTTTTCTAAGATATATATTGGTTTATAATATTTTTATTTTTGTCATTTGTCTCATTGTTTTCCTTTTTACTAGTTATTATTCACTGTATATTTCATTTTTTTTATCTTACTCTAAGACAGTAAGTATCACATTTTTGTATTGAGTTGTTTCACATGAAATGTCCGTTTTAATAGTTTCTGAAATACATAAAGGATTTTGCAGGTCTCTGTTGTTTTCTTCCGAATGTTTACATATTTGGTAAACAGTTACTAATCCTCTACCTTTGTATTATAAACATTAGCTTCCCAATCAATTACCCACTTTTTAGTATACATCCAAATATGAACATGGGAACACGTGATTTTAGAGTGATATTTTTGTACGACTTTAAACTCGGCCATTCGATAGCTGAGGCCGCTAGAAATATTTGCAAGGCGTTTGGGGAAGGGAGTGTTAATGAACGGACCATTCGCCGTTGGTTTGCTGTTTTCAGCTGGGGATACCGAGTTGGAAAACTTGCCCCGAAGAAGACCTTCGTCCGTAATAGACAACGATGTCCTCAAACATACAGTAGAAGGAAACAATTAAAGGACTCTCAGCACAACTAAATGCAAGTGCATCTACCGTTTCCAGACATTTAAAGTGTAGTGGGAAAGCTCGATACATGGGTACCTCATGATCTCACTGAGCGGCATGTTTCAAAACATACCGTGCAAAAATTAAAAGAACTGGGCTACGAAGTTCTTCCGCACCCACCATATTCTCTCGACTTGTCTCCAGCAGATTATCACCTGTTCAGGAATTTAGACAACTTCGTCAAAGGAAAACGTTTTGAAAATGAAGATCAAGTGAAAAATGCGTTTTCATATTTTCTTTCACTTCAAAGCTCACAGTTTTTCAGTTCGGGGATAAAAAAGTAGGTGTCACGTTGGGAAAAATGTGTAGAAAAAGAAGGTAAATACTTCGAATAAAATTATCTTGTTTTCATGTCGTATTTTTAATAAAATTCCTTTACCTTGAAAACGGACATTTCATGTGACACAACCCAATATTTTATTTTGTTCTAAAAGGACTTGTCGCAGAATAAATAAATAAATTATTATTATTAAAGTGAGAAAGGTGTCCGTATCACACCTGTGTTAAAAAAACAACAAAAAAAAACACCTCTACAAAACAAGAAGGGTTGTGGGTTCAAGTCATAGTAGGAACCATACTTTATATAATACTATTACATTTTAGGGCAACCATCATACCATTACATAGGGTAAGAATTCTTAAATTGATTTTGACAACGGAGGTAAGTGAAAGGTGTGTACTGCGCGCATCATATTTTTACCTTTTATATAAAAGTTCTTTTAATTTCCTGTAGGAGCATGTTTTTTAACAGCTTAAAATCATTAAAAAAAACAATAGAAATTAAATGCGTTTCCCTGGTATTATGTACCTAATATATGTATTTATATGTACCTAATACGAAGTCTAACGTACTTTAATATATTTAGTGGTTTTGTGATACTGAGATTCAGAACACTTTGCTTTCATTTTGTTGGGAATTTTATCACATTTCCATTGATTGCGTATATTTCTTGAGTTATTCGATAAACAACTTTTTGTGGGTTTTGAGAATAAATTATTTTTCAAACACTTAAAAGAAGATTTTCCCAAACCCAGCCTCCATTCAATAGAACATCTAAACAGTAAGAAAAATTTATATTAAAAATTTCAGCTTCACAACCAGTTATTTTTAAGATACTACGATTACCACACAAGTAAATGAAAGCAAACTTTCTTTTATAAATATATATATTTATTTATAAACAAATATTAGTATAGTAAATAGAAGTTACTAATTATATTAAAGCTCAAATAATATGAAATAAAGACAAATAGAAGGAGATAATGTTGTAACTCCTTATATTAGTTCTTTTGATGCAATTGTAAAGAACAAACCTAAACGATTTAATGATAACGAAGCAATTTTACTGTTTCTCAATCATTATGCAAGGAATAGGAAGCATTTCAAAAAACAAACGTCGACTATAAATTAAAAAAAAAAAAAGCAGCTTAATAAATATCATCTCATTGTGCACGATTCACAAGGTAAAAAAATAATAAGAAAAACATAAGGGGAAAACAGGTACTAGATTGTATGGAAGAAGAATTGCAACTAGGTGAATAGCTCTGGGTGTTTTTTACTTGTTGTTTCGTAACGTCAAATTATTTTATAAAATTTGGTCAAAACAAATTTCGACAAAGCTGGTCGAATCCAACGAAAGTTCCTTCGAAAATAACTTTAATTATAGAGTAATCTCAAATTACTACTACAGAATTAAAATAGCATTTATAAGATTGAAAAACATAGATATATTTTTCTGTGATTTAAATATTCGTTACGGAAGTGTTAAGTTTAATTTTAACATTCTGATATATTTTTTCTCGACATTTTCGATAACACGGTCAAAATTTAAGGACAAATATATGGAAAATAAAGCAAGTAAAACTATTTAATGAAAATAATAGTTTTAGGGTTCTTGATTTTAAATAATGTACAGTCCCACAACATTACCCATGTACGTGTATGTATGTATTGGAATAAAAAATAATAAAGGATTTCAGATTAAAAATGAAAAAAAAAAAGGAGGTTTTCAAATAAGTTATTTGATAAACAAAACTATTTACCACTATTTATATATTTCTACCAACGTATAGGCAACTTTTTCATTCCCTCGGAATAGAATGTCCAGTCTTTAGAATTAATTAACTCGTTTTCTCTTTACCTTTGTTCGTTATATTTGTTGTCACGTAAGTAGAGGTCAACTCAAGTACGGTTTGTTACCGTTAAAGACTGAGTAATTAAAAATGTTTATGTGTACATCGATAAATACTTATTATTGTTATTATTATTATTATTAAAAGTAGAGGTCAACATGTCTAGAAAAATGATAATCCGTAGGCGAGAGTAGGGCGGATGAGACAGACTTTTATGGCTAAGCTTCGACAGATTTTGTTACGTCTCACGTGAGACATGTGGTCGAGCGTTGTCATGCAACAAAATGGACCCCTTCCTTTTGAAAAATGGCTTCATTTTACCAATTTCAGTTACGATACGATTCGGAATTGATGATTACTCCAGGAATTAAGAAGCTGTAGTGTATCAAACCAAATGAAACCCACTGAACAGTAAACATCACTTCTTTTAAAAAAAAAAAATGATTTGGGGACTTTAAAAAATTTTGTGTTGTTTCCCTTTTTTTTTTTTAGTATCTGTTCAGAAAATCTACAGTTTTAAAGAAAAATTTGTCATCAAAACTTACAATTATAGACAGAAAAGGGTCGTTTTTGTTTCGGCAAAGAAGTGTAGAGCAATCATAATAACGCTGTTTTTTTTTTTGTTTTTTTGGGGGAAAGGTAGGGTTGTTTAGTGTGTGTGGAACATAGGTTTAACTTCAAATCGCCTTGAGGTGGTCATCGACGGTAGATTTGAAAAGTTTAAGTTTCTCTGCAAGTTCTCAAACAGTTGTTCTATGATTTTTTTTTTTTTTACCAAAGCCCGTAAAACATCGTCATCAAAAGAGGGAATCCTTCCACAGCTTTCTTTGTTTTTAAGGCTGAAGTCTCCTTCCCGACATTTTTTGAACACATATTAATGGTGCCCTCTTCTCAGACTTTGATGTATCTGGTCGTCTGTGGCCCGTTCCGGCTGAGTTTAAAATCGTAAAACAAAGTCATCTTAATATTACTCGTTGATATCTTTGTAAAGACTGATTTATTTCCATGCAGTAAAATGCTACAGAAGTAAACAAACATTATTGTTTGGAAGATTATTAATAAGTGTTGACCATTATACAAATGAATAATCCAGTAAAAGTAGTTCATTATACGGAACGGTATTTTAAAGAAAACGGTATTATTTTTCGAACAACCCAACTGTAGTCAAGCTCAAATAAAAAAATTGCAAGAAACTAAATATATAAAATAAGAAAAAAATTAAAATCAACCTTGGTGCATTTTATCTATATGTATTTTCTTTTCTTTATATTTACTATACGTATTTATTTTAATAGAACTGTAAACAATAAATCTTTTAAGGGATCAAACAGTGGTTTAATATTTTTCCAGGTCGGTATTTATTGTTTATTAATTTTTTTGTTAAATAAGAGTCGTGATCTAGTTTGAAATACTGATGGGAAGCTCAAAATTTCGAGAGAAAAAATACTTTATGACAAATAAAGTTTTGAAAGAAATGATAGAACGAGAAAAGTGAATTAGTGTTTATAAAACATCCTAGGAATCATCCAGGGAGCGGCGTGGTCTCTAGGCTAGCTCTAGGCTACTGTTCTCCGGGTCCTGGGTTCGAATCCTGGATGTGGCAGAATATTAATTATTCCGTTAATTCGGCCGGGAAGCGACCCTAGGGTATGGAGGCAGACTAAGCCTCTTTAAAATGGGTACCCAAAATTGGGGAAAAACCTGGCGACTGAGTGCCATCAAGGCCTAATTACCTCATTTCACAGCCGTTGGCCTAGAAACAGTACGAATCTCTATATGTACTGAGCCCAAGACTCTTCATGGGTTGTAGAGGTACAGGAATTTTTTTTCCTTTTTTTTTTTTTTTAACATTTTTGAAGCGTCTACTTAATACAGAACAACTTCATGTTTTATTACATTTATCATATTCTGTTATTTATTGAGAACACTGAGCGGTGGAAATTCATTATTTAATAACTATTATAATAATTAAATAAATATTGATAAGCCTAAGTCGGCAAAAGTACAAAGGGCGTGTACCTGCCACCCCTTGGATTCTCCAATAGGCCCCCGCCATACCTCGGGAAACTTCCTAGACCCCCAGCGGTAGCCGACAGGAGTATTAGGCCTGGCCTAGATATAAGTACAAATATGATAAAGGTATACAAAGGCTAGACCGCCAACCGGGGCACTTCTCATATTGGCCCCGCCCAAGGTGACGAGGATGAGAAAGAAGATTCGAAGGAATCAGTTCAGGAAGTCCAGAAGAGGATAGTCGGGTTCCATCTACAAGAAGAGGAGATGTCCGTCGGGGGGCAGCTGGAGGATGAAGCCTAGAAGGGGCGCCTAAGACTAATTTCACCTTTGCCAGACAGCTACGTTTTGTAAGGTATTTTGTAAATAAATTGTATGTTTATGTTTGCCACCTACTTGGATCAGTAAACACGATACTTTTGGAAAGGAAATCCAATGGTTTCATTAAATATAGTATATATATCGATTAAAGATATATATAGTAAGCTAGTTTTTAAAGTAAAGGTACCGTTGCCTTAGAAAAGCAAAAACATAGCAATTCCAAGTCAATTAAGAATGACATCAACCGACGATGTAAGAAATGTTTCACGCTCAGGTATTTACTTCTTTATTTATTCTGATATTTATCACGAGCAAATAATATTCCTCATTGGTTGTAAACAACTTATGCAACTTTATCTACGGTGCTTTGCGGTTTTCTAAGAAGAACCACGATCGAATACAAATAAGATAACAATGCTCCTTGAGGAAAAATCTCTCCGCTGCGAAGACTATGAGGATGTTTTCCCTTTTATGAGATCAACTGAGGTTTATTACTTGTTTGTTTTTTGCATCGTTGTGTAACAATTGAATTTTACTTTAATGCTCCTTAAACAGTTGCTAGAAAAACGCTCTAACCTTCCACTAAACTACAAAAGGCTCATTCATTTACATAACTATCATTAGGCCGACATAGTATTACGAAGTTGAGCTTTACTAAAACTCTACTAAACCATCAATTTTTTTCGATTCCAATTTTTAAAAATCTAACTCCTTAAAATTCTAAACGCTCCTATTTCGTCGCTCCTATTCATTCATAGTGACCTTAATGTAACATATGTTGGTTTTTTTGGTTTTTCTCGGACCAACCATTCTCTTTTTCCACTCTAACCTACCAGTTCCAGTCCTTCCTTACCCTTCAAGTCATGTTTGTTCATTATTTTAACATCACATGCTGATGTGGCTAATCGGACGAGGTTCGGTGGGAGTCCTTAATTTTGCCTATCTAGGTTTTATTAAGATAGAGATCTTTAAGGAATAAATGACATCGCAAAGGCTCGGACACCATTTACGTCCCCTCCGAAGGAAGGCATAACCAAGGGTCACTGGCCAGGTTTGAACCCGCGATCTTGGACAAAGAACGCTGTTATGCTAACCACTACACCACAAGTGACCCTCCCCCTTGAAAGTGGTAATTGAATATTTATTATAATACGTTGGAAGTGTGTGAGACTGACTCTCACCAATGCTCTTGAATTTTTTAGCTCAGCGCAAATTAACATTTTAGTATTTCGTTCTTCACCTAACAACTTTACTTTCTGGTTTTAGTCTGCGCATTTCTACAACTTAATCTATTCTAGAGGAGTAAAAGCTCTGTAACTCCGAATTTGTAGCCTTCTAAATTCTCTAGTAGCCTCACCCCTCTTCGGACCAAAAATTGTATGGTATAACCTTTGTATTTACTTTGTAAGGTATAAATAAGTATTGCGATCGTCAAAATTTTCAAATGTCAGTTTTCAACGAAAATACACGTTTTAGGGTCCCCTGAGTCCAAATAACCAAGTCCCGCAAAATGGACTGTGTGTCCGTGTGTCTGTGTGTGGTAACTCCAGCGCAAAAACGAAACGTCGTACGGAACTGAAATTTTATATTTGAGACAACTATACGCCCGAGATGTTACAGCAACTTTTTCATCAAAATCAGCTAACCAGAAGAGCTACTTTATACCATGCATTTTGCACCTTTTTACGATTTTCTCAAAAATGGAGATCGATTAAATCGCCATAACGATGTAAAATTAAATGGGATTCAATATCGCGTAAGTTTCATTCTGATTGAAATAGTCTAACAGGGAATAAATGCCAATGTTTCAAATTGTTTTCCTCTAAAGTACCTTTTATTTGGTTGATTCTATAAAAATAATTATATTATCTTGTTATCATTGATAATTAACAGCTAAATATGCACGTTGAGCAAATTTGATGAAAAACTAAAGGAGAAAACATAACAAATATTTTTTAATGCATTTTTTGGACACAAAAATAGTAATATATTGGGTTGATGCAAAATTAATGCAGGTTTTTAGTAGGTATTGTAAATACGCCATATCTTTACTTTAACCATATATATTTAATCAAAATAATTTCCATCTGAATCAATGCACTTTTGCCAACGTTCAACAAGCTTTCTTATTCCACCAGAAAAAAAATCCGAATCCCTGGACTCAATGAAATCACGAAAAGAATTTTCAATGTCGTCCTGGTTTTGAAAATTTTTCTCCCTCAAAAAGTTGTCCAGATGCCTGAAAAAGTGGAAGTCTGTAGGAGAGAGGTCAGGTGAATAAGGCGGATGTTGGAGAACTTCGTAGCCCAACTCGTGCAGTCGTCGAAGCGTTGGTTGTGCAACGTGTGGTCTGGCGTTATCGTGGAGCAGGATCGGCCCCTTCCGATTCATCAATGCTGGGCAAAGACGTTGCAATTTTTGAGTTCCGAGTTCCGCCGCCATTTCTCGTGTGGTTTTGGTTGGGTCTTCTTCCACTTTTGACCTCAGCTGGTCGTTGTCCAGAGCAAGATGACGGCCCCGACCTTCCTTGTCTTCGAGGTCGAAATCTCCTCTGCGAAACTTCTGGAACCAACGCTGCACCGTGCACTCATTAATAGCCCCCTGACCCCACACTTCATTAATATTACGAGCCGTTTGCGCAGCGCTGCGCCCTAATTTAAATTCGTAAAAATAAATTTGACGAAAATCGCACTTTGACATTTTCGATTCAAGACCTTTGAACACACTGAACAAAACGATTTTACTAAACAAATTCATGGTGAAAGAGAGGGTATTAGATAAGGTTTGTTTTGGTATAATAATGATCAATGTTAGGATTAGCTTTGTTTACACAATTGGAATTAAGATATTGCAATAGAGGAAACCTGCATTAATTTTGCATCAACACAATAGATGTATAATATACCGTTGGATAGCTAAAGATTTTAGAAAAAAATATTATCTGATACACGGAATCGTAAAGGGTAATGGAGAATGACAAAAAGCCGATGAAACTAACAGATAAAAGTTTTTTGGTTTCCCGAAATAGAAAATTCATGTTGACGGTGCTGCAATCTGGCGGCTTGTCAATAAAGCACTGCGCGCCAATTTTGTTTTTGAACATATATATTTCTATAGACGGATAATACCGTTTGAAAGAGAAAATCTTTAGAAAATATATTATCTTATACACAAGCTTGTAAAACTGAATAAAGAGTGATAAAAAGCCGATAAAACTAACTGATTATTTTAGATAATAATATAATAGAGTTTTTAATAAAACACATGTTTCTATATTAATTCAATTTAATTAATTATTTTATGGTTTCACTCATTTTCATCTCTAACTGTATTTGGAAATTCTTTAATCGATTTTTAAAAATAGTATTGAATTATATGTGGCTAAAGAGTAATCCATTTCGAATCTAGTACCCATCTCGTACCAAGAGATATTTTTTGGAATGGGAACTTTTAAATTAAATACTGATTCATTTTACAAACTGGCCACTGTTCACAATACATGGAATAATCTAGTAAATACCTTACATCTATCATAAATATCTCCTATTTATCTAGTTATTTAAATTTTAATTAGTATTTAATTAAGTGACAATGATGTATTGTCAATAAAAACCAAATGCTGTTACAAATGGAATATAATCAACTCTATTCCGTCGGCAAGATTGGATCGATTTAGTATTCATGGCAATCTTCAATCTATGCCTGCTATTTTTATAGACGAATCGATCAACAACGAGAGATTCAAAATATTTAGTATTAATAAAAGATAAAATACATTTGAAGCAGTTACCGATAGTTAATAACATAACAGTTTAAACACAAAGGTATCCTGTTTAAACTAGTAGATGATTATTTGCTGAGAATCAATTTTGCAAATTGGTCATTATTTCTATGATGAAAGAAATAATGGCTTTCCGATGACTGTCCTTTTAGGAGTATAATTTCTTCTGATTTTTCCTGTTTATTATTCAATAGTTTCCGTCAATATTAAATTGACTCTTGACCTTGAGGTTCCCACAGTTCTATGCATAAATATTTTTTTTTAGTAATTTCATTGTACCTCTTATTATTTTATTTTGCCTTAATTATATCTGAATTCTAAACAAGCGAATTAACAAATAGATTTTGTGTAATTTTAAATTCCCGTGCAATATTCTAGTTTTTATTTCGTTTCAGCTATTATCTGTTCTTCTTAGATTTTCTATGAGTCCCTACAAGGTCAAATAATTATCAATTTGCAGAATAGGATAGAATAGAATTGAAAATAATTTCTATTTTGGGACTGGGTCCCTTAAGAGTATGAGATTGTACAGTTGAAATATACATGGCCAACGGACAGAAGGAGTATAATTAATTACTATTTACAATTATGGGTGAATATATGTGTATATATAATAATATATATATAATATATATATATATATATATATATATATATATATATAACAATACATATACATACGAAAAATAAAACAAAGAGTTTTTCATGGAAGAATTGATACCTGGTTCGGACCAAATCAGCAATATATGGAACATTGAGTCTCTATGGATGAGTTAATTTGTGACAAAGTACGGAGAATTGAGGATTTTTCGAAGGATTTTGGATTTTAAGGATTGAAGACAGAAATAATTTGATGGTTAACCATCTCTACTTAAGTAGAGCCCCAAAGCTCAACTCCGAACGTCCAAATAGGTCATATGATGGTGATATAGATGATTGATGATTTTTGTAATTAAGTGGAAGGTTATAGCGTCTTTCCTGTAAGTGTTGAAGTAAGCGAAAGCGGCGGGCAGTTTCTTGTCGTTTCAGTATTGTGTGACGATTCCATGTTAGACGTTTGTCAAGTAGGAGTACTGGATCGCGAATATCTTCAACCGGGACTAGCGGAATATTATTAAAGGACACTGTAGGCAGGATGTCATAGGTTTACGACGAAGGGTAAAGGTAATTTGGTGAGATTTGTTGGAGTTGAATTCTGACACCATAGCTCAAGGTCCCTGATGTGGGATTGAAGAGTTGAAGAGTCAATAGTAGAATCATTATTGACTGATAACACACAAGTGTCATCAGCATTGGTAGATAGCAAGGTGTTAAGATGGGTTATCCACAGAGCAAAATTTTAATGTTTTATAGCATTCAAATGAATACGAAAATCCATATTTCACTGTGATTCAAAAAAGAAAATTAATTGGTACTCTTCGTCTACAAACAATTTAAAAAATGATTTCAAAATATTTATTTGTTTATTTATTTAACGTCCCTTTATGCTACTATGGCTAATCGGACGAATGCTACAGTGGGAGTCCTAAATTTTGCCTATCCAGGTTTTAATAGGATAGGGATCTTTAACGAGTACCTGACATCGCACAGGCTCGGGCCACCTTTTAACGTTCATCTGTAGGACGGCATAACTAAGGATTTTTACTCCCATTAAAAAATCCTAGGACCATCTGCGGGGTTTGAACCCGTGACCTTTTGCTTATGAGGCTGTTACGCTAACCACCCAGCTACAAGTGATCCCTGATCACAATATCAAAATATTTATTAATCATAAATAAATTATTATTTATTTATTTTAAATAACTTACTTTCTTCTCTTAACTTTATGCATACTCTTTGGTTATTCTTAATCTAAATTTACTTTCACATACCTTTATATGAAATATATAGTAAAGGAAAGTGATGCGATCGCGAAAATTACTACCGTTGGAAAGCTAAATGTTCTAGAAAAATCTTATCTTATCGATAATAATTTCTATTGTTGAATACTTTCATTTGAAACACATGTTTACATCGAAACTCAATTTAATTCTTTTACCTTTTTTTCAACTCTAATTCATTTAGAAGTTAGTTAAATTGGTTTTAAAAATAGAGATAGGTAAAAGTGGTTTCTTGAGACTACACATCAGATTTTTTTAATTTGTTAGGCTATTTTTAAACTTCCAAAACTAGAAATATTTCAAGATGGACAATTGAATTTTAATATTCATTAATTAATCCATGAATAACAAGACTCCTGATTGTTAAATATATAATTTAATTTATATTTATAGATCGAGATAAAATTAAACAGAAAAAAAAAAAACAATCGAAATTCAGCAGTAATATGAGCAGTCCTAGTAGAAGTTGCTTGATCATGGGATTTTGAGTAGCCTGCATCAGATAAAGGTTTTGATCCACGATAATTTTAATCGAGGATTAAAGTTTTATCCAAGTTTGCGCGAATTTTCAACTTTTATTTTTTGTAAAATACACGATTATTTGAAAAGATTAGTAACGATTTTAACATAGAAAGATTAGTAACGATTTTAACATAGAAAGATTAGTAAACTTATTTTATTTAACATAGAAAATATAGTAAGGAGTTAACATTGAAAATGATTAGTAACGGAAAATACAAGAGGTTAGTAATGACATTCAACATAGAAAGGATTGTATCGATTTTAACATAAAAACAATTAAGTAAACGATTTCATATTAAAAAATTAGTCCGATTGTTACAGCACATCAGAAAAATAGTAACGATTTTAACATAGAAAGATTAAAAACGATTTTAACATAGAAAGATTAGTAAAGCACTTATGTTTTACTTTCACTTATCAATATATGGAATATATAGTAAGGGAAAGTACAGCGATCGTGAAAATTTTCGAATTCCAGTTTTCAACGGAAATACACGTTTAAGGGCATCCTGAGTCCAAATGATCAAGTCCAACAAAAAGGTCTGTGTATGTGTGTGTTGTAAGTCCAGCGCAAAAGCGACAAGTCCTAAGAAACTGGAATTTCATATTCCGGTCCGAGATGTTACAGCAACATTTTCATCAAAATCGCGTAACTAGAAGAGCCACGTTATACCATGCATTTTTCAGCTATTTACGATTTTCTCAAAAACGGCTCTAACGATTTTGATTAAACTCGCTATTCGATGTAAAATTTAATCAGCTTCAATATCATGTAGGTTTCGTTCTGATTGAAATAGTCAGACAGGGCTTAAATACCGATATTTCAAAATTTCTTCCTCTAAAGTACCTTTAATTTTGTAGATATAAAAAACATTAACCAAGTGGTCTCATTAGAATTGCTAAAAAACAAGTAAATATATAAGTAAAACGAATTCGATATCCAACTAAAAGAGAAAACTACAAAAATATTTTTTGAATGCAATTTTTTGTTTTTAAAATTAAGAACAGTAATATATAACATATATATATATATATATATATATATATATATATATATATATATATATATATATATATATATATATATATATATATATAAAACAGTAATATATAACAGTATAATAATATATAACAGTATAATATAATATAACAGTGATATATAACAGTAAATATTAAGAACAGTAATATTACTGTATAATAATATACAGTAATATATATAATAACAGTAATATGTATAACATATACCGTTGGAATGCTAAAGATTTTAGAAAAATATTATCTTATTCATACTATCGTAAAAGTTAACGGAGAGTGATGGAAAGCCGATAAAACAAATTAATTGTGGTAGATAATAATACAATAGATAAAACACATGTTTCTATTAAAATCAAATTTAAATAATTCGTAAACAATTTATTTTCGTTTTATAATTTGTTTAAAAATTCTTAATTTGATATAAATAATGGAGGTAAGTGAAAGCCGTGTGTTGCGCGCACCAGATTTTTCACTAGATGTTTAAATGAAAACTGTAATAATTATTATATGAATTTGTAATAGCTTTACATAATATTTTAAACAAATTAAATACTTATTTCTTATTCATACGAAATATAAATGAAGAGAAAGTATTGCAATCGTAAAAATTTTCGAATCCGAGATTTTATCGAAAATACACGTTTTAGGATCCTCATGACGAAATGGCTAAACGAAATTGAAATTTCATAATTAAGAAAACTAAATGCCTCCGACTTAAAAAAAACCATAACAGCCACTTCATACTATGTATTTTTCACCTTTTTAAGATTTCTCAAAAACAATTCTAACGATCATGATTAAACTCGCTACATTGATGTAAAAATAAATGGGCTATGATTTCAGGTAGGTTTCATTCTGATTGAAATAGTGATACAAAGTTTAAATGCCAAATCTTTTTAAATTTCTTTCTCTGAATTGCCTTTAGTTTTGTTAATTAGTATTGATTGACCATTTCAGCAAGTTAGCATTGAGACAAAATGAGTGAAAATAAAATATGAAAGAATTTTATAAACAAATAATGGAGAAAACATTAGACATATTTTTCCAGGATAATTATTAGTTTCCAAAGAGTGGTAATATGGTTGTGTTATATCGCTGGAAAGCTAAAGATTTTAGAAAAATTAATCTTCTTTTTTTTTTTTTATATTTATTTATTGATATATATATATATATATATATATATATATATATATATATATATATATATATATATATATATATATATATATATATATATATTGGGTTGATGCAAAATTAATGCAGGTTTCCTCTATTGCAATATCTTAATTACAATTGTGTAAACAAAGCTAATCCTAACATTGATCAATATTATACCAAAACAAACCTTATCTAATACCCTCTCTTTCACCATGAATTTGTTTAGTAAAATCGTTTTGTTCAGTGTGTTCAAAGGTCTTGAATCGAAAATGTCAAAGTGCGATTTTCGTCAAATTTATTTTTACGAATTTAAATTAGGGCGCAGCGCTGCGCAAACGGCTCGTAATATTAATGAAGTGTGGGGTCAGGGGGCTATTAATGAGTGCACGGTGCAGCGTTGGTTCCAGAAGTTTCGCAGAGGAGATTTCGACCTCGAAGACAAGGAAGGTCGGGGCCGTCATCTTGCTCTGGACAACGACCAGCTGAGGTCAAAAGTGGAAGAAGACCCAACCAAAACCACACGAGAAATGGCGGCGGAACTCGGAACTCAAAAATTGCAACGTCTTTGCCCAGCATTGATGAATCGGAAGGGGCCGATCCTGCTCCACGATAACGCCAGACCACACGTTGCACAACCAACGCTTCGACGACTGCACGAGTTGGGCTACGAAGATCTCCAACATCCGCCTTATTCACCTGACCTCTCTCCTACAGACTTCCACTTTTTCAGGCATCTGGACAACTTTTTGAGGGAGAAAAATTTTCAAAACCAGGATGACATTGAAAATTCTTTTCGTGATTTCATTGAGTCCAGGGATTCGGATTTTTTTTTCTGGTGGAATAAGAAAGCTTGTTGAACGTTGGCAAAAGTGCATTGATTCAGATGGAAATTATTTTGATTAAATATATATGGTTAAAGTAAAGATATGGCGTATTTACAATACCTACTAAAAACCTGCATTAATTTTGCATCAACCCAATATATATATATATATATATATATATATATATATATATATATATATATATATATATATATATATATTACAATTTGTTCCTATATGAACATTATTTATAGTGATATGAGATCACACTCACACAATATAAACAGTATACAATGAGATAAATGAAACTAACATACAAAGTTGTAGACGTTTATGCAGGGTGACTAAAGGGCATAAACATAAGTGATTGTAATAGATAATTTCCATTGTTATATTTTTTTTTAAATTATATTTTTTAAATAATAAAATTAATGTTTCCATCTAAGTGTGAAAGTTGTGTGTTGCGCGCTCCAGATTTTTTTAATCATCTGATCCATGAAATATTTTAAAGGATTGACCTCAAAATAGAGTTTTTTTTAAATGTGCTGCTGTGCGCATAGAGCGCAATTATTACAAGACCATTTTTAGGGAATAACGGCGAGAAAAAAGGAGAAAATAGGGTAAAAATACGTTTAGAGCGTATCATATTCTCCTAAAATATTCCCGTTAGTTGAGACACTAACGCGCCCCCAAGCCCTGAGGTTCGCAGAAGACTCAACCTTCTTCACATCAAGTCAGAGGATGATATTAGTTAAAATGAACGGTTCAAGTGAGATTTTAGAAAACTTATTAGGAACCCGTGGCTGAGTGGCAAGCGCGCTAGTCTATCATACTACAGGTTCTGAGATGGAATCCCATTCCCGGCGGGGCTTTTATAAGGATGTAAACAAATGGGGATTCACTCACAATCTCTCCCCCGGGTATGTGAGACCCGTCAGCCAAAGGGTGGCCACTCACAAAATTAGTCGTAGGGAGTGATGACCCTTCACTATAAATAGCATCGTGAAACGTGAGTGTAAACTCGCAGGAGTTTACACCGCAAAGCCCAGGGCCTACACTGCCTGTCGCGCCACTGAAAGAAAGAAGAAAGAAAAAAAGAAGAAGTATTAGGAAAAATGAATAAATATTTCCTACCGCAAGTACGTTTGATTAAATAATTAATAATAAAGTGACACTTCTGATTCCCTGATTTTTCTGTAAGATCCAAGCCAAATACCTACCCGGCATAATTGATTTATTTTTATCTTATGGAATACTTAATACGTTAACAGACATGTTGCGGTACTCGATTACTTGGTCTCAAAAACTAGAATACGAAATTTTACACAGTCACAATAGTTGCCTTTACTACATATGTCATGTATGGTTAAGAGAAAGTAAGGGTGTATAAATGCATAAAATCGAATTTGATGTATTTGATACTATTTTGGATGCTAAATAATTTTTTTTTTCTGTAAAATGGATTTAAATTATACTTTTTTTTTCTTATTTTTTGGTTTTCATTGATTAGAAAGACCTATAAACATCTCGAATGTTGATATTGGGAAACTTGAATGCTTAGATTTGGAAAGATTATTTTGTTATTTTGTTCAAACTATTTTCAGAACCGAACTGACATTTTTCTTTTTCCTGAAATGCTACTTTTTATCATTACCCTATTCATTAACACATTTTCTTAATTTAAAACTTAAACGCATTTAATACATTAAACTCAATCTCATTATAAAATTCAATCTCGTTTGGGATCACTTGTAGCATGGTGGGTAGCAAACAGCCTCCAATGCCGCGGGCTCGAACCCGCAGGTGGTCCTATGATTTTTTAATGGGAGTAAAAATCCTTAGTTATGCCGTCCTTAGAGGGGACGTAAAAAGGTGGTCCCCACCCTGTGCGATGTCAGGTACTGGTTAAAGATCCCTATCCTACTTAAACCTGGACAGGCAAAATTTCGGACTCCCACTGTAGCATCGTCTGATTAGCCACAGTAGCATTAAGTGACGTTAAATAAATAAACAAGGTTTTCTCATCATAAGTAAACTAAATGTCTAAGTTTAAATAAGATACAAGGTCATATAAGCCTTCTAAGAAGTCATGTTATAAATCAAACAAGATAATAAGTTTTATTTGTATGATTAATGTGTTATATATCACTGTTCTTCTTATCTTCGGGTTCTGTGCACTAGAATAGTTTGTGACAGATACCTACTCTGTTAATATCAGTCGTACAGTGTGTTCAGGAGGCCAAGATATGTAAACTCAGAGACCCATTCGAAGAGACCATTTCCAAATTTCACCTTTCTCCCAGGATGTCTTGGGCGTTGTTCAGCGATCATATACTTGGTCTTATCTTGGTTGACCACAAGACCAAATTTATTTTTTTGGTCAATCTATATTGGAGCAAAAAAAAATGTAGACCATAGTAGTCTTTAAGGGATGGCAGGTCTTGTAGCAGGTAATTTACTAAGGGAGTTTTCATGTCCAATTAATAAATTGAAGCAGCTAAGATTAAAAGATAAGAATTATAATCACCGGTAGACAACGACCGATCAATTAATAATCAGAAAGGTTATAACGTAATCCATCATGGAATACAAAAAATATGGAGTGGGATACTTGGACCTTTCTTTATTAGTTGACATTAGCTTGTGTTAATTCATCGTTCGTCAAAATATTTAGAAAAAAGAAATACATAAAAAAAAAAAAAAAAAATTAGAAGCATAATATTAATAGAATTATATCATCAATAATAATTTATCGAAACAATTTCTTGAATCAATCTCATACAGTTGAAATTAAATGAGTAAATTTTGTTGTTCAGCGAAAATAACTAATAAAATAAAATATATAATTGTCACAGGTTCAAACCCGCAGATGGGCCTAGGATTTTGTAATGGGAGTGAAAAATTCTTAATCATGCCGTCCTTCGGAGGGGACGTAAAAACGTGACCCCGGATCTGTGCGATCTGTACTCTTTAATATCCCTATCTTAAATAAACCTGGATAAGAAAAAATTAGGACTCCCACTGTAGCATCGTACAATTAGCCACAGTAGCATAAAGTGACGTCAAATAAATAAAGAAATATATAATTGCTGCCTTTCATATGGGACGCCAATATTATACGATAATAATAGAAAGATGTGTAAAACGAACAAAAAAATATCATTTTAAAATATTTATAAATATTAAATTAAAAATTTTCAAGGTGACTCGTTTATATATATATATCGACTATCGAGCGAATACTATCGAGGCGCTGGACAAGCAATCTGCTGTACTGATAGCCATTCGTTTTTAAAATATACTTTATAGTTGTATTTTTGCATTTTTATATTATTGCTTAGCACGTTTCCTTATTGCATAAGCAAATAGGGAATCTCAATCTGTTGTAAAAATTCCTATAAATAAATATTCAATCAAAATAAAAAATAGCAAACGTAATCAGAACATATATATTCGAGGTACTTTAGTTTCTTTTCTTTTTCTATTCTTTCTCTTTATGTTATTCTTTCCATAAGTAATATTTTTTTTCTTTTTTAATTTTATTGATATATATTACAATTTGTTTCGATGTGAACAGTAGTAATAATAATATGATACCACATTCATACAATACAAGTAATATTAATATTTATTTTTTTATTAGTAAATATTTTATGATATTTTGTTAAAGGTGGATAGTTTTCTGAATTATCATAAACATTATTTATCGTTACATTACTCTATTTTTATTAGGATTAAACTCTCTAAAAATATGATTTAAGATACGTTGAATTCAAACATGGAATAAGAACTAAAGGTAATTTTTTATGAAATAGATATATCGTCATATTTGTATTCTCGTAATTTAAATTTAAATCTATTTGATTTTATCTAATGGACACTTAAGTCCATTAAAAATGCGAATTAGAAATGCTATTATTTTTCAAACATAATAATTAAACATTCAGTTTCGTTCCAAATCATACTAAAATATTTCATTCGATAAGTATAATATGATGTTATTAATATAGTGAAAAAAAAAAAAAAAAAAAAAAATAATATATATATATATATATATATATATATATATATTAATATATATATATATTAATGCGAAAAAAATCAAATAAATTGATTAAATAATATAGTATTGAGAGATTTTTTCGCTTACTGTAAAATTTCCCAGAATGGATTTAGTGCATTTTGGAATCCAACGTCTCAATTGTTCGCATTCGAAAAGATCCTCGGATCCGTTAACATCAGTCAATTGGTTTCAAAATGGAGACTGATTTGATCAGCTCAACGTCTTTGCTCGGTTACTTAAAGATATAGAAAAAGATGTAAAGTGTTTTGAAATCAATGGAGCGAGAATAAAAAAACAAAACAATTCATTAAGAAAAATGTTATAGGAATCAAAATAAATAATATGGGAAAAACTACTGCACGGCTAATTAAGAATGAACCATTCTAATTTTAGAATCTTAATTCAACCTAACATTTTAGGATAACGCTATCAGATAAGTAATTAAATTATCTGAGAAAAAAAACTTTGAAATCGGATAAGTATTTAACGAGATATGGCGTTTTAAACCCATTGTTAGAGCTCTAATGTAATGAAATGTAAAAATTTCATATTTAGGACAACTATACGCCGGAGATGTTACAAAAACGTTTTCATCAAAATCAGCAAACCAGAAGAACCACTTTATACCATGCATTTTGACTTGCATTAACATAGCAATATTAAAAACTGAATCGTTATTGGTAAATATAAATAAATATTTTGTATTATCTGTCTAATTAAATTTATTAATGGGCTGAGAAAGAAAGAAATCATTGGACCGAGAATAAAAATTTTAAAAAATCATTGAGGAAAAGTTTATAGGAATAAAAATAAATAATAAAGGAAAAATTACTTTATGGTTAATAAAGAATGAACCATTCTAATATTAGAATCTTTATTCAACCTTATATTTTAGGATAACGCTATCAGATAAGTAATTAAATTATCTGAGAAAAAAATCTTTGAAATCGGATAGGTATTAAACGAGATATGGCGTTTTCAACTCACTGTTAGTTAGAGTCATGATTCCTAAATTGTTCTTCTCGATAAATTTACATTTTGTCTACATTTTCTTGAATTACTTGAAAACAATACATCTTGAATATCTAGCGTTTTGTTGGAAAAATAAATGTACGAAAAGAAGAAAAAAAAAATCTTGCCAAACATTTTTTATTCTCGTTTAATAGATATTACAATAGCAACACCTTATGATTTTGAAATCATAACAATAAAACTATTTAGAAATCATAAATCATTCTATAATAATTTATAATAATCTCTCGAAATAATAATAAAATGAATAGTAAAAATGTCGTGCCTAAAAAGAATCTTAGATAATAATAAATTGGGACAAGTACAGCACTGAATTCCTTATGTTCAACATCCGGCAATATTTCGACTCATTTGTGTTTAAATGCTATTTGAAATAAATCAGCAGAATTTTCCTCTCACATATCTTGTAATGTTAAGTATTCATCTTTTAGTGTAAAGGTGTAACATCCGAAGCTAAGAATAAAAGCTTAGATTAACATTTTGATGTGGTATTTGGTGTATTAAATGAATAACTTAGCGCATTGAGACAAGTAACATAATTGTTATTTAAAACAGCTAGTGCTAAGCACGCGTCTAAAAAAATACGGTTACAACTTAATCAACAATTGAGACGTTGATTTCCAAAAGGTACTAAAGGACATTTTTTACAAAATTGATTTTTTTACATATTTTTATTCTCATAATTTATTTTTATCAAAATCTTCTATTTGATTTTATTTAATGTACACCTAAGTCCTTTATAAACGCAATTTAGAAATATAATTATTTTCTAAAGGAACTAATTACACATTTAATTTCGTTCTAAATTATACCAAAACATCTCATTTCATAACTTTAATATGATGTTATTAATATACTAAAAAAACAATTCTGGATTTTTATGCGAACAAAATCAAATTAGGTAATTTAATAATATAATAATTAGTGATTTTCGCGTCTCCTGTAAAATTTCCTAGAATGGATATAGCACCTTTTGGAAATCAACGTCTCAATTGTATCAGTATAAGTTAAAGGCTTATGACGGAGTCCTCTAGACAGGGCGCAGATTTTTTTTTTTCTAATTCATCAAATCGCTATTAAAATATTTATATAAGTTATATATTGATTTTTATAAGTGTAAAAGTAATAGTAATAAATTATTCTAAATAACATTATTGATTAGTCTGAGATTAATCAAAGATCAGGGATTGAGATATTAGCAGATTCTTGCTCTTACGTTTGATATTTTATAATTTAATTCAATACTTATTACAAATATTAATATTAATAAATAAAAAAACAGATAATACATAAAACTTAACTTTTTTATGAGCGAATAATAATTCAATAGCAAATTTTTGTATACTAAATTTTTTTTTGTTTTTTCGCGAATTAATTTGATGAACTTTAATAAGATTTTTTATTAAGCCAACAAAATTTTTTTTCATATAAGCTAAAAAAATATTATATATCCTTTTATATATTATATCAACAAAGTATATCTGAAATAAATATGAACTTAATAAATAAATAACAATCAGTCAACATTATTCTTTAGTTTCTATTGTAATATTTAACATAGTAACAGTAAAAACTAAATCGGTTTTTGGTAAACATAAATAAATATTTGTGTATTTTCTGTATAATTCAATTTATTTATGGACTGAGAAAGAAAAAAAAAATCATTTTCTAGAAAAAGGAATTAATTAAAATATTTATTAATAATATATTAAAATAAAATTAATGCCCAAAAAATATTTAATACCATTAAATAAAACTAATAGCATAATAAAAACCTTCAGTTAAGGTGTAATTAATTTTATTATTTAAACATTAGGGTTAATAAACTCTCGAGCTTAAGATGTCAATAACACCGTGCAGCAATAACCCTTCCTTTCTCTTGCTCTCATGAGAATTTTTTTATTTTTTATTTGGATACGTTATGAATTTTCTTCTCTTAGGACTGACTCTAGCCATATTGGAAAAATTAATTCAGTATGTTTCCAATGCATAGACCGATATTTTCTTATACATATGACTATAAGAATATGTAAGAAAAAAAAAAAAAATATATATATATATATATATATATATATATTATAATTTAAGTTTTCTACAGGTCTTAGGGTTCAATCAATATGTATGCAATTTTATTTATGCAACGGTTCGAGAATCTATTGTTCTCATATTCATGTAATTTGATATAAAATATTGTCTTACATATGTGTAGAAATTTGTACAAACTATAAACTTTGAAAAAACACGTATTGAAGAGAACAATAAATTCTGGAAACGTTGCATAAATAAAATTGATTATTTATTGACTGAATCCTAAGTACAGTAGACAACTAAAATTATTAACAGTGTTCTTTCAAAGTTTATACATAAATAAAGTTATGTGTGTATACCTAAAGTGGCATAAAATCCTACATATAATATTAGTTTAGTCGAAAACAAGAAGTAAACATAATTTATGATTGAGGAGAATACAGTAATTGTAATTACTGAAAACAACTACTTTAATATAATTGCGTGACCTCTCTCGGTAACTAAGTAAAAATAGCTCCAGACGATTGTCCTGCCGATTAAATACATTTCATGCTCATCATGCCAAAACCATCAAGGTAATAATTACAAGTTAAACATTAACATTACTATTATTAATTTAATAATAATAAATAGCTTTCGTAAAAATAAAATAATTAAATAAAAAATAATTAAATAAAAAATAATATTATAAATAAACATAAAAAAAAAAAAAATTAAGAATGCATTTAAATACCTACTTAGCATAAAATGAAGTGGAAGAAAAGGAAAAACATTGATAAGGACAATAACCTCCGGTTGACTCAAAAACTGAAATATTTTCATGAAATAATTAATTAATTACTTAACTAAAACCTGACTATGATGTAAATTTAGCATGTGGATCATTTTAAAATAACTAAGAAGTAATTAAATTTAAAAGTTTTTATCGCAGATACCCCAATTACAATTTAATTGTCATATGTTTTGTTTTAATTTGAATAATTTAAGCGGATTAGTATCAAATAAGAATGTTATAAAAATGAAATAATTAAGAAAGGCATTCCGAAGAGAATTATAATTACAATTTTAAAAAGGGAGTTGAAGAGCCTGGGAATCAGGTGAGTTGTCATCTGACGTAATTTTGACTTAGCGTTGAGCTCAAATGGTGCAGCCCATGGGTAACAATATTTATTTATATTGCAGGTTATGTAAATGTAATATTTTTATTTTAAATTTTATTATTAATTAAATATAACTATTCTTTGTTACTGTAGTATTTTTTTATATTTAATAAAATAGGCTTGCCAAGTAAAAATTACTGGTATAGAAAAAAAAGAGCTTAAAAATATATTTAATTTTATTATTTAAATAATTTATTCGGATTATTAATAAAATAAGAATGTTATTAAAATAATATTTTTATAGAATGTTATTAATAAAATTATATATTTTATTAATAAAATATATTACAAATATTACCTATACATATTTCATTATCGATAAAATATATTATAAACGCTATTAAAAGAATTATTTATGATCAAATAATCTCATAGATGATAAGCTAATCAATCCTGATTTTATTTAATTTTATTGAAGTTTATACATTTGTTTTTTGAGGCAGTACGTTTTATAGTTTGACAAGACGATTTCACTGTATTCAGGTAAAAATAAATTTCTCCTTACCTATCGGGTGCGCTTCAATATATTGTTTTTCTTCTGAGTCACTTCTAGTATAAAATGCAACTCGGGACAGTCCGTATTTCTTTTAAAATGAATTATATTTGAAAGGACAGTCCTAGGCGGAATTTTAAATAGTCTATTTGAGTTTTAAATTTTAAAACAAGATGTTGTTATACGTAACACCTTATCTCGGAGACATACAGAACCCAAGGACCGGTCGGCAGGTAACTGACTGGGAGTCCGTCTGACAAAAGGGGGTTCAATAATAACACGCATGCGCCTCCACTGGGGTCCCAGCTGATTCTCGGCAACACGAGGCGAATCAGGTAACCTTCCTTAACAACTTTCCAACCTAACGTAAGGTCTGTATTAAAAACCGATAACAAATCTGAAAACAGTAAAGCCACTGACACGAAAAACGTAATCTATACATACAAATTTAATTACAACTTTATGGTCAAACAATCCTAATCAAAAAGGTAAGTCACAATCATCAAACATTTCACTGACCTGTAATATGATTTTTATCAGAAGAATTCTCAGAATAGTGTCTTTGTGATAGAAATGTTAGCGATCTCTGATTAGTTCTTCCAAATCTTGGTTTAGTTAAAATTTTACAGTTCCGTAAAATCTTTACGCATACCGATGCCATATTAGACTGATTAAAATAACCAAAAACTTTAAATGAATTGACTTCAATAAGGTGACTAAAACGTCTAGAATTGAATTAGTCTAAACACGTAGAGTATACACAACCTACCGGCAGACTACGGTGTGAATGTGTGGGTGCCAATCGATTGTAACGAGGTTATTTCGGATTTAAGCCCTTATTCGAATTATAGCTTACTTTTCTCGAGTCTATTAAATTCTGTCTCAATTTCTCTTATTATTTATATATATAAACCAATTTCAATTATAAATATGAAAAATATTCTTCATGAATGATGACGAAAACAGAATAATATAATTACGATTATATAGAGAAATAAAAAGAATATTGTAAAAATAATTTCGAATTTTAAATATTTTATTTATTTCTTACTTATAGTTGTTTCCAATAATAAAATAATACTAAAATCACTACTATTCAAGAGGGCATATAAACAATTAAAAACGTAAAAAAAAACAACAACCAATTTAGTTGATAAGGGACACATTCAATAATTCTAATTTAATTTTAGGATTTTTATTTTTATTTTTTATATCGATAAAAGGTAAACCAATCGTCAAAAATTAATATTATTGAAAATATTCATTCTAGAACATAGACGAATAAGGTTTATTTGTTCTTTTGAAAAGTATTTTAATGTGATTTTCACAGTCTTGAGTTTTATTTGTTTAATTTTTTTTTTTTCTATGTCGCCATGCTCTGCAATATATTTCTGTATTTTACCATGGTTATAAATTGTTTCTAAACTCTGAAAAGACACGTTTTAAAAAGTTATGAACAATTTAAATAAGAAAAACAAATTAGTGATACATAATTATTATTGATGACTGTTCTTTCATGATTGCCGTTGAAAACAGAGACAATAGTTAAATTTTACATATTTTTTCTATCAATTGTCATATTAACATAACCAAGGTATTATTCATATTAACATAACGAAGGTGTTACGAAAAGTTTCTATATTAAGAACGGTGGGGTTCAGTGCAAATAAAAATATAACATTAAAACTATTGGAAAAAAAAAGAACATATTTAACTATGACATCCTTTCAAGTTAGAGTTGAAATTTTTTGAGAATTATCAGATACCATTTTCGAAAAAACAAAATCGTATTTATAAATTCGTTTATTTTTTCTTTTCTGTAACGTCAGCCGACTTTAAAAAGGAAAATAGAGTACATTTTTAGTCGATAATGGATTGAAAAAATTATATAACATGAAAATAAATAGAATATGCCAACAAAAATTAGAAGTAATGATGGATAAAAGTAATGTTTGAAGAAAAATAATTTTTATCAAAGACGAGGCACAGTTGGATACCACCAGCAGCTACACAAAACATTCCTGTGTCCACGCATCCGTTTGTATTTAACTCTTTCTTATCATATCTCTCGCAATTATTGACCAATAAATTTTTATTTTATTCCGCCATTAGTCAATATATTTCAGTGGGCCTGCCACCGCTAAGAACACATAATTTCAGGCCAGCATGTTTTATAGTCTCTGTAGATTTTAATGAAGTAGATTGAAAATATTGAACAGGATAAGCAAGACCAACGTGATATACTACAAGATCTGCAATAAAGGGATCGGGAAGAGAGAAGTAAGCAAAAGTTTGAAACTGCACGTATTTACTTCGGTGTGCCTTCCCGTACTCCTATATGGTGCAGAAAGGTGGGTGATGACAGGCAGACTTGATGACAGGATGTCCTGGAAACTCGACAGCTTAAGTGGTTTGGACATGTCAGGATGGAGGGATACAGAGATCCATTGAAAACTATGAACTATATCCCCAATAGTAAAAGACCCCATCGCCGACCGAGAATGTCGTATCTGGAGTACGTTGACCGTTTATGCAAAAAAAAAAAATATTGGCCAAGCCAGAAATCTTGCATGCAACAAGGAACATTGGCAATCCTGGCTAAATGCTCCCCTACGCTGAAAGGCACTACCAGCGTGATGCAAAAGAAGTAGGATTTTATGAGTATTCTTTTATTAACCAATAAAACAGTCTGTAGTAACATGTAAATATTATCATTTCTCGGTTACTTTACTTAAGTTATTTGTAGTTAACATGACTTTTGGACATTGAGGTCCTCTTAAGCACTCAACACGTCTCATGAAGATCTAAAAAAAAATAGCCACTTCGATTGTCTTATTCAATGATAATCATTTGCACGCATCAACCACGGTTTGCTCGAGAAATCAAAACGTGACCAGTGTTGCCAACCAGTCCATATCACCCCTACTTATATTTTGTAAATTAATATTAGACAATATTACGTCCTTGGCTAGCAGTCTTCATATAAGTGCTTCATATCCCATATCATATTTTTTCAAGATTCAAAATTTCCACTGTATATTGAAGAGATTAACATGTAATCATCATGTATCCTCTTGAACCACCTTATGCAATGAGAGGGAGAAGTCTAAAGAGCCCTCTCCAGCTCTGCCGGTCTTCCACAAGCCCTTTCTCTTCCTCTCTCGCCCTCTACTTTCGCTTTATAGGCTTTGCAGACTATCCTGTTCTGTTCCAATCGTAGATGGAAGATGTCCTAACCACATTTGTTGATTCTCCTCTTTCACATCGTTGGCTGGCTCAACATTGAAGTTCAACCTGATGGTATTGCGTACTCAGCTCTTCTTGTTTTCCCCTCAATTCGGAGGAATCTCATGTCTGAGGCTTGTGTCCTTGATTGACGTTTCTCTTTTAGCGGCCATGATTCTGAAGTTTACAATTTTAATACAGCCTCCTTCGTAGTATTTTCTACCTCTCATATAAGCTGGTTCGGACATCTTCTTAGGTACGGATTAAAATAAAAATAAAAAACCGCCAGGAAGAAATGCGAGACCCGTATGGAGGGGCGAAGATCTTGAAGAAGACTGCTCGATTCCGGGGAAGACTGTGTTCAAGAGACGTTTTGGAGGCGAGGTATGAATCGGAGAAGAAAAGACTAGGAGCTCTAGAATTCAGCTCCACTCTGAGTGCAGTGACACTGCGTTCCCTGGGGATTAAGGATATTTTATTTTGTTGCAATGCCCTGTTCACTCCGCATCTAGAAATAAATACTTAAGGACGTATATTGAAAATATGTCTGACAATGACCTCATAAAAGAACATTTGTTGCAGATGGACAATAAAAAGAAATTTGATGATTTATTTTATTATGTTATAGAATGTTCAAAGCTAAGAAATGTTTATTTCTCTATTCAAGACTTATTTCAATTTAAGCACATTAACAAAATAACAATAATTGAATCGGTTATAGTACAATTTATGATTTGATTTTATTTAATAAATTTATGATTTTATTTTAATTTCCACAGTTATATTTCATTTTGTCTTTATTTTTGTTAAGAAAGCTTATTTTGTTTTGTACAATTCTAATACATCTATTTAATTTATGTTCAAGTAAAATAATTTTGTAAAAATCAACTCCATTTGTATGGGCTAGGGCGAAAACAAATAAAGAGATTTATTTATTTTATTATTATTATTATTATGAATAAAATTGGAGGCTGATGTCTACTTCACCACTATTTTATTGAAAAAAAATATTTGCACTACGTTTCGGATTTCACTTAGATTTAGTGTGAGTAGCAACTTACCAGTCAAAACCACATGTCTAAAATCGAATGATTTTGAACATTCTAAAATCTAAGTTGTTCCACTGCACCTGAAGATGGCATTGTAGCCGAAACGTAGTGCAAATATTTTTTTTCAATAAAATAGTGGTGAAGTAGACATCAGCCTCCAATTTTATTCATAAAAATTTGACCTTCACCTAAAAGAATCTACACCTTATATTATTATTGGGTTGATGCAAAATTAATGCAGGTTTCCTCTATTGCAATATCTTAATTCCAATTGTGTAAACAAAGCTAATCCTAACATTGATCATTATTATACCAAAACAAACCTTATCTAATACCCTCTCTTTCACCATGAATTTGTTTAGTAAAATCGTTTTGTTCAGTGTGTTCAAAGGTCTTGAATCGAAAATGTCAAAGTGCGATTTTCGTCAAATTTATTTTTACGAATTTAAATTAGGGCGCAGCGCTGCGCAAACGGCTCGTAATATTAATGAAGTGTGGGGTCAGGGGGCTATTAATGAGTGCACGGTGCAGCGTTGGTTCCAGAAGTTTCGCAGAGGAGATTTCGACCTCGAAGACAAGGAAGGTCGGGGCCGTCATCTTGCTCTGGACAACGACCAGCTGAGGTCAAAAGTGGAAGAAGACCCTACCAAAACCACACGAGAAATGGCGGCGGAACTCGAAACTCAAAAATTGCAACGTCTTTGCCCAGCATTGATGATTCGGAAGGGGCCGATCCTGCTCCACGATAACGCCAGACCACACGTTGCACAACCAACGCTTCGACGACTACACGAGTTGGGCTACGAAGTTCTCCAACATCCGCCTTATTCACCTGACCTCTCTCCTACAGACTTCCACTTTTTCAGGCATCTGGACAACTTTTTGAGGGAGAAAAATTTTCAAAACCAGGACGACATTGAAAATTCTTTTCGTGATTTCATTGAGTCCAGGGATTCGGATTTTTTTTTCTGGTGGAATAAGAAAGCTTGTTGAACGTTGGCAAAAGTTCATTGATTCAGATGGAAATTATTTTGATTAAATATATATGGTTAAAGTAAAGATATGGCGTATTTACAATACCTACTAAAAACCTGCATTAATTTTGCATCAACCCAATATTATTAATTATATCAGAAAGTTCCTCTTTAAAATACGCTCTCGAAAAGAAAGAAAAAAAAAGCAGAACTTGCGAAATTCCCCTCCCTCAGCACCCCTGCACAAAACAATCTACATGAAAGCCATTCTAAAATTACGTAAAAACTAACAGCAATAAAAGAGATTTGCGATGCAGACACAGATCACTGATAAGGATTGTTTGACTATTTGTGTGGTTAATAAACCGCTAATGGCAAAAACAACATATGCAGGTCTTATCGCGAAAACGAAGGAAATAAAGGAGATATCTACTATTTAAACATTATTATTTTCTATTTACCTCAATCAAATAATTCTTAAAGCCTTTCCAAAGTTTAGAAGGTTAACATCAACTGCACTAACTCAATACTTAAAGTGTTTTATTTAACGAATTATATGAATTTTTACTTTCGCTTATCTGTATATGAAATATATAGTAAGGGAAAGTATTGAGATCTTGAAAATTTTCGAATTCTAGTTTTCAATGGAAATAAACGTTTTGGGGTCCCCTGAGTCTTAATAACCAAGTCGAACAAAAAGGTCTGGGTGTGTGTGTCTGTGTGTCCGTGCGTTTGTGGTAAGTCTAGCGCAAGAACGAAAAGTCGTATGAATCTGTTATGTTATGTTAATTAGAGCTTTAAGGCGTAAAACATCAAAGGTCATCAACGCCTATACGAACGCACACATAATTGTTAGACTTTTAGAAGAAGGAGAAAATAAATAAATAATCTTAATTATAAATAAACTGTATAAATAGGGATATCAATTAAGAATGAATGACAAAATTAATTTATAAAGATAAGTGTAAATTTGTGAAAAGCTAATTAAAAATAAATAAATACAGTTGTAACAACAAAAAAAAAAAATTGTTTTTGGAATAAAGTTTCAATTATGAAGATGGTAAAGTTTATAATTTAGGTAGTAAGGAGTTTTTCCGAAGAAATTTAAAGATTAATTTAATTAAATACTCATTATCTCCCAGAACTTTCGATGTATCTGGAATGAGTCCCATTCTGTGAAGCTGCGACGTATAATACGGACATTCTTGAATGATATGATTAATCGAGAGGGCTCCATTGCAAGGTTGGCACAGGGGTACAGGTTCGCGAGCGAAAAGGTAGGAATGTGTCTGTCGGGTGTGTCCTATCCGCAGTTCAATGCAACTTCCTCGCTGCGGCTGCCACGGCTTGATGTGGACCAGGGCTTTACAGTTTTTTTTTTATAAGCTTTAACTTCCTCGCCGGCCTCTCGTCTCACATTGTTTGCCAGTTGTCCGCTTCTTGTACCTTGAATGGTCGACTAAGCTCAGACGGGGTTAAGATGTCGTATGAATCTGAAATTTCATATTTGAGACAGCTATAGGCCCGAGATGTAACAGCATTTTTCTTCAAAATCGGATGACCGAAAGATCTACTTTATACCATGCATTTTTCACCTTTTTACGACCTTCTCAAAACGGCTATAACGATTTTGATTGAACTCACTGTATCGATGTAAAATGTAACGGACTTTAATACGATGCAGGTTTCGTTCTGATTGAAATAGTCTGACAGGACTTAAATGCCGATACTTTAAATTTTCTTACTCTAAAGTACCCTTAATTTTGTAGATTTAAAAAAAAATGGAAAATCATCTTAATAGCATTGATAAATAACTGGTAAATATGCAAGTTCAGCGAATTTGATAAACAACTTAAGGAGAAAATGCGAACATATTTTTTTACGTAATTTTTGAACACAAGAATAGTAATATAGATGTATAATATACCGTTGGATAGCTAAAGATTTTTAAAAAAATATCTAATACACGGAATTTCAAAGGTTAATTGAGAGTGATAAAAAACCAATAAAACAAACTTATTGTCATAGATAGATTATTTAATTAAACACATGTTTCTACTGAAATTCAATGCATTTAATTCTTTAACAATTTAATTTTATCTTTAAATGTATTTGAAAATTCTTAAGACCAATTTAAATTGATTTTAAAAACGGAGGTAAGTGAAAGTCGTATGTTGCGCGCACCTGATTTTTTTATTAAGTATGTGAAAATGGAATTTAATATTTCATCGCAGTAACAATGATATGAACTTAGGGATGACAGTATACGGTGGGAGATGGGTAAAGAGTTCCAAAGTATGGTAGCACGGACGATAAAGGACTTTTCAAAGGATGCTGTTCTATAAGAGGGTAGGTCCTAGGATCTATACCTACCCGGTAGGTATAGGTCTGTAGGTGTGCACGGAAGAGCGCGGAATAAGGAGGTCCAAGATATAGGGAGGTTTTCTGGCTCGCAAGGATTGGAATAGGAAGATGCCAAGAAGGTATTTTCTTCGGGATTCGGGATAGAGCCACCTTTGACTAGAATACCAGTGAGAGATGTTTGACTGTGGTGAGGGCGTACAAAAATCTTATAAACCTATTCATTAACGTTTTTTAGCCTCATTTCGTTTTCGCCACTAACTCAACCATATACTAGGCATCCATATATTTCTATAAGTGAGCATCATCATCAGACTTCATACTTGTTTTGATACTGCACACATGTTCCCCATAAGTGGTATTTACAAGCGGGATTAATGGCACTTATAGACAATACTTATACCTAAAATACTTATAAATTTTTTAAACAGTATGAAAAGCTATTTTAAAATACCTATACAATAAAATCTATTGCACTGTTAAACTTAATTAATAAAGAAAACTTATATATTAAAAAAAGTACAATAAATTGGTATGCTTAATGGTTTATATAGAACTCTCTTGATCACGCTTTTTTTTTTTTTTTTTTTTTTTTTTTTTAATTTTTTTATCTAGATTCGTTATATAAAATAAATTATTTAAAAAACTGTTTAGCAACTTACGTAATAACATGCGAGTTAGAAGGGATTTCTTTAAATATTGTCGGGACAAAGTTCATATTTGCTCTTTAATACTCTAAGAACCAATTTCAAATTCTCAAGAGCTCATATTCGTTTAATTAAAATGTATTCCAATTAAAGAAAAGAAAAAAAAAAGTCAAATCAAAGGAAGTTAGAATTTATGAGGAAGCTTTTCGAGTAGACTCTGTTTTTACGTTTTGTCAACACAAATGTAATGTGGTCTTCGCCCGTGGTTTATAGGCTAGCACAAGAGACTTCTATGCTTAAGGTCGCGGGTTAGAACCCGGTAGATGGATCTAATATAGAGGAATAAAATTCTTGGTTGTGCCATTCTTCGAAGCGGGCGTAAAAATGTTAGGGGTGGTTAATTATAATCTCTATGGGATGGTTAAAGATCTCTATTCTAATTAAATCGGGGCAGGCAAATTTGAGGACTACTGCTCTAGCATTGCCCATATATGAAACCATCTTCTGCCGATGTATTGCTAAAATCTACTATTTTTGAGGAAAACAAGGTTTACAAACGAACATTATAGAATTATCTTGATCGGTAGGCAATAAATATTTACTTACAGGTAATATGGTTTTGACGGAGGATATTATTACGAAATTTATAAAACCTTCAAACAGATGATCCGATGTAACAACCCCTAAGACGTAATAGGATGGCAGAGATTAGACTCCTTCGTGGTTAAACATTCAAATCCTCTCGGGATAATTGTTTTATAGCTTCACGATTCCTTCTATCTTATCTTATTTAATTTGTGTAGACTTTTGTAACTTTGGCACTTGGTGTTCACACGCAAAAACTAGCATTGTGCGTAATATTTGCAGGAATTATCATAATTATACCTCCTCAGTTGAGACCGCAGTCCGTGTTGATGAACTTACCTCGTTTAATATAAACGTTTTTGTTTATTATTTTTAATAATGAACCTTTGTAATAGACCAACAAAAAAAAATTACCTCCTCCCCTCTATAAAATTGGATGGCTTACGTTTAAAGATAGGTAGAACCCGAGAAAAGGGAAAAAAATGTTTATACGAAACTACTCGACCAATTTTATTTTTAAATTCACCACAAAAATACTAGAGCATGCAACGATGATCCTAACACAGACTTTGAAATCAGCTGGTTAGTTTTAAAATGGCGACCGATTAAAAGTGATTTAATTCAATAACTCAATTCTTTTCGAAAATAGAGAAAAAATTAGTTGTGTTTTTTAACCCAAAAAAAAATGCGAACAATTATTAAAAAAATTAAAAGAAAAGAAAAAAATTGAAATTATACACATAAATAACTCAGTTATTTTTGAAGATAGAGAAAGAAATGTATAGAGTTTTAGAATCAGTAAAGCGCCGAAAAAAAATAAATTTTGCCTCTCTCTCTCTCTCTCTCTATATATATATATATATATATATATATATATATATATATACACACGCTTGCAACTGTTATTTTCGAAGATAGAGAAAATATTTATTCGAGTTTTTTTACCAACAATCGCAAATAATTATTTTTAAAAAAAGATAAAAAAATAAAATTTTTTTTTTGAAATTTCACTCATAAATACAGTGATAATTCAGTTTTTGAAGATAGAGAATAATATTTATAGAGTTTTAGATTCAATAAAGCGCGATAAACAGAAAAAAATTAAAGAAAAAGAAGTTGATCTATATATTCAAGTCTCAAATTATAGAGATAGAGAAAATTCGAAAATATTAGCAGCTATATTTTATTCATTATTTTTAATTGTTTTTAACAGTTATACCCTAATATAGTTATTTGGAAATAATATGCCATTGCGTGATAAGTTTCGGCGTTTTTATTTATTCCTCTCACACCTTTTCAGTAAGATTTTTTAAAATGATGGCATTCGAAAAGCAATTTGAAAAACAAAGAAATGTATGTTTGCCCAAAGGAGATTAATTTATTTATTCTTTATTTTTTTATATACATTATAATAATTGTAACAAATAATAATAGTCTTAGCAAACACTTGGGTTCAATGCCGATACCGCTAATCTTTGCCAACACATTCCCGTATCCCTAAGATCCGATTTAATACAATCCTCCCAACTACGCTCGGACTTACCTCTTTGAAGCCTACCCGTCACTCCAGCCTGTATTAACTTTTTAGGAATAAGTTCTTCACTCACCCTAAAAACTTTGCGTGCCGCTGTAATTCTGCGTTGTGTAACCTTCTAAATTCTAGTGTTCTCATCACTCTTCCGAGTAAATATTTTACATGGAATTTAGTTCTTGAAAACCGTGAGCCGTTATTCACCCTTCAAAGTAAGCAGCTCTAAGAATTGTAGAATAACAAAAAATAGTATGGTAGATTCTAACCTTCAGGTTTATTGATAGAAGCCAAGAACTATGTAGTTTTGCTACAGAATAATAACACACGTTTCTCGCATTTAACCGCGAATTTATTTTTTTTTTTTTATCATAGATACTTAATACCTATATTTATCCACATGTTCAATCATATATCCTGATTTATCATTAAGACTATCACCGTTTTTATTAGTATTCATGTATGTCACATTATCCTTATTATTTTGTTTATACTCGTGTAAACAATACTATAAAAAATTAGTAAATCTTATGCGAAAGTAACAACTATGGTACACGCAACTCACAGCGTTCAATAACTTCCTTACTTGAAATAACTTTACGTTTACTATCAAAAGTGGGTTTATCTAAGATACAGCTTTCTATGCCTAATTTCGCGGGTTCATATCCAACAGACAGTCATAGGATTTTTTACGGATATTAAAAAAACCTTGGTTATCATAACATTCCTTCGGGGGAATATGAAATGATGTCCGAGCCTATTGGAAGTCAGGTACTAGTTAAAGATTCCCACCCTGATTAAACCTGGCAAAATTTAGGACTCCCACTGTGTCACAGTAGCATGGTGACATTAAATGTAAAGACAAACATCTGTCAAAATTAAAATTCTATTTACTTTTTATAGAAACACCTTGAAATAATCTCAAAGTTTAAGTTTTTAATTAAAACGAATACTTGAGTTTTTTTCCACTCCATTTTCATTTCCATAATGTATATATTTTATTAATCTTGAGTTTTTCAATGGTACTTTACATGAATATTCTTATAACAGATAGTGTTTTTATCCTCAGAAATTACATAATTCTCCTTTCTTTTCCTTTGGGTAATTATTCAAATTCTTTCACAGCTTATATTTACGCATTAATTATAGCACTAACAATTGAAAATGGTAAAAAAAAAAGACTTTTTTTTCGAGGAAGGAATTTAAATAATGTTTTGTTAAAGAACCGTCAGCTATTTAAATGAAAGTTAATCCTAACTGGTATTAAAAATCATTAATTGATGTATTAAGTTTAATCAAAATCGTTGAAACCAGTTTTTTTAGGATATTGTAAAAAATTTGTGAATAAAAAGTTGCCGTAACATCTATGGCTCATGCCTCTACAAAAATTTGAAATTTTATTCCAAACGACCATTTGTTTTTCAGTTAGACTTGCCACTTACGTAAATTGACTGTTTGTACTCAGGGTACACTATAAAGTGTAATTCAATTAAAAACTCGTGTTCTTAAAATTTCACGTAATACTTTCACTTAAGATACATTCCGATTATTTAAAGTAAAGAAAGTTAAAGTAGGCTGACTCTAGCGCCCTCATTCAGTCTCCACTGACATATACATATGACTAGTGGCGCAGCTCAATGAGTGGCGCTGGGATCTCCTAGATTATGCCTTGACATCGACTAGTGACTTTCATCATATTTCATATTTGAAATTAAATTTTTGGGAATTCCTTTCCTCTAATTGTTATCGGCACTTATTGTTTTTAATTAATCGATATGATAACCTTGATCATAGTGTACTACAAAGATTATTTTTTTCTTTATGTACTCAAACTGGCAGGGGGCGCTTAACTAGAATAGGTCAATGTTCCTAGATAAATAATCTTCAATTATTTATTGATGTTGACACATTAATACCAGTATTATCCTCTTCTTTCTTTATTAATGATACAGTAATATTATATAATATATTTATGGTTACGAGATAATCGATCATTAGAATTAGGTAATATAGAATTAGGTTGTTGCTTTTGATTACTTTACACTGTAAGGTAATAAAAAGCTACAACCTAATCATAAACTTTAATGAACATTACTGTAAGGCTTACAGTAATATTCATTAAAGTTTGATTTTTTTTAATGATTATGTATCTATAAAGGCAGTGAGTATCGATTTAAATGATTTAAGTAAAATAAACAGGAGTGGACAAACAAACAACCTAGAAATGGGTAGTGCGCTGAGAAAGAAGAAACAGTAGTGGATTTCACGGGAGCAAAGAAAATAAAAAGTGCATCCCAAAATTGACCAACAAAAATTTAAACATTCATATATTTATGATGGCTAATTTAAAAAAATATAACTTATAATAAATAATTGTTAGTATTAATACTAGTCTGTTAATGTGATATATTCAATTTAGCATAATTAAAGTTGAAAATTACGTAAACCTTCCCTTCGTCCCTTCCAAAACCTAATTCCTATTTAAAAAAATTTCCAAGAAGTAATTAATCCGCCATTAAAAAAAAAAAAAAAAAAAGGAAAAAAAATTGCTCCGGATTTGGAGATGTGAACATACTGACACCATGTTCTGCACGACAGTTATTAAGGAAACATTAGACAATTTTATCTTTACCATAGTTATGAATACATTTTTATATTTAATGAACCAAAATATTTTATTTTACACAAAGATATGGAAGCATCGTCAATAATAATATCAATTGAGCGGAACCCATGATATGTAATAAGCAGTTTATTTTCTGTGATTGCTAACGCCATTTTGATTTTGTTCAGTATTCTAAGATATCTTTTTTTTCGACTTGCAACTGACAACTGTCACTAGTCCTAGATCCATAATGGGAAATATAATCAAACTCAATTCGATTCTGAAGGTCTATTTTAAGACATATAAATATAAGCTGAAAACAATACAATTTAAAATTTGAGCTACATAAAGATACCTGGTATTCGTAGCTCACTTCGCGCTGGCTAAACGGTAACTTGAAGGACTCTTTCAAACCAATTTTGCTTTCACACACTTATGCAGGATTGCTACTTAACAACAAAACCTTTATCGCACAAATTAGCCGCGACATACCCGAAAACCGGAGGTTTATGGTTGGTTCTGAGGCTTTCAAACCTCTTGACTCTGCTATCAACTCCAAGATGCTATTAAAATTATGATGATAAAAAAAACAGGGTAAACATTCTGTTATTAAAAAATTATGTAACTTTTACATTAAATTATCACAGTACAAACCAATGCTTGGGGTATAATACTCAGAAAATATGCACTATGACTAAATTAAATGTTTCCAGTTAAATATGAAATTTTAAAAATTAATGTTAAAATCCATTTCAACTTAAATTGTGGATAGGTCTAGATAGGGTACTGAGGATTTACAAATAATTATCATTTGAGGCGCAATGTAACACTCTAACAATGAATCGATCATAAAATGATTAAATATAAACTTTATGTTTAATGAAAAGGTTTGTTAAATACCTTCATCCAGTAGCGGTAACTTAACGTAATTATTCTTCAAATTCTGAAATTATTGAGAAAAAAATACAGATTTGTCAGCTATTTTTGAACATTAATAAGGAATCCAGTGTTGCCAATAATTTCAAATCGCAAAAAAAATGTAAGACACCTGATAGTTTAAGAACTGGCTTTCTTATATTAAAAAAAAAAAAATAAATAAATAAAATAAATAAATAAAATAAAAGTGAGATTTGCTTATTATCCATAGTTTAATAAAAAAAAAGTCTTACCTTAAATATTATTAAAACAATATTATTTCATTATATAGTTAAATGAGCATTCACCTTTTATTATGAACTTTTTTTTTTTTAAATATAGGGATATAATCAATATAGGGATTCGTAGATTACGGAATATAACGTAAACAGGGATTCTGCATTAATAATTTGAAGAAAAATATGTTTTTTTCAGGACATATTTCAACTATTATTAAATCATATATATATATATATTTTTTTTTAATACAAAATATGTTAATTTCATTCATTGCCCTCCTCAAGTTGTCACAAGCACCTTTCCTTATCAGTCGATAGTATCGAAGGGAGGTTATGATGTTGTGTAGGTTTCCTACTATGAATTATTTGCAAAGAAGCGAGTGGCAAGGTCCATCGTTAAAGAGTTTTAAGAGGAATAAAATATCCTGAAGGTCCATCAAATGATTCCAGATGTTGATGTATTTATAAGTAACTATACCATAGTTGATCCGGACGTTTATCAACTGTGGGTTGATGGTTGTACTTGTGAGTAACAATTTTTCAACCTATAAATAGCTCCTTCATTTTGTGAACACGAGTGATTACTGCTTAAATTTCATATCAGTTTTAATAAACTCAATTTGTTTTTGCTCAATTTGTTATAGCTGAGGATGCTGTTGAAAATGTTCATAGACATGTAATAAGATATGCTGAAAATACTCTAGAACTTGTGAAAAGTGATGTATGTGACCATTATAGAACCTACAACTTACTTGAAAAACTACTGCATAATCCACCAAAACTTGCAGAACAGTTAAATTTCCAAATTGAACCTCTTACTAGGCAGTTGTTAATCGAAAAGTATGATTCTAAACTTTCTTGATTTAAAAACAAATTCATAATTTGTATTGTTCTAATCAAAATGTTTAGCTGACTGTATGAATATGTAATAAGGGATGATAAAGTTTATGTGGCAGTCAATAAATTATTTTATAAAAAGTGTAAAAGTTTTATACTATTTTGAAAATTGCTTACTGACCGCCACTTGAACAATGTAAATTAAAAAATAAAATATGCCTTTGGTATTTAAAAATGAACGAAAATATAAAATAATTCTACATGCTAAGTTGATTTATATTTAGGGGCTTACAGTTTGTTTACTTGTAATATTTATACAATAATTGAAAATTATTTTAATAAAAAACAATTTTAATTTCTATTAAAAATGTCTTCAGTTGATTTGAAGCTTCCATTATTTTTTTTTCATTTCAAAGGTGAGGTGCCATTTCAAGTGATGTCCACTGAAAAATGAGTTTTAGAGGCTTGTCTTTTCCTTTTTTTTTTTTTTTTTTTCATTTGTAAATTTTTCTTTGAATATCCATGATTCAGTATATTAAAACAATGGTTTAAAAAACAAGTTATTTTTATTAAATCTTAATATGGAATCATATTTTTAAGCTTAAATCATTTTATCTGAAACAAATTCCATGATTTTATTATACTTTTTATCTTACCCTCCCATGTTTACTTAATATCAAATGAGTACTTGATAACATCTATGTTATGCTTACATATCAATAGTATATGTCTCATTAGCAAAGTTATTTCCTTTATTTTTTGCTGAATTTTGTTATTTATTATTGTTCTAATAATTTTTCCTAATTGTTAATAAATAATCTGTATATTTCCTAGAACCTTAAATAATTTTATGGCAGTATGATACATTTATTTTGACATGATGAAATTATATTAAACATATATTTTGATCTTGGTTCTAAAAGATATTTGAAAAAATATTATTGCTTGTAGGTACTATGAATTTGACGATATTGTTATCAGAGAACTCCTTGGTAGAAAATTATCTTCCAGATATCGTAAAGATTTAGACGAAGTTAGTGAAAAAACTGGAATTTCTCTTAAATCATGCAGGTTTGAGTTGCTAGAGCTATGATATTTTAATTTATTATTGAATGATATTTATAAATGCTATTTTATGTTCTATAGGAGACAGTTTGATAATGTAAAGAGGATTTTTAAAGTCGTAGAAGATCTTCAAGGATCAGTAATTCAAAACATCAAGAATCTTTTCCTTCTGTCTGAAGATCTTGCAAAGTATGTTTTGTATAATCTTTAATTATTTCTTATTTTTTTCATACTGTTTCCATTTATAATAACAAGCAATACAGGTAAACTTTAACAGATACAGTATTGGTATAGGTAATAACCCTAAAATATAAATAATCTCATCAAAACATTACTTTTAATAAGGTTTCTTAAAAACTGTGTTCCTCACTCCAAAAAAGGAATCTTAATGTGAGGACATTTTTTAAGAAACTGTATTAAAAGTACTGTTTTGACGTGGTTGTTTATGTTTTTAGGGTTATTACCAAGCATAATACTTGAGTAATTTAATGATTTATTTCCTAATTTTTCTTCTTTTAAACATGGTAATTTTGACAGCAAACTTATTTTTCTACCTTCACTAGAACCAGAGATATTAAATTAAATATATATTTATCGCACACAAACTTTCCCATTTTTTTGAGTGACTTCTGGGCAGCGTTGGCCTCTAATATTTTGCCGAGTCCAATTGTTTAATGTCTTGTTTTACCTTTAAAAAATCATCAAAATCGGTGAGGCACATTCCACATTCACACGATCTTCTCCTTGTGAGTAGTAGTCAGTTCTTACAGTTGTGTAAAAACTGAATTATGTGATGTTTAAGTTTAGTATATCAAATTGTGTTGTACTTCTTCTCTGTCAAATGAGTTAATCTACTTTTTATTATCATTTAAGTTAAACATTTGTATTTTTAGATAATATTATTTTAAGGGATTAATTAAGAAATGATTATAAAAAAATCCATTTTTTTTTTGTCTCCTGTTAAGACGCTATGGAGCTGTGGTATTCATGGCTTGCCTTCGACTGGAGACAGGAAAGAAGAAACTGCAATATCTTAGCTTTAACGATTTTTACGAATGTGCCCTCGCTGTTATGCACCACTGGACCTATCCAACGGGATCTTCAGACCATGATGATATGGACCTAGATCGAGAATTTCTTCTAGATCTGAGGGAAATAAGATCACTATTAGAAAAGGAAAAGGAATTTAAACAGTAAGTAACCAGTTTACTTCTTATTGATGATTGTATAGTATTCTCAGTAAGTTTTATGAAGCATTATTGAAATTGTTTTTATTACATTCTAGCCTTGTTTGTGCTAAGTTAAAGCCCGAACTTCTAGATAAGGCATATCAAGAATTGGAAACAAACTTTCGAAGTTATGCAAGATCAATTATAAGCATTGGGTGCAGCTTGCACAGATCAAGAGAAATAAAGTAAAATATTTTCCTTTGTTTTCAAATATTACATAATTAATATGTTGACATGTCAAATGTTTTAATTATTCTTACAATAGGTGTTTGTTCTTGGACCTGTATGAAAAATGTATTGAGCCTTGGCGACAGATATCTTGGACACCTCATGATCTCACTATATTCCTATCATCATTTAAAAACTCTGCTCTTCAGTTGGACTGTTTCAGGTAATTCAATGTTGTTTTAGTTTTTGTGGAAGTGCTTTTCATTATTTACAAATAATTTAGTGCGTAATTGAAAAACATTATGGCATTAAATTAAGAATATCCTTTTATTTAGTTATGCAAAAATATGATTAAAAAAAAATCCTTTTAAGTAGTTATTTTATTTTATTTTTTTAAATAATTAGTTGTTCTTACTTTTCTGTATTCTAATTTTTGTCTTATTCCTCTATCTTTGAGCGGATGCTTTAGGGATGTTTTTTTTTTTTTTGTTTTTTGGTTATCCAGGGCAGTAATATTTCTTTTAAGTCTTCCTTTGAAGCCTCTCAAAATTCGACTGCGTCTTAATCTGTATATTGTCCTTTTTCTTAGTTTTGGAAGCATGACCCTAATAGTTATAATTACTTAAATAATTTTTTGAGAGGAAAGTAGAGTGACAGACAAATTTTTTTCTTAACAGAAAATTGGTTTTTTCTTATGCCGAAGACTGTGTAATCGTATTGGAAGATTTTCCTAATGATATGACTGACCATAGGGTAATTGATGTAAATATATAATGATCGGAGCTCATAGGTGACTATATAATTTCTGATAAATATAATAAGGTTGAATATGAGTTAATCTTCCCCATATTTTTTAAAATTGTTTATTAAGTGCTTGTTTTTCATCCTCTAAATGTTCATCTATTTTCAATACTAAGACATAATTGGTCATTTATGGTCGGTATGTAATCATGATTTCTCTGCCATCAAACTTTGTCGTCTTCTACCTCCAAGTTTCTGGTCTGGACTTATAGGACACACTTGTCCATTCCATCTCCACTTTTTCTCTGGCTTCTTTATCTCTGGTGCTTGGGTCTACCATCTCTTGGGCACAATCAAAAAATTTCTTGTAGCTAGGAAGCCTCTCCTTTCTTCCAGTGTCCCTCGTGAGCTACACTTTTAGGATGGTCAATAAGAAAACCATCTTTGCCTCCACCTCAGCCACCCTTGGTGTGTCTTTGATCTTCTCCATTAAGTGTTTGAACCAGGCCCAACAACATTCTGGTGTATTTCCCACTTGTCTGGTGAGGTCATTTGTAATATATCATCTTCTGGGGCCCACCTCCAAATGGCTTCTTAAGTCGATCTTTGACTACGACCTGTGGCGTCTCTTCATCAGCTTGAGTCATATTTAATATACCTCTGTGCATTTGGCATACTAATGCCGCTCTCTCACCTCTCTTTATAAAATGATTCAACTCTCCTATCTCTCCATCAAACCTTTCCAGGTCCGAAATAGCTTTTCTTTTCTTTTTTATTATAATCCGTTATACAACAATGCATCCTAATTTAGCTTACATATAAAATATTGAACACCATTGAGGATTATTGATAAAACGTAATACGATTAAGGCAAATACTGTCCATCTCTCTTAACTGAGATTTACAACTATATTCAAATAAATTCATCAAGTAAAGATTAGGTTACTTTTTTTTTCTATGCCGTCATTATGTCGTACATGAAGTAAATGTAACATACTCATACAGTATACAATGTCATGATACATGTAGAGACACTACATGGCAACACTCCAATAAATAGTTTACATCCAAAGGTCTTGAAATGTAATGAAAATTAATTTTCATGGAATAATGCTGGGATGAGTAGTTTCATAATAATAACAAAAAGTACAATATGAATTGATTGATTGAAGATTGAGGCAATCTTGTTTTCAGATGCCTCTTAGAATTAACATAAATTTAAAATATGAATACTTCAACTGTTTGTGTTTAAATATAATGATAGTCTGGTTTTAAATTTTTATTTTTTTTTTATTTAGGGAGTTGGATACACGTCATGCCTGGGAGCGATTTATGACTGTTATATCTACATGCCTCCTTCGTATGTATCATTCATAACCACCGGGTATTGTATTATGTAACACTTGATTGAAAATAGCTCAATATTGTTAGAGTTTTATAAATTTTATTTATATTTTTATTTTATCTTGCAATAATGTAAATATATTTAATGTTTAATTTTATAAATTTGAGGTTGTGTGGTTTGAATTTGATTATACAACATATTAGTCATCCTGAAACATGTGTGATTGTAATTTTAGCCTAGTTACTTTTGTATTAAGTTAGTATTTATACTTTTAATAAATAAATATTAATAAATAATAAGCATTAATATTAATAAATAATAAACAGGTTTGATTGTTGTCAAATATCTAATACACGTTTATACATCTGTAAAGGTTTTTTATTGAATTTTTAAAAGAATTTTTTACCTTTTTAAGTATATTTAACCTGACACTGATATTTTTTAATGGTGTTGTAGTAATTTTTTTCAAAGATGTTTGTGAAAAAAATACATTAAACTTGAAGCCACATTTTTTTAAATATTTTTTTTTCACTTAAACTACCCAAATAGTTGCCTCCAAAAAATTTGTTTAATGCTATACTCTTAGACTTAGATGATAGTGTTAATTTATTATAAAGAATTTTATTATTAATTTAGTTAAAATATTGAATATCATTGTACGCTTGCAAATTATTTTCAATTGGATGGCAGCAGACGTGATGTGAGACTCTGTTTGTCCTAACCTTTCAATACAGCTGAATTAATATGAAAGTCAAATATTATATTTCTTAATTGAATGAACAAAACAATCTGATCATTATGCCATAAAAAGTGAGTTATCAAAGATTTGCTTCCCCTAACTTTTCTTCAAATCATCGATAAAAAACTCACATAATAGACCAGATTGACAGTTAAGAACTGCTGTTTTAAAAAAGCTATGAACATCAACTCTTAAATAAGCAGTAAAAGGCATATTATTACAAATATGTCTGATTAGAATTTATGACTGTCTAGTACTAATTAATCCACTAAAAAAATTTCTGTGGTAAGCTTTTAGCGTACTCTCAAAACTCAAACATAATTCAGACTTTTTAGTTTATTAAGAATAATTATCTACTATACTAAAAAAAATTTGTTGTAAGTTAGATTACTAACAGAACATAAAATTCTATCAAATTTTTGGTATCGCCATTTTATCATCTGTGTGCTTCTATTCTATTCTATTGTAACTATAGTACCACATGTCACAAGGAATATATAGAAGAACAGTTGTAAACCATCTAAGCAGTCCAATTTTCGGAACGAGTATAAGTGAAAACGAGACCTTAAATTAAGTTTGCAAGATCCAAGAACGCCATATCAGATTTATTATTAAATATGAGTAATAACTATTTTTACATAGAACTACATTCAAATTGAGTTCTACTGAATATAATGAAATCAACAGTTTTTTATGTTATATTATGTATTATTTTCTGAATGAATTAGTATATCTTATACAGTTATCACAAAAAAGACAAAGTTTTTTTTCTAAACTACAATTAGAATTATAAGCTCTTGCATATTAACTTGGCATGGATAATTATTTTAAGGTATCTAATACATTAAGAAGGGGATTTTAAATAAATTCTTCTCATCTCCTTGAAGATACCAATTTTGAATAATGGCATTTTATTGATTTATTTGGGTATAGTAGTCATTCAGGAAATAATTTGATATCCTGAATTGATTATGATTGTTTTGATGAAGTCGGAAGTTTTTAATAAACATGAAAAAATAAAAATACCAGACATTTCGATTTGTTAAGAGTACAACCCTTTGAGTGAGCTCACCAAATAAATTACCTCTTACAAGACAAATGTGTCTCTTTAATCGTTTAATGTGGAAACTATATGGAAACATCTGCAAAATATTAGGAGCTAATGCTCCCCAGGAGTCGCATAAAAAAATCGGAAGTAAAAAAACACATTTTATTTAATATCTCTGGTTCTAATGGAGGTAGGCAAATGATTTTGGTGTCTTACCCTCTTTTGAAGGAGAATAATAAATGAATCCTAAAAACATAAATAATCTTGTGAAAACATTACTTTTAATAAGGTTTCTCAAAAACTGTGTTCAAATTAAGATTCCTTTTTAGGAGTGAGGAACAAAGGTGTATGAAACCATATTAAAAGTACTTAAACTCGCAATATCGATGTAAAATTTAATGGGCTTTGATATCATTTAGGTTTCATTCGGATTAAAATGGTCTGACAGGGCTTAAATGCCGATATTTTAAATTTCTTTCCTCTAAAGTACCTTTAATTTTGTAGATTCTATAAAAATAACTATATTATCTTGTAATTATTGATAATTAAGAGCTAAATATGCAAGTTGAGCGAATTTGATAAATAACTAAAGGAGAAAACTGAAAAAATATTTTTTTATTGCAATTTTTTGTTTTTGAACGTAAGAATAGTAATATAGACGTATAATATACCGTTGGAAAGAGAAAGATTTTAGAAAAAATATTATCTCATACACAAGCTGGTAAAAGTTAATAAAGATTGATATAAAGCCGATAAAACTAACTGATTGTTTTAGATAACAATATAATAGAGTTTTTAATAAAACACATGTTTCTATAGAAATTCAATCTAATTAATTCTTTAATAGTTTCACTAATTTTTATCTCTAACTGTATTTCAACAACGGAGGTAAGTGAAAGTCGTGTGTTGCCCGCACCAGATTTTTTGTTTTATTCTAGCCTAAAATAAACAGAAAAAAAAGAAAGAATAAAAAGTCTTCCAAATTTGATATTGTGGCCAGTTAAGGATTAATGGCTTATTTTTAGAGATATTAAATAAAATGTGTTTTTCGTACACAAACTTTCCGATTTTTTTTACATGACTCCTGGGGAGTCGTATATATGACTCCATTATATTTTGCAGATGCTAATCGTTTAATATCTATTTTCACCTTATAAAATTCATCAAAATCGGTAAGACACGTTTGAGGTCCTCTTGTTAGTTAAATATGTATTCCTGGGAATCAAATTCCATTTTCCTAATGAAAGATAATAATAAAATAAAATATATAACATTTTTCTGCAAGACATGAATATACCAAATGCTAGCTTGATTTAACTAGAAAGGTCGCACATAAGGCTACTTTCGTGGTGCTCGGCAGTAATAACAAGAGAAATCTGAGCCTTACTGAGATATTAAATTTTACTAGTTACCTGTAACTAATTTATTTATTTATGACGCCTCTACCCTAGTGGGTCATTGGCGTTCACACTTACATTTGATACTCTTGTAACTAATTAAATGGTATTTTCACTTATGAATACCGATACTGATAATCTTTAATAATGAATCAATATGGGCCAATCCATTTGAAATCCTTTAATTTATGTCATTTTTCATATTTTGTCAAAGCCGATTTTTTTTACCTTCACTTTGTTAAACTTTGTGCTTGTTAAACTTAATTCTGTAAACAGTTTTATACTTTCACTTACTATATATAGTAAGGGGAAGTATTGCGATCGTGAAAATTTTCGAATTCCAGTTTTCAACGGAAATACACGTTTTAGGGTCCCCTGAGTCCAAATAACCAAGTCCCGCAAAAAGGTCTGTGTGTGTGTGTGTGTGTGTGTGTGTGTGTGTGTGTCTGTATGGGGTAACTCCCGGACGGAAACGGTAAGTCCTATGAAACTGAAATTTCATATTTAAGACAACTATACGCCCGAGACGTGACAAAACTTTTTTAATCAAAATGAGCTTACCAGAAGAGGCACTTTATACTATGTATTTTGCACCTTTTTTCGATTTTCTCGAAAACGGTTACGACGATTTTGATTAAACTCGCTATATGGATGTAAAATTTAATGGGCTTTAATATCATGTAGGTTTTATTTGGATAAAAATGGTCTGACAGGGCTTAAATGCCGATATTTTAAATTTTCTTTCCCTAAAGTACCTTTAATTTTGTAGATTCATTAATAATAACTAGATTATCTTGTTAACGCTGATGAAAAACAGGTAAATATATAAATTGAATAAATTCGATACCCAACTAAAGGAGAAAAGAGAAAAAATATTTTTTTAATGCAATTTTTCGTTTTTGAACATAAGAGCAGTAATATACAAGTATGATATACCGTTGGAAAGCTAAAGATTTTAGAAAAAATATTATCTCATACACAAGCTTTTAGAAGTTAATGGAGAATGATGAAAAGAAGATAAAACTAACTGATTATTTAAGATAATAATATAATAGATTTTTTAATAAAACACATGTTTTCTATATAAATTCAATTTGATTAATTCCTTAATAATTTCACGTATTTTTGTCTCTAACTGTATTTGAAAATTCTTTCATTGGTTTTAAAAATGGAGGTAAGTGAAAGTCGTGTGTTGCCCGCACCAGATTTTTTTTTTTCTGCCCAATACTTTTAGTGGTACAGCCGTTTTAGGCCAGCTTCGCGACTGAAAACATGTGAAAACCTCTCTAAATCTGGTAATTTTATAGATATCAAATCAAAACAAAAGGGATCACTTGTAGCTGGGTGGCTAGCGTAACAGCCTCCCATGCCAAAGGTCACGGGTTCAAATCCGCAGGTGGTCCTAGGATTTTTTAATGGGAGTAAAAAATCCTTAGTTACGCCGTCCTTCGGAGGGGACGTTAAAAGGTGGTCCCGAGCCTGTGCGATGTCAGGTACTCGTTAAAGATCCCTATCCTAATAAAACCTGGATAGGCAAAATTTAGGACTCCCACTGTAGCATCGTCCGATTAGCCATAGTAGCATAAAGTGACGTTAAATAAATAAATAAAAAATAAAATCAAAACAAAAACGAACAATAATATAAGGGTACGCTTTGTATTTTTTGCCCCCCACAACTCATTATATAAATTGTGAAGAAAGTTGTTAACAGTGGACTTATGCAGCGGAAAACATTTTTATATCCCATAAACTCATCCTATCGATGGCTAATCTGTATTAGTTTCATAATTTTTCACCCAGTCATCACATTTTGGTGATATTTCTGTGTACGATAAACATCGAGAAAAATGAGTTTTTGCCAATTCTGAAAATTCATATACAAAAAAGGACTATGTTCTCAAGATCTAAATTTTTACAGGAAGTAAGATTATGACTAAGCTATAAAAGACAAAATAATTAAAAGCCATTTTTCCTTTATATTATTTTATCTCCTTAAAAGTCTCGTTTTTTATTCCTTTTCGATCATTTTTTTAACAACTTTCTTCTCTATTCAGGTAATGGAGTTGTAGGGACTAAAAATACAAAGCATATCCTTATCTTATTGTTATTTTTTATTTTGATTTGATATCTACAAAATTACAAGAGTTAGAATGATTTTCCCAACACATGTTTTCAGCCTCGAAGCTGACTTAAAACGGTTGCAACTCTAAAAATCTGGTGCGGGCAATACACGACTTTCACTCACCTCCATTTTAAAAATCAATGAAAGAATTTTCAAATACAGTTAGAGATAAAAATACGTGAAACTATTAAGGAATTAATTAAATTGAATTTATATATAAACATGTGTTTTATTAAAAAATCTATTATATTATTATCTAAAATAATCAGTTAGTTTTATGTTCATTTCATTACTCTCTATTAACTGTTAAAAGCTTGATGAAAGTATGAGATAATATTTTTTCTAAAATCTTTAGCTTTCCAACGGTATATCATACATGTATATTACTGCTCTTATGTTGGAAAACGAAAAATTGCATTAAAAAAATATTTTTTCTGTTTTCTCCTTTAGTTGGGTATCGAATTTATTCAATTTATATATTTACCTGTTTTTCATCAGGGTTAACAAGATAATATAGTTATTTTTATTGAATCTACAAAACTAAAGGTACTTTAGAGGAAGAAAATTTAAAATATCGGCATTTAAGCCCTGTCAGACTATTTTAATCAGAATAAAACCTACATGATATTAAAGCCCATTAAATTCTACATCGATATAGCGAGTTTAATCAAAATCGTCGGAACCGTTTTCGATAAAATCGAAAAAAGGTGCAAAATGCATGGTATAAAGTGCCTCTTCTGGTAAGTTCATTTTGATGAAAAAAGTTTTGTCACGTCTCGGGTGTATAGTTGTCTTAAATATGAAATTTCAGTTTCATAGGACTTACCGTTTCCGCCCGGGAGTTACCATACACCCAGACACACACACACACACAGACCTTTTTTGCGGGACTTGGTTATTTGGACTCAGGGGACCCTAAAACGTGTATTTCCGTTGAAAACTGGAATTCGAAAATTTTTACGATCGCAATACTTTCCCTTACTACATATATTAAGTGAAAGTAAAAGTATTGGTTAGAAAAAAAAATTATTTACGGTTTTATATTCACAAAAAAATATAGAATAAGTGCTCAAAAAATCAAAAATATCGAGCGGCAAGGTCTGGACGATTTGGAATGAATATGTACCCCATTGGTAGTTGATGGACCTGAGATTTCTTTAGGCGGCACTGTTCAGAAGAAATTTTTTTGTCAATATTAGCTCTGGAATGTTTATTCTAATTAATTATTTACTTTCTGAAGCCCTACTATTAAATAGTTAATATTATACTGTCCATTAGAACTGTAATTATGAAACAATTAATGCTGGCTTATATAAGATTGTTGGATCACCGTTCATCAGAACACTTTCTTGACTCCCTGCAGTGAACAATATGATTTCGTTAAGTAGGTAGCTTCTATGCTTCCTCTTTGGTGAAACCAGGGATGACATTGTTTTGTCATAGCAAAAAAAAAAAAAAAAATTAGAAATCGACACCTTCGGTTAATGCTTGACTGCAAATGAAATAGAGTCAGCTGAAGAACTAAATAGAACATGTATACAAACGAACTGGAACGCTTTTGGTCTCCCTATGAAGGGATTATTCGTCTATAAACACTAAAAACGACAAGAAAATCTTCTATGGATTGTATTTTTTTAAATACACCATAAATCAAATAATAATCTAGGATTAGATTGAGAATTCTCATAACTAGAAAGCCTAGAAGCTTAGTTATCAGCGATTCCATGAACAAAAAGAGAAACTGCATTTACTATCTAGGCATGTAAGGAGTTTTATACAGGCAGTATTTTAACAAAAACTTAAAATATAAAGAAGAACAAACTGTTTTCATGGTACAAGAATAAAAAATCTGGTGCGGGCAACACACGACTTTCACTTACCTCCATTTTTAAAATCAATGAAAGGATTTTCAAATGCAGTTAGAGATAAAAATGCGTGAAACTATTAAAGAATTAATTAAATTGAATTTCTATAGAAACATGTGTTTTATTAAAAAATCTATAATATTATCATCTAAAATAATCAGTTAGTTTTATCTGCTTTTTATCACTCTCTATTAACTTTTAAAAGTTTGTGTATGGGGTAATATTTTTCCTAAAATCTTTAGCTTTCCAACAGTATATCATGCATGTATATTACTGTTCTTATATTCAAAAACAACATAACATAACTCCTTTCCAAATGTTTTTTCAGGAAAACGTAAAAAAACAGATGTGTATTATTTATTTATTTTTCTCATTCATCAGCTATATTTTTCTTTATAAAAATTAGGAATTTAGACTAATCATGAAAACTACACACTATTCGGTTTACTTCCTTTAAGACAAAAAATCGACTCAATTTTTACGCATTTTTTGGCATGTACCCTTCATGTTATAAGTATATGAAAATATGCATTCTCTGGTGTTGATTGTAGCCATTTTGTACTCCTTCTTGGCTAGGATTTGGTTTATAGGATCTCAATAGATCTCAACATACGATCGTGTTTTAAAAAAATGTTTAGTTTCAACAAAAAATACATAGACTCTTCTGAAATGAGGAAGATACTATATTATTGGATAATTCAGCATCTGGATCCAGGGATTTAATCGATCTGAATAAAACAGACACCTCTTCTCACTCAATGTATATTTCGAAAACCTTAATTGGTTTTCAAAATCTGAAAGTTCTGTTCAACACTCTCGGTTTAGCATTCATTAAATCATATAAAATGGTTTCTTAACTAAATATGGATAAACAATTCTTTTAAAACCTCAGGAAACTAGAATATAAATTTCTCAAAATAAACCTGATTTATAATAATTAACCTTTTTCTGATAAACACTGAAATTAATCCTAATAAGATTTTTCAAGAAAGTACATATATACAATTATCATTATATAATCAATTCGGCATTGTATACACTTTGGCCAAGACTTGTGTTAAAACTACATACACTGGCGGACAAAATTAAAGCAACACTAAAATATTTATTGAAATCGCTCTCTTTGTTTATCTAGTTATTATTACGTTCAGTAATTAGAAGAAAGTAAAGTAAACTCTTTCTTTAAAAAAAAAAATGCTCTTGAACCATTCGTACTTCATTGCCATACAAATCTAACAGTGAATCAAAGAAAAGTGACTTGTGTAGAGGACATGTGCTGTGACTTCACAAGAAGGCTTTAGTCTGGGGCAGATTATGTTTCGGCTTGGGCATTATTTCCAGTATGTTCCAGACACAAGGAGTCTGGAGATTAATTTTGTTTTTATCAGATTGAAGTTTATCTGCCAACAATGGTTGTGTAAGTATTTTATTTTCAAGGTTTTTCTTTAATTTTGTCCACAAGAACACTGGGCGACAAAATTTAGGAACTAGAAATATGTATTCAGAAGTATTCATGCTAATGTATAGTGCTTCAAGGTGTTTATCCTGATTTAATTAATTAAATGGAATTTGTGAAATAACATAATATATTCCTTATTAATAAAGAATTAATAGTAAATAGTACCCATTTTAAATTTACATGTATATCGTTACTTGGAACCCTCACACTAGACTGACAAGAAACAGCTCGCAGATATCGTTTATTACAACATGTACTTGACAAACGTTCAAAACTTCCCACCTAGTACAAAAAACTAATTTACATTACCATACTTAGGCCTATTCGGAACTGTGGGGATCCACCAAGCCAAAGAAAATCCTCCGAAAGATCCTAAATGCCCCTTACTTTGTCACCAACAAAATAATGCATAAAGACCTGAATATCCCATTAGTTGCAGACTTGGCCCGAATTAGATATACTTCCTTTCTCTCCAAATTACCATCCACCCAAACCCACTTGTCCGCAATTTCTCATCTCCTTCTATTCCTGATCATCCTCCGAGGTGGCTGAAAAGCCGATGGCCTCGAGACCTACTTATCTGAATAATCTTTGAAGTGCTACCACTGGGTAGATTCTTCTCACGCCTATCATGTCCATATCTCAATGTTTACATTTACTTGATGTATTTTTTTTTGTTAATACAGTTGTAAATATCTCTATAATAAAAAAATTAAAAAAAAAACATTATCTATATCAAAGTCGATTCTCAGAGTCTGGTCCTAACATATACCATCATGGATTATCTTAAACCATTTATTTTAATGGCGGTCAGTAAATCATGTATTCATTATTTTAATAACAATTGGTTACTGATGCGACTGAAAATTAAGACGATGATTTGCAATATCCATTAAAAAAAAATTTCAGTTATTTTTTAATCAACCAATTTACTTGATTATTACTTTAAATTACATATGTATGACATATAAAGTAAGAATATATATAAATTATTGCGAACGTGAAAAGTTTCGAAAGGAAATACACGTTTTAGAGTCTCCTGAGTCCAAATAACCAAGTCACGCTATGTGTTAAGATTGCACATTAACAAAAATTCGTACGAACTATGATTTCATTATTTGTGAAAGTCGTGTGTCGTGCTTTCAAAAGTTTTTTCATTGAATTCAGGTTGTTCACTACGCTAATATGACTTATTCGTTTTACGTTATGGAGAGAAATGTTTTAGTAGGCCTGAATGGGTAAGTGGAATTAAATTAAATACAAACTTAGTACTTTTTGGAAAGAACTTCAAATTTCAGAGTCGCTTTTGATGAATTTTGTGTTTAGAAAAAATCAGATGAGGGTTTTATATATACTTTTTTAATTTAGAGGATCCGTGCCATGGTCCTGAATGGGGAAAAAGTTTACGCACAAAATTTGTTGAGAACCATTGACCTGCAGTTTATTCTTATAAACTCTCCTCCACCCTTCATTTTCTATTAAATACCTGTATCCATACCCAAGGACTGGTCCCCCTTTGTTTAAAGCTCTTAACAATACTATGCTATTTGACAAATTTTCCCCTTTATTAATCGACTGAAATCGGTGAGTGCAAAGTTTAATTAAAATGAATCATTTAGGCTAACATTGTCATCTCCTAGGTGATCTTGCATCTATATTGTCGAAACTTCTCAAGCGATCAATCATATCTGAAATCTGTCAAATGGATTATCTGGAATGGATGATAATCAGGAGAAAAATGAGAAGAAAGATCGGAACTAGTAGAAAGCTGATATCGGGAGGAGGGGTGCATCGGAGCCGAAGATGAAGACACAATGGGTCGGATCCGATGGTGGGGTCTGGGCGAGATATATATAATGTCATTGTCTTCATATCTTCCATCAGTCTGATCATGGGGCACAAGTGTCACACCTCTAGGGTACCGGCAGGTCTGTCCGTTCGGGAGTGCTCGGGCAAGTTGTTTCTGTGTGCGGCAATCGTGCTGTCTTCTCTTCACGTCTCATCGGCTGAGGGAATCAGAAAATGGCGTAATGCTCTTCTATCCTCGTAATCTTATAACATCCATGAGGCCTTTATTTTAATTTGGTCGTATATGTTTCAGCAAGCGATTTCAAAAGGTGCTCTCTCAGTGACCCGAAACTGGACGATTGCATATTACAAGCCGCGAAAGAAGTTATGCCAAAGCTAATCAAAGGTAAGGGCTATTCTTTAACGTATACTTTATATTTGGATAACGGTTCAATGAGAGAATAATATTAATTTTATCATTAAACAAATGCAACCTAATGCCTTGAGTTTCAAAAAAGCAGAACAAAATTAATTTGTCAAAGTTTTGGCCATTTATGCATCATCTGAACTAACAAAGGTATTATATCACCATAACCATTTAAAATAGACTATCCAAGAAGAGAACCTAAAACTATCTAGACATAGACTATAAAACTATATAGAAGTTGAAAATTGGTGTAAATGCAGATAAAACGAAGGTAATAGTGTACTCATTTCAAAAAGTAAAAAAAAACAAAAAAAAAACTGCCGTTTAAATTTAAAATAAACAACTGCGAAATGAAACTATCTACACATATAGCTAATATCGGAGTTAACTTTGACAGACATTTAATGTTTTCGGTACACTTTAGTAAAACAATTAAGATAGTGAGGCAAAAATTAGGCCAACTTAATCATTTAATTAATTATTAAAATCTGTCTCTTCGACTGAAGATATCAATATATAAGAACATTATAGACCCTATTATATGGTGCATCACTCTTTGTGCATGTTGCTTAGTCGACCGAAAACTGTTTATAATGATGGAGTTTTTGTTGACCGTTGAGAAATTAAATGAGGTAGATGGTTGGGGGTGTGGTCATAGAATAGAGACACACATTTAAAACAAGTGCTATTTTAATTATGTGCCGACGTTCCGGCCTACATTGTGGGCCTTCATCAGGGTTAACCCTGAGACATTTGGACATTTACACCAATTTTCAACTTCTATATAGTTTTATAGTCTATGTCTAGATAGTTTTAGGTTCTCTACTTGGATAGTCTATTTTAAATGGTTGGTAAATGGAAAACTGTTTAGAATTGTTTCAAAATGGCGTACTTCGGAAATTTTTAAAGGAGTAGAGTGATAATAAACCTAATGGAGGGTAGAGAGAAGGAGACACTTAAAAGGTATAGATTCGATTTTCAGCTATTGAAGAGTTTGTTACTGTTCAGATTTCTTTCTTATGCATCTCGAGTTAACAAACATTCAATGAGTGAAATTCAATTATGAACTAAATTATCGATTTGCTAAGCTCTTTCTTAGCATGATCTACACCAGTACACCTGGGGCTCCGCAGACGATGTCCAAAGGGTCCGCGAGATGTCATTTGGGAAGTTATTTCAAATTATCTTAATGTAAAATGTTTGTGAAGCTCTTGCTTTTAATAAGAATCACACTCTCTACACGGACAAATTTAACATTCTAAGTGATATAATTGCTTGTGTTTACAGACAGAGGCCTGTTACTGCACAATCACAACTTTAGAATTTGTCATTTTCTAACATTTCGAAATAAATTAGCTTGAAGAACAAATTTATCTTTGAATAAATAACTTCTTGTAGCTTTTTAAATTTTAGGTTATTATTTTTAACGCCATTTTATGCTATCGAGACTATCAGATGGTATTCAAGTAGAAGTCATAAATTTGGCCTATTCAGTTTTAATTAGGATAGGATCTTTAACTAGTTCCTGACTTTGGAGAGGCTCTAGTCCCCCGTTTTACGTTAACTCTTAAGGACTGCATAACAAAAGATTTATCCATTCCCTTTAAAAATTGCTTGGACTATCTGGCATGATCAGCATAAAATTTTAGTCATTAAATCAATGCGGATTGAAGTAAACTTCTAGAGCCTGATTATTTTTTCTTCATTTTCATTTCTACAACTAGGCCATTCCTAGAACATGCAGTTTAGGTGTAGCTATTTTGCACGCAATGTACGTGATACGGTGTAGTCTATATATTAAAGTCCTGGGTCCTCGCCATTGAAATATTTTTATGAAGGGGTCCGCGAAAATGTTGGTAGGGAACCACTCATCTATAGTAACTCCTGCTCTCTACCTTCCTAGTTACCTCTTACAGTATAAACAAGGCCTTAATAATCAACAACAATATAATCATAGAGATACAGGTTTTTTTAAAAATAATTCGTTCAATGTTACACATCGTTTTTTCAAATGGTTTTTCAAGATTATAATGGACGTTTCAGGAAGCAAGGATTTAGGTCTGGTAAGTCTGGATCCTATGTCGATGGGCAACTTCAGCCTCGGCGCGGCTAAGGGTCCAATCACACTCAAGGTAGACCTTTCTGCCGCACAGCTCTCCGGCCATTCGGCATTCAATCTTCAATCCGTCAAGTAATCTATTCTTATTATATTATAATATACCCTTACAACCACAAATACGATTTTAATCGTAAAATATTCTTGTTAACCATGAGCTTTCATTGGCGAAAAGAGATTATGTTGTCTTTTACACATATTAGTAATGTATTAAAAGCAAGCTATAATGACACCCTTGTAAATCCCTTCCTATAATTTCTTCCCTTCCATTTTTTTAGATACGATAGAGAAACGTTCAAGATGGAGATGAAGGGCCTGCACAAGGAGATCCAACTGACCGGAGGATGCGCTACAAAAGGAAAGCTCTTCAGGGTGCCCATCAACAGCAAGGGCAATCTACTGTTTACTCTCAGTAAGTGAACCTTATATATATAAATGAATAATAAGAGTAATATTATATATATATATATATATATATATATATATATATATATATATATATATATATATAATTGCTATGTCTTTAACCGGCTGCTTTTCTAAGGCAGCGGTAACTTTAAATCAGTAATTAATCTATTTAATTTAATTATATATTATACCTTTCGGAACCATCGGATTTCCTTTCCAAAGGTTTCGTATTTATCAATTCCAATGAGTGGCATGCAGGGGAAGATCAAATTACTGACAGATTTAAATTAGAGCAATTATTATTAAATATAACTATAACATAGATTTCAAGCTTACACTCTATTTACACAATTTCCAGACCTATGATTGAGAATACTGAGGGGTTCGTGGTTATTATCTTTGCCATACAATATAACATTAAAAGATTACCTTAAAAACACAGCTACCGAAGATGGTGGGATTGGTCACTACTAAGTTTCGTACCCCAGCGACTCGGCTCTGCTCTCTGGTCTCCGACGGACTTCTTTTCGACCTCTGACTCTTTCGTGGCTCGACTCAACTGCTGTTCTCGATGGTAGTACCCGTCTTGTCTCTCACTCCACTTCCACTGCCTCTTCTTGTGGATCGCACACCCTCGTCACTTCTATCCCCTCTTCTTTTCCAAAAAAGTCCCATATTTTGGAATTTGCCGATCTTTTATCGAACAAAGGAAGGCAGGGCTGATATGGGAGTGCCCAGTCCAGTCTTTGTCCAGCCTAGCGGCTGGGGTCTAGAATATTCTTGGGGTATCACGCTGTCCATGGGAAATCTCATGGGGGGAATGTCCAATCCTTTTAACTTTTACCGACAAAGGGTTATAAACCTTTACTTGACTAATTTCAAACTTATTTAATACTGAACTTATTCCCTTAGTATTCTCAATACATAACAATATATATTATATATATATATATATATATATATATATATATATATATATGTTTGTATCACGCCATTTAACTTTTGTCACATTTACTTGTTGTACCTTGAAGTACAGTTGTAAATTTCAATAAATGATGTTAAAAAAAAAAAAAAAAAAAAAAAAAATATATATATATATATATATATATATATATATATATATATATATATATATAAATGAATCGCCTTTTCCCTTTGTCATCGCATCACACGTGAACGGCTTGACCGATTTTGCTTAGTTTTAGTTATGACAGGACATTGCCTGTCGGGTCAGCTAGTATCTTATAAAATTTCGATCATATTAGTTCATTAGTTATCACGTATTCCAGATGAATTCCAGCGAGGATCAGTCTTGATCTAAACAGATTCAAATCTTGTTTATGATTAAAATAAACTCAAAAAAATCATCTTTACCTTTCCACGTAAACCCGTGACTTCCAGGCGTACAGTTTCCTTTAGTAGTATGTGGCTCATTTCTATCCTCTTTATAGTATACCATTCTAACAAGTCACTTGCATATTATATATCTATATTGTCTGGAACGTAGGTACAACATTAAAACAAGGGATCAGTTGTAGCTGGGTGGCTAGCGTAACAGCATCCCATGCTAAAGGTCACGGGTTCAAATCCGCAGTTGGTCCTAGGATTTTTTAATGGGAGTAAAAAATCCTTAGTTACGCCGTCCTTCGGAGGGAACGTTAAAAGGTGATCCCGAGCCTATGCAATGTCTGGTGCTCGTTAAAGATCCCTATCCTGATAAAACCTGGATAGGCAAAATTTAGGACGCCCACTGTAGCATCGTCCGATTAGCCAAAGCAGCAAAAAGTGACGTTAAATAAATAAACAAACAAACAAACATTAAAACAAGAAACGGGGGTTGCCAGTTGTATGGTGGCTAACATATCAGCCTATCATGCTATTCGAACTCGTCAGATGACCTTAGGATTTTTATTTAAAGATATTAAAAAATCCCTGGTTATGTCAGCCTACGGAGGAAACGTAAAATAGTGCTTAGGTACTCATTCAAATCTCAGTGAAAATCGACAAAACAAAGAATAATTATAATTAATATGGTATACTAGATATGAAAATATATAGAATGATTAAATACTTTACGATAAGATTCAACTATATCTACCCCACACCAGCTGAAATTTTTGTTGTTTAAATTGACTTACCAATGAATTATGATGAACTTGGATATTGCTGTTAGTAATAATCAATATATACAAATCGGGCTACAAAATTTTAAAACTCGCTTTATGATATTTGCAACATCACAACAGGTAGGCATATTGGAACTTTTGTCTGAGTGAAGAAGAAACGATGTTATCTAGGATTTTCCCCAGACTACCATTTTCCCTGACCAAAGTACAAATTTCCTGGCTTTTTCCTGACTTTTTCATATGTTTTTAAAATCCCTGACTTTCCCCCTGTGTTCCCGATTTTCCACACACTGGTAGTATAAAATGTACGATAAACGAATACAGAAATTCGCTAGTACTTAATTTCAATAAGCGACTTGGAACCTGAATACAAAACTGAAACAAAAAATGTTCTGTACATTATGTAGTAGCACTTATTGGAGAAACGATCAACCTTCCAAATATCTACGATAGGTCCATTTACGGGATATGGCGTTTACTAATAGTCGATATTGGAAACTCCAGAATGAACTAAATGTATGTAGTGGATTGAAAAAAATCCAGATACCGATCCTTCGATAACGAGCCACCTGGATATTGCCATAGGGGCTTCGTACAGAGTTTTTATTAATGTTCAAAGTAATGCATATTTTCTCAACATGTTTATTATGTCAGTACATCATGTTTACTAGCACACATTTAGTAAAAATTACATGATCACACATATTCAACTAACTTGAATGGTTTGTGCCCAGTGCTGACAACAATATCTACCCAAAATACTTCAAGGGTCTGAATCCTACTTACACACCTCTATGAATCCTAGATAGTCAGATTTGAGGTATTGCATGAGAAATCCTTACACCCACTTACATCCTACTTACACATTGCTTATTAATATCATATTTATTTGATTTTTATTCCTACTAAAATCCTAAAACACTTGAAATGTTCCATTCTACTTGAGCTTCGGATACTTTGTCAAGTAGAGTAGTTTAACATACTATTTTTTCAGGTCATATCTTGAGTACAAAATTTATATTGCGATTAAAGTTAAAATATTATATTGACCTCAAAACAAACTTTAAATATTAAGTTTACTAGAGTATTTGATATTCTTGTCAATAACAATTAATATTTACTACGGATTGAGCGCTAGTAAATCGTATTCTTTTTTTCAAAATGTATTAATTCGTATAAAAAATAAAATATCGGATAAATATTTTCATAATTCGTTTAATTATCTCTGACACACACGTGATTGGTGGAGGAAATGATTTATAATGAATAGATTTATGATGATGAGAAATCATTTCATAGATAATATAATCACAGAAATCAAGAACATGCTGCAGTTTTACTGTCTATTGTTTAAGTATCTTTAAAAAAATATGTATTAATTTTCAGAAAATATGGAAGCAACCCATACGGTGAAGTTCAAGCCAAGAAAAGAAAAGGACTTGACATTTATGGACTTGGATATCACATTTAAAATAAATCATGTAGATATGTTCAAGATGGACCTCCATAATCCTCACTCCACGAGAATCGCAGGTATCTATATATTTATTATATTTTTTTATATATTCACCGCATCTTTCCCATTGGTGTAATTTGTCAAATATATAAATACATTTAAAGTATATGCTAGTTATATTTCGAAATAATTGTAATTATAATTGAAATAATATTTTCAAATCTGAAAAAAAATAATATATAACTCGTTAAAAGTTTCCAATTAAGGATGATGTTCGTGGCAGTTGCTAAAGGAGGTAAAAGGGGGGACTCTTCAAAATGCCTTCGAGAGAAAATAAATACAAATATTCTTATTAAAAATTCTACCACCAATACTAAATATCTGTCACTACCAATACACATGGACTTATTTAACATCCAAAATGTCCCTCCTAAAAAGCTCATTAAAGTTCATCTCCCAAAAACTCTCCCTTTCTCCGCCCCCGGTTCTTGTGACTGTTTTAATTAGCAATTCAGAAGAATGGTCAGAGAACAAACCTAAAAGCGCTGCCAATTATGTATTACACAATGGTTATTATTATTTTCAAATAACAATATTAGGGTATAATTTCAATTTTTTTCCTTTATTTTTATAATTTTGTAGCGAATTTCAAAAAAATTGGTTCAGTAGTTTTGGAGAAATGCCGCGGAGGGCGGTCAACGGAGTTTTTTTTTATTCGTTAATAGGGTTCTACGCATCTTGAAACGTAAGCTCTCAAATTTTGAAGGTTTTTGTTTTTGGTCGGTTACAAAGGTTCATTATTGAAAATAAGAGGAGCCAGTGGCTGAGTGGCTAGCGCGCTAGTCTCTCATGCTAAAGGTTGGGAGTCGAATCCCAGTCCTGGCGGAACTTATATAAGGATGTAATTTAATGTCAGCCAAATGGTGGCCACTCACAAAATTCGGAGTAGGGAGTGATGACCATACACTACAAATTGCCTCGAGAAACGTGAGTGTAAGCACTAAGGAGATTGCACCGCGAGGCCCAGGGCTTACAAGGCCAGTCGCGCCACTGGAAGAAGAAGAAGAAGAAGGTCATTTGGACTCAAGGGATTCTAAAACTCGTTTTTTTCCGTTGAAAACTTAAATTGGAAAATGTTTACGGTCTCAATACTTCCCCATACTATATATTTCATATATAGGTATGTGAAAGTAAACACTAATAGTACCATTATTTCAATACTTTTACTAGAAAATGGTGTAACCAATGAGACCCCTATCCAAGCCAGTTGTAATTTATTGCCAAATAATATATTAAATCCTCATGCTTCTTTTTCCGGAAAAAGTCCCGTGCTACCAAAAAAAAAAAATAGAAATGCTTTTGGATTCGCTTTGAAATTTTCTCAATGAGCTCTTAACTTAATAATAATAATATTCTTTGTCCATAAATTATCACTTTAGTGCTTATATGAGTTATATGTTACAACAGTAGTGTAGGAAAGAAAGGTAGAAGGTTTAACGCTTTTAGTAACTTCAATTAAGGCAACCGTCTTATCATATTACTAACGATTATTTTTAATGAAGCAAGTATTTAGTATGTCTTGTATTTTTTTTAAACTAGCTCTTATCTATTTAATTTTTCTTCGATGGTCATATTATTACTTCCCTTCTATCTCCTTGGACCTGCCATTATATTATAATAATAATTAGCTAGCATTAAAATCAGTATATTAACAAAATAATTTTTAATACTCGAAATGAATCCTTTAATGACGTTTTAATCCTTTCTTATATAAAAGGCGCTGCATTGAACAAACTCTTGAACGACAACTGGAAGGCGATCCTCAACGCTTTCACACCTTCGATGGAAGGAGTTGTCCAGCAGAGGTTCACCGAAGCCTTCAGTCCACTCTTCCAGAACCTTCCATACGAAGAGATACTACCTCCTCATTAAGCCAAATCTAATTATTTATATAACATTTATTTATATTGTTGTCAACGTTCCAGATGATTTAAATATTTCCTTTGTTAATAAATAAATTTGATTTTCTCTGTTTTAATTTCCTGTTATGGATCGTCAGCACTTTACTCTCCCTTCCGATAAGATATTTTGCTCTTATATAGAAAAATTCACGAGCTCAAAGAATTCAGTTAATAAGTTTAATGGTTATTAAAGTATATATTTCCATGTTGTTTTTTTTTTAGATCAAGATTACGTTTTAAAACAAATAGACGAATTTAAATATAATATTATATAGTGAATATATAATTCTGAGAATAATTACATTGTGTGCTTTATTCTATTTAAATCACAGACAATTCATAGAATGTACTTTAAAGTCTAATTTCAGTTTTTAAAAACGCTGCAAATTATTACACAATGGTCTATTATTTCCTTCTTCTTCTTCTTTATCTTCCTCCTATGTGCCTTTACTAGCGTGGAGGGGCCTCGATCCAACGTTGCCAAGCTTCACGATTTCTGCAGAGTTGTTTAAGTTCCTGCAATCTTTTCCCTCCGATCTTCTGGATATATCCGTCATACAAAATCCTAGGCCTTCCGCGCGGCCGTTTTCCAGTGGGTCGAGCTTCCAACACTTTTCTGGGTTCGCGGTCCTCATTCATTCGACAAACATGGCCGAACCATTTTAGCTGTCGCTTCTCGAGGATGGTTTTCAGCGCAGGAATTTTCAGCTCCGCTCTAATTCCTTCATTTCTTACGCGGTCTCTTCTCGTTTTTCCTGCGACCCTACGTAAATACCTCATTTCAGCTGCAGTAATTCGGCTTATTTGTTTGTCCAGCATTACCCAGCTCTCGCTCCCGTAGGTAAGAGTGGGGAGGTATATAGATTTGTAAATGTGGAGCTTCGTCTCTAGCCCCACATCTCGATGACCAACAATACTATTGCATATACTGTAATAGATTTGATTTGCTTTAGCAATCCTGTTAGCAATTTCGTAATCTATTTTTCCCTGCCTATTTATATTGCAGCCTAAGTAGAGAAAGTTTTCAACTACTTCGAGAGCCTCGCCGTTACAAATCACCTCCACAGTCTCCTCCTCATCTCGGGACAGGACCAGTATCTTGCTCTTGGAGACATTTATGGTCATTCCCTTTCGCTGAAGTTCTTCCTGCCATTCTATTAGAGCTTGCTGTAATTTGTCTTTCGTATCGCAAATAAGGACGATATCATCAGCGTATAACAGTGACTGGCTCAGTATCGTCCTCATGTTCCACTTACCAAGCACTGTTCGGGCAGTTCGCCTTTTACAAATTTTATGGATCTCATCCATAAACACCGTAAACAGAAGCGGGCTCAGACTGTCTCCCTGCTTTACTCCTCTATCAATGGGAAAAGGTGCAGATTCTGTTCCATTAATCCGTACCACTCCTTTAGAATCAGTGTATACAGATTCTATGGCGGAAATAAGATCTATTGGTACATTTTTCGCTGCAAGGGCGTTCCATATTTCTTGACGAGGGACCGAGTCGAAAGCAGCCTTAAGGTCCAGGAATGCGAAATATGTGCTTCTATCTCTGTCCCATGATTTTTCTAATATATTTCTTATGACAAAGATTTATCCTGGTTCTGCCTGCCAGGGCGAAAACCTGCTTGCTCCTCTTCCAGTTGTTCCTCCACAATTCGTCGTAGCCTTTTCTCCAGAATGTGCGTGTACATTTTGTATGCCACGGATAGGAGGCTAATTGGTCTATAATTAGCACATTCCGTTTGACTCCCTTTTTTGTGAATAGGAATAATCACACTGTACTCCCAATCTATTATTTCCAAATAACTATATTAGGATATAACTGTTTATATAGCTGTTGATAGGCATTTATATATGTGACTATATCGGGATAATTATGAAAAGTGAAATTATGAAAAGAAAAATAATACAAAGGAAAACGGCATATCACCATTGCTAATTTCAAAACTATCTCTGCTAGTTCTGAACCAATTTCAATGATTCTTTTTTCATTTTGAAGGCATTTTAATTCTCTATTAATTTATTTATTTATGAATTAGAACAAATCGATTTTTTATTTAATTCGTTTTTGGGTTTTACGTCAAATTTTTAGGAGAGGGGATTTATTTTGGACGATTACAAACGTTCATTATTAAAAATAATAAACCGAAAGCCTTTGTACTTGACTTGACTATTTCTTTTTCATTTCTTTCGATTTTCATTCATATAAATCAAATAAAATTTTCTGATTTCCAAACACCTTACATTTATTCTCTGTCATCAATAATATACGAGTTATCAGAGAATCACATCTTGTGGCTTGACCAAATATGATTTTTTTTTCTTTCTCTTCGTTCTTCGTGGTGTTTTGATTTCGAAAATCTTTTCAATTTTCCTCTACCTCCAATAATAGCCTATCATAATTTGTGACTTGAATTTCTAGATCAATATAATATAATCAATATTCTAAAACTCTATAAATATTTTTCTCTATCTATTAAAATAACTGAGTTATGGGGGCATTTATGGAAAAACAATTATTTTTTTCTTTTCTTTTTTCTCTTTTTTATAATTATTCGCGTTTTTTTTTTTTCTTAGTTAAAACACACAATGTTTTTCTCTATCCTTATAAATAACTGAGTTATTGAATTAAATCACTTTTAATCGGCCGCGATTTAAAAAATAACCAGCTGATATAAAAGTTTAGGTGTTAGGATCATCGTTGCAAGCCCTAGTATTTTTGTGGCGAATTTAAAAAAAATTGGTCCAGTAGTTTCGGATGGCGCACAAACGACTTTTTTTAAAATATTTTTTATTAAGGGAGGAGGGGGTTTGATTACAAAGGTTCATTTTTGAAAATAATTAACCAAAAACTCAATGTACCTGGGTAATTCAGTCAATTGAAAACAACATAATGAATTCAACAAACGTATACAAAAATAACAAATGTAAAAGCGATGGCACCAGCGACTGAGTTCCGTTTTTATAACCACTTATAATTCTTTTTGCGCTGGAAAAGTTAAGAAATATTTCAGACCAATTATAGTTGTGTACTGTAATAAAATTCATTATTAAAAGTTATTATGATCAGTTCTGAGGATAATCTATAAAAATGGTTACCCAAATTATTCATAATAAGGAAATAAAATGATTTTAGAACAAAATAAAACAGCCATTACTGATGCTCCCAGCTGATTCCTTTGTGGCTCGTTTCTAAAGCTAACGGTTACCGGAGTGCTCATTGTACACCTTTGATGGACTACACCTTCATTCCATTATCTAGGTCTCCATGAGGGAGTAATTACATTAGAGTAGAACAATACGTAGCTCGAACAAGAACCATTGAACCGTTGGTGGGTGTTATATTTGCATACTCTACAACCGTTACAGCAAATTACGTTTTTTACATATATTTTCAAAGATGACGTCGAATCCATTCAATCATTGGTAATCAAATTGATGATTTAAATAAATAAGTAATTTACAACCATTATTTAACACTTTGATTTTAACTTTTCTGTGATTAAAGTCTCTCTTCTCTATCTCTCTTTCTCTCTTCTCTATCTCTCTCTCTCTCTCTCTATATATATATATATATATATATATATATATATATATATATAGAGAGAGAGATATATATATATATATATATATATATATATATATATATATATATATATAAAAAAGAAAGTTCCATTTCACTGACTTTTGTGGTCATCGCACTATCTCAAAAATGACTATGGTTGTGAAGTTGAATTTTTTTCTGGAGGTCCATTCTATCGTTGTGCTATAAAATTGGGTTTGGGAAAATTCGCCCTCCAAGTGGTTAAAAAAAATATTTTTTTAAAACGTAAAATACAATTGGTTTTCTAATAACTCAAAAACTATACGCATCCAACAAAAACTATAAGTACTCATTTGAATTAAAAACATACATCTAGCCAACTGGAAGCAAAACCGTCTTAATCTGATCAGTACATATAACAAATACATTTATGTATATTTCGTTTCATAGCCATGTTTCGTGTGTAGGTTTCTATCCAGTCCATATGTTTCATTGATGTTGTTTTTTTTTAAATGATCAAAGGGTTGAATAACGTTTGAAAAAAATTTAGAATTTTTTTCTGAATCCTAAGAAAATAAATGCGAGCTTATTCAGTTGGAAGGGTAGACCCCCAAGCGGAAAAAAAACATTTATGTTACAAAGAAGTTGCGATGGTATAAAATGATAGTGTTTTAAAGCAATAAGTCAGTATTAGATAATCACGTGTATGGCTACTTGCTACTGGTATGTTATTGTAGATTAAACTGAATAAAATTAATATCTGACAATCAACAATAATCATTTATTGGTCGTACATAGTTAAAACTTTAACTCACTGCTATCTCAGATATATTTTTATTGTATGACCTCACCTAACACAGTTAATATAAAAAACTTACTTAATTCACAGTAATTTAAAAAAAATGAAATAGTCGCGTGCAAAGCTGCGAGGTACACCTTGTATATATATATATATATAATTATAACGTGATTTTGGTTTTCCGCTAACTCCTTCTAAACCACAAGACGGATTTTGATTCGGTTTTCATTATCATTTAGGACATTTTTTCTTGAAGGTTTATAAGTAAAATACATTGCAATTTACATTTCCTTTAAACGGGAAAAATAAATTTTTTTGTAACCAGGTCATCAAAAATGTATTTCTATGATATAAGTAGTAATATAGACGTATAATATACCTTTGGAAAGCGCAAGATTTTAGAAAAGTTAGTATGCAATAAAATGAACCTTACAAGTTAATGTTAAGTAGATGTAAGCTCATAAACTTATGATCATATGTTATTGGGAAAGAGGGAGGTTATCACCGTCTTACAGGTTCGTGCAAGTTATATTTTTCCCTTTCCTGGGAATGAGTTTAGAAACAATATTACGTACCAAATCTAAGTTATAGACTATAAACTAACATTGTTATTAATTATTTCAAATTTATTACTATTTCATTAAAACCGATGTTTCACTGTAAACTAAATGGGATTCCTATGTAAACTTAATTTAACTTTTAAAATGTAATTTAAATAGTTTATTAGAACTATGAAACAGTAATAAATCGAATAGGATAGCAACCTTTGTCATTTCTATAGTTTTTTAATACATACATAGCAGTCAAGTTTTCTTTATATGGAAAAATTAATTTTTCCGTCATCGAAACTTCACTAACAAACAAATGGATGAGGAAGATGGTTGGGGGTGCGGTCATAAATTAAAAACACACAATTAAAAATAAGCGTTATTTTAATTATGTGCCGACGTTTCGCCCTACAATGTGGGCCTTCATCAGGGCTAAAAGAAACAAGATAACAACCAATGTAATTATAGACTTAATAATGCGTTAGGTTATAATAATAATATGACAGTAATAAATTATGGGAACATAAATAATATTAAATGTAAAATGATAATAAGATGACAATTATAAAGTATGGAAATAAGGTGACAGTTATAAAGTATGGAAATAAACAAAATTAAGATGATAGTTATAAAGTTTGGAAGTAAACATAATTGAGATGATAATATTGTAATGAGAATATATAAAGAGAGACTAAGTAAATGAAAAAAATGATAAAGGAAAAATATGTGAACAATTAAAATTTTAAATATTAACAATTTTGAGTTGATATATGACGGTAATAATTAAAAACATAGTTAAGAGTATAGGTAATATATAAAAAAAGAATATAGTCATTACAAAAGAGAAACAGTATGAATAAAAAATTTAAATTTTAAAATAATGTAATATTAAACTAATAATTATATGTCAGGATATGTAATGGAGAAAGATATGAGTATGGAAAGGGGGAGAAAGAAATGGGCGATGAAAAAAGACCCTTATCAATAAGAAAGTATTTTTTACGTAAGTATTTTTTCTTATTGATAAGGGTCTTTTTTCATCGCCCATTTCTTTCTCCCCCTTTCCATACTCATATCTTTCTCCTTTACATATCCTGACATATAATTATTAGTTTAATATTACATTATTTTAAAATTTAAATTTTTTATTCATACTGTTTCTCTTTTGTAATGACTATATTTTTTTATATATCACCTATACTCTTAACTATGTTTTTAATATATTACCGTCATATATCAACTCAAAATTGTTTATTTAAAATTTTAATTGTTCACATATTTTTCCTTTATCATTTTTCATTTACTTAGTCTCTCTTTATATATTCTCATTACAATATTATCATCTCAATTATGTTTACTTCCAAACTTTATAACTATCATCTTAATTTTGTTTATTTCCATACTTTATAACTGTCACCTTATTTCCATACTTTATAATTGTCATCTTATTATCATTTTACATTTAATATTATTTATGTTCCCATAATTTATTACTGTCATATTATTATTATAACCTAACGCATTATTAAGTCTATAATTACATTGGTTGTTATCTTGTTTCTTTTAGCCCTGATGAAGGCCCACATTGTAGGCGAAACGTCGGCACATAATTAAAATAACGCTTATTTTTAATTGTGTGTTTTTAATTTATGACCGCACCCCCAACCATCTTCCTCATCCATTTGTTTGTTAGTGAAGTTTCGATGACGGAAAAATTAATTTTTCCATATAAAGAAAACTTGACTGCTATGTATGTATTAAAAAACTATAGAAATGACAAAGGTTGCTATCCTATTCGATTTATTACTGTTTCATAGTTCTAATAAACTATTTAAATTACATTTTAAAAGTTAAATTAAGTTTACATAGGAATCCCATTTAGTTTACAGTGAAACATCGGTTTTAATTTCTCATCTAATTTCTCTACGGTCAACAAAACTCCATCATTAACAAACAAATGGATTTAATTTTTATGATTTATTGACTACTTTACGTTTCTAACTTCTGTTGATGATTAAATATAATAATGAATAGAAGTTATAAAATAAACTAAATCGTCCAAAGCAATAAACTCTACATTTGTCAGACAGAGGTTTTTTAAACATAAATGAGACACCTCATTCTAATTTCATCCGAGCAAAGCAGGGGCGGGTAAGCTAGTATGCAATAAAGGGAAGCACTGGGATCGGGAAAAGTTTTGAATACAAGTTTTCGAATAAATACACACTATATGGTCTCTTTAATTCAAATTACCAAGTCTCACGAAATGGTCTGTGTCTGGATTATTATGAGGTTAGTCTAGCCCAAAAACAAAATGTTAGAAACTAAAATTTCATTTTTAAGATAAGTATGTGCACGGATGTTACAGGAACTTATCATCTTAATGGAATCAGAAGTGGCAATTTAAATAATAAATTTTACATTTTTCTTCTATAACAGCTCCAGTTATTTTTTACACTTACCAAATTAACATATGATTAAATATTTGCGAACAAGTGTCGAATTGTTGGCATTTTTTCCTCTAAAGTAACTTTAATTCATTTGAAATACTTCATCCTTTTCCTTGTTAGTGTTAGTGAGAAATGTATAAAATGAACTTTGAAAGAATTTGATAATCAACAATGTTTTGAAACGTAATAGTTTTAGAAAAAATATCAGTAACAAATCAAGTTCTAGATAGAGACATTATTTGTATTTTATTTTATTTGTAACTGTCATTAATAATTTCTTTATTCAAATTATTTCTTGAAATAGATGTTTACATTGAAACTAAATGGAATTTCATTGTGGATGTAATTAGTTGACCGATGAGAATTACTGGAAGGAATTAGTCTAGGTGGTGGTCATTAAATGAAACAACTAAATAGTTTCACCTATTTATTGTTTGCCAACGTTTTGACCCCCCTTTGTGGGTCAACAATCATGATGATGACCCACAAAGGGGGTCGAAACGTTGGCAAACAATAAATAGGTGAAACTATTTAGTTGTTTCATTTAATGAACGCCACCCGGACTAATTCCTTCCAGTAAATGGAATTTCTATTGTGTGTTCTACTAGACTTGTTTTGTTTGTTTATTCCTTTAATGTCACCTTATGCTGCTGTGGCTAATCAGATGATGCTGCAGTGGGAGTGTTTAATTTTGTCTATTCAGGTTTAATCAGGAAAGGAATCTTTAAGGAGTACCTGACATCACAGAGGCTCAGGACCATCATTTTACATCTTTGAAGCCATACCCTAGGGTATCGAGGAATGTGGAGCCACTACAACACAGATTACCCAGCAATAGATTCAGATTATTACACATGTAGATCAAGTTATACATTTTACCGATATTTATTATAATATTCTGCTATGCAGTACTTGTTGATATTGTTGAGCTGCACTCAAGAAAGATATAAAATAGTTATCTATATAATGAAACAATGAAAGATATTTTATTAATATTTATAGAAATTGTTAATAAAACATAATAATAAAAACTCACAAACACATAGGCCACACAGGTCCGAGGAAAAAAATAAGAGTCCTTAATTGAATGATTAGCAATAAAACAATTCTTATTATTATTCAATAAGATTAATCTTTAGTAAAAAATTATTTATGTAGGATAGAAGATTTTTTATTAAAATAATATGAAAAATATTTCAATAAATACGTTTTATTCATTACAAAATTTTATAAAAATAACAAAAGATAATAAAACAATCATATCATGAAAATACATAAACTATTTTATTGTTGATGTAATTAGTTGACCGTTGAGAATTACTGGAAGGAATTAGTCCGGGTGGCGGTCATTAAATGAAACAACTAAATAGTTTCAACTATTTTATTGTTTGCCAACGTTTCGACCCCCTTTGTGGGAAACTGTTCCCATTCTCCCACCATGCGCCCTGATGATGACCCACAAAGGGGGTCGAAACGTTGGCAAACAATAAAATAGTTGAAACTATTTAGTTGTTTCATTTAATGACCGCCACCCGGACTAATTCCTTCCAATAAACTATTTTACTTCAGTTTCCTTGATGTTTTATATTATAGTTCCTGTTTATCAAACAAAGCATGAAATATCAAATTCCCTGTAAAAAAAAATTAATTATTATTAAAATTATCAGTTAATAAACAGTTTGAAGTAACATAATAAGTACTACTTTTTCTTCAATTTTATTTATTTATTATTATTTTTTTAAATTTCTTTGAATTAAAGTAAAGTTTTTGTTTTTTATCAGAGTAAATCATTCTAGATATTAACAATGAATGTTTTGATAAGTTATTAAAAGAAGGCATGAATAAACAAAATATCAATAAAACCTACTGCTATCTTTCAGGAAGAATACGACACTCAAATAGTGATCATTTTGAGTGAACCACAATGAAAATAGTTTGTTTGAAATGTTAATTGTTAAGGAATTTTTCAGTTGTTATTTTGATAATTGATAATGATTTGAATGTTAACATAAAAATCAAAATCTCAATGAAGTATTATGGGAACTGATTTTGAGTCTCTTTGGAGCATTAAAGGAACTGTTTCAAGATTAAACAGCTAATGCCTTTAACAGGTACACATATGGACAATACACACACGCCACATATGGACAATTTTCTACCGAAGTAATTTCAGCCCTGGTGTAAGCATGTAAAACTAATCTATAAAAATTTAATATAATAAATAGTATTTCATTATAAAATATAGTAATTTGTTTAAGATCACTATTTTTCCCCTAGTTTTTATGTTTTATGTTTAAATTTAATAGATCATATTTTAATACTGACTTGAAAAAAGTTGAATAATCCATTTTCCTTTGCCAGTCGGGTGAAGCCAAAATGTTCAGAAGGATTGAGTTCAATGTTCCAAGCTGGTTCCCTTTCGATTCTCACTGGGTTGGCTTTGTAACCAACTGAATTTCCTCTACCATCTATTTCCCAGTTAATAATGTTATCTTCATTCTTCCCGTGCGCTTTGTAGAAAATAGAAGCTAATGTCCTCTCTTTACATAAAAAATGATTTAAAGATAATCTTTGGGAATTTTATGAAAATAATATGAACTATAAAGAAATGAATCAAAACCATCACAGTTCCTCTAATCTACTTTAATAAATAGAATTATCACCTGTTTCAGATATCCACTTATAAACAACACGCCAGGTTCCTGTCTGGGTGACCCAACTCCAAGTAAAAACGGATTCAGGACAATTTTTACGCTTTGCATCAGCCCACCACATTTTTACCTATAACAATAATAAAAACAAAAATAAATTCAGAATGGTGAAAATAAATAGAACTTCATCATTAATGAATTACCTGGGCTTTATCAGATGATCGAAGAGAACATGATTCAGAGAGAAGGACAAGTTTTTCACTTTTAAAAGGATTGTGGCTTTTATTTCCTAAAAGATAATAACAGACTTACAATCAACTAAAAAATAAATCAACATTTCAATTAACTAATATTTCATATTCAATGTAAATTCAACAACGCTCGCTTGATTAGCCACAAAAGCTTAAAGTGACATTAAATGGATAAACAAACAAACCAACAATGAAACTATACAGAACCATAAAAAAGTAATATCAAAAAGGGATTCTTTTTATTAGTTTTTTTTTTTTTTTTCCACTAGGCAAATAGTAATAATGAATATTGACATTAAAAGTAGAAATATAAAATTATAAAAATAACATAAGTACATGTTATATACCTGCTATTTTAACTTTAATAACTTTTAAATTCTAATGATCAATTATTTCATTATTTTGTTATAAAAATCTTCGGTTTATCAATGTTTATGAAATTACTATTTTGAGAATGTATGGCTGAGTGTAGAAATTACCATAGGTAGAAATAATAGGGTGTCATTCGGGCTAAAAATGTTTTAATTTTACCGAAGTTTCAGCTCAAACATGTGACCCATCATCAGGGCATAAGTGAGCCATGTCAATCATAAACTATGAAAAATTTACATAAAATACAAAACCCAATAATGTAATAATAAATACTTGTGAAAACTCGAAAAAATATTTTTCCATATTCAGTAGGAATAAATCCAAATACATCTCCATTATATGATATATTCCAAGCATTTCCATAAATAGGGATAGCATTGCTTTCCCAATTTTTAGATGAGCCCCAGGAAACGAATGGTTGTTCTTTACCATTAAGTACGTTTGAACAATTGATAAATGTGGCCATTCCTTCATACCATTCCTCTGAAAATTAGAAAAAGATCCATAAAAACATTAATAATTTTGTCAGATTTAACTTAACAGCTATTTCACAATAAGTAAATTCACCTGGATAGGTAAATAGATAAGTCACATTCCATTTTCCTCCTTTAACTTCCCAATCCCATGTTACTTTATGAACTGAAGTATCAGTGACAACTATATTTCCATTGTCTTTGGAGTCCCTATTTACATTGTATCTGCATGGAGGATACTAAAAAAAAAAAAAAAAAAATCCAAATGCTCATTATTCCCAGAGGTATAAATACATTTTCAAAGAAATTATTTTATGTAATATAATGAGTTTATGTTTATTTGTTTAATGTCACTTTTATGTTACTATGGCTAATCGGACGATGCTACAGTGGGAGTCCTAAATTTTGCGTATCCAGGTTTTATTAGGATAGGGATCTTTAACGAGTACCTGACATCGCACAGCTCAAGACCACCTTTTAACGTCCCCTCCGAAGGATGGCATAACTAAGGATTTTTTACTCCCATTAAAAAATCCTAGAGTCACCCGCAGGTTTGAACCCGCGACATTTGGCATATAATATAATGATTTGACAGGACAAAATAAATTAAATTCGTCTAAAGAACAATTTAAGTAAATTTTAGTGGAACAAAATCATGATAATTTGGTGGTGGAATCTTGAATTAATGCTTAGCTAAAAGAAATTTTGAAATGGAGCTCTTATTATTATTGGTATTATGATGAGAAAAACTACATTTTTCTAAAGTTTTATTATTTGTACATTATACCTACCTATTACTACCTTCAAAGATCATATACCACAGCAAAAATTCCAACCAGAATTAGTAAAAACTGATATTCAATAATATGAATGATTTTTAAACATAAACATACAATTATCAAGTTTTCTTATTACCTATTAATAACATTAACTTATTAAATTACATAATTTTCTTAATGAATTTAGAATCATATTAGTAAGTGATACCATTTTTTTAATGAATTTTCATTCCTAAACATAGTTAGAATTATTTTTAATTGCTGTAGTAAACAAATAAATACAAATAAAACCTACAAGACATGACTCAACCACTTCTGATAAAGTTGAACTTGTCACTACTAAAATTAATAAAATGGTTGATTTTATAAAATATTTTCACCAAATTGTTTCATCACTGGTTACACTATACATAACTATGACTACAACAGAAAGAATGGATTCCCCATTTCATGTGGATGTTTTATACCTTTATAGGTGCACATCAGATAAAGTATTATCACCACTTCCTATCAATATATTTTGAAGGATAGCTTTTAATAGTTACAGGGGGAAATGAAAAGGTGAAGTGAAAAAGGTGAGTAGGAGTAACTCAAGTATGAAAAATATTTTCAGTGTTCATCCTAAATTGTTTTCAATTATTAAAAAAATATAAATAAAAACTTACTTGTTCTCATATTAGAGTCTAAGATAAATATGATCCTGGTTGTTGTCACTTTATTATAAATAAAAGAAGAAAAAATACACTGAGTTTCAATGGAAACCTTTATTTTAGATTAAATAACATGATTTTTTTTCATTTGAAATCACTTTACGCTACTATGGCTAATCAGACAATGCTAAAGTGGGAGTCCAAAATTTTGCCTCTCCAGGTTTAATTATGATAGGGAGGGATCTTTAACAAATACTTTACAAAGGGTTGGGACCAGCATTTATGTTCCCTCCATAACCAAGGTTTTTTTATTCCCTTTGAAAAATCCTAGGGCTATCTGCTGGGTTTAAACCTGCGACCTTGGGCATAGAAAGCTGTTATACTTACCACTACACCACATGTGACCCCTTAAATAATGTTTATTTCAGGTTCTGTGAGTAATAAGGATTGTACTTTTTTTAGAGTATGGGTTTTCTCCCAAATTTTGGTATCCACTTTATAGAGGCTGGATGATCCTCAGAAGTGTTTTCCTGTCTCAGGATTGGCCCACAACTGATCGTGCTGTATTGACAATTAGAGCTAGCCTTGATAAAAATATTAATAATTTATATTTGTTTAATTTTTGTTACAGATAAGGTTTTAAGATTTGTTATGTTATTTTTTTTAGAGTATTACATCTTCTTGCTATAAAGAAACAAACAAGGTTCCAGCTAGGGTCACGGAAACTCAAGGTAAAGGCTAGGTCAGGGAAAGGGTGGTAAAAGACTATATTTAAGCTGGAGGTGGTATCAGTATATCTATAAGAATTGTTATCTGCAATAATCACTTAATTTTATTGTTTTTTTCAAAACTCTGAGTTACCTTCGACATCTATGAGAGTTAGATTATAAAATCTCTAGCTTTCCAGCAGGATATTGTAAATCTATTATATATAGTTACTATTCTTATTTTGAGAGAAAAATATTTATCAAAAAGAGCACTTAAACTTTCATATAACAATATTGTATTCAATAGAAAAATAATTCTAATTTCTCATTCAGTTAATAATTAAATTTGTTCATATTTTATATTTGCACTCTATTTATAAATAATCCTCTACTTATAACTATTCCTCTATAAGGAGGAAAATACTGACCCAACATTGTGCAATCTATGCAAAGTGGAACAGTTTTGTTATTGGGCTCCATAATCGAATGTAATGGCTGAGCAGAGGCAGAAATCCAAAGAAGGATCACATGCGGGAAAAAAGCAGTAGGAATGCTCAACTCATTACTTTGGAGCAGCAATATATTGATAAAAACGAAGAAGCTGATATACAAAGCTTTGGTAGAGAGCATAATGTTGTATGGTTAGGAGACATGGCCCCTCAGCATAGCCCAGAGAAAAAAATTTCTTTCTGTTGAAATGGATTTTAGGAGGAAAGCAGCAACGATATCGAGAATCGAAAGGATGATATCACTATAAGAGAAGCACTTGAAATAAAGCAAAACATTCTTGAGGTGATGGAAAAAAGGAGGCTAAGGTGGTATGGCCATGTGAAACGAATGACAGACAATCGCTTACCTAAAATAATTATGGATTGGGAGGCAGATGGTAGAAGAAGGAGAGGAAGACCCCAAGTTAGATGGAAGGATAGAGTGGTGGAGAGTATGGCTGGTAGGGGGCTGTCGGAGAAGGACGCGATGGACTGGCAGAGATGGAAAGACCTGCTGGGGCAGGAGTTTCGTTGAGGAAATCTTCAAATTGAAGAAATTCCTGACGAAAAATTTAAAAAATCTATTTATCAATATAAAAAAACGAGGAATAGTAACTGTTTTATAATCCACAAGATTAAAGGTACTTTAGATGAAGTCATATTATCCAATCAGATTAAATCTAATTAATATTAAAGCCCATTTGGTTTTCCATCAATATAGCAAATTTAATTAAAATCTTTTGCCGTTTTTAAGAAAATCGTAAGAAGGGTAAAATATATGCTATAAAGTGGTGTTTCTGGTCCGTCAATTTTGCTAAAAGAAGTTCATGTAACATCACATGCACAGTACAGTTTTTCTTTCCTGTACTATGCATACATAGCAGTCTAATATATTGTTGTGGTTACTAACCTTTAATGAATTTCACAATGATACACTTTAATTTTTGAGTTTATATGTTAATGATTTTGTGAAATAGTATAAGGTAGAAAAATAAATCACAATATCAATAAAGAAGGTAATTTAATAACTCCTTTCATATATAAAATCAATATAATATTAAATATCATTAATAATATTTTAATATCCAATCTTAAAATAATATACAAATATATAAAAAACAATAAAAATTCTAATTAAACAACAACTATAAATAACTTAAATCAGTCAGCTTAATTCTTTCATACCTCATCAAAACTAAAATATACAATTTTGTTTTGTTTAATTAGTTGTAAGAGGCTAGTAATTTAATGGATTCCCATTTTTCAATAACTATTACAGAAAGACTAAGAAATAAAATATTAATCATACAGAAGTGGCTAGATACTAAAAAAATAAATATATAAAAATATTTGTTTAAATATATTATATAAACAAATGGATATTTGAGATCTCACGTTTGATTGTTGATATGAAAACATATTACTTTTAAAGATTAAGATAAGTTATATATAAATACAAATTTAAAGATATAAGAAAATAAATAACTTATTCATTTGATAAACAATCAGAAGACTAGCAATAAAATTAAATATTTTAACGTCAAAAATACAAGAATAGGCAAGAACCTAGTATTGGCACATAGGAATAAGATAAAAATACACTGAAAAATATTCAATAAAGAAAATATCTTTATATAATCTAAACATTATGGAAAATAATTTCCACTACATAAAAAAGATTAAAAGAACATTGATCTAAACTAAAGTAATATAAATAAGATAAAAACCATCACTGGTTGGGTGACCAAATGATTCCCTTTGGTCCAATTGAATAAAACTTTAAGGAACTGCTTTTTGAACTCTTAACATTTGCGAGATAACTAGGTTCCCCTTCTGTCTTAGATCGCATTAACTGTATACTGGTATTTACTTTGGAAAGATTATAAACAGGGGAAACATCAGTTGGTCCACCAGTCTTAGTTTGAAAGTACAAAGGGCGAGTGAACATCACAGTAACTTTAAATGATTCAATACATTTGAAAAGGCGGCTTAATACATGTAGTATATAGGAGTCCATCTTTTTAATACCATCAGTCATCCTATCCTGCCAATAATTGGCAGATATACTGTCAATAATTATTAAACTGACTTCTTTATTTGAAAGAAGAAGTGTTTTAAGTAAATGGAATGTGACATACATAGTTTCACTATTGTAAATATTTAATATTGTCAGACGCTTTAAAGAACTTTCTGTAATCATTTTCACAACTTCCTCTTTATTGGGTAAGGTGACAGTTATATCTTCCAAAAATTCCATCACAAAGTTACCAAATGTCTTGGCATTAAAATGTTGGTCACTGTTTAAATAAATAACACCTGCTTCCAAACCACCCAATTGTATGTCAAGGTAACTTTTGGGCAGAATACATTTCTTTGTAAGTTCTTTCATTAGAAATGTTTTCCCCACACCACTGTCTCCACATATTTCAATTACTTCTTTTACTTCAGGTCCATGAGAAAATAAATTAGGTTCCAAGTTATGCAATGAAGGTCTATCTTGTAGTCTCCCAATCCTCTGTAGAGCATTTTCTGAATACATACGCTGTTCATTGGTCATCTTGTTTTTAATTTAGAAGCCTGAGCAAATAATTGACATTACTGGATTATAAAAAATTATATTCTATTCGATCCTTATAAACAGTTTTCAACTAATATAATATGAACTCCGGACACAGTTGACATTGGGAAGCCGGGTTATAAATGAAACCTTCTGGAATGTTATGATAAGGTTATCACCATACTGATACATACTCCGTAGTTGTAATAATCACCATATTCCGTAGTTATAATTATTCATTTTAATATAATTTTATACTATTAAGGCTAATATGACGATGCTACAGTGGGAGTCCTGAATTTTGTCTATCCAGGTATATTTAAGATAGGGATATTAAAGAGTACCTGACTCAAGCTCGGTATCATCTTTTTACGTCCCCTCCGAAGGACGGCCAACTAAGCAGTTTTTACTCCGTAGTTATAATTATTGTTAAGTGTAACTCGGTGCTTTATACACTTATGGCGAGTAATGAATGGTGAATTTTAATTAAGCTCTGTGAAGATGAATAGTTAGACAGATAGATAGATGGCTTTTAACACCTATTCTAGATACTGGTGATATCTTGTTTTTTAATTAGTTTTAAAGTTTTCCATATTAATTTAATTTATTTGAAGAACTCTCACATTTGTACCAAATTCGCATTAATAAAAAATCATTGATTAAATTCTAAAATCGTAAAATTTGTCATAGATCAGCAACAAATAGTCCCAAAAGATGTTTTTTCCTTCTTTTTTATAAAAATCATTATATGTAATTCTTACCTGCATCCAATAAGACACATTAAAATATTTTGTATGTTTATATTAAATAATCCTCTTGCACATAACTCATTATTACCTTGGCTCATACCAAATAAATCATCATTGAAATTTGTTTTTTCCAGTATAATTTATGCTGTATTTCCTATACTTGGATGGAGCCATTAAACCAATTCCCAAATAATTACTCTGGAGGAACGACTTGAAGGATAATATTATAGAGGAAAATATCGTTTGAAAGTGGCTGGAAAAAGTAGTGGAAATACTAAAGAGTAATGGAATCAAATGATGGCGGAGAGAAATCGAGGGTAAGTGATAAAAGATGTCCCAATTTCTTACAGGGGTCAATAATAAATTAATGTTTCTATATTATTATGGCATAAAGTGAAAGGATCAGCTCGTTAAAAATCTTATATAGTTTTCGAACCTTCATAAATTAAACTTAAAGTAAATTAAAACTTTCACGTCTGAAAAAAATGTCTTCCCATTCGGTCTTCACAGTTTTCCTCACCACTTCTATTGTATGCATTAAGATTTAATAACATTTAATCAAAGACTACGGTAATGGTAAAAAAATAAAATTAAGGGGTAGTTATTAATAAAAAGTTTAACATTTAATACATCTCTTTAACTGCTTTTCTTTCACTTACCTATGTATGGAATACATTGCGATCGTGAAAATTTTCGAATTCTAGTTTTCAACGGAAATATCCTTTTTAGGGTCCTCTGAGTCCAAATAACCAAGTCCCGCAAAAGGTCTGTGTGTGTGTGTGCTAAGTCCAGCGCGAAAACGGAAAGTCCTATGAAACTGAAATTTTATATTTAAGACAACTATACGACCGAGATGTTATAGCAACTTTTTCATCAAAATCGGCTAACCAGAAGAGCGACTTTATATCATGCATTTCTTTACTATTTTCTTAAAAACGGCTCTAGCGATTTTGATTAAACTTGCTATGCCAATTTAAAATTAAACGGGCTTTATCATGTGATGGTGCTTGATATCATGAACGTTTCATTCTGATTGAAATAGTCTCTAAGTACCTATAATTTTGTAGATTCGAAAAAAATAACCATATCGTCTGGTTAGCATTGCTAAATAATAGGAAAATATATAAGTTGAGGGAATTTGAAAAACAACTAAAGGAGAAAACTAAAAAAATATTTTTTTAATGCAATTTTTCGTTTTTGAACATAAGAACAGTTATATACCTACATGTATGATATACCGTTGGAAAGCTAAATATTTTAGAAAAAATATCACCGTATACACATAATTTTAAAAGTTTACGGAAAGTAATGAAAATCCGATAAAACTACCTGTGTTTCTATTAAAACTTAATTTAAATAATTCCTTAACAATTTATTTTCTCTAAATGTTTTGAAAAATTCTTAAATAGATTATAACAATGAGGGTAAGTGAAAGTCGTTTGTTGCGCGCACCAGATTTTTTTTTTATAATTTTGTTTATTTCAGTATATTTCACATGGATTTTGATCGAATTGATATAGGATCATTTGATCAATAGTGCCCGAATTCGTGTAGAATTTGACGAAATAATGGATTCCGAGGTAAATCCGATTTTGCATGCATACAAATAAAGAGGGATCCGTGGTTGACGATTAGAACTTGATAAGAGTCACCATACGCAGTCGTAAGCGGTTCTCACAATCTTATTTCACGTGTTAAATGATAACGATAATAAATTCTAGATCGTGAGGGACAGTATAAGTTTTACCTTATACTGCTATGTTGGTTAGATTACAACTTTATTACATTTTATTAAACTTTGTTTATGAAAGTTACTTGTTGTCTATTGGTAGCTATTTCATTAAGCAATAACTTTTATTGAATAGTTTTTTACACTCAAATAAGTTTCGACAAATATTTCTGATGACTGGCACTAAGAAAATAATGGCTTATAAAAAAATCTGGTACGCGCAACACACAACTTTCACTTACCTCCATTGTTGAAATTGATTTAAGAATTTTTAATTAATGAAATTAATTTAAGAAGAAATACACTAAGAGATGAAAACAGGTCAAATAATTAATTAAATAAAATTTGGATACTAACATGTGTTTTACTAAATAATCTATTTTATTACTTTCACTTACTATATATAGTATGGGAAAGTATTGCGATCGTGAAAATTTTCGAATTCCAGTTATCAACAGAAATACACGTTTTAGGGTCCCCTGAGTCCTAATAACCAAGTCCCGCAAAAAGGTCTGCAATCCAAAATCTTTTTCATCATCACTTTACAGAAGAGCCACTTTATGCCATGCATTTTTCACTTTTTATGATTTTCTCAAAAACGGTTCTGATGATTTTGATTAAACTCGTTATGTCGATGTAAAGTTAAATGGGCTTTAATACCATGTAGGTTTTATTCTGATTAAAATAGTCTGACAGGTTTTAAATGACGATATTTTAAATTTTCTTTTCCTAAAGTACCTTTAATTTTGTTGATTCTATAAAAATAACTATATTATCTTGTTACCACTGATGAAAAACAGGTAAATATATAAATTGAATGAATTCGATACCGAACTAAAGGAGAAAACAGAAAAAATATTTTTTTAATGCAATTTTTGTTTTTGAACATAAGAACAGTAATATACATGTATGATATACCGTTGGAAAGCTAAAAATTTTATCTCATGCACAAGCTTTTAAAAGTTGATAGAGAGAGTGATGAAAAGCCGATAAAACTAAGTGATTGTTTTAGTTAATAATATAATAGATTTTTTAAGAAAACACATGTTCCTATAGAAATTCAATTTAATTAATTCTTTAATTTATTTTAACAACGGAGGTAAGTGAAAGTCGTGTGCTGCCGCACCAGATTTTTATCTACAATAACCAATTAGTTTTATCAGTTTTTCATCAATCTCCATTAACTTTTACAATTCCGTGTACTAGGTAATATTTTTCTAAAATCATTAGCTATCCAACGGTATATTATACATTTATATTACTATTCTTGTGTTTAAAAACACAAAAATTACATAAAAAAATATTTTTTCGCTTTTCTTCTTTAGTTGATTATCAAATTCGCTCTTATATATTTAGCCGTTATTTATCAATTCTAAAAAGATGATGTGCCTAATGTTTTGTAGTCTACAAAATTAAAGGTACTTTAGAGGAAGAAAATTTATAATATCGGTATTTAAGCCCTGTTTGAACATTTAAATCAGAGCCTACATCGTATTAAAGCCCATTAAATTTTACACCGATACGTCGGATTTAATCAAAACCGTTAGAGCCGTTTTTGAGAAAATCCATAGTATAAAGTAGCACTTCCGGTCAGCCGATTTTAGTGAACATCTTACTATAACATCTCGGGCGTATAGTTTTCTTAAATATGCAATTTCAGTTTTATACGTCTTTTCTTTTTCGTGCTGGACTTACCACACACATTTGGTTATTTGGACTCTGGGGGCCCTAAAACGTGCATTTCCGTTAAAAACTAGAATTCGAAAATTTATACGATCGCAATATTTTCCCTTACAATATATTTCATATACGTATAGGTAAGTGAATGTAAAAATAGCAATTTTTACAGCACACATCCAGGTATGTTATAATGATCGCGTTATTGAGTGGTTTTCTATTGCATGTTGTTGTAGAAACTAGACGAATGTTTCCAGTTGACTAGTCGTATGTAGCACCTGAGTCTATTACCCTCTTCTCGATACCATTTTTTTCATATTTCATAAATAATAACCTCAAAGATTCAAACTCATCGCTTAAATTAGAATCTATACTAATATTATAAAGCTGAAGAATTCGTTTGTTTGAACACGTTAATCTCAGAAACTACTGGTTCAAATTGAAAAATTCTTTTTGTGTTGGATAGTCCATTTATTGAGGAAAGCTATATAACATCACGCTGCGACCAATAGGACCGAAGAATCAGTGGAAAATCTGAAAAAAAAAATGGGGAAAATTGACCTCGCATCCCAACGATTCCAAATGATTTACCTTTAAATTTTAAAATTATTCAATGTCCCGTTAAGTTACCTTTTGTCGTGACAATTAATAAATCACATGGGCAAACATTTAAACACGTAGGAATCGATTTTATCCATCCTCATGGAATTAACTATGTTTACATACTGAATGCGTCTTTATTAAGGATCAGTAGCGTAGTGACCATTCCGTTCAATTTCGGCGTTTTATACTGTTCTTTTAAAACAAGGGAAAAAACGCAGCACAAACTGCAAGAAAAATTCTGGTTTGCGCGGTTAAGATTAGGAGTTTTCAATTTGGAAGACCGATCCCGGACTGGCCATGGTTCAACTCTTGACATCGAAGATATTATGAAGGTCATTGCAAACAATCCACGAATTACTGTCCGTGAGATAGCTGCGGAGTTAAGATCCTGCAAATCGACCGTTTTTTAACATCTAAAGAAGGCCGCCGGGTAAGTCTGTCGTTACGACGTTTGGGTTCCCCATGAGCTTATTTAAAGGATTTCATGTTGTGTCTTACTGCTGAAAAAAAATGTAGAGGATCCATTTTTGAAACGAGTTGTTACTGGTGACGAAAAATGGATTCTCTATATCAACACCAGCCGTAAAAAAATCTTGGGGGTTGCCTAGAACGACGCCGCTCGCAACACCAACGGCCGGCTTGCATCCAAGAAAGGTGATGCTCAGTATTTGGCGGGATTGGAAGGGATCCATACATTTTGACCTTTTTCCACAAAACCAAACTATAAATAAATTTCCATCCTTTCTGTTCCCTCGAAAATTTTCTACAAGAGAAATCCTACTCTTCAGAAGATGACGTCAAAACGGAGCTTTTATTGTTCTTCAGGAGTAAGGATAGTGATTTTTGAAAAAATCTACACCCATAAATAGACATGTTACAAAAAAACAAAACACTTGTTATCTGTCCTAATCAGATAAACTTGTAGAATTTGTGAAAATTATATTAAGGGTAATTGTGACATTAAAGTTACACAAAACGGAAAATTTATGGTTATGCTCATGTCAGCTTCTATTCATGAGAAGAAAATGTTTTTTTGGATATAGAGATCCTGCCTTACTGCATACCTTACTTAATAATACCTTACTCATACATGTAGAACAAATCCGACACCTAGGACTCCATCTTGAAAAACGTCTTACTTGGAATCTTCATACGGTACTTATACAACAAAAAGTATTATTTTTATACCCGTAGCTACGGATCACTACAACACTGGCTCAAAAATTCCAATCGATTACAAATGACTTTTAATGCTATCATTAATGGGCCCATATAGACATATGCAATCGAGTTTTAGGAATCTCATAAACCATATAATTTCACCCGCATTCAATCATTACAATCCGAAAATCCTAATTGCTCATTATTTTGTCACAAATAAAATCTTCCATAATGTCATTAATATTCCATTTCCTGCCGAATTATTCCGAAATAGGTATACCTCTTTTAATTAGAAACTTCCAACTCACACAATCCCCTTGTCCGCAACTTATCATTACACAAAACGTGTAATGATTCCTGTATTCCTGACGACCTTCTGAGGCGACTGAAAAGACCATGGCCTCGAGACCCACTAACTTAAATTAGGAGTGACTGTTCCTGTCCATGTACATTGACTAATAAATGAATTGACCTTTTATTAATTTAATTCTTGCTAGTGTTGAAATATAATAAAACAGCTAACATGGAACGGAAAATCACCATGTAGGTAATAATTGCTCAACAATTTTTAGGGAATACCTAATTGCCCTTTTATCGTATAAAAAAAATTGAAATTTTCCGCGTGATTCACGGTTTCTCCTTCCGTTTCCGGAATTGTCATCCTTCCGTGAGATAGATATCTGTGTCCTTCCCATGCTAACCTTTTACTATATTTGCGGCTACATCATGAGATGACATTAAAATATAGGTCAATGCAATGCCTACCGATATCCTTCGCAGTCTTGAGGATACGAAAATTGCCATAAAACAAACAATATGCTAAAATATTTACAATTTAGCCCAATTATATCCCTATTACGATGTTTTTTTTGTGGATGGGAGAATCTCATGTAATGAGATCAATCCAAATGATAATGTGGTCCACAGATCGGGAAACAATGGGTAGTTGCTGTTTTGGTACATTTCCTTTATGTTTTTTTATTTTATTTTATTTTTTTTTAAATTATATTTTATTGAATTTTACAACTGTTTATTACATAGATACAATAAGTAAAAGTGATGAATTATAATAAAAGGCGTATAAGGCTTGTGAAGAAACTACCCAGCGGTAGTACTTCGATGTTTATTTAAGTAAGTAGATCCCGAGGCCATCTTCTTTTCAATCGCCTCGGAGGGCTGTCAGGAATATGCGAGGTTGATAGGTTGCGGACAAGAGGGTTTATATGAGTTGGGAGTTTGGAATTAAAAGTGGTATATCTGGTACGAGAAAGGTCTGCCACAAATGGGATATTAAGGTCGTTATGGATGATTTTATTTGTGACGAAATAAGGAGCATTTAGGATTTTGCGAAGGATTTTGGATTGTAAGGATTGGATGCGGGAGGAATTAGATGGCTTAGTAGAGCCCCAAAGCTCGATTCCATATGTCCAGATTGGTCTGATGACAGTGATATAAATGAGCTTTTTGTAGTGAATTGGATGTTTTGAACGTTTGTCTAGTAAGTGTTGTAGTAATCGGTATCTACGGGCAGTTTCCTGTCGTTTTAGTCTCGTGTGAGGGTTCCATGTAAGACGTTTGTCAAGATGGAGTCCTAGGTATCGGATTTGTTCAACAGGTATGAGTGGCGTATTATTAAAGGATACGGTAGGGCAGGAGGTCATCGGTTTTCGACGAAGGGTAAAGGTAATTTGGTAGGATTTTTTAGGATTTATTTTAATCCTCCAGTTCTGACACCATTCCTCAATGGCTGTGATGTGGGACTGAAGGATTTGGCATGCAGCGGTTGGATCGTTATGGACGGATAACACACAAGTGTCATCCGTGTAAGTTGTGAGGACAGTGCTAGGATGGAGTGGGATATCAGCTGTATATACCGTATAAAGGATGGGACCTAAGATACTACCCTGAGGTACACCTGCAGACTGAGAAAATATGGAAGAGTAGGAAAGGTTATGATTTACTTGAAAGGTTCTATTAGTAAGGTAGGAACGGATTATGAGGAAGTATGTTGCGGGAAGGATATATATTTTTTTTTTTAATTAAGTTTTTATTTATTTATTTTACACAAAATGGAGGAGGATATTATTTAACGTTTCAATTGATTAGTCATCGTTTTAACCTCTTTCTTAATAGTTTACCAAAATATATTCGTTTCGAGAAATAAAAGATTTGCAATCGCAGATCCACTTCCAAAATAGAAATTAAATAAAATACCATATAAGCAATATTGGTTAATTAACATATCTGAGAAATTTGAGCTTCAAACGGGCGGCTTAAGGAGAATACGAATTAGAAATACTAGGGTCATTCAGTCTTATTTAACACTTTTTTTAGAAAATAAGTTTATTTTATTTTTTCTCAAGATTGTATGTTGTAGCTCGTGGCAGAGTGGCTAGCGCGCTTTTCTCTCATGCTTAAGGTTGTGAGTTCGAATCCCAGTCTCAGAGGGACTTTTCTAAGGATTAAATTAATGAGGTTTCACTCACAGCCTCTCCCCCCGGTTATCTGAGACCCGTCAGCCAAACGATGACTATTCACCAAGTTAGGCGTAGGGAGTGATGACCCTACACTACTAATGCATCAGGAAACGTGAGTTTAATCTCCCAGGAGATTACTACGGGAGGCCTAGGGCCTATACGGCCTGTCGCGTCACTAGAAAAAAAAATTATATTGTAGGAATTAATAAGCATAAAAGTTTTATTTGTTAATTTTTTTTTCTTCATGAATGGATTGCATTGGCATACACCATACAGCCATGTTAATTTTCCTTGATTACTCTTCTTTGAGAATTGTATTTAGCTGTGCGTGATTTCTTTTCATATTTTTATTCCCATATTATAAGAATATAATATATAATAGTAATAATATAAGTATCATTTTTAAGAATAAATAATAATATAAGAATCTTTTTTTTTAGTATTTCCATAGTTACTCCTTTAAGTCATATGTGTATGTCAAAGCTGTTACAATCCATCATTTAGCGCGTTGGAAGCCTGTAACTGTTGTAACTTGTAACATTAAGTACGTTGTAACTTGCTACAGTGTCGCCCTGGCTCACGAAGCGATATAGCTGAGACAGTACCGCCTCACGTAAATATTCGCTACGGCGTGAACGTGTTAAAATAATTTTAATGCGTTAACAAACTTAAAAAACCACTCAATAATATCATAGAATAGTAAACTTGATTGTGTATGCGTCTATAGGCCATCATATTGTCTATGACTCTATTAGGTGAGTTTGTGATTATTTCTGCTTATCATAAGTTATTTGAATAATATTCTAATACATCTGTTGATAAATAAAATAGCTACCAATAGGAACCATTAGTTTCATACACAAGAAGTTACTAAAAAAAAGAAGTAATTTGGGACGATGAAGTTGAGGTCTCAAGTAGTGTGAACTATCTTGAGGATCCATAGTCGACTGTAGAAACTATTACATGTAGACATAATCATAATCTAAAAAATACTGACCCCTGATTATTTCCACCTATATTAGTTTCTACAGTCGATTGTACATCCTCAATACAATAAAATAAAATAACGTCAACACATCAATAATCTGATATGTTAAATTTAGTCTATACATTAAACGTCAACACATCAATAATCTGATATGTTAAATTTAGTCTATACATTAAATATATTATGTATTATTATGTTAAATGTAATAGAATGATTTTAAAGATTAAAATATTTCATAGAAAATCGTAAGAATAAATTAATAAACCTTTTAATTTTACTTTCATTTACTATATACAGTAAGGGGAAGTATTGCGATCGTGAAAATTTTCGAATTCCAGTTTTCAACGGAAATACACGTTTTAGGGTCCCCTGAGTCCAAATAACCAAGTCCCGCAAAAAGGTCTGAGTGTGTCTGTGTGTGTGTGTGTGGTAACTCCCGGGCGGAAACGGTAAGTCCTATGAAACTGAAATTTCATATTTAAGACAACTATACGCCCGAGACGAAACAAAACTTTTTTCATCAAAATGAGCTTACCAGAAGAGGCACTTTATACCATGCATTTTGCACCTTTTTTTGATTTTCTCGAAAACGGTTCCGACGATTTTTAATTAAACTCGCTATATCGATGTAAAATTTAATGGGCTTTAATATCATGTAGGTTTTATTTGGATAAAAATGGTCTGACAGGGCTTAAATGCCAATATTTTAAATTTTCTTCCCCTAAAGTACCTTTAATTTTGTAGATTCAATAATAATAACTAGATTATCTTGTTAACGCCGATGAAAAACAGGTAAATATATAAATTGAATAAATTCGATACCCAACTAAAGGAGAAAACAGAAAAATACTTTTTTAATGCAATTTTTCGTTTTTGAACATAAGAGCAGTAATATACATGTATGATATACCGTTGGAAAGCTAAATATTTTAGAAAAAATATCATCTCATACACAAGCTTTTAGAAGTTGATAGAGAGTGATGAGAAGAAGATAAAACTAACTGATTATTTTAGATAATAATATAATAGATTTTTTAATGAAACACATGTTTCTATATAAATTCAATTTGATTAATTCCTTAATAGTTTCACGTATTTTTATCTCTACCTGTATTTGAAAATTCTTTCATTGATTTTAAAAATCGAGGTAAGTGAAAGTCGTGTGTTGCCCGCACCAGATTTTTCTATATGAAGTGAAGAGTTCAATTTAGTATAATATATTTTTAATTTTTTAAGAAGTCAATAACAAATTAATAATGTTTCCAAGATTTCGAGGTTATGAATCATCTACAGGGTAACTTTAATTAATATCAACATATTTGTACTTTTTAAATATTCCTATACATCTGATTTTAACCATTATTATGTACATGATTACGTCGAATTTTGAATTATTTTTTATTTCTTCTCACTATATAGGAGTATTTTAACATTGTGTGATAATGTTTAAAACATTATGCAATAGTGAAAATATTTTAATACGTAATCATGTACATAATAATAATTAATTATAAGTAGAAGTATGGGAATATTTTGCATTTTGGGAATAATTTGCATATAGTAATGAATCCAACCAGCGAAAAGTTGAAAAGATTAAAAGTTAAGTTGTTATTTCTTAATGATTTAATACAAATTATAAGAGACATTGTTCTTAAATTATTCAATGTGTATTAAATGTTTCCATAAAAAGTATTGGAATAATTGATAAGCCTGAATGTAATTATATTGTATTCACAAATCCGTCGTTTCCACTCGAGCGTGTGAATTATATTTATTTTTTTATAATAGGTAAATTAAGACAGATTAGATAAATTGAGCCATATAAAATTCGAATTACTTATGTAAACTATAATTTAATTTTTTGAAATATATTGCCTTCCCCTTATTGAAATTATAGGTACATTAGAATTTTTAAGAACAAAAATTTCTAAATACTTAGTAGGTAATTGGTAATAGATATTAAGCTAATTGCTCAATGTGGTAGATTTCTAATTGCTACGTAGGTATATTTACAGAAAATATTGGATTGTAAAATAAGCTCGTCGCGTTATTTCAATTTAATCCTCTCTGTGTTTATAAAATCATGTTTACTTGTTCAATAGTGTTTAAATATTCTAAAGAAGGATTAGTTAAGGTGCTTTTATTAATCAGTTTCAACCGAGATTCCTTATCATTAATTGGTATTTTGTTTGCTCAAAATGGAAGATAAAAAAGGCTGCTATGGTTTATTGGTTACACAATGGTTTATTATTTTCAGATAACTATATTAGGGCATAACTGTTTCTAAACCTATTTATAGACAGTTAACCAATTTGAAAAGCAATAAATAATTCAAAGGAACATAGCATATCACTACTGCTAACTTTAAAACGCTATATCTCTGCTATTTCTAAACCAATTTCAATGATTCTTTTATCGTTTTGTAGGAAATTTATTTTGGGCATTTATTTATTAATTTTTCTAATTTAAAAATAAAAAATGTATTCGTTTTTTAGGTTTTACTCATCTTGAAACGCACATTTTGAGAGGGGTCTTTTTTATTATTTTATTTTTTAGTCGATTACAAAATATTGAAAATAATAAAACGAAAGCATTTATAGTAGACTTCTTTAATATTTATTTTTCTTTCCTTTCGATTTTCATTTATCTAGCTCAAATAAAATTTCTTGATTCAAGAACATTTTTACATTGTTTCTCTACCATCTACCAAGATATCAGGGAAAACGGCTTGACCATATAGAATTAATAAATGTATTATTTTTTAAGTATTTATTCGTGCTCTTTTGGTTAGATAACTCTAATAAATTAAAATAACTGAGTTGTTGAATTAAATTACTTTTTAAAACCAATCGCCGCCATTTTGAAACTAATCGGCTAATACCAACGTAGGTGTTTTAGGATCATCGTTAGATGCCGTGTTTTTTTCTGCCAAATTAAAAAAAAAAATAAAAAATGGACGGGGAACGGTGAGTTCACCTGTTTTGTTTAATATAGCCTTAGAATATGTCATAGAAAAGGTGATGTGTACCGAGAAAGGCTTAAATATGGGTGACAAGATTCCGGTTTTGGGGTATGCCGATGATTTGGTACTGAAGGTGGTATGGTAGGTGAAGACACGGAAACCATACAACTAAATACAAGTGTTTTAATAAAAACCGGTAAAGAAATAGGACTCGAATTAAATACCGATAAGACGAAATATATGATTAGTAGCAGAAACGGTGGCGATCTTGGTGATATTGATATATCAGGGCATACTTTTGAACACGTAGAGAAATTTAAGTATTTAGGTTCCATGATAACAAGAAAAAATGAAATCCAGGAAGAAATAAAGTTCCGTTTAAAGGTAGGAAATGCGTGTTATTATTCAGTTGCTAAGTTACTTAGGTCACGGTTTCTATCTAAAAACTTAAAGGTTAGAATTTATAAAACTATTATTCTTACAACGGTTCTTTACGGATGTGAAACGTGACAGCTTACTTTGAAGGATGAACAACGGCTTAAGGTTTTCGAAAATAAGGTACTGCGTAAAATATTTGGTCCGAAGAGAGATGAGGCCACTGGGGAGTTTAGAAGGTTGCACAACGCGGAATTGCGGAACTTGCATCCTGTGGATATAATTGAGTTAATAGCGTTACGGAGACTCAAATGGGCGAGTAAAATTGTTGAGCTCCGTGAGGAACGGATTCCGAGAAAGTTGGTTTTGCTGACCCGACTAGTAGGCGTCCAAAAGGTAGGCCGAAGCGGCGATGGGAGGATTGCGTTAAAGCTGATCTCGGGGGCTTGGCCTTGACCGGCGAACATTGGACGAGTCTGTGCAGGCGAAGTTTGGTGGTATCGGCATTGAACCTTCGGGTTCGGTAAGCCTATTATTATTATTATCCCTACATTAATTTAATGGAAACTTTCTAAAGGTTCCCCTGAGAAAAACATTACTAGTAGGTTATATTCAAATGTAAATATAAAATGTTTATTTAAACATAATATAGATTGAGTGGTTTTTACATTGATTACTCTCAGGAGCGTAAATAATGCTAACTCAATCGATGGGACGCACTGAGGCGCAGAGCAGGGGGAGGGTGAAGTTTATAAACAGATACCTATGTCTTCTGGGAAATATTCTAACCTAATGAATATTTTTGTTATTTATTTAAGAAGAAGCTAATTATTCTCTTTTTCATATTTTTGGGACTAGGTTTGTAAACAAAGGTATGTGACAAACTATCGCATTGTCAGTAGATTTACTATAGGTACTTTGATTGTTTATTTAACGCCACTTTATGTTACTATGGCCAATCGGACGATGCCGTTGACTATGAAGTTGTTTCCGTCTACATTGTGGGCCTTCGTCAGCGCTGACTGTTGGATTGTTTCAAATGAGTCACTTATCAAAACAATTTTTTTTATTTTTTCATTCTAAATCCTCCAGAATTAATGTTATGGTTTAAGTATTGTTTTATGATAGAATTGTTCATTAACCGAGAGAACAATTAAATACAGTTAAAATTTAATATTTAATTTTGTATATTAAAATATGATAAATATAGTCAAATATAAAATATTAGTTGTAAACTATTAATTTTTTTTTTAATTCTATTAATTACTATACTCTACACTTTCTGTACACTTACGCCTACTATGCTAGTTAAATTTAGGTATATTTCTACCGACTTTATGTCCCTTAATAAGGTGTAACATCAAAACTGAAAAAACGTCTGCCAAGTAGTTCTACCGTCATTTCTATAAAATTATAAGGAAAAAACCAAATTAAAGAAAACACATTCAATAGTATACCATTAATTTTGTATATTTTAATACGTTTATCATATTTTAATATATTTATTATATTTTACTATACAATATTTAACTGTATTTAATAGTTCTCTCGGTTACCTAATGAACAATTCTATCATATGATAATACTTGAACAATAACAGTAAATCGAATATGTTCAAAGAATTGAGGAACTCTCATTAGTTCTGATGAAGCCCCACAATGTAGACCGAAACTTCGACACACAAATAAAATAAGCTTGTCACATTGGTGTGTTTTCTTGGAAGCGTACCACCAACCAACTCATCCATCACATAGTTTCAACGGTCAACTAAAAAAAAATAAAATATACCTTTAAATATTAATTCGAAATTAGGATCTTTAATTCAATTCCAATCAAGAAAAAATCAAAAGAGTTGTTTGACTCTGGGAGTTTCCATTCTCCCACCATGCGCCCTGATGATGACCCACAAAGGGGGTCGAAACGTTGGCAAACAATAAATAGTTGAAACTATTTAGTTGTTTCATTTAATGACCGCCACCCGGACTAATTCCTTCCAGTATTTTATTTTAATGCTCAATATGTTGCTGATTCGGACTGTACCAGGTATCACTCCTGCCATGACAAACTCCATTCCTACTCTAATCCACTAGTTTCAATCCTTGCTTCTTCTTCAATTCCCGACGATCTTACGAGGCGTCTGAAAAGAAGATGGCCTCAAGAAATTCTTGTTTAGTTTCACTACTAGAGTGCTGCCAGTGGGCAGTTTCTCTTCATGTTTTTTTCATGTATTAAGTAACATATTTATTTATTGTATGAAAATATAGGTACAGTTGTAAATTTCAATAAAAAAAAATTAAAAAAAAAAAAAATTAATAAGTGTATAAGGCGTATGTAGAGAATAAATTACTTATATTCGCAACACACTCGGCCCGTAACGATTTTCAACCTACTCGATCCCCCTAACAAACAAACATTCTGCTTGTACTCTTTTTCTAGAAAAAGAGGAGAGGCAATCTCCTTTCTAGAAAAATAATTTATATGTTAATAATAATTAAATCAATAATGTAATCGCCTCTTCTGTAATTTTACTGCTTTATTCGGAATATTTTTTAAACTATTCTCTCTAATGGTGGTCTATAAACACCACTAACTACAAAAATTAGACGTAACAACTACTGAAAAACATCCGAGCTTTGCCAATGTATTATCTATTTTACTACTTAAATAGATAACTACTACCTAACTCTAGTATGAAGAAATAAAACTGTGAAGCTTTGTGATTGGAGGGAGGTGTGGGAACTGCTTCGAGTGGAGGGGGATAAGTGGGCGGGGCTTAGTGGTACCGAGCATGCGCGTTAAGGGCGCAACTCCCACCCAACCTCCCGTCCTTGTCGCTCCTGCCCTCTGCCGGCCCGCTCGCAAACTACTACTCCTTTCATGTAGCCAGGGCCTTTCTATTTTAAGCCTTGCATTCCAAGCCTTTCGAAAGCAGTGACGCAAACCGACTCCACCGTTACCACACTCAGATCTTGTTTCAACACAGAACAAAGCTTAGGTAAGCAGTCGTTTCACACAGCTGCTATTTCTACTCTGTCATAACAGCTTTGGAAAAGCAGCGTGTAATGACGCTATTAAAAATCTAATTATTTCGCGTTTAAAAAAAAAAAAAAAAAAAAAAAAAACGTTACCATCAATTAAGCTATCTGCTTAATGATGTGCGACCTACTAGCTAAATGCTGGAGAGGTTTCATAGTGAATGTACCTACCAACCTGAATACTCCTGGTAATTTATTAGATTTTATATTTATTTTTCTAAACATACAAGAGGTCGAATATTTCTAAAATATTTTTATGTTATTTTTGTATATTTTCAATAGTATTTTAAACAACGTAATAAAATAATTATAGAAAATTTGGCAATACTTGTGTTACCTAGCAGTGATCACATCGTCACTGAAGGTCGAGATTATATTGATATTTGATTTTGAAAATAAGTTACGCTTTTGGTAGAATCAGCATATTGACGAAACCGTTGACTATAATACCTATTAACCAACTATAAAAATACAATACTAACTAATAGCGGATGTTTATTAAAATTATGTATGCCCTTGGTTAACATGAGACGAAACGGATCAAAGTGTATTAGGTTCGTTTCTGAATCTATGCATATAAAAATGAATCGTTATTTCCCTTAGCCAAAGCATTACGCCTGAAGGGCTCGACCTATTTTGTTTATTTTTTTAACGCCACTTTATGCTGCTATTTTTTATCGAACGATGCTACATTGGGAGTCCTAAATTTTTCCTATCCAGGTTTAATTAGGATAGGGATCTTTAACGAGCATCTGACATCGCACAAGCTCGGGAATACCTTTTAATTTCCCCTCCGAACGACGGCATAACTAAGGATTTTTTACTCCCATTAAAAAATCCGAGGATTAACTCTGGGTTTGAACCCATAATCTTCGACATAGAAGGCTGTTATGCTAGCCACTACGCTACAAGTGACTCCAGGGATAGACCTATTTCACTTATTCATTTTTTTGTTGCGTTTGTTATTATCAGGAGAAGTTTCTTATGAAATAAAAAAATAGAAAAGTTAATGTGGTCGTTAATTTTCTAAGATTAATATTGAAATGGATTGAATAAACTTTGTACCTATTCCAGTGAAATGCCTAAAGCAGCCCGTAGTGCAGTGCTGAAGTATTTTGGAAGTTGCATGGTGGTACAAATAATTTGCAATACAATATATATTATATCTTTCGTTATATCTATTACCTTTGTAGATTCTGCGTCAAATATTTTATCTAACAAGTTTCGTGTTAGTAACGCCAGGTTGTGACATTCAGGAAATCTTTTGTCGGATCATCTAGTCGCTTATACATTTGCTTGAACATGTGCATTTCATTTTTTTTTTTTTCTTGCAATAAAATACGTCCAATTTGTTCCAACACAACTTCCGAAATGTCACAAAGTTATTAGACATAGTCAGTAGTGCTCATGATCATTCTGAGACTTTTAAAGAACTTTTTACCGCATAAAGATTATGAAAAATAAGTTGTTGCCATTTTCTATATTACGGGACAGGACAGAGTTGAGCGGTAGAGGTACTGTATCTGAATTTAAAGAAATAATCCGATTTTCTCCATAGTTATTACTTTATTTTTTGCTTATGTTTTCCTAAGGTGACTGTAAAATAACACGAGCACTTAACAAATCTTCATAATTAGCATTGGAATAGGGGATCCATTTTTACGTTATTACTATAGTTCAGGCACTATACGTCTGTAATAACACTTATAATTTTTATGAGGCGTTAACGCTAAACAATAATTAATTTAATCTATAAAAAGCAGATAGATAAGTTCCTAAGAAGAACAAAAGATGAGTGTGGATGTAATTAGTTGACCGTTGAGAATTACTGGAAGGAATTAGTCCGGGTGGCGGTCATTAAATGAAACAACTAAATAGTTTCAACTATTTATTGTTTGCCAACGTTTCGACCCCCTTTGTGGGTCATCATCAGGGCGCATGGTGAGAGAATGGAAACTGAGCTTGGAAGCGTACCACCAACCAACTCATCCATCACATAGTTTCAACGGTCAACTAAAACAAATAAAATATACCTATAAATATTAATTCGAAATTAGGATCTTTAATTCAATTCTAATCAAGAAAAAATCAAATGAGTTGTCTGACTCTGGGAGTTTTCAATCTCCCACCATGCGCCCTGATGATGACCCACAAAAGAGGGTCGAAACGTTGACAAACAAAATAAATAGTTTTAACTAATGACCGCCACCCGGACTAATTCCTTCCAGAAAAGATAAGTGTGTACGTCAATATTGGTTTGTAAAAGGATTAATCGATCGATACCTCCTATAATGGCGGTTGACTGTCAGTTTGTTCATTACATCTTGTTGGCTATCAAAATTATTCTAGAATTCCTTAATTAAAATTTATTGACATTGAAAAGTTAAAAGGTATAATTACCTATATATGTATTACTAGATAAGTACCTATCTTACCTGTTGATTATAATTTGGCACCTGTGTAATTGTTTAACTAATAATATTTGCCATTTTACTATTATGCCCATAATGGGTAGCTAATATTTAATAATCAGTTATAGTTGAAGTAAATAGGTACTAACCCCACCATTAGACGACACGAAACTTCTGAAATGTTTCTCCCGCCATGTTTCATTCCGTCAGCCTCGTGTGTGGTCCAGCTTTTCTTTTTTTAACTTCTTTGGGATCTTTTCTTCTTGTGTTGGAGGCAAGTAGCTAATCAGCGCCTATGTTTTAGCAGTTAATTGCAATTAATAAACACCGTTAAGAATATTCTCTATGAAATAGTTCTTGGAAAGGCGATGCCATATAGGAACTGCTACAGAGTATGACGGTTACTGTCAATTTTCTTAAAAATCAAATACTGCTTTTCACAAACAAATATAATAATGCCCTGATGATGGCTCACAAGCTTGAGCCGAAACATCGACAAAATTAAAATATTTATAAAAAGACTGATTCCTGATTATTCCACCTGTAAAAGCTTCTGCATGATTCAAGCATTTTGGAATAGTTAAGATACTATTTACCAAACAATACATATATTAAGTACAAGCTGTTGCCCGCGACTTCGTCTGCGTCAATTTCTGTTATTATGATCGCTATTAAGAAACTTTTAAAAGAATATATTTTAAAGTACTTCCGCGTAAATGTCATTTTTAGTTTAATTTTTTTGTGGCAAAAGAACATACTGATTTTCTCCGGAACCCGATCTTGACGTAAATCGATTCCTATGTGTTTAAATGTTTGCCCCTGTGATTTATTAATTATTACGGCGAAAGATAGATTAACGGGAAATTGAAGTATTTTAAAATTAAAACTTGAATCATTTTGAATTATTGAGATTCGAGTTTAATCACCTGTTTTTTCCAGATTTCCCACTGATCCTTCGCTCCTCAATTTTCTTAAAAATCAAATACTACTAACTACTATTTTTTTAACATTCCCTTTCGAACCGATGACTGAACCAATTTAGGGACAAAGGCATTGGCCGCATAAAAACAAATTGAGCGTAATGTTTCATTCTTGCACTAGAAAAAAAAAAATTAAACAACCTGATTTTTCTTCAATTTGGTTTACAAAAAAACTTTTTGAGATTTCAATACCGATAAATACCAATTTCTGAATCAGATGATTTTAAAATTCAATGAAAGAAGTTGTCTTTTTGATGGACCCCGCAAAGAGTGTAATACTTTAAAAGGCCTGATTTTTTTTCATTCATGGTGCGTACCTATACACGTTTTCCAATCGTTGGCGAATTAGAAAGTAGATTTTATTCGGTTTTGAATATGGTTTATAATCCTTACGGCAAATTATTGGACTATGCTAAAAAGAAAAAAGTTGATTGTCGAGGTTTTTTTGGATTTTTTGGTTTAAATTTATAATATACAACACAAATTAGAAAGTTATATATTTTATATAAGCTGGTGACATGGCGCTTTTCATAAACAAATGTATTTGCCTCATACATCGGAAAATCTATCTCAATTACCCTTTCAACTTCTAGATTTATCTACTCTTGACAAACGTACCTATGTACACACCTTTAAGTCCGTATCTTGAAAAATTCAACCAATAATCACTAATTATTTAAAAAACAACTACACTCACATAAATATAAAAAATATCTCACATAAATATAAAAAATATCTTCCCTTAAATGTAACTGATAGAGAGGCATAATTCGTGGCGAATGTGGCCATACTTTTCCTGTATATTACAATATGCCTTTATAACAGGCACTTCTCACATTACTATTATTTATAACTTAAATTAACAATATTCTTTTTTTTTTTTTTGAGTATTTACACCTAATTTTACCTATAACCTAGCTTCGGCGTGATGTTGAGGATGTAGGTATAGTCGACTGTAGAAACTATTATAGGTGGAATAATCAGGAGTCAGTCTTTTTTTAAATATTTTAATTATGCCGACGTATCGGCTCAAGCTTGTGAGTTTATGCTTGGACATGGCTCAGTAATGCCCTGATGATGGCTCACAAGCTTGAGCCGAAACATCGACAAAATTAAAATATTTATAAAAAGACTGATTCCTGATTATTCCACCTGTAAAAGCTTCTGCATGATTCAAGCATTTTGGAATAGTTAAGATACTATTTACCAAAAATACATATATTAAGTACAAGCTGTTGCCCGCGACTTCGTCTGCGTCAATTTCTGTTATTATGATCGCTATTAAGAAACTTTTAAAAGAATATATTTTAAAGTACTTCCGCGAAAATGTCATTTTTAGTTTAATTTTTTTGTGGCAAAAGAACATACTGATTTTCTCCGGAACCCGATCTTGACGTAAATCGATTCCTATGTGTTTAAATGTTTGCCCCTGTGATTTATTAATTATTACGGCGAAAGATAGATTAACGGGAAATTGAAGTATTTTAAAATTAAAACTTGAATCATTTTGAATTATTGAGATTCGAGTTTAATCACCTGTTTTTTCCAGATTTCCCACTGATCCTTCGCTCCTCAATTTTCTTAAAAATCAAATACTACTAACTACTATTTTTTTAACATTCCCTTTCGAACCGATGACTGAACCAATTTAGGGACAAAGGCATTGGCCGCATAAAAACAAATTGAGCGTAATGTTTCATTCTTGCACTAGAAAAAAAAAATTAAACAACCTGATTTTTCTTCAATTTGGTTTACAAAAAAACTTTTTGAGATTTCAATACCGATAAATACCAATTTCTGAATCAGATGATTTTAATATTCAATGAAAGAAGTTGTCTTTTTGATGGACCCCGCAAAGAGTGTAATACTTTAAAAGGCCTGATTTTTTTTCATTCATGGTGCGTACCTGTACACGTTTTCCAATCGTTGGCGAATTAGAAAGTAGATTTTATTCGGTTTTGAATATGGTTTATAATCCTTACGGCAAATTATTGGACTATGCTAAAAAGAAAAAAGTTGATTGTCGAGGTTTTTTTGGATTTTTCGGTTTAAATTTATAATATACAACACAAATTAGAAAGTTATATATTTTATATAAGCTGGTGACATGGCGCTTTTCATAAACAAATGTATTTGCCTCATACATCGGAAAATCTATCTCAATTACCCTTTCAACTTCTAGATTTATCTACTCTTGACAAACGTACCTATGTACACACCTTTAAGTCCGTATCTTGAAAAATTCAACCAATAATCACTAATTATTTAAAAAACAACTACACTCACATAAATATAAAAAATATCTCACATAAATATAAAAAATATCTTCCCTTAAATGTAACTGATAGAGAGGCATAATTCGTGGCGAATGTGGCCATACTTTTCCTGTATATTACAATATGCCTTTATAACAGGCACTTCTCACATTACTATTATTTATAACTTAAATTAACAATATTCTTTTTTTTTTTTGAGTATTTACGCCTAATTTTACCTATAACCTAGCTTCGGCGTGATGTTGAGGATGTAGGTATAGTCGACTGTAGAAACTATTATAGGTGGAATAATCAGGAGTCAGTCTTTTTTTAAATATTTTAATTATGCCGACGTATCGGCTCAATCTTGTGAGTTTATGCTTGGACATGGCTCAGTAATGCCCTGATGATGGCTCACAAGCTAGAGCCGAAACTTCGGCAAAATTAAAATATTTATAAAAAGACTGACTCCTGATTATTCCACCTGTAATAGCTTCTGCATGATACAAGCATTTTGGAATAGTTAAGCTACTATTTACCAAAAATATATATATTAAGTACTAGCTGTTGCCCGCGACTTCGTCTGCGTCAATTATCTGTTATTATGATCGCTATTAAGAAGTTTTTAAAAGAAAATATTTTAAAGTTCTTCTCCGTAAAAGGCATTTTTAGTTTTATTTTTTTTGTGGCAAAAGAACATACTGATTTTCTCCGGAACCCGATCTTTGCGTAAATCGATTCCTGTGTGTTTTAATGTTTGCCCCTGTGATTTATTAATTGTTACGGCAAAAGATAGATTAACGGGAAATTGAAGTATTTTAAAATTAAAACTTGAATCATTTGGAATTATTGAGATTCGAGATTAACTTTCCCCGTTTTTTCCAGATTTTCCGCTAATTCTTCACTCCTATTGGTCGCAGCTTGATGTTTTATAGCCTAAAACCTTCCTTGATAAATGGACTATCCAACACAATTGAAAAAATCAATTCAAACCAGTAGTTTTTGAGATTAGCGCGTTAAAACAAACGAACTCTTCAGCTTTATAATATTAGTAGGTAAAGATTTTAAAACGTATTATTGAAACACAGGTTAACATAAATTCTATAATTTATGTCATGCATATTAAGTACCAAAGTTTTTTCCTCGAACTTCCTCTTTGTGCCTTTCACCGTGCAGTTTATATATATACCTACTTATACTGATCCTGTTTTATATAGACATATCGCAGAGAATTAGTATATTTATTTACTTAGTACCCACCTAATTATAATAATAGGTAGCAATGGGAAGATGGTATGTGATTTGATTTAGCTTATCTACAATGTATGGTGCCTTTAATTAGGCATTACAAATACGATGCTATGTAACCGATCCTCTATGGACAGAACTTGATAAGTTAAAGGTAATTTATATTGTAATTATGAACAATTTAATAATTTTTTGAGTGTATATTTGGCACTCATTTATTTACGCGTTTTCTAATAAATAAGCTCAGTTGTTTTTCCGCTGGCAACGCTAGATAGCGCCACCAGGTCTTAGTTACCAATAAACAAGCTTTAATGAGTTCTTTGTTGAAGGATAACAAAGACGTTATTTAGGATATGACTTTTTTTATTTTGGAAGCTCGTGGGAAATGGTAATATTCTACAATTGTATTATAACAGTTACATATAGGTTCTTTTAGTTCTGTAATATATTATTCATTAAGTATTTAAGGCTACATTTTCATATCTTTAGTTTATAATATTTAATGTTTAAACGAGCATACATAGCTCAAGGAGAACTGCGTGAGGCTATTTAATTTCAATCAGCAAAATTAAATTGGGGAAAATAATATCTTTGTTATTTTTTTGCGAATATAAAGAAATTTTCCAAACAAACTGTCGTAGCAGATAAATTTAAGGGCTGTAGTAGATATATTTAGTAACTGGTCATTAATATAAGATAGCAGGGATAATACAAGATGTATGCTAATAATGTGATAAAAATACAATATTAATTGTATCTATTTATTTATTTACAATCAATATATTAATAAAAAAAAATTATTATTTCAGGTTATGTAATAGATATTCTCTAGATTTAAAAAAACAAAAACAAAGTAATTCCGTAAAAACGTTGTGAAGAGCATTCGTATGAAATTGTAAACCATTTAAATGAATTATTAGGGATTTAATTACAATATATAGGCAATATTTTATCCATGGTATAAAAGCTGTGAATGAAATAAGGGTTGCCAACCTCCAAAATGTTTTGTATCGACCAAGAAAGAGGCTTGGAGAGAGGGAGCCCAGGTGCGTAGGGTTGGCAGCCCTGGGTCCCTCCTCCCCTAGGGCCTGACCTACTGCCTGTCTCTCTCAAGTGGGACAGAATGTCCCTGTCAGCTTATCATAAATAACAAAGGGAAATACCATGGCTTCTTTTACAATTTATTAAACAATTCTAGCAATATTTTCTATTGTATCCTTCAGTATTTCATTGTTAAAAATGGAATGCTGTTGAATCAAAAGTTATATTTATTTAATTGAAGAGTTACTAGCAAAAACATCTCCAGTGAACAAAATAAATAACGATTTCGAGTTTCCAGAATCACTAATAATAGTTTCTTTAATTTTTATTTTTTTCCTAAGATGGCTAAATTGTATGTCCCTTTTTTATAAGTTTGTGGTGGTATTCGTTTATGTTTAGAAGGTGGCAAAATGTCATATGTGTTTCTCTTTCAGTTTATGAGTGAACAACTCTACCTTGTAAAAATAAAACACCCACCTTCTAAACATAAAGGAATAGAAACTCTTGAATTTTCTAGGAAAAGGGACTTAATTACATTTGAGTTGATACCATTTTGCCATTTGAGCATAGATTTATTCAGGGACAAGTCCCTTCAGAATAATATATATGAGAATAAATACAGGCTTTAGAGTCATCAATAAATAAAAGAAAACTTTTTTTGAATGATATATTGAAATTTACAACTGTATTTCATAATACAATAGGTAAATATGCTATACGAGATACATAAAATTTAGAGAAAAACTCCAGTAGGTAATTATAATGAGGATGTAGTCGACTGTAGAAACTATGATACGTGGAATAGTCAGGAATCAGTCATTGTTTTGAAAAGTTTTTAATTTTGCCTACGTTTCGGCTCAATCTTGTAAGCCATCATCAGGGCATTACTGTTTTTGAAAAGTTTTTAATTTTGTCTACGTTTCGGCTCAATCTTGTGAGCCATCATCAGGGCATGACTGTTTGAAAAGTTTTTAATTTTGCCTACGTGCATAGTTTATGCTTGGACATGGCTCAGTAATGCCCTGATGATGGCTCACAAGATTGAGCCGAAACGTAGGCAAAATTAAAAACTTTCAAAAAATGAATGATTCCTGACTATTCCACTTATCATCCAGTAGATAATTTAAACTAGAAGGTATCGGAGCCATCTTCTTTTACAAAGTATTTTGGATTGGTTACATGGAGGAGCCTAGATTGGCCTTAAAAAAAAGACAGATAAGAAAGGAAAACAAACGGAAGAATATAATATAAATCTATACCTACTTAATTTTTATACTAATGATAAATAAAAAGAAGATAAACAATTTAAATGATGATTAAAAATAGAATAAAATATTTAAGTGATGGGGTGTGAGGTAATTGAACAGACGAAAAAGGTAAGAAGAGTATTTAAGTTACGGGTATGAGAAATAATAAAGTTATACATGTAAGAGGGTCGGGTTATTCCCATTAAAATTATAAAAAATCGACGATGCAGTAGAAAAAACAAAAACAATTGTCCTGAAATTTTCGACAAGAATGTTTTTAGGCATATACTATTTTAGGCGGTGGTGGCATATACTATTTCGCTTAAAGGATATCTTTCACTGTAAACGTTAATATGGTAAAATGCACATAAAATGGACTGGTTTTATTTTACAAATAACCAGGAATATGAACAAAAATATAGTCACAGATCATTACTTCAATCTGCTAATAAACTATAGATGGCATATAATTGAGTGTGGTTTATTGAATTCCACAAGAACATTCCGAGCCATTTGTCTCTTCACAACATAAAATTTTGAGTCACCCAGTCCTGATACACAGGCTGTTTCAGGGTTTAGAGGCCACACTTCAGGACTAATTTAAGGACCTTAAAACAAGAAAAAAAATTGCCTATGGATATGTATCCGGAAATGCGTAGTTAAGGAGCTGAAGTCGAAAATTTTTTTCAAGCATTATTATTCAAGCTTCTCATGAATCGATTTCACGGAATAATAGTTGTAGGCCTTAAATTCGACAAACGTTGCTTCCAAGCAATGAACCTAGTATTCTTGGGCGGAAAATAAATCAGTTGTGGAGTCCTAAATATTGTTGTTGTTTTGTTTTTATGGATTTATGAGAGTTGAGAATGTTAGGGTGTTGAGAAAAACTAACATGCGCTGAAGGGTTAAGGATGTGTTTAGGATTTGAATATGAATTAAGGATTAAGGAAAAAATATTCGGAGATTAGTGCAATGTGTTTTCAGTGTTTTCCATTTCCATGCAAGACCATTAATGTATAAACGGATGAATTCATTTACACATTAAAGGCGGGAGTCCTAGTACTACGATTTATCTCGACTTTCGCCTTTAGTGTGTTAATAAAGAATTTTGAAACGTATTAATTAATCGATCATAGCCTAAATAACTCATAAAAATGAATATCTTTAACCGTGAATTTATCTCTTGAGGAATGCTTTAGTATTCTTTCTGTCACAGGATTTTCTTCCTGGTTTAAAGATCTTAATAACACCTTTTCAACATACTTGGCTGAAGTGGGTGCTCTCGCCACATTATAGTGTCTATTAACGTTTTAAAATTCAGGCAACTCTCATGAATTCGTAGATTCATTAAGGTGAAGGTCAAATTCTATCAATAAAATTGGAGGCTGATTTATACTTCACCACTCTTTTATTAAAAATCAATGTACGACGTTTCGGCTAAAATGCCATCATCAGGTGCAAAGGATTTGCTCATGAATTTATTCCTCATGAATACGTTAAAATTTTACTGTTTGATCATAGATAAAAAACATACTATTTAGGACCTTAACTCAGTTATCTCCGGGGCTAAAGACGGTAGATTCATTGGATTGGAACCAATTCTTCTAGCATTTAATGACATACAACTTTTATTATAGAGATTTTACTGATAAATCGATTCCTGAGAAGCAAGAAGCTGGTAATACCTAAAAACTAGGGGTGAGCATAATCGAATGATTGTCATAATCGGATGATCGGACATCGATGATCGATAATTTAAATAATCTGGCTGAGCCTTGTTGGAAATATGCATATAATTTATGTGATGAGAAAAAAAAAGGTCGTTCCTCATAATTCCTCGATTATCGTTAAACAATTCTGTTCGAATGATCATTCGTTTCTCCAAACCGATTAATCCGATAATCGATTAATTCGAATGATTGAAATAATAGAATGATCCGATAATCGTCATTCGATTATACCCACACCTGCTTAAAACATTTTTTGCTCTGATATTGGATTTTCCACTATAGCTCCTTAACTGCGCATTTCCGGACACATGTCCATAGGAATTTTTTTTTTCCTGGTTTGAGGTTTTTAATCTATTTATGAAGTCTTGCCACTTAACCCAGAATTACCCTTTAATAATAATAAAAATAACTTCATTCTGGCACTATGTCCTTTAAGAATAACAATGTCGCACGGTAAATATACAATTCAATATGTACCTACATGTCTGGCCGAGAGACTAATAAAATAAACTTTTATTTACAAATGTGTAAAAACCAATAAAAATACAACCTATTTCTATAGATATATACAAAATATATGGAATATAAACAAATTAAAAAAAAAATTTTCTATAAAATAATAGAGCTGAACAATTTCCAAGTAAATAAAATAAATGAATTAATCCATAACTCTAGGATTTTGATTAAATAAAAAATTCTGTCCTACTTTATATACTTATCTAAAGATTTTTATTTTCTGACTAGTAGGGAAATCCTTCAGGTTTCCCAGAAACGATTCACTCTATTTCCAATTTTTTTTTTTTTTTTCCTTGGAGAGAAACTTTTAAATATTTATTTATAGAGATATATTACAATTTGTTTCAAAATGAACAGTAGTAATAGTGATATGAGACCACACTCATACAATATATACAGAAAATAATGATGAATTCAAATTACATAAAACAGAAAATAAATAAATTCATATATATACAATGAAATAATTACAAATAAAATAATAAAATTAAAACAACAACCTGTAATTGAGATAAATACAAAGTTGGCAAATAAATAAACATTATACAAACTATCATAACTATATACAGTTTCGGCGGTACATGCCTATACTAAAATGTCTAAATTAGAAAAGTTATTTTTAAAGCAATGAGGAAACAACTGGAAAGGAATCTGGACGCAATAAACATATTTGGAAAAAAAAAATAAAATAAAAAAAATTGCCATGGCTTTATGTTTTTGTTGATATTAGAGGTTTCGCGAGATCGTTGTGTTAAATACATGTTTGTTTATTTATTTACCGTCACTTTATGCTACTATGGCTAATCGGACGAAGCTACAGTGGGAGTCCTAAATTTTGCATATCCAGGTTTTATTAGGATAGGGATTTTAACGAGTACCTGACATCGCACAGGCTCGGGACCACCTTTTAACGTCCCCTCCGAAGGACGGCGTAACTAAGGATTTTTTACTCCCATTAAAAAATCCTAGGACCACCTGCGGGTCTGAACCCGTGACCTTTAGCATGGGAGGCTGTTTGAGCCCAGCTACAAGTGATCCCTGTTAAATACATGTTATGTTTGTTTCTTTAAATTTGATCATCCTTTACACAGTCTATACAGCTGATATCCCAACCCATCCTAACATCTTCCTTTCTACTTATGCTGATGACACTTGTGTGTTATCAGTAGTAAATGATGATCCCATTTATGCACCTCAAAATATTCAATCCCACATCAGAGACCTTGAGCGACGTTTTCAAAATTAGAGAATCAAAATAAACTTCAACAAATACCATCAAATAACCCTTACCCTTCGTAGTAAACCTATGACTTCCTGCCCAACAGTATCGTTCAATAACTCTCCGCTAGTCCCTGTTGGACAGATCCGATGTCCAGGACTTCATCTTGACTAACGACTTACTTGAAATGCTCATACAAGATTGAAACGACAAGAAACTGCACAACGTTATTTTTGCTACTTCAACACTTGGGTACTAGAAAAACGTTCTAATCATCGACTAAACTACAAACGGCTCATTTACATGACTATTGTAGGGCCAATCTGGACGTACGGAGTACGAATTCAACATCTTTAAATCCAAAATCCTTCGTAAAATCCTCAATGCACCTTACTTTGTCACGAACAAACTCATCCATAATGACCTTAATGCCCCGTATGTTACTGATTTGGCCCAAACCAGATATCTCTCCTTCCATGACAAACTCCATTCCCACTCTAACCCATTACTTTCAATCCACTCTTCCTCTTGAATATCTGATGATCCCCCGAGGCATCTGAAAAGAGGATGGCTTCCAGAACTTCTAGTTTAGAATATTTTTAGAGTGATCCGATGGGTAGCTTCTTTACATGTCTTGTCCATGTCTTTTTTATTTTAGTCTATTTACCAGCTGTGTTATGTTATACAGTTGTAAATATCAATAAATAATTGCTAGGTTTAAATAATTGATCATTTTATTTAAAAAAGCACCTAGTAATAAATTATATACTCTATCCTTCAAGAACTGCTTTGTATCTCCAATATATATATATATATATATATACATCAGTAGATGATAACAAGCTGACAAGGCTTGTTTAGCCTATAATAGGTGTATGTATGCAATATGAAGGAATGATTAAAGAACCCTTGAAAATGGCAAAGGTCAAAAGTTAGGGAGAAAGAATAAGGAAATAAAGGAGTGTTGAGTGAAAATGGATCAATTTATTTAAAAGAACCTAGCAATAGATTTATTAGCTCAAACAAATGAAAATTTAATAAAAAATTAATCAATAAATTTTAATAATTAAAAAAAATATACTTAATAAACTATATGAAGATTCTTAATAGCATTTAATCCTGACTACCCCCAGTATAGAGTTGACCTGTGAAAGCCTTGACAGCTGATCGGAGGAGAAGCGACAAGATCCAGTGCGGTGCGGCAGGTCAGAGCCACCAGCTGTGACAGCGGCCCATGTTCCGGACAGGCGATGCCACGTATCGATCCGGCTAACTCTATTTCAAGGGATGAGATTACACACCCCTCGCTCGGGCATAATGGCATCTCCCACCCCGGGCCTCTCAATGAATCACTACCGTCAGGAATGTGAACTAATGACGGCTGGGAATCGTCAGCTGACGTCGGAAAAACTGCGAACAAAGGCTGCTTATGAAGGCAAAGCCCTGCTATGCGGATTAGTTAGGTTTTTTGTCGAATTAGTTTCATTGACGTAATATACTAATAATATGTAAAGTTATACATACCTACCTACTAATGTATTTCATTTGAGAGTGGGATAGCTCTGTGTGCTGTCTCGCTGAGGCAAATAGTTAACCATCGGGTTATATTTGGGCCTCGCGAATCCTCTATAGAGTGGGTAAACTTGTTTAATAATAATAAATTAATTTATTATCCTGGGGTAAGTCCTTTTAGTATAAAAATTTACAGCACATAAAAAAAGGGGGTTCACAGTCAGAGTAAATAAGATAAATATAAACAAGTTAATAGATACTAATAAAAAAAATCAGGTGTTGGCAACACACGACTTTCACTTACCTCCATTTTTAAAATCAATGAAAGAATTTTCAAAAACAGTTAGAGATAAAAATACGTGAAACTATTAAGGAATTAATTAAATTTAATTTCTATATAAACATGTGTTTTATTAAAAAATCTATTATATTATTATCTAAAATAATCAGTTAGTTTTATGTTCATTTCATCACTCTCTATTAACTTTTAAAAGCTGGTGTATGAGATAATATTTTTTCTAAAATCTTTAGCTTTCCAACTGTATATCATACTTGTATATTACTGCTCTTATGTTCAAAAACGAAAAATTGCATTATAAAAATATTTTTTCTGTTTTCTTCTTTAGTTGGGTATCGAATTTATTCAATTTATACATTTACCTGTTTTTCATACAAGATAATATAGTTATTTTTATTGAATCTACAAAATTAAAGGTACTTTAGGGGAAGAAATTTAAAATATTGGCATTTAAGCCCGGTTAGACCATTTTAATCAGAAGAAAACCTACATGATATTAAAGCCCATTAAATTTTACATCGATATAGTTTAATCAAAATCGTCGTAACCGTTTTCGATAAAATCGAAAAAAGGTGCAAAATGCATGGTATAAAGTGCCTCTTCTGGTAAGCTCATTTTGATGAAAAACGTTTTGTCACGTCTCGGGCGTACAGTTGTCTTAAATTACAGTTTCATAGGACTTACCATTCCGTCCGGGAGTTACCACACACAGACCTTTTTGTGGGATTGATTATTTGGACTCAGGGGACCCTAAAACGTGTATTTCCGTTGAAAACTGGAATTCGAAAATTTTCACGTTCGCAATACTTCCCCTTACTATAGATAGTACCTAAGTGAAAGTAATAGACATGGAAAGAATAAGAAAAAAAAAGTAACCTTTTTTATTGTAACATTCTATTGTAAATAGGTGGTTATGGCATTATTAAATAAGCGTGATTTAAAGAGAAGAAGAGATATAGAGGAACAGGATGTCATAGGTCTGAAGATCGGATAAGAAACGATCTGTCGAAATGTGTAGATTGGTGTGCCGCAGTGTTTTTATTTGAAGGCCTAGAGTGTTTATAGCGGGAATGGACAGGGGATTTGAACTTTGGAAGGTCAAAAATGTATGTCGAAGATCTCGAAATGTTCTCACTTTCAGTTTTTCACCGATAACTTGATGCCAACAGAATATACAAAGTGAAAAGCGCTAAATCCCCATTCCAAAAGCTACTTTAAATATTGAATTCGGGTCAATTGTATTGCCGCAATCGTAATTCAGAATCAGACAAATTTGTACAACTAACAGACAGCTGTAATTTTGAAACAAACATCCAAATCGAAAAAATCTGTAAAATAAAAACTGTAGAGCATCAAATTTACAGTCGAATAGGCTCCCTAAATTCCGAACTAGGTTTTCCTCTAAAGGCGTCGTTGCGCTTGTGTGAAATATTTACTTGATACGTCAAATTTAAAAGATTCTGCAGTTTGAATGACCCCGAAGTTTTACTGGGAGTGACGATATTTGCTACTTAAATTATATGATAACTAAACAAGTGGAAGCTTGTCTCCAACAGGTTAGTCATGGAACTTTTAATAGCCCGTTTCGGAATTCAATTGAATATTCAAGTTAAACCTGAAATTACTTCTTTGATACGTTTAATTCAATATATTCTTTATTTACTTGCATAGCAGTTTGTATTGAAGTGTAAGATCCTTACTAAGTACTCTACAACCCAATACTCCACATGAGTTGCTAGTGTCAAAGACTGGACAAGTATTTGATAACACTGCAAAGTGGATGCCAACGGGTTTCTTGTTTTTTTCTCTCAGAAACCATTAATCTATGCATTATGGCTGTAAAAAATTATCAATACATTTTTATACATATAGGTACCCCTGGTAATTAATATCAAATTAATTTTTTGGCCCAGGCTCAACCTTAATTTTCCTTTTAAATAAATTTTAGAGACATATAATGAAAATAATATCTACATGCTTCAAAATTAAGACATCAATAATATTTGTCTACACTATTTAATGATTCAAGATATTTTCATTATTATTGAATAAAATAATGTATCTTTCTTTAATTAAATTTAATAGAAAATCCGTTAGCCAACATGCCCGCTTATTCATCCTCTTGACCGCCATATTCTTGGTGTTTCTCCATACACTCCAGAAAAAGAGAAAGCCTCACTGGAGTGGCAGGTGCCCACATCTGTTCCAGCTACACCATTGTCAACTTCTTTGTTTACGCACTCTTTCCTTAACAACACTGTGAAGTATCCATATTTAAAAACCAAGTTCTTATGCTGCGTTGCCAATACCTGCTGGGCAGTCTATAACCAAGTGGGGTCTCTTCTTCAGGGTAGAGAACATAAATTTGAACAACTTTTGGCAGCTAGAAACTAGCTGCATCCCGAATATTTAATTTTGTGGTGATTTATATATATATATATATATATATATATATATATATATATATATATATATATATATATATATACATATAAGACATTTTCTGACAAAAGTTTGTGAGTAACACCTTTCAAAAAGGTTAAAAAATATATTTTTTTATTTTCATTTATCTAATAAAAATCGGTTTTTTGTTTAAGAATCGCGATCATATAATTTTTTTAAGTTGTTAACTCCTGGAAAATTATTATTTAGCTCTTCATCTATATCAAGTTAAAAGAACACCCTTTTTTCAATTTTATAATTTTTATTTTTGTAGTATTTCGAAATTAGTTATAATGCTCATTTGAAAGATATCACTCACCGAATTTCGTCACCTCTGTCCTGAAGAATTTTGTCAAAGGCATGAAAAAATAATATGATCTTGATTCTTAAACGAAAAATAAATTTTTAGCGGATTAAATTTGGATGAAAGAAAACTAAATATAGGTATGTATTTTTTTTTTCAGAAAATGTCTTTTATACTCATCTATACACAGGGATTATTTCAATTTTTTTAAAGTGGTAGAACGATATGAAAAATAAATAAAAACTTATTTTTTTCTAAAATCTTGCATTTAACTTATATTTATTAGGTATTATTATTGAAAGACGTGTAAACAATTTTTTCTCACCGAAAATTCAGAATTACATTACTTATAAAACATTTTTAATCACTTTACTACAAAATTATTGGATAAAAGCTAGGTATGTTTTTCAAAACGCACGCCAGATAGCCCTCTATAACGCCGTCTAAATAGCCACAATCAAATCATTTCTTTTAAGATCTCGCTTGTTCAGGTATTCTCTATACATATATATATATATAAGACATTTTCTGACAAACGTTTGTGTGAGTGACACCTTTGAAAAAGGTTAAAAAATATATTTTTTTATTTTCATTTATCTAATAAAAATAGGTTTTTCGTTTAAGAATCACGATCATATAACTTTTTTATGTTGTTAACTCCTGGAAAATGATTATTTAGCTCTTCATCTATATCAAGTTAAAAAAAACACCCTTTTTTCAATTTTATGATTTTTATTTTTGTAGTATTTCGAAATTAGTTATAATGCTCTTTTGAAAGGTATCACTCACTGAATTTCGTCACCTCTGTCCTGAAGAATTTTCTCGATTTTTTTGAAAAATGTTTAATAAGTATAGTCATTCTGAATTTTTGGTGAGAAAAGATTGTTTACACATCTTTCAATAATAATAAGAAATATACGTTAAATGCAAGATTTTAGAAAAAAATAAGTTTTTATTTATTTTTCATATCGTTCTACCACTTTAAAAAAAATGAAATAATTCCTGTGTATAGATGAGTATAAAAGACATTTTCTGAAAAAAAAACGGTGATTGACACTTTTCAAAAAGGTTTAAAAAATACATACCTATAGGTATTTAGTTTTCTTTCATCCGATAAAAATTTATTTTTCGTTTAAGAATCAAGATCATATTATTTTTTCATGCCTTTGACTCCTAAGAATCAGAGAAAAAATCATCATTAATTTATTTCAGATTTTACCATTTAAAAAAAAAAATCCAAAAAAGAGGTTTTTTAAAAGATCTCGAAAACCGTTTGAATAAAAAAGCTAAAAATTTAGGTGAATTATTTTTATTCGACACCAAATTGATTCCCCAAGTTTGAGTCAAAAAAGTCCTTGGGGCAGATTTACCATCCTAATCCGGCTATACCCTTACTCCATGTTTTAGCCTAATTGTTATATATCAACACAACTTGCGCTAGTTACATAAATTTAAATTAATCTCTTCCATTTCATGCGAGAACATCTTAAATGATAGAGACTACCGCAGTGGCGGGGAAGTAATGGATAGGTAGCGGTGGCCCCCCCCCGCACAGTAATTTATTCACCGCAGCCACCGCCCAATCTCCTCTGATTGCCACTTCTCCGGAATTCTTCATGAGCAGCTATCACTGCAATATTCAAAAATCTGGTGTGCACGACACACGACGTTCAGTTACTTCCGTTGCAACCTTGTTGTTAAAATCTATTCAACAACTTCTAAATAAAGTTAGAGTAAAAAAAAGGTTAAAGGATACATTAAGTTCCGATAGAACATGTATTTTAACTAATTTTACAATTTATCATTTATCATCAATTATAATTTATTTTTTATATTTTAAGTCACCATTTTTGGTACTATGCGGTATTTATTATATCTTGTTGTGTTTAAAATTAAGCGGTATTTATTTTATTTTTTATTTTCGACCATTTTGGTACCCTGGAGATCCGCATCAAGAGTAAAATATTCGCACATAAAAGTGCTCCATGAAACAATCTTGATAATTTATAGTAACCTGAACCGGTCTTCGTCTTCACAAGATTATTCAGATCTGGATGCCACGTCAGCTATGGTTAATGCTATTAAATACATCATTACGGCTTTTAAAAACTGAAGCAGGGTTCAAAATCGATCATTAGTGAAATGGATAGAAAAACCACTGTAGTGTAGCATATTTAGAAGGCCCGATTAAAGCTCTTAAACGGTCTGCCGCCATGATAATAGCCCAAGTTGGGAGAGTCATGGAGGTCAGTAATGAGTCATTCAATCCTACCAGGCTACTAATTCATTCATGTGCCTACTCAACTATACTCTAATGGTTTCCGGTAGTTGAGAGCGTGGTGTAAGGAGTTGAAGCGCTGTTGCCCAGGCAATCTCAAGACAACCAATTCGAATCCGGCCTGGCCGTGTTCAAACATAATTAGTTTCAGCCCAACGGTATACCTAAATCCACACTCTGTGATTAGGTTGCTAATTTGTTCGATAGACCATCCTGTTTACCTTAAACATAGTAGAAAAGGCCACAAAACGTGTTTTGTACGTTATGTTTTGAAACATGCCGCTCAATGAGATCATGAGGTACCCATGTATCGAGGTTTTCTACTTTCCCAATACACTTTAAATGTCTGGAAACGGTAGATGTACTTGCATTTAGTTGTGCTGAGAGTCCTTTAACTGTTTAGTAGGGGTTTCCTTCTATTATATGTTTGAGGACATCATTGTATGAAATCTCTTGACAATAATACTCTTCAACGAGCTCATTCTGAAATCAACCCTCTTTTTTTTGCTTAGTAGGTATTTTGCTTGCTGTATTTTGTGAATACTTTGTATACGGGTATAAACTTTTTTAAGTTCAAAAATATTATACTCTAAAATATACCTACCTACTAATTTTTAATTAAAAACCAATAACTACTTGGACGTTAGAAATAAGTGTAGGTATTTTCTATTTGTGGGAAATCCTATTATTATTTATTGACTTTGTTTCGTGAACAACCTTTTCGATTTATGACACAATTTGTGAATCTGAAATATAACCACTTTTTTATTTTCCACTTTGATTACAGTTGCTTGGTATATGGCGGATTTACTGACGAATCGGGAATAAAGTTAAAACGTCTGAAGAGTTTTTTTTTATATGATCTATTTTTGGAGTCTGCAGACGTGGCCATATTTCTGAGTATAATACCGAGTTAAAGTGGCTATATCCTTCTGTACGAGGGAAATATTTCTATTTCTCTAAACCTAAGACTATATAACTGAACATCTCACCCTCAATTCTGACATCAATTCATTGAACACTAGAAAGCAATACCTATATCTATATTTATACTCCCTCACATTTTTTTTTTTTATTCATATAACATCACTTCATATTACTTTCGTTAATCGGACGATGCATCAAAAAGAATACTAAATTTTGCCTATCCAGGTTTAATTAAGATAGGGTAGGATTCTTTAACGAGTACCTACATCGCACTGGCTAGGGACCACCTCTTCAAAATACGGCATAACAAAGGAATTGTAAATTCCTTAAAAAAATTCCTAGACCTATCTGCCGGGTTTGAACACTCGACCTTGGGCACAAAAGGCTGTTATGTTAGCCACTACTCCCTCATATCGAACTGCGTCTTTTCACAAATCATTTCTCGTTCATACCTCACCCTATTTGAATTGGCTACCTATTTCTATCCGTAAAACCTCCTCTTCTTTTAAACTCCTACTCTTCAAAATATATCTGTGATTGTATTTGTATGTGTGTTTCAAAATGCTTCATGTGTGGTTATGTTTATTTAGAATTATTGATACATTACATAAAAAAAGAATCTATACAATAAGCAATTATTTTTCATTGTTTCTGTTCGAACGATACTTGGTTCCGGGAAAATGATATTATTAAAATTTCATATAATTAGTTAAACGTTTCTGATAGTATGCTTATATGATAACTCCAAAGAGGTGTATACAAACTAAAAATATTCAGAAAAATTACTTATACCACGCCTGCAGGCTTGCAAGTATTTTCGTTGGGGAGAGAGAGATAGAACAAATTTTATTTTCATCATTGTTTATTTTCTAGACTGGTTGTGATCTTTTGTTTTATAGCCCTGAAAAAGACCTAAAATTTAGGCCGAAACGCTGGCACAAATAAATTAGGTTTTTACTTAATTAAGTGTTTCAATGACCGCACTTTGGATTAACTTTTCCCCAATATCTATTTTAAAAAGTAGTCCATGTTTGGAAGTAAAATAGTTTCTTAGGAGAGATTTGTATCCTCATGCTTTGTTCTAATAATGTTCACATTCCCTGCACACGCCAATGACGGTATTTAATCCCTAAATCATATGTACTAAACCAAGAGTGAGATACACAAAAACTAATAAAATATGCCTCATAGCCATGGGACCAACTGTACAGTGTTCTCCTCACCGGCGTACAGAAAATTTACTTAATCTCTAATAGAATCGATTATAAGATTACGACAATCGATTAGTTAATGCCCCGTAACTAGATTCGGAGCAGGAGATGAAGGGCGGGGCGCGAGGTGGGGATACGCCCCCATGCGCATGCGCTCCTTGCGCCAATCGATCACCGCGCTCCCCACTCCTATCCACTAAGCCACGCCTACCGCTCTCAACTCAAGCTTTTAATTCGGCCTCAACATTGTCATTTCGTAGTATACTCCTTACCTGCCTCTCTTTATTTATTCTGGATCAAATATATGCTAATGTGGAGCGATAGATGTTTGTCCGTTACTGAGGTGGTTACTGGGCATGTTACTGAAGGTGATTGATTAATGATACTGGCATATTTTGACTCTTACTTCACTGCATCTACTGATGTTTTGGTTCAAATTTTAAGTGATATCGTTATTCAGAACAATATTTTAATTGAGGAATAATTAATTATTCATTTTAGTATAATTAAAATTCTGGTTAGGCATTAATTTATGTTAATGATTAGGTATATTAATGTAAATAGATGAACTATAGATATTAATGTACTCGTAAAATATAGACAATACCTCTATACTAGTAAGAATATTAATAGTTACTGGGAAAAACTGATATTTATTGTTATGTTCCAAGAAAAATCGATTATAACCTTCAACTAAATCATCAATTAATTTTAATTAACCGACTTTTATTCCATATGAACATCATCATCAGTTTTAGATAATGCCAAGTGCCAATATAAATACTCTTGATTTGGTTAGATTAGAAGAATATTAAGAGAAACGCTTAGAAATATGAGAAAATTGAGTTTGGGTGTGGCATGAGACACTGAAGGTGGCGCCCCACCGCCATGGCATGGGAGGAATGGGAACTAAAGGCAACCAGGCGGGTTAGCGCCGCACCATGTGGCAACCTCGCATCCCCTGTTCTCAAGTAATTATATAACGGTTTTTTGCCTGTTGCGGGCTCCTTGCGCATTCTGCCTCCTCGCAGACTGCTGACGCCTGCGCGAGGCTATATCCTCCCTGCCTTCGTGATATCCTTAGAATTCTATGACGCTACAGTCGCTGGGTTGCTTTGCTGGCCGCAAAGGACAGCTGCTACGGGTACCGCCATGTTCCTATTCAACAACACCTGGCCTCCTTTCGTTTCAACCCCTCGGTTCTGCTTTCTCACGCATAATACTTGGCGACACTTCATACCGATATTAATCTCCAATGCTCTTATCACCATGTACAGTGTTGTTATACAACCGTTCACTTGGCACATTATGAAATCTGTCTTCTCTCTTAAATACAACTATTATCTTTAACATCAGTGAGCTAATTATCGTAGATACATTATTTAACATATATAATTATTTATACAAGAAGTTACCGATCACCCACTCATGTAGTCATAGCTGTATCTGAAAAATGACTATACCAATAAATCTAAAAATTTTAACAACGGTGCTATATGTGCAATAATGTTGGATTTGGGTTCGTCCTCTAAGTAAATGAATAAAAATTTTGGTAGGCAATTATTAGATATTATTATTTTTTTAAATATTTCAATAAGTATGTGCCCTACAGATTGTTGTACGTACTCATTTGAGTTCTCAAATTTTCTCAGTTATCAAATTTCCAACAACACGAAAGCAAAATCATCTTAATTTGACCAGTATTAGCATAAATTATAAATTAATAACAGATATATTAAACCATATTATACCTCGTAATCGTGTTCTGTGTGTGGGTTTCTAAGAAAACAAGTACAATAGTTGTTGGAAGTACATAGGGCTTCCTTATAGAGTGATCTCAAGACCGCTAAAATGTGAGTCATTTAATAATATTTAGAAGAATGCCAATCAAATATATGAATACTACTGCTGGAACATAGTTATAGAAAGGAAACACAAATAATACTGGAAAATATTAAGAATATTATTAACTAAACATTATTAAATAAAGACGTTTAAATAGTAATTACTCTTCTTAAAGAAAATAATTTCGTCCACAAACTATAGTAACGAAATTTCAAAAAACACTATGGAAAAAGGGTCACCCATATCCCAAGGTGGCGGGTTCAAAACCGGCAGATGGCCCTAGAATGTGTTTAAGGGAGTAAAAATCCTTAGTTATGTTGGAGTTCGGGAGGACGTAAAATGGTGGTTTTGATCCTGTACGATGTCATGCACTGTAGCATTGTCCGATTATCCATAGTATCGTGATATGACGTTAAATAAATTAATAAAAACCAAGACATTAGTACTTTTGTGCCCATAAACATTATTTAGAAAGAAAAAACCATCCTATACTTTGAACAATTTGGTCCTCCTTAGTGAAAATCCTGAATACGCCCTTGTGAGATTTTGTTCTGTTCTTCAAAACAACTCTAATGAACTTTGATCGCCAAGTATCTATGATCTAGCACGTTCTTATTGTTTAGTTGAGAATAATATGACTGTTTACATCTCTAACGTTTTTTTTTTTTAGTTTCCGTATGTTCCTTACCATGTAGAGGGCGTTTATAAAAGTGTAAATTATCATTTCTTGAGATTCCCTCATATAATGAGGCATGTATATGATTATTGTTATTATTGTTGTGATTATGATTTCCTTTCACACTTCTCTTATCACCCTTACTTCTTTCTCCCTCTTTTCTTTTCTCTTCCTCTCTTCTCTGTACTTCAAAAATGTTCTTCAACTAGCAATAATCGCAATAATTCTTCGGGATCACCTGTAGTATATTGGCTAGCATAACAGCTTTGTATGCGAAAGATCACGGTTTCAAATCCGCAGGTGGTCCTAGGATTTTTTAATGGGAGAAAAAAATCCTTAGTTATGCCGTCCTTAGAGGGACGTAAAAAGGTGGTCCCGAACCTGTGCGATTCAGGTACTCGTTAAAGAACCCTATCCTAATTAAACCGGGAAAGGCAAAATTTAGGACTCCCACTGTGGCGTCGGCCGATTAGCCATAGTAGCATAAAGTGACGTTAAATAAATAAATACAAATATATTCTTCTTTAAAACATTAATTGTTATTCTTTCTAAGCTTTAATTAGTTGATTAATTTCTTATTATAATCTTTAAATATTTTCATTTCAATATTATTAGTTTACATAAATGTTTGTTTCCGTATTTTATTACTGTCATCTTATTATTGTACCCAATATTTTTAATTTATTGGTTGTTCTCTTGTTTTTGATAGTCCTGATGAAGGATTCACAATTTAGTCCGAAACTTAGACACACAATAGAATAAGTTCATCTTCCCCATCATTTATTTAAATATTGGCATGTAGATATGAAGATAACCAATAGGATCACAGCTCTACGACGTACTTTTGTCTACAAAAACAATAGAATACAATAAGTTTTGTTCCAGAAAACCGAGTTACACAGAAGCGTGTAGCGCGAACACGACGTGCGTGTGCTAAACAAAAGATGCTAAACACGACGAGCCCTATAGAGCCTGCTATCCAGTGCTACCAGCAACGGGTCTCTCCTAACCGGCTTTGTCTGCCCTCCACCCCACCATAACCTCTCTCTTAATGAACTATTTACACTGCCAGTCTAAGTTATATGCCTATCCTAGCCAATGAAACATCACTTAAAAAAGTTGAAGGTTTTTTTTTTCGGAAATGTTCATTGTTTATTCTTTACTGAAAGAAACGAAGCTTCAGCAAACTTGATTTGGAAAGGATCCGTACTTGTTTTATGAAGGTCGACTGTAGTTTTCAGTAGACTGTAGAGGTTATCATAGAAAGAATTGTCGACATTCAATCGACAAATAGCAATTTTGTATTTAATAAATAATGAATATAATAAAAAAATAAATAAGCAGCCCGCCACTGATTGTTGGATAAAAGAAATTCTCTAAACACTATTGATTGGTAATCGTTAGAAGAAAAAAAAACTTTTGCTGGATCGTTTTTTAATCTATAATGGAAGTATGAAGTAGTGCTCATAATACTCTTTTTAAACAAATGTTCGTAGAGAGAAATGCTTTATTTATTTGGCAATGCTGCCCAAATACATCGGGTTGCTTACATAAAACAGCATATTTCACATACATTTTCAATTTTTTTTTTCCTATTCTAATACAAATTTGTAATATTTACAATTTTTTTTTCTCTTTTAGCTATTTACATTATTTTATTTTATTTTTCTCTACCACTATATTGTAAATTTAGACCTTTAGTGCGCACATTACATGATCGAAATAGAATCACATTCACCATTTAATTGCCATACAGGTGATGTTGGATAATCCCCAGGGAGTCCAAAATCACGTTTTCTGCTAACACGGCTATATCTCTTATATCGACACCCAGGTCTTCCAAAAATCTCCTTGTGCTTTCAGGGATCGCTCCGCGAGACCCAAACCATAGACCTCTGACGGAGAACTGTCTCTCGCCAAATGTCTCGCGGAACTTTTCTTTCAGGAAAGGGATGCATTTCTCGTAGATGGCTCTCTTCTCCCTTTCCACTCCACCTGCTTGATCGAGGTCATTAGTCTCATATCGAACGGTAGGGTCCAGGATCATTGCAGTATTTCCGTTCTTCGGGAATGCAACGATGTCTGCGTACCTAACTGATCCGTCCGTATCAATGCAGTAGACCTAGTCAAAACAGATGAAATCTTTTTCCATGAGGAGCTTTGTTAATTCGTTCTTAACCCTGTGGTGCCAACGCAGTAGGGAGTTGTTGGGGGCAATTTCCCAGCACATGGGCTATAAATAGTTGACCGTTGGGAAATTCAGAACGAAATTAGTCGGAGTTATAGTCTAAGGATTTTTCTTATTTCTTGTTTTTTTTTTCTTTACTCAGCTAAATAAAAAAATATCACATTTGTCCAATTTATATATTTACTCGTTTTATATCATTGCTAACCAAATGATAATATCAATTTTTAATAATCTATTTATATTTATTTATTAGGTAATATTTTTTAATCTATAAAAATGAAGGTACTTTAGAGGAAGAAAATATAAGCATTTAAGCCCTGTCGTGACCGTTCTACAATCGACCACATATTTTCGCTCCGACAGATGATGGAGAAAATTAATGAATTTGATAACCGCATGTGGCTACTCTTTATAGACTACAAATCTGCATATGACTCAGTCATTAGGAAAGAGTTGTACCATTCTATGCGAGAAATGGGCATCCCGGCTAAGCTAATTCGTCTTTAAAAGGGCTCAATGAAGGAAACGGTGGGTAGGGTCAAAGTTGGCGGAATAATCGGAGACTCATGTCCAGTGACTGATGACTGTTCAACACAGTCCTAAATGCGGTAATAAAACGACCCGGACTGATGTCACAAGGAACGATCTTTATTATGATTTAATAAGACACAAGTCATGTTATATGCAGACGATATTGACATAGCAGGAAGGACTCAAAGATAAATAAAAGAAGTATTTACAGTTTTTGAGACAGAAGGAAGAAGAATAGGCCTTCAGATTAATGAAGACAAGACAAAAATCCTAATTTTGAGGAGGAAAAAGCCAGAGAGACACTACATAGTTGGGAACTACAAATTTGAATGTGTCAACAGCTTTAAATACTTAGGATCGATGATCAATGCTGCATTGGACGAGGAAGAAGAAATAAAGCAGAGGATAATGACAGCAAATCCTTCCTATTTCAGCCTATCCAGACTTTTTAAAAGTAGACTGCTCAGTCGAACAACCAAGATCAGACTGTATAGAACGCTCGTCCGACCCGTGCTAACATATGCATCTGAAACCTGGACTTTGAGCAAAGGGTCAGCTGCCCGCATTGACAGGTTCGAAAGAAAGGTTCTTAGGCGTATTTAAGGGCCTGTGGATGGTGTGTATCGACTTCGAAAAAACAGAGGGCTGTTCACACTTTATGATGAGTTGAGTGTTTCCCAGTTTGTAAGGGTGCAGCGGATTAGGTGATTGGGCCACAGAATCACAATGGGTGAAGAAAGGACAGTGAGGAAATTGTACTATGGAAAGCCCGACGGTAGAAGGCCTCGTGGAAGACCGAAGGGGGGGGGTGGAAGGACAGCGTCTCCGAGGATCTGAAGAAAGCGAGAGTATCTTAGAGGCGTGCTACCGACAGAAAGGACTGGGAAAGAGCAGTTGAGCTGGCCAGAGACCGCTTTATGCGTCTGTCGCGCCGATAATGAATGAATAAATTTGACGGTAATATATATATATAAGAACATAATCATAGAAACGAGAAACAATATGAATGAAAACAATTTTTAAAAGACCTTAATGTCCCATATGTTTCTGAATTAGCCCGAACCAGGTATCAATCATTCCATGAAAAACTCCATTTCCACTCTAATCCACTAGTTTCTATTCTGTCATCCTCTTCCATTCCTGACAATCCTCCGAGGCGTCTGAAAAGAAGATGCCCTCGAGACCTTCTATTTTAAAATACTTTTAGAGTGCTGCCAATGGGTAGCGTCTCTACATGTATTTCATGTCAGTTTACTATGCCCATCACATTTACTTGTTATATATAATAAAACAGTTGTAAATATCAATAAATATGTTAAAAAATAAAATAAAAGTAATGTAATATTAAACAAACAATTATATGTGAGGATATATAAAGGAAAAATATATGAACGGGGAAAGAGGGAGAAAGAAATAAGCGGTGAAAGGAGATTATAATCAATATGAAAGAAAATACATACTGACTCTGAGACGTTGTCTACAGAAGTGATATTAGGGGTACTCACTACGTTTGCTATAGCATGCTATTTGTGCTATTTTGCTAAACCCGTCGAGTTTCTACAGTTATTTCCTGTATAAAATTAATGGTTTTAGCACAATAGCATGCTATATCAAACGCAGTGAGTACCCCTATTGTTTGCAGTTAAAAACGCTATTGGCGTGGTACGGAAAATATGGGAAATAGAGACAAAAGTGCATTAAAGCTTCTCATCTAATATTCTCAACGGCCAACTAGACTCCATCATTATAATATAGTAATAAGTATTGACAATGCAAAAGTTAACTAATCCTCATCCATATTACTCCTTGATAGAAATCATATAGGTAAACTCCTCCCGAGAAATAAAACACATTGAAGTCCTCTCAATCAGATTCTTTTCAATCACATTCATAAATCTTTTTTTTTTAATAAATGTTTTCTAAATTTCCAAGACTCTTGTAGACTTTAGTATTGTAATTCATTATTACATACTCTTCCAAGGTGCCTTTCCTGAAAAAACCCTGACGATGTCTTTGTTTCTTTGACCGCTACTCGGACTGATTTCCTACCAAACAAATATTCGAATCAGGCCTCCGAAAATCCCACATAGCGTGTATTCTCGTGTAAGTAATTAATTGTTTCCTTGTGTTTAAGTTGTGACAGCTTAATTACTAATTTAGAAAGCTGTTAAAGTGGTGACAAGGAGGTTTGAAACTAAAGACGGAGAGGCGAATATTGCTCGAATAAACAAGGTCACTGCAACCTGTTGCTGCCTGTTGGCTTCGCGCAGTATTTCTCGACCAAATAACACCTAGGTCTGTTAAACATAGCTTGTAAATATTACACATATTTAAACCCTAGTGAGTAATCAGTTCGCAATGACTGAATGAGACCATCACCTATCGAGGGATCACTTGTAGCTGGGTGGCTAGCGTAACAGCCTCCCATGCTAAAGGTCACGGGTTCAAACCCGCAGGTGGTCCTAGGATTTTTTAATGGGAGTAAAAAATCCTTAGTTACGCCGTCCTTCGGAGGGGACGTTAAAAGGCGGTCCCGAGCCTGTGCGATGTCAGGTACTCGTTAAAGATCCCTATCCTAATAAAACCTGGATAGGCAAAATTTAGGACTCCCACTGTAGCATCGTCCGATTAGCCATAGTAGCATAAAGTGACGTTAAATAAATAAATAAATAAATATCACCTATCGAACGATATCCATATGCGAAAAAAATATTTTTCGTCTCTTGATTTTCAAAGAAATTTTAGACTTATTATTCATTAAATTTTAAAAAGTCAAGTACACAGTGATATTATTGAAAAAATGCCACATTTACAGGATCAAGTGGTCGAAATCGAAAATTGCATAGTCTTTTAAGATTGGTTTAAAAAGTGAAGAATTGAAATAAATCTCAGCAAATAATTTTTTCTTTTGGTCCTAAGCCTTTGACTTTCTGTCCTATAAAATTCTTTAACTATATTTCAATTATTTCAGTCTAAGAAAAATGCTAGGCGTACGGAATCCTCGGAGAGTACTGACAAAAAAGAAGATAAACTGCAAATAGATACTGATTACTACCTTTGATTAACTGACACTCAAAACTACCTATAAGTTATATCTAACCAGGAATTTTTTTCATGCATAAGCAAGTGAACCTGCCCCTACTTTGCACGGGTACAACTTGAATGAGGTGCCATTTATGTTTAGAATAGCTCTTTCCGACCGATTTAGAGTTTATCGCTTTGGGAGTATTAGTTTATCATAAAGAAAAGTGCAATGAGCTAGAAAATATGTTTATTTTATAATATCTATTCATTATATATCAGAAATTGGTTTTGTTTATTATTGTATTTTTTTTTTTTTTTTAAACATAATTTATTGAAATTTACAACTGTACTCAAAAAAATACATCAAGTAAATATGATATTAGAAAAATGACATGGAAGAGACTTGTAGAAGAACTACCCAATGGTAGCACTCCTGTAATTATTTTAAACTAGCAGGTCTCGGGGCCATCTCCTTTTCAGACGCCTCGGAGGATTGTCGGGAATTGAAGAGGAAGAAAGGATTGAAACTAGAGGATTAGGGTGGGAATGGAGTTTGTCATGAAAGGAATGGTATCTAGATCGGGCCAAATCAGCAACATACGGAATATTAAGGTCTTTGTGGATCAGTTTATTAGTTACAAAATAAGGAGCATTGAGGATTTTACGCAGGATTTTGGATTGTAGGGATTGGATACGGGAAGAATTTGATGGTTTAGTAGAGCCCCAAAGCTCTACTCCGTAAGTCCATATAGGCCGTATGATAGTCATGTAGATGAGCCTTTTGTAGTTAAGTGGAAGATTGGAACGTTTGTCTAGTAAGTGTTGAAGTAGTCGAAAACGTCGTGCAGTTTCTTGTCGTTTCAGTCTTGTATGAGGGTTCCATGTAAGGCGTTTGTCAAGGTGTAGTCCTAGATATCGGATCTGTTCAACCGGGACAAGAGGAGTATTATTGAAGGAGACAGTAGGGCAGGATGTCATTGGTTTACGACGAAGGGTAAAGGTAATTATTGTATTTTAAAGTGAAGCATAGATAAAATAAAATATAATGTTTTCATATGTAGAAAAATTGAGTAGAGTTATTATGTTTTTAAAAATTATAGAAATAACAAAGGTTCCTATCCTTTTAGCTTCATAATTATTTAATATTTCAAATAAACTATTTTAAAAACATTGTTTATTTTAGTTTCCATAGGAATCCGATTTAGTTTACAGTGAAACATCTATTTCATGAAATAGTATTATATTTGAAATAATAAATAACAATATTAGTTTATAGGTTTATAACAACTTACCATTTATTTTAAAAATTTAGTTACCATTAAGTACGTAATATTATTTTTAAAATCTTGCGTACTAAATGGAAGAATATAACTTCGCAATAACATATGCTCATAACTTTATGGGCTTACAACAACTTTATATTAACTTGTACGACTTATTTTATTGCATAATAACTTTTCTAAAATCTTGCGCTTTCCAATAGTATATTATACGTATGTTACTACTTATATTTCAGGAATAATTTTTTAATTACTTGGCTACAGAAAAAAACGCGTTCTTTTCTATATAGAGAGAAGAATAAGAGATTTGTGCCTTTGCCATTTTAGAATTATTAATTACTATTTTTACTTTCACTTACTATATATAGTAAGGGGAAGTATTGCGATCGTGAAAATTTTCGAATTCCAGTTTTCAACGGAAATACACGTTTTAGGGTCCTCTGAGTCGAAATAACCAAGTCCCGCAAAAAGGTCTGTGTGTGTGTGTGTGTGTGTGTGTGGTCTGTGCGTGTGTGTGTGTGGTAACTCCCGGGCGGAAACGGTAAGTCCTATGAAACTGAAATTTCATATTTAAGACAACAATACGCTCGAGACGTGAAAAAACTTTTTTCATCAAAATGAGCTTACCAGAAGAGGCACTTTATACCGTGAATTTTGCACCTTTTTTCGATTTTCTCGAAAACGGTTCCGACGATTTTGATTAAACTCGCTATCGATGTAAAATTTAATGGGCTTTAATATCATGTAGGTTTTATTTGGATAAAAATGGTCTGACAGGGCTTAAATACCGATATTTTAAATTTTCTTCCCCTAAAATACCTTTGATTTTTTAGATTCAATAATAATAACTAGATTATCTTGTTAACGCTGATGAAAAACAGGTAAATATATAAATTGAATAAATTCGATACCTAACTAAAGGAGAAAACAGAAAAAATATTTTTTTAATGCAATTTTTCGTTTTTGAACATAAGAGCAGTAATATACATGTATGATATACCGTTGTAAAGCTAAAGATTTTAGAAAAAATATTATCTCATACACAAGCTTTTGAAAGTTAATAGAGAGTGATGAAATGAACATAAAACTAACTGATTATTTTAGATAATAATACTTATAATAGATTTTTTAATGAAACACATCTTTCTATATAAATTCAATTTGAATAATTCCTTAATGATTTCACGTATTTTTATCTCTAACTGTATTTGAAAATTCTTTCATTGATTTTAAAAATGGAGGTAAGTGAAAGTCGTGTGTTGCCCGCACCAGATTTTTCCTTATATATCTTTGATTTTTTATCATAATATACTAAGCGTTAAAAAACAAAACAAAAACTAACAGAAATTATTAGTTGTGTTATTATAGCTTAGTTTTGTTATCATTCAAAGCATGAACAGGATTAAAGTAATATTAAACAGACAGACTCAAGTATTAAAGAATATTTATTTTATATACAAAAGTAAACATTATTTGTTTTTCGCTGTAACCTTCAAATCTTCGATATGAACAGAATTCCCTCTTTATCTCTAGTTGATTACAATAATAAGACTGAAAACATATAAACAGTCGGCAGAGTAAATATTTGTACAAGTGCTTCCTTTTTAATTTTGTTTTTATTTTCTCTTGATTTCAGTTCATTTCCAGTCACTAATAATTAATTTTCTAATCGTAGTCGACGTGTATCTGTGTTTTCTATTTGAATTAGGTAGGCCCTTTTTAGAAAATTGAACAGGCGCCCGAAACGGTTTTAATTTTTAATTTCTTAACGTCAATATCTTAACGAACCAATTTATTCGATTATATTAGCAATTATAATGTTAATAACTTCTATATATATTTTTTTTTTTGCTCAATTATATTAATAAAATTCAATATTCCCTTCTAAAGCAAAACTTTATTGTAACGTATTTTACTAATAAATGTTTAGGAAACAATGTTCTAAATGATAATGAAAAATGTAAACATTGACAAAATCAGTGTTAAGTGTTCTTTAGATAACATCGGATGGCGCATTACGATAAACTAAGCGATTAGAATATAAATATGTCAAAATATCAATTTCATAAACAATTTCCTTTAGCGCCTTTTGGAAATTATTGTTACAATTATTGATTTATACTTATGGATATGCATAAAAACCAATTAACATTTCACAACTAAAACTAACAATATCCAACAGATATAAGGAAACAAAAACGCTTCAAATTATTACACAATTAATTTATTATTTCCAAAGAACTATATTAGGATATAACTTTTTATAAAGGCAATTAACTAATATGAAAAGGAATAAATAATCTAAAGAAAATGGTCAATCATAACTGCAAATTTCAAAACGATTTATCTATGCTATTTCTAAAGCGATTTTAATGAATCTTTTGTCGTTTAGTAGAATATTTAGGTAATTCTTTCTCGAATAGCACTAACTACTAACTTGTATTTGTTTATTCATTAATTGGTGTTTATATAAATCAATACTAATAATTATATTGAGGATGTATAGTCGACTGTAGAAACTAATCTAGTGTTTATAATTTTCTGTTAAATGTGTTGAGCCTTATTGTACATATTTTGTTTAGGTTTTCCGGTTGTATAATTTTGTAAAACTTTTTAAAACAAAGACAAGCTGTAGTATTTATATTTAGAGGGGAAAACCGTCAGGGGTTTTTACATGAACCCCTCCCCATACTACCTATGTTTATGGTTTTCCTCAGTTTATGCTAGGATATGGCTCAGTAATGGTACGTTTATATATAATTTTTGTTTTTGTTTTACTTCTACAATTAGTTTATTATTTCCAAAGAACTATATTAGGATATAATTTTTTATAAAGGCAATTAACTAATATGAAAAGGAATAAACAATCGAAAGAAAATGGTCAATCATAACTAAAAATTTCAAACCGATTTATCTATGCTATTTCTAAAGCGATTTTAATGAATCTTTTTTCGTTTAGTAGAATATTTAATTCTTTATTGAACAACTAACTTGTATTTGTTTATTCATTAATTGGTATTTATATAAATAAATACTAATAATTATAATTAGGATGTATAGTCGACTGTAGAAACTATTATAGGTGGAACAATCAGGAGTCAGTTTTTTTTCAAAATATTTTAATTTTGCCGACGTTTCGGCTCAATGCAATTCCTGTTACATAGGCAAGACCAAAAACTATCTTAAAACAATAATTTATCAGCACCAATACACCATATCTACCCGTAACCCTTTTTCCTCAAAATTATCCGAACACGCTATCCCTTGACCCTCATTATGATTTTGATAATCCTGAAATCCTAGCCACCGTACCTAACTACAAAAAGCGACTCCTCTCCGAAGCTGTACACACCATATGGAAAAGATCGAGTGTCCATCAATCATAAAACTGACAAAGAAATAATCTCTCCCTCGTATGCCAACATCTTCCGTCTTCTTAAGTTATAACTTTATTACTTTATTGTATAATTTAAATTTTATTTACTGTAAATTTTTCTTTTCGTTTATAACACTTCTGTTTTTTTTTTTTATTTATTTAATTTTTTTATATACCTCATGGATCTTTTAATTCGTTATTCGGAATCTACGTGTCTTGAAACGTACACTCTCAAGTTTTGAGGGAAGGTATTTATTTTTTTTATTTTTTTAATACTAAACCAACAGGTGAACTCTAGCTGGGAATATAACCGACGTTATTCTTTTTGATTACAATGCCAAATCGAATGTGAGGCTTGAATTTATTTATGTTTTTTCTCATTCAGGCATGTTAGACAATAACCTTGCGTGGGAAGTATGCTGGTGCTGTGGAGAAGATAAAAAGTTGTGGCCTTCAGCAGATGCTCCCCCAGATGGATATTACCGGGACGAGGATCGCTGGAGAAGCCTCGACCTTGGAGCTGTATTCCAGCGCTGGAGCCTCCATTTTGTGCTGGGCCAGCTGCCCTAATGGCCTACCACCACCAGGCCCTAATCACCTCGGGTCCTCCTCTCCTTTCATCGGATCTCGTCCTAGCTCTTTGTAGTCTTCTTAATTATAGCGTCTCGGTCGAGGGTTCCGGCCACTTCCTGGCTCTCCTCATCCAACTTGGTTAATATCAAGGTTTTTATATGTTGAGAAGTGGATCTGCAAACCCGCACAACATATTTTGTCAACGTCATTGGTCCTTGTTATATCATTTTATAGATGTGTTTGATAGTCTTTTGAGATAAAAAAAATCTGGTGCAGGCAACACAAGACTTTCAATTACCTGCGTTTTTAAAATCGATTAAAGAATTTTAAAATACAGTCAGAGATAAAAATTTATTTATTTATATATGACGGCTCTACCCTTGTGGGTCATTGGCGTTCACACTTACATTTTATACCCTGTTATAATATAAACTTCGTTTTAAATACTTGAAGAGGATATTGGCTTTGTTTTCATCATCTTGTAATAATTCTTTTAGAGTCTTTTCCATTTTTAGTTCAATTCTTAATTTGTTGAAAATTGTACAATCTAACAATGTGTGTTTCACTGTGTTACATTGCGTACAAGTTGGGGCTTCTAAACCTCGCAGAAGGTAGCCGTGGGAGAACTCACTATGTCCTATCCGAAGCCTGCAGAGGAACACTTCTTCTCTCCTTGACTTTCTGCTAGAGGTCATCCAACGGGCACAATCTTCTTTAGATAAAAATTAGTGAAACCATTAAAGAATTTATTAAATTGAATTTCTATAGAAACATGTGTTTTATTAAAAAATCTATTACACTATTATCTAAAATAATCAGTTTTATGGGCTTTAAATCACTGTTTATTAAGTTCTACAAGCTTGTGTATAAGATACTATGTTTCTAAAATCTTTAGCTTCCCAGTGGTATATTATACATGTATATTACTGTTTTTAAGTTCAAAAATAAAAAATTGCATTAAAAAATATGTTTCTACTTTTCTCCTTCATTTGGACATCGAATTATATATTTACTTGTTTTTTTATCAATGGTTATACGATGATATGGTTATTTTTATAGAGTCTACAAAATTAAAGGTATTTAGATAAAGAAAATTTAAAATATCGGCATTTAAGTCCTGTCAAACTGTTTCAATCAGAATGAAACCTATATGATATTAAAGCCTATTACATTTTACATTGATATATTGAGTTTAATTTAAATCGTTGGAACTGTTTTTGAGAAAAACGAGGTGCAAAATGCATCGTATAAAGTAGATCTTCGGGTCAGCTGATTTTGATGAAAAAGGTTCCGTAACGTCTCGGGCGTATAGTTGTCTTAAATATGAAATTTCAGTTTCATAGGACTTTTCGTTTACGCGCGGGAGTTACCGCACACACTCTCACACACAGACCTTTTTGCGAGACTTGGTCATTTGGACTCAAGGGACTCTTAAAGGTGTTTTTCCGTTGAAAACTGGAATTCGAAAATTTTCACGATCGCAATACTTTCTCTTACTATATATTTCATGTATAGGTAAGTGAAAGTAAAAAGGAATTGATTTATCAAAATAAACAATATACATGATTCGGGTCTTCCAAGCCGAAATTTCGGGTTCTGCTCCGAACAAACAACTTACGGACGGTGCTTGTCCTAAGACTTCATCGCCATACGCACAACAAATTATGTTAACCGTCTTTGCAGCGGATTTTCCTTTTGGGAAATAAAAGATCATTGAATTATTTTTTCTTCCATTTTGAACAAGAAAAATACCACTTAAAGGTAAGGAATCTCGGTTGAAACTGAGGCATTAAAGCACCTTAACTTTAATTTTTTTTAGGATATTTGAACATTATTGACCAAGTAAACATGATTTTATAAATACAGAGAGGATTAAATTGAAATATTGAAAAACGCCACGAACGAATTAGACAACCCAATACAATAATAACTATTATTACTAAGTTATTTAGCATTTTACTTTTGATTTGACTACTAGACCAAATAATTGAGTAAAAAAAGATAAATCTCCAAATAAATTTTATTTCACCCATTGAGTTAAATTAGTGATTATTAAAATGTATAAAAAGTCCTTTAATTGGGCATTATATACAAATTATGCATTGTTTTGGTGCCAACAATATAATCTAAAATATTAACCTATAAGCAGTTATTCTTAATCTTAAAAAAATTATTATTTTATTCTTTGATTAGCTAATGAGGTATATAAAAAATGTATTTGTATTTTAAATATTTCTTTGATATTAAATACAATTAATATTCGAAGTATAGTCCATTGCTATCAACCGTCATGGATTAGCAGTCAAAGAATTCTTGAAGCTATTTTTTTTTTTTAATTAAATAAATTTACCCCAGTCCCTATACCTCATTCTCCGATCCTATCTCTCGAACCGTTCCTTCCGAGTTCGCTGTGGTGAAGAATTTTCTAACCTTTATCCCGTTGAGGCCGGTGTTCCTCAAGGCAGCGTCTTGGGACCCATCCTCTACATCCTTTACACTGCTGATATTCCTACACATCCTGATACCTTTCTGGCAACTTTTGCAGACGACACCGCCATCCTATCATCCAGTTCCAATCCTGAAACAGCATCCTTAAACCTTCAGAGACACCTTTTCCTTATCGAACACTGGTGTAATAACTGGCGTGTAAAGGTGAACGAAGCCAAATGTAAACACATAACCTTTACTCTTAGACGAAAATCCTGTCCGCCAGTTTATTTCAACTCATTACCGATTCCACTCTCAGATACAGTCCGGTATCTTGGCTTACTGTTAGACAAAAGATTGACTTGGAACCCACATACAAGACTTAAAAGACAAGAACTCAACCGACGATTCGGACAGTTATACCGACTACTCAACAGAAAATCTGAACTTACAGTTGAAAACAAATTATTAATCTACAAGACAATACTGAAGCCCATCTGGACCTACGGACTTGAACTGTGGGGGACAGCTAAACGTTCTAACATCAAACGCATTCAATCCTTTCAATCCAAAGTCCTCCGTACAATAGTAAATGCTCCTTATTATGTCTCCAATTATACCTTGCACCACGACCTTAATGTTCCATTTATTTCAGACCTAATTCCATCCAAATTTTCCAAATTCCACCAGAACCTCATTCATCATCCTAATCCTTTAGCTCAATTCCTATCCAGCTCCACTCATCCATACAACCCACCTAGAAGGTTGAAACGGCAGTGGCCCCGCGACCTTTTGTAAATAAATTGGAGTTCTAGCACTGGCTAGATTCTCCACTCAATGTGATGTATGTATGAGTGTGTGTATGTGTATATAGGTATAAGTGAATTATTGACTTTTGTATTGATTCATTATTGTGTATATATTTTATTGTAATTTTATGTTGTGTAAATATTGTATGAATGTAGTATGTTTGATATCATTCAGCAATACTATTAATGTCCAAATTGGGACAGATTGTAAAATTTTCTCAATAAAAATTGTTATTATTATTATAAATTAAATAAATTATACGAAAAACACGATTTGACATCTGGGATCACTTGTAGCTGGGTGGCTAGCGTAACAGCCTCCCATGCTAAAGGTCACGGGTTCAAACCCGCAGGTGGTCCTAGGATTTTTTAATGGGAGTAAAAAATCCTTAGTTACGCCGTCCTTCGGAGGGGACGTTAAAAGGTGGTCCCGAGCCTGTGCGATGTCAGGTACTCGTTAAAGATCCCTATCCTAATAAAACCTGGATAGGCAAAATTTAGGACTCCCACTGTAGCATCGTCCGATTAGCCATAGTAGCATAAAGTGACGTTAAATAAAATTAACAAACAAACGATTTGACATCACAGCAGAAACTGAAATATGCCAAATGCTACAGAGTTAAACATATGTTTTCTTTTCGGAGAGGGTTAATGAATGTAGGCATTCATACAAATGAATAATCTAACAAACATAAACAGTCTATTATATGCAGGGGTATTTAAAAAAAAACTTGAAATCCTACATTATTTTCCGGACAACTCGATAATACAATTAATTAGACCTTAAATTAAAAAGGAATTAATGGGAGATATGTGAATATAGCAATATAGAAACATTGAATAGAGTAATTGAGTTGCTATAGAACTGTTGGATGAGCACAAGCCGATAATGTCCTGTAATTGGGAGATGTGAGAGGGGAGACCTCACAGTCTGCGATAACTGTTCTTCGATAATCACTTCCATTTACACTCAGTAAATTACAAGTTAGGAAAAATCTGTATACTGCACTCATGTGCTTAGAAGAATGTTTCAGGAAATATTAAATAAAAGTTTTACAAATTAGGTAGTATTTTTTTCATTCTTTAAACACAACATTATGCTGAGTTAAATGAATATGAAGAGAGAAATTGGTCCAGTAGTTTCAGAGAAATGCCGCTGACGGCGCTCTGTGGTTCTAAACCTTAGTAATTCGAAAAAAAACTTCATAGATTCCGCAATTTCGGCTTAAAAATTTAGAAAAAAATTAAACGTATCTTTTGGATCAAACTATATTTTTGGGTTATCGAACGGGGTTTTTTAATTTGGTGTTATAATTTGGTAGTAATCCATCTTAAGTTTCACTAAAGGTGTTTTTCTTGTTTATTTTATGGTTAATCCAACAGAATTATAATCTAAAAAATAATTTTTAAAACCATTTACCCAAAAGTCTAACTCATTTTATTCTTAAAACATAACACACACGCATGCACACACACGCACACACACACACACACACACACACACACACACACGCACACACACACACACACACACACACACACATATATTTCAACAATAATTTTACCTTATTTTTTTTTATTAAATATAATATTTAAATTAATTAATAAAATAATGTCCACTTTGCTCTAAAAAAATAATTTAAGTATACAGTTGCACTCTTTTCAACAAATCTTTTGCTGTATGACTAAGCGGAAGGCTCTTAACTTTTGGTTCTGGTCTTAATCAACTAATATTAGGGTCCGAGGATATCATCATAGTATTAAAAATATCTTGTTTTGTAGCTAGGCGAGATGTACTACTGTCGTGGGTCCTGTAATAATAATAATAAAAGGCTTACCGAACCGGAAGGTTCGATGCCGATACCACCAAACTTCGCCTGCACAGACTCGTCCAATGTTCGCCGGTCAAGCCCAAGCCCCCGAGATCAGCCTTAATGCAATCCTCCCATCGACGTTTCGGCCAATTACGCAGTCACTGTTCAGTACCTCAAGATTACAGTCTACTTTCTTCATATTCTTTAACCAAGATTAAGATCATGAGGTAGCCATGTATCGAGCTTTTTTACTTTCCGAATACAATTTAAATTTCTGGAAACAGTAGATGCACTTGCATTTAGTTGTGCTGAGAGTCCTTTAACTGTTTGGTAGGGGTTTCCTTCTACTGTATGTTTGAGGAAATCGTTGTCTATTACGGACGGAGGTCTTCCTCGGGGCAAGTTTTCCAAGTCGGTATCCCCAGCTGAAAACTTACCAAACCAACGGCGAATGGTCGTTCATTAAGACTGCCTTCCCCAAATGCCTTGCAAATATTTCTAGCGGCCTCAGCTGCTGAATGGCCGAGTTTAAACTAGTACAAAAATATTACTCGAAAATCGCGTGTTTCCATGTTCATATTTGGAGGTATACTAAAAAGTGGGTAATTGACTGGGAAGCTAATGTTTATAATACAAAGGTATAGGATTAGTAACTGTTTACTTTAAATATGTAAACATTCGGAAGAAAACAACAGAGACCTGAAGAAAATCCTTTATGTATTTCAGAAACTATAAAAACGGACATTTCATGTGAAACAACCCAATATTTCCAAATATATATATATATATATATATATATATATATATATATATATATATATATATATATAACTTTGTATAGCTGTTTATAGGCAATTAACTAATGTGAAAAGCAATATATTCATAAAAGGAAAATGGCCTATCAACACTGCTAAATTCAAAACGCTTTCTCGATAATGTTTCTAAATAAATTTTAATGATTATTTTTTTGTTTTATAGGACATTTCATTACTTGTCACATAGGACTAAAATTAAATTTTGGTATTTATTTATTAATTTGAACATTAGAGGTTTCTTGGTAAGAAAACTCTAATAGCATTTTTTTCTGTCTAAACTATCTAAAAATAAGATTAAAAACCATTTTTAATCGGCCGTAATTTTAAAACTAAGGGGCTGATTTAGTCGTTTTGTTGAAAATTCAATTCTCTCTCAAATAGCACTAACAAGAGTCCTAGCTGTGTCTTCTTCTATCTTCAATAATAACCGAGTTTTGATTGAAATTTCATCTCTTCTAATTATCATAATGCACGGACTTTTTTTTGTTTATCTCGCTTTACTGATTCTAAAACTCTTATCATATTTTTCTTTATCTTCAAAAATAACTGAGTTATAAGTATATTTATGGGTATAATTTCAATTTATTTTCTTTTTTTTTTATAATTAATCGTGGTTTCTTGATTAGAAATCTCTATAAACTTTATCTCTAATTTATTTTTTATATAGTAAGAATAATAATAATAATAGGCTTACCGAACCCGAAGGTTCGATGCCGATACCACCAAACTTCGCCTGCAAAGACTCGTCCAATGTTCACCGGTCAAGCTCAAGCCCCCGAGATCAGCCTTAATGCAATCCTCCCATCGACGCTTCGGCCTACCTTTCGGACGCCTACCAGTCGGTTCAGCGAATACCAATTTTCTCGGAATCCGCTCCTCACTAAGCCCAACAACTTTATTATATAGACTATTATTAAATATTTATTTATTGAGAAATATTACAATCTGTTTCAGAATGAACAATAGTAATAGTGATATGAGACCACATTTATACAATATATACAGAAAATAATGATAAAGTCAAATTACATAAAATAGAAAAAAAATTAATTTATATATACAATAAATAATAATAAAAAAACAAACAAAAAAAAACAAACAACAACCTATGATTGAGATAAATACAAAGTTGGCTAATAAATAAACATAATACAAACAATGGTAACTATATACAATATATACAACTGCTAATGGGAGGAAAAAAGCGGAATCCAAGAGATCCCAGGGCCTCTTTCTCAGCCGCATCACTGGTCATTTTTTAAAAAAAGTTATGGTACTAAATATTTTTTAATCAGCCGCCATTTTAAAACTAATATCCAGGTGTTGGGATCATTATGGGACGCCCTGATATTTTTCCCAAATTTTGAAAAAATTAAACAAGTAGTTTAAGAGAATTTATTTTTATTTTTATCTGTTATTTTTAATTAATTTGTTAATATTTTTTAAAAATTTATTATTATTTGAAAAATAGCTTTTACTTTTAATATTTTTACTCTATTCACCTATTATTTTATATCAATTATTATTATAGAAGAGTAATTTTAATTATGAATGTATTATTTGGAACAATCTCTTTTTTTATTTATATATTTATTTATTATAACATATATAAAGTTTGATTATAACAACGTAACGTTTCGAGGTACTTTCTATGCCTTATCTTCAGATCATTAAAAATCTTTCCATATTATATCATAATATAGGTCATATAATAATGCACTATTATTCATACATAGCCCCTATATACGAATTATCCTGTCAATCTGTTAAAATAATCTCTACTTCATCATCACATAATAATTGTTTTAACATTTTACTGCTAAACAATTGCAACTATGAAGCATACTATGACTAGATAACTATGCAGACTATATAACTAGACAGTCTGCTTCATAGTTGCAATTGTTTAGCAGTCAAATGTTAAAGAACAGATTGACTGGATAATTCGTATATAGGAGCTATGCATGAATAATAGTACATTATTATATGACCTATATTATGATATAATATGGAAATATATATAATTTTTAATAATCTGAAGATGAGGCATAGAAAGTACCTCGAAACGTTACGTTGTTATAATCAAACTTTATATATGTTATAATTAAATATATATATATATTATATATATATATATATATATATATATATATATAAAGAAGAGATTGTTCCAAATAATACATTCACTATTATTTTGTTAGCTACTGTATATGTAATCTTTAGGAAATCTATCTACATACTTGATATTTTTTAGTTGCATGACAAGGATTCTCATGCAACTAAAAAATATGTTAAGACATCCGAAGACGAATATTCATTCATGTTGTGCTGAGTCATTTTTCATGCTTTCATTTCCTGTACAGTGGAACATGCTAAAAAATGTTGACATATTTGGATTTAGGGAAAATTGCGTAGGGTTTCTATAGACTAATTTATTTGATGAATGGGCAGCATTGTGCAGCGCCGAGCATTGGCTGTCACGAAGGCACGGGTTATCAATCACCATTACCCCAGCATACCCCTGCCATACTCCTGCATAGCCTCCTCATACATACTAAGGAGTCGAGGATCAGAAATATTATTACCATCTGTTTGGATTTAAAGCTCCTGGGAGGGCAGCTCGGCGACATATTGGATGCCGGAACGTTGATCTCTATGCAGGCGAACACTCCCGCGGTGGGCTTGGCAGCTTTGCCAATATCTCCCGCTCACACACACATACTAATGCGCATAGCGTACCTCGAAACGCACTAACATTTTCGTTAGCACACCTGACAAATATACGGTTAGGCTTGATAGTTTATCATCATTTTTACAAATAAAAACTACGCAAGGTTTTCTAGACATATTTTATGTTTAACGCTGTGAAACAACTAAATCTATATATATATATATATATATATATATATATATATATATATATATATATATATATATAGAAAAGAATCGCCTTTTCCCTTGGTGAGTGCATCACACGTGAACGGCTTGACTGATTTCGCTAATTCTTTTTTTGTTGTGTTTATAACAGCCATAAGAGGGGTAATAAGAAAGAGAAAAGTTACTGTTTTTATTTTTAAGATATGTTTATTTCATTCTTTTTCCATATTTTAAGGTAATAATATTCTCTCTCTCTCTCTCTCTCTCTATATATATATATATATATATATATATATAAAATATACTTTCAATATAAATAGACAAGGAAAAATAGATTACAAGAATTACAAAATTGCAAACAGGATTGCTAAAGCAAACCAAATCTACTATAGTATATGGAATAGTATTGTTCACCAAGGGAAAAGGGGATTCATTTATATATATATATATATATATATATATATAATATATATATATATATATATTTTCCCTTGGTGAACAACACTATTCCATATACTATAGTAGATTTGGTTTGCTCTTGCAATCCTGTTTGCAATTCTTGTAATCTATTTTTCCTTGTCTATTTATATTGCAGCCTAAGTAGAGAAAGTTTTCAACTACTTGGAGAACCTCGCCGTTACAAATCACCTCCACAGTCTCCTCCTCATCTCGGGACAGGACCAGTATCTTGCTCTTGGAGACATTTATGGTCATTCCCTTTCGCTGAAGTTCTTCCTGCCATTCTATTAGAGCTTGCTTTAGTTTATCTTTCGTATCACAAATAAAGACGATATCATCAGCGTACAGCAGTGACTGGCTCAGTATCATCCTAATGTTCCTCTTACCAATCACTGTTTTCGGACAGTTCGCCTTTTACAAATTTTTATGGATTTCATCCATAAGCACAGTAAACAGGAGCGGGCCCAGACTGTCTCCTTGCTTTAATCCTCTATCAATGGGAAAAGGAGCAGATTCTGTTCCATTAATCCTTAACACTCCTTTAGAATCAGTGTATAAAAATTTTATGGCGGTATGAGATCTCTTGGTACATATTTTTTTTGCAAGCGCGTTCCATATTCTTCCACTAAAAAAAAAAAAAAAAAAAAAAAAAAAAAAAAAAAAAAAAAAAAAAAAAAAAAAAAAAAAAAAAAACCCTGTACCACTACAACTCATGAAGGGTCTTGGGCTCAGTACATATAGAGATTCGTACTGTTTCTAGGCCAACGGCAGTGCAATGAGGTGATTAGTCCTTAAACACGCTCAGCCGCCAGGTTTTCCCCTAATTATTCCCTTAATTTGGGTACCCACTTTATAGAGGCTGGGTCTGCCCCAGGAGAGTCTCCATACCCTAGGGTCGCCCCCCGACTGAATCAACAGAATAAATAATATTTCTGCCACAGCCGGGATTCGAACCCAGGACCCGGAGCACAGCAGACTAGTGCTCTATCCACACGCCGCTCCCTTATTCTTCCACTAACCTTAAATAAAACGTTTAATATAAGCATATGACTGGAATGTAGCTGGATAATGTTTTTTAAGATCTTCTCATTGAGATTGCGAATTTATAAATATATATATATATATTTAATGTTTTGGTTAAATATTCAACAAATGGTTTCAATATTCAACAATTATATTATTTTTATATTTACTGGAGTATATAAGCCTGTTGGTTTTTATTTACACCACGCCTCTCGAGAATTGTTTCATGATGAGAACAGCAGCTACGCCATAGAACCTTGGCATTCACAGATGGTAGGCTATTTAATCAACTCCTTGAAGCTTCTGGGATCGGAGAATGAGCTTTAAGGCTGAAGCAAGAAAATTGTGGCATGTTATACATACTATCAAATAGTTTTTCGATCTTATTGATTAATTTTTGATTGCTTAACTATTTAGCGCGTACTGGTAAATAATTTTTGTGAAGCAACTTAATAAGTTCTTTGGCGATGAAATCCATAATTTTGGATAACATTGGAATACTCTATTTCACCTTCTTAATTAAAGGAACGTAAATCTGAAATTTTCGCATAGTAATAAAATATGTAATCTCTGTACACCTGGCTTTAAATTCCCCAACGTGGTATTCACTCAACATGAAGTTTTATGAATGAAATAAAAATCGAAATATAAGTTTGATATATTTTTACTATTTGCACAGAGTCTACGTCCTGGGTTAGAACCTTTATCTCATTATTATTTTTTTGTTTTTTGTCCTCCCCTACCTCGCATTTGGCTAAGAAAGGATTTTCTCATTCCAAGGGTTTAGGACGGGGATTAATTTCACAGTTAAAAGTCCTCCTCCTTCCCTTCCGACACCAAAACGCGAACTCACAACAAGTTTAACCCACTCGACCAATCCATTCTCTGTAGTAATTCACACAGCGAAAAACACAAAAGCGAAACTTAAAAACAGAGGAAAAACCTGTTTGTTGATTGTGATCGCAACCAAGTCACCTTTTTGCACAACCGTTGTAACAGTATGGATCCTAAATACTTCATGTACGAATATTAATTATTTAAAGTTCCTGAAGAACATGTGTCGTAATACAATTGTATTTCATTTTTCACTCTGACGATCAAATTTGTTTTTTTATCTCCAGACAATGCAAACTTGAGATCGGATTTTCTGATTCCTCTTCTGGTGTCCCTTCTACTGCATCTTATGCACTTCAAGAGTGGGTCATGGATTGATGATTTGTCAATGATATTTCATGTCTTGTGATGGGGCTCATCAAGTTTTTTGATGTTAGTTTAGTTTAACCAGTTAGTTAGTTTTACTCAGTCTTGGCCTAGGGTTTGTATGAAACTCTGCCAGCGTTGTGGCCGTCCTGTCGGTGTTAGTGTGCTAAATAATGGGCTTGTAGAGTACTGGAAGCTATCTCTCGGGAGTTCCAGAGTGGTACGCATAAGTCCGATTTTGTTCTCTGCAGAGAAGTATTACGTTCAACTATTTTCGAATGATTTCATATTTAATTAAATTAATTTTCTTAATGCGAGATTGAGAAATATAATTTATTTACAAGGAGATGCTTCCTAACTCAACTGAACTGATAAAATACAGCATATTTACTGCAAAAAAATGACTATTTGTACGATCATAAATATAAGGTTAGATACATGTAATGGAAATACATTCATACAATTTTTTTTTTTCATTAGTATATATATATATAAAACGATATATATGTTTAATTTTTATTATTATTTTATATATACATATATATCCTCTCGGACATATATGTATACATAAAAATTATAATTAAAAATCTAAAACTCTAGCATGTAAAATAGTATTATTCATATAAAATAGGAATATTGTCGTTTGCCTTATAATTATTTTTTTCCGTATAAATAATTTATATTTCAATATTAATATTTATTAAATTTGAAAGTTCTTATTTTATGTTTATATTTCTTTTAAGTTTTAAATTCGTACAGTTTGATATTGTCTTTATACTACTATTTGGTTTTCACTGTTCTTCCATTGTTCTGTAACACACCTCTGTTTTCTTAGCACTTAATATCCTTCTTGAAACCGCTAAATATTCAACGATTGTAGCAGTATTAGCATTAGTATTAGTGATCATTGACTTAAAAGTGAAGAAACTGACAAAAGGCGTCGAAAGTCTCATAGCAGTCCATATAAATCGTGGTAATTGCCGTATTTAATTTTTTTGGAGACAGCTGATTTTTCGGTAATCGATAATCCTATTTTATTTGTTTTTATATTTCTCTAATTTAGTCGTCGTGAAGTAAGTCCCTTCTGCCTTCTCTCGTGGCATACACTATAAATGAGACAGGTGCATTTCACATTTACAATCCCGCCGTACGCCGGACGGCATATCTTTAGTTTCTCCTGACCACAAACCACCAAGCCGCTAAACGTATTTTGAGGTTTGACAGCCCAACAGATGGAAGGTCATGGGAACACTCTTATTTAATGTTATAAGTCTCACTCAGCTACTGAAACTCAAATATCCGTATTAATTTAAAATGTTTTTCTACCCTGTCGAAGTTTTCTTGTTCAAAAATCATATTTAGTTGAATTTCTAATGTATGATGATAGATAGAGATAGAAAATTCTTATTAAATTTCAAAATTACAGAAAATAAAAATAAAAAAGGTTTACAGATTACTAAATAAAAAAACATTTTTGGATTTTAACATTAAATCAGAAGCCCTATAGATCTGCTGACATTATATGGAATCTGCGTTTACTGAAAAAATTCTTCTTTAATAACTCTGTACAATGAATGAATTACAATATAAAAACCAATATATTTACATTACGAAAGTAATTTGTATATTTTAATTACATTCTCTAATTTATTAATAGATAAATTCCCTTGTGGTCACTATTCTACAAGTGAAAGTAGATGTGGAATAATTAAACAATACCAGCCAATCATTTCTATTTATCAACTCTATTATTTAATTCCAAAATGAATATTCAGATTTTCAAGGGTTTTTTAAAAATTTATTTATGTTTTGTTTATTTATTTTTTCTTATTGATGTTTTGGTTGAATTTCTAATTTATTGTGAATCTATGGTAAATGATTTTTATTAAAAATACGATATGAAAACAAGATAATTTTATTCGAAGTATTTACCTTCTTTTTCTACACATTTTTCCCAACGTGACACCATCTTTTTTATACCCGAACTGAAAAACTTTGAGCTTTGAAGTGATACAAAATCTGAATACGCACTTTTCACTTGACCATCATTTTCAAAAAGTTTTCTTTTTACGAAGTTGCTGAATTCCTGAACAGATGGTAATCTGTTGGAGACAAGTCGGGAGAATATGGTGGGTGCGGAAGAACTTCGTAGCCCAGTTCTTTCAATTTTTGCACAGTATGTTTTGAAACATAAGGTCTTGCTGCCGCTCAGTGAGATCATGAGGTACCCATGTATCGAGCTTTTTTACTTTCCCAATACACTTTAAATGTCTGGAAACGGTAGATGCACTTGCATTTAGTTGTGATGAGAGTCCTTTAACTGTTTGGAAGGGGTTTCCTTCTACTGTATGTTTGAGGACATCGTTGTCTATTACGGACGGAGGTCATCCTCGGGGCAAGTTTTCGAAGACGGTATCCCCAGCTGAAAACTTAGCAAACCAACGGCGAATGGTCCGTTCATAAACACTCCCTTCCCCAAACGCCTTGCAAATATTTCTAGCGGCCTCAGCTGCTGAATGGCCGAGTTTAAACTCGTACAAAAATATTACTCGAAAATCGCGTGTTTCCATGTTCATATTTGGAGGTATACTAAAAAGTGGGTAATTGACTGGGAAGCTAATGTTTATAATACAAAGGTATAGGATTAGTAACTGTTTACTTTAAATATGTAAACATTCGGAAGAAAACAACAGAGACCTGCAAAATCCTTTATGTATTTCAGAAACTATAAAAACGGACATTTCATGTGAAACAACCCAATATAATATACGCCGATTCTCAATCGGTTAATTATTAATTTATTACTTACAAGTGACCCACTATTGCTTCAAACGCGAGAAATTTGGATGTGGTGTCATTCATGTTTTAAAAAAAACACTGTTTACCCGACTTACAGCACTTGTCTACTTTTCTTCGGGTTCCGGTTTCGAACATCGACAATGGAAGATTAATATACAGTCGTGGAGCTACATTTTGGTTCTGACACCATCCTTGGGCATCCTCAGCCTCTATAAAGTGAGTACCGAAAATCGGTTGCTGGTGGCTGTGCGTGATCTAGGAGTAATCACCTCCTTGCTCGTTGTTGGCCATGAAACAATACGAATCATTTAAATGCTGGACCAAAGACCCTTCATCGATTGTATATTTTTTTTTACTGATTTATAATTAATATCTTTAGGATTTTAATTCATTTCGGGCTACAGGTGCACAGTAGGGCGAGCCAATGCATTTGGTGGACATAGGACCAATATCTGAAATTCCGAATTTCCCCATATTTTTAGTTAAGCCGTTCTTCTTAGTTTCTATTATCTACTGTCTATCGTCAGTTTTTTTTTTCTAAATTAAAATTTTCCATCTAAGATATCTTATCAAAACGAACGTCTATCGAAAATGCCCTTTTTTTAAACAAAATACCACAACTACTTTGATGAACCAAAATTAATGAATCATCTTTATTACGATAAATTAACTTTATAATCATATTTTAAGTTTATGCAGCTTGAACTTTTAATGATTGTTAAAGATGTTTTTGGCGAAAAACATAAAAAAAATTTAAAACATTCAAACGAAAATCGCTCAGAAATCTACCACCACAGAAATTAACTAGAAGATTTGTGGTTTACTTTCCATTAAAATAACCTGCGAGTTCCTGTTGGTTTACGAGAAATAAAATATAATGTTTAATGTTTTTCCTTATATCTTGCTTTTCTTCAAATGTTGTCAGATTATTGTCTTTGATTCTCATGAATTGTAAAATAAAATAAAAATAAAAAATATCCTTATGCTATAAATTAATTTTTTCTACTTTTTTAAAAAAAATCTGGTGCGTGCAACACACGACTTTCACTTACCTCCATTTTTAAAATCAATGAAAGAATTTTGAAATACAGTTAGAGATAAAAATACGTGAAACTATTAAAGAATTAATTAAATTGAATTTATATAGAAACATGTGTTTTATTAAAAAATCTATTATATTATTATTTAAAATAATCAGTTACCTTTATCTTCTTTTCATCACTATCTATTAACTTTTAAAAGCTTGAGTATAAGATATTATTTTTTCTAAAATCTTTAGCTTTCCAACGGTATATCATACATGTATATTAATTACTGCTCTTATGTTCAAAAACAAAAAATTGCATTAAAAAAATATTTTTTCTGTTTTCTCCTTTAGTTGGGTATCGAATTCATTCAATTTATATATTTACCTGTTTTTCATCAGTGGTAACAAGATAACATAGTTATTTTTATAGAATCGACAAAATTAAAGGTATTTTAGAGAAAGAAAATTTAAAATATCGGCATTTAAGCCCTGTCAGACCATTTTAATCCGAATGAAACCAAAATGATATCAAAGCCCCTTAAATTTTACATCGATGCAGCGAGTTTGATCAAGATTGTCAGAACCGTTTTCGAGAAAATCGAAAAACGGTGCAAAATGCATGGTATAAAGTGGCTATTCTGGTAAGCTCATTTTGATGATAAAGGTTTTTTTAACGTCTCGGGCGTCTTAAATATAAAATTTCAGTTTCATATGACTTACCGTTTTTGCCCGGGAGTTACCACACATACACACACTCATACAGACACATAACCACTTCCAGACAGAACATACAGACACATAACCATACAAAGCAGGAAAATAGCGGATTCCAAAGCTCCGGGCCCGGATAATATCCCCAATATTGCCTTGAAAATAACTATCATGTCAAGGCGACAAATCTTCTTAGATGTGTACAATGCCTGTCTCAGTGAAGGTGTCTTTCCAACACAGTGAAAGAAGCAACGTCTTGTGCTCCTGCCAAAAGGAAAGGGCTCTCCGGAAGATCCCGCTTCTTATCGACCAATATGTCTCCTGGACACTGCTGGCAAGGTACTGGAGAGAATCATTTATGGCAGGTTAATTGACTTTAGTGAAGGAGTCAGAGGATTATCTGATGACCAGTATGGTTTTCGGAAGGGCAGATCGACAATCGATGCCATCGGTCTTGCTATCAAAAATGCTCAGGAAGCCACTGCGGGAAAGAGATGGAGAAGAGGTAGTAAGAAGTACTGCGCCATTATAATATTAGGCGTTAAAAATGCCTTTAATTCAGCTCGGTGGGATTGTATCTAAAACGGATTGAAAAACATGCAAGTGCCATATTACCTCATGAAGATTATTGAGAGTTATTTTACTGACAGAATTTTAAGGTATGATACGAAAGCAGGATTAAAAAGCTACAAAGTCACAGGTGGCGTTCCTCAGGGTTCGGTTCTAGGACCACTTCTATGGAATATAATGTATGACGGTGTGCTCAGGTTACCCCTGCCAGAAGAAACTACTACGCTTGGTTTTGCTGACGATCTGGCAATCATAGTTCGGGGGAAACTCATGGAGGAGATATCTTATAATGGGAACGAGGACTATCTTTATTATTCGTCAATGGCTCTCAGCGGCAGGCCTTGAGCCTGCTGATCATAAAACTGAGGCAGTATTGATAACCAGTAGGAAAGTGAAGGAGACAGTCAGTTTCACCGTCGGGGAGTTTGATATCCTATCCAAGCCATCAATTAGATTTCTCGGAGTGCATATTGACGCTAGAATTCAATTTGATGAACACCTGCATAAAGTTAGTAATTGAGCAGCGAATGTGGTAAATGAATTGGCCAGAATCATGCCAAATATTGGTGGACCAAGGGGAAAGCAGAGGAAGCTTCTGGCCAAGGTAGCCAGTTCCACGCTTCTATACGCAGCACCGATCAGGGCAGAATCCTGCCAAGTGAAATCATATGTCCGGAAAGTTATTAGTGTGCATCGGAGAAGTGCCCTGCGTGTCGCTCGAGCTTTCCGCTCTGTGTCCTACGACGCTGTATGCGTCATTTCAGACATGCCTCCGATTGATCTTTTGGCAGATGAACACAGAAGGATCTACCGAAGAAAACGAGAAGAGACGGATGCTCACTGGGCTTCTTTAGCAAAACAAGAGAGAGTTCATACTCTTGATATATGGCAGAGACGCTTGAACGCTTCTTCTTCTGGAAGATGGACCTACCGCCTGATTCCCGACATATCGACATGGTTATCCCGGAAACATGGAGATGTAGATTACTATCTCACTCAGCTGCTTACTGGGCATGGTTGCTTCAGAGCCTACTTAGCCCGTTTCAAAATAGAGGAAAGTTCATTGAGCCCATTTTGTGATCCCATACAAGAAACAGTGGAACATGCATTCTTCTCTTGTTCGGGATTCGTTCGAGAAAGATCGGAGATAGACGCTAAATTTAGTACAAAAGCATCACCCAAAATTTAGTCTCCTTGATGATGGCTAGTCAGGAGAGTTGGAGCGCTGCAGCTGATTATGCAGCACAAATCTGCAGAAAGCTCAGAGTACAGGAGCAAGAAAGGAGAGGCGGGGCATCGGCCTAACTTAAATCAGATGTCCAGTAAAGTAGCTGGCATTTAGCCCTTCTGCCCCCCCATGAAGTAATGCTTGACAGCGGTCCCGTGGGGTGGTAAAGACGAATTGGGAGGTGGTTTTTTAGTGAGTTGGAATCTCACACTGTAGTGTAGCCTGACAGTTGCACTTCGTCTGATGAAAGATTTTTCCCTACCGAAAAAAAAAAAAAAAAAAAAAAAAAAAAAAAAAAAAAAAAAAAAAAAAAAAAAAACACACACACACACAGACCTTCGTTATTTGGACTCAGGGGACCCTAAAATGTGTATTTCCGTTGAAAACTGGAATTCGAAAATTTTCACGATCGCAATACTTCCCCTTACTATATATAGTAAGTGGAAGTAAAAATTATAACATACCTATAGATAATTAAAAAGTATTTTTTTCTGTAATACATAATTATGTCCAAGCGTAATTAGTAAAAGTAACTAATTATAATATTTTGAATACATTTTTTTTATCGATTTCTTTCATGTTTTCGTATTGTCAATTGAATGGTACCTAGTCCTCTTGTATGTGGAAAAGGGGGATTTTGGTTTGCCGAAAAAACCTGTAATCCTCTTATACGGTTGCTCTTATCAAAAAAAGATTTCTAAGTAAAAGATGCTAGAAATAGGGTCTGGAATCAATTTACGACGTCAAATAAGACGTCACAGTGTTCCAATAAAAAAAAAGTGTCTTCTGGGCCCTGTACATTTTCATTGAATACAGAAATCGATTCCTCGTTAAGAAATAATGGGGGTCTACGTTTTACCTTTTTTTTTTCGTACGGTCAACAGTCTGGCCATAAAACTACAATGTCCAATAAGTTGGTGTTTCGCCCTAGTTTGCGGCGTGAACCAGTTAAGGAAAAAATGTTGATCACTTAATTACATAAAAATTAATTTTCCTTTCTAAAAAACAACTTTAGCTTTTATTGAGCAGTCCTCTAATCGACTTCTACATGACACGACCTAATACATCCCACGCTCTTGTCAGCATATATTACTTTTCAATTCCAACGAGAGTTAAATTAAAAGCGAAACTCTCGGAACATGGGATTATATCGCCCAATGAAATTATCGGAGGCTATTGGTATTGTAGAATCGATTACCGTCAATATAACTTATCGATCTATCGGTATGACCCGCTATAAGAAGACCACAGGCTCCAATATCCGCTCCCTCTGCCTGATATGTGATGGGGTTCCTATCGATTCTCTAAGTCCTAAATGTGCCCCAACCCCTCACCACCAGTTTTTTTTTTTTACATTCACTTACCTATATATGAAATATATAGTAAGGAAAATTATTGCGATCGTGAAAATTTTCGAATTCCAGTTTTCAACGGAAATACACGTTTTACTGTCTCCTGAGTCCAAATGACCAAGTCCCGCAAAAAGGTCTGTGTGTGCCCGAGCAAAAACGAAAAGTCCTATAAAACTGAAATTTCATATTTAAGATATCTTTTTCTTCGAAATCAGCTGACAGGAAGATCTACTTTATACCTTGCATTTCGCACCTTTTTACGATTTTCTCAAAAACGGCTCTAACGATTTTTATTAAACTCCCTATATCGTTGTAAAATTTAATGAGCTTTAATATCATGTAGGTTTCATTCTGATTGAAATAGTATGACAGGGCTTAAATGCTGATATTTTAAATTTTCTTCCTCTAAAATACTTTTAATTTTGTAGATACTAAAAAAGTAACAATATTATCTTGTTATGAACATTAAAAAGCTGGTAAATACATAAATTGAACGAATTCGATATCTAACTATAGGAGAAAATTGAAAATATAAATTTTTTTAGTGGGATTCTTCGTTTTTGAACATAAGAATAGTAATATAGATCTATAATATACCGTTGGAAAGCTAAAGATTTTAGAAAAAATATTATCTTATACACAACCTTGTAAAAGATAATACAGAGTGATGGAAAGCCGATAAAACTAACTGATTATTACCGATAATAATATAATTTATTTTTTAATAAAACAAGTGTTTCTATAGAAATTTAATTAAATTAATTCTTTAATGGTTTTACTCGTTTTTATCTCCAACTGTTGAAAATTCTTTAATCGATTTTAATAACGGAAGTAAGTGAAAGTCGTGTGTTGCCCGCCCCAGATTTTTACTTTAAACAATGAAAAGTTATAAATATTAGGATAAAAATGAAACCGACTGTTACTTTAGAAGTGATATAAAAATAGCTATTAACAAAATGACTAATATACAAATATTTATTAAATAATAAACTATTACACTTTACCAAAAATAAAATAAAACAACAAAACAGAAACAATTTTAAATAAGGTATAAAATATTGGCGATTCTGTATAGACAAAAAAAAAAAATAATGACATAACAAATGCCATTAATCGTTCGTAACTAAACTTCTTATCTTCAAAGTTTCTATTGTAAATAAAAATAAAATGTTCTATTTCTTATTGTTAGTAACTGTTAATATGTCTTTTAAATCAAAATTTCCAATATCATACATAAATATGCCCCTGCGTATATCAGAACCAAATTTATACCATTGATTCACACTTTTAAGAAACCACCTTTTGCACATTTTTATTCCCCATAATGCTTGGGATAGAAGTTATGGATGGGAAAAGAAAAAAAAAAAAGTTTTCTCCTCAACAGCTTAACGAATTTTAACGAGAAAAAAAAATATGTTAGGAATTTTCAAAAAATAAATATGTGAGTCAAAAATTTTTGGAACCAAAAAAAAAAAATTATGGAATGTTAGATTGGTAAACTTCCATTTTTTTCTGAAGGAATTAGTCCGGGTGGCGGTCATTAAATGAAACAACTGAATAGTTTCAACTATTTTATTGTTTGCCAACGTTTCGACCCCCATTGTGGGTCATCATCAGGGCTTTTTTGAGCTGGAAATGTGGTGATGAGAAAAACTTGAGTCACCTGGAGGTGTAGAAGAGATGGCTTGTAGAGATGAGAATGCCTGCTGTTGTTGAGTTGTAGATTGTATGTCCTGTCTGCGATTTTGTATTCTGGCACTGCGGCGGAGAGTTGAGGTGGATGTATCTTTTTGTTGTTGTTCCCGTGTTCTTTTCATCATTGTGGATATAATTAGTTGACCGTTGAGAATTACTGAAGGAATTAGTCCGGGTGGCGGTCATTAAATGAAACAACTGAATAGTTTCAATTATTTTATTGTTTGCCAACGTTTCGACCCCCATTGTGGGTCATCATCAGGGCTTTTTTGAGCTGGAAATGTGGTAATGAGAAAAACTTGAGTCACCTGGAGGTGTAGAAGAGATGGCTTGTTGAGATGAGAATGCCTGCTGTTGTTGAGTTGTAGATTGTATGTCCTGTCTGCGATTTTGTATTCTGGCACTGCGGCGGAGAGTTGAGGTGGATGTATCTTTTTGTTGTTGTTCCCGTGTTCTTTTCATCATTGTGGATATAATTAGTTGACCGTTGAGAATTACTGAAGTAATTAGTCCGGGTGGCGGTCATTAAATGAAACAACTGAATAGTTTCAATTATTTTATTGTTTGCCAACGTTTCGACCCCCATTGTGGGTCATCATCAGGGCTTTTTTGAGCTGGAAATGTGGTGATGAGAAAAACTTGAGTCACCTGGAGGTGTAGAAGAGATGGCTTGTTGAGATGAGAATGCCTGCTGTTGTTGAGTTGTAGATTGTATGTCCTGTCTGCGATTTTGTATTCTGGCACTGCGGCGGAGAGTTGAGGTGGATGTATCTTTTTGTTGTTGTTCCCGTGTTCTTTTCATCATTGTGGATATAATTAGTTGACCGTTGAGAATTACTGAAGAATTAGTCCGGGTGGCGGTCATTAAATGAAACAACTGAATAGTTTCAACTATTTTATTGTTTGCCAACGTTTCGACCCCCATTGTGGGTCATCATCAGGGCTTTTTTGAGCTGGAAATGTGGTGATGAGAAAAACTTGAGTCACCTGGAGGTGTAGAAGAGATGGCTTGTTGAGATGAGAATGCCTGCTGTTGTTTGAGTTGTAGATTGTATGTCCTGTCTGCGATTTTGTATTCTGGCACTGCGGCGGAGAGTTGAGGTGGATGTATCTTTTTGTTGTTGTTCCCGTGTTCTTTTCATCATTGTGGATATAATTAGTTGACCGTTGAGAATTACTGAAGGAATTAGTCCGGGTGGCGGTCATTAAATGAAACAACTGAATAGTTTCAACTATTTTATTGTTTGCCAACGTTTCGACCCCCATTGTGGGTCATCATCAGGGCTTTTTTGAGCTGGAAATGTGGTGATGAGAAAAACTTGAGTCACCTGGAGGTGTAGAAGAGATGGCTTGTTGAGATGAGAATGCCTGCTGTTGTTAGTTGTAGATTGTATGTCCTGTCTGCGATTTTGTATTCTGGCACTGCGGCGGAGAGTTGAGGTGGATGTATCTTTTTGTTGTTGTTCCCGTGTTCTTTTCATCATTGTGGATATAATTAGTTGACCGTTGAGAATTACTGAAGGAATTAGTCCGGGTGGCGGTCATTAAATGAAACAACTGAATAGTTTCAACTATTTTATTGTTTGCCAACGTTTCGACCCCCATTGTGGTCATCATCAGGGCTTTTTTGAGCTGGAAATGTGGTGATGAGAAAAACTTGAGTCACCTGGAGGTGTAGAAGAGATGGCTTGTTGAGATGAGAATGCCTGCTGTTGTTGAGTTGTAGATTGTATGTCCTGTCTGCGATTTTGTATTCTGGCACTGCGGCGGAGAGTTGAGGTGGATGTATCTTTTTGTTGTTGTTCCCGTGTTCTTTTCATCATTGTGGATATAATTGTGACCTATGAAAGAATTACATCGCAGGAATTAGTTCCGGTGGCGTCATTAAATGACAACAACTGAGATAGTTCAACTATTTATTGTTGCCAACGTTCGACCCCACTTGACGTACACAGTCAGGCTTTATTTGAGCTGGATGTGGTATGAAAAAACTTAGCCATCACCTGGAGTGTAAAAATGGCTTGGAGATGAAACTCATGGTTTTTAGTTTAGTAGATTGATGATGACCCCATGCGAATTTTGGATAAATAGTTGGACATCTGGCGAGTGTTTATTAATGAGCATGTACTTTTTCTGTTATTTCCGGTCTACTATATTCACATGATGGATAAAAGGGAACAACAACAAAAAGATACATCCACCTCAACTCTCCGCCGCAGTGCCAGAATACAAAATCGCAGACAGGACATACAATCTACAACTCAACAACAGCAGGCATTCTCATCTCAACAAGCCATCTCTTCTACACCTCCAGGTGACTCAAGTTTTTCTCATCACCACATTTCCAGCTCAAAAAAGCCCTGATGATGACCCACAATGGGGGTCGAAACGTTGGCAAACAATAAAATAGTTGAAACTATTCAGTTGTTTCATTTAATGACCGCCACCCGGACTAATTCCTTCAGTAATTCTCAACGGTCAACTAATTATATCCACAATGATGAAAAGAACACGGGAACAACAACAAAAAGATACATCCACCTCAACTCTCCGCCGCAGTGCCAGAATACAAAATCGCAGACAGGACATACAATCTACAACTCAACAACAGCAGGCATTCTCATCTCAACAAGCCATCTCTTCTACACCTCCAGGTGACTCAAGTTTTTCTCATCACCACATTTCCAGCTCAAAAAAGCCCTGATGATGACCCACAATGGGGGTCGAAACGTTGGCAAACAATAAAATAGTTGAAACTATTCAGTTGTTTCATTTAATGACCGCCACCCGGACTAATTCCTTCAGTAATTCTCAACGGTCAACTAATTATATCCACAATGATGAAAAGAACACGGGAACAACAACAAAAAGATACATCCACCTCAACTCTCCGCCGCAGTGCCAGAATACAAAATCGCAGACAGGACATACAATCTACAACTAAACAACAGCAGGCATTCTCATCTCAACAAGCCATCTCTTCTACACCTCCAGGTGACTCAAGTTTTTCTCATCACCACATTTCCAGCTCAAAAAAGCCCTGATGATGACCCACAATGGGGGTCGAAACGTTGGCAAACAATAAAATAGTTGAAACTATTCAGTTGTTTCATTTAATGACCGCCACCCGGACTAATTCCTTCAGTAATTCTCAACGGTCAACTAATTATATCCACAATGATGAAAAGAACACGGGAACAACAACAAAAAGATACATCCACCTCAACTCTCCGCCGCAGTGCCAGAATACAAAATCGCAGACAGGACATACAATCTACAACTCAACAACAGCAGGCATTCTCATCTCAACAAGCCATCTCTTCTACACCTCCAGGTGACTCAAGTTTTTCTCATCACCACATTTCCAGCTCAAAAAAAGCCCTGATGATGACCCACAATGGGGGTCGAAACGTTGGCAAACAATAAAATAGTTGAAACTATTCAGTTGTTTCATTTAATGACCGCCACCCGGACTAATTCCTTCAGTAATTCTCAACGGTCAACTAATTATATCCACAATGATGAAAAGAACACGGGAACAACAACAAAAAGATACATCCACCTCAACTCTCCGCCGCAGTGCCAGAATACAAAATCGCAGACAGGACATACAATCTACAACTAAACAACAGCAGGCATTCTCATCTCAACAAGCCATCTCTTCTACACCTCCAGGTGACTCAAGTTTTTCTCATCACCACATTTCCAGCTCAAAAAAGCCCTGATGATGACCCACAATGGGGGTCGAAACGTTGGCAAACAATAAAATAGTTGAAACTATTCAGTTGTTTCATTTAATGACCGCCACCCGGACTAATTCCTTCAGTAATTCTCAACGGTCAACTAATTATATCCACAATGATGAAAAGAACACGGGAACAACAACAAAAAGATACATCCACCTCAACTCTCCGCCGCAGTGCCAGAATACAAAATCGCAGACAGGACATACAATCTACAACTCAACAACAGCAGGCATTCTCATCTCAACAAGCCATCTCTTCTACACCTCCAGGTGACTCAAGTTTTTCTCATCACCACATTTCCAGCTCAAAAAAGCCCTGATGATGACCCACAATGGGGGTCGAAACGTTGGCAAACAATAAAATAGTTGAAACTATTCAGTTGTTTCATTTAATGACCGCCACCCGGACTAATTCCTTCAGTAATTCTCAACGGTCAACTAATTATATCCACAATGATGAAAAGAACACGGGAACAACAACAAAAAGATACATCCACCTCAACTCTCCGCCGCAGTGCCAGAATACAAAATCGCAGACAGGACATACAATCTACAACTCAACAACAGCAGGCATTCTCATCTCAACAAGCCATCTCTTCTACACCTCCAGGTGACTCAAGTTTTTCTCATCACCACATTTCCAGCTCAAAAAAGCCCTGATGATGACCCACAATGGGGGTCGAAACGTTGGCAAACAATAAAATAGTTGAAACTATTCAGTTGTTTCATTTAATGACCGCCACCCGGACTAATTCCTTCAGTAATTCTCAACGGTCAACTAATTATATCCACAATGATGAAAAGAACACGGGAACAACAACAAAAAGATACATCCACCTCAACTCTCCGCCGCAGTGCCAGAATACAAAATCGCAGACAGGACATACAATCTACAACTAAACAACAGCAGGCATTCTCATCTCAACAAGCCATCTCTTCTACACCTCCAGGTGACTCAAGTTTTTCTCTCACCACATTTCCAGCTCAAAAAAGCCCTGATGATGACCCACAATGGGGGTCGAAACGTTGGCAAACAATAAAATAGTTGAAACTATTCAGTTGTTTCATTTAATGACCGCCACCCGGACTAATTCCTTCAGTAATTCTCAACGGTCAACTAATTATATCCACAATGATGAAAAGAACACGGGAACAACAACAAAAAGATACATCCACCTCAACTCTCCGCCGCAGTGCCAGAATACAAAATCGCAGACAGGACATACAATCTACAACTCAACAACAGCAGGCATTCTCATCTCAACAAGCCATCTCTTCTACACCTCCAGGTGACTCAAGTTTTTCTCATCACCACATTTCCAGCTCAAAAAAGCCCTGATGATGACCCACAATGGGGGTCGAAACGTTGGCAAACAATAAAATAGTTGAAACTATTCAGTTGTTTCATTTAATGACCGCCACCCGGACTAATTCCTTCAGTAATTCTCAACGGTCAACTAATTATATCCACAATGATGAAAAGAACACGGGAACAACAACAAAAAGATACATCCACCTCAACTCTCCGCCGCAGTGCCAGAATACAAAATCGCAGACAGGACATAAAATCTACAACTCAACAACAGCAGGCATTCTCATCTCAACAAGCCATCTCTTCTACACCTCCAGGTGACTCAAGTTTTTCTCATCACCACATTTCCAGCTCAAAAAAGCCCTGATGATGACCCACAATGGGGGTCGAAACGTTGGCAAACAATAAAATAGTTGAAACTATTCAGTTGTTTCATTTAATGACCGCCACCCGGACTAATTCCTTCAGTAATTCTCAACGGTCAACTAATTATATCCACAATTCCATTTTTTTCCTATTATATTTCATTGAAGGGTCCTATGTGATATATATTTTTTCCTATTTAATCGCAATTCTACCCCATGGTAAACAACTAAAAATAAAAAACATTATCTCCTAAACGGATCAACCAATAAAAGTCCCTCCAATAAAAAAAAAGTAACACAAATTGTAGAAAATGTTGGAAAACATTGACATATTTTTTTTTCGTGAAAATCGGTTTATCCGTTAAGGAGAATTTATATATTTTTTTAAACTTTCCATCATGGGGTACAATTGCTATTAAATTGAAATATATATATATATATATATATATATATATATATATATATATATATATATATATATATATATATTACGTTTGATCGTTTAATGAAATAAAATAGTAAAAAATTGGAGGTGTATCAATCCAACACAACCTAAATATTTATTTTTTTAAATAATTATTATTAAATGTTTTATTTTTACTAATTGCAATATGAATAGTATTTCTCTTATATTAGGTCAGGATAAAGTGCTTTGAAGTTCTCCGAATAGGTTTATTATTTGAATAAGCTTAATCAACAGGGTCTATGCTAATTAACCACTAATTATATTCCCTAATTTTGCTTAGAAAAGCCATATTATTAACAATAATTACCACCGTAAGAGCATCCAGTTATCCTACTATAATTTACATTAATTAGGTAGCAAAAATGAAGTAGTTTCTACTCGTGTATAATGTTCTTATAAAAACAAATTATGACCAGATGGTTTATATCACAGGTAAGTAACGTATTATAATCAGAATATTAATTTATTTAAGTAATAACTAAATACTATTAATGAAGAAACATTAATTCATCACAAATCTGTATAATTTAGAAGAATGAAACATATAAAAGAATTGAGAAAAAAATAAAAAACCTGTTTAGTAATGACTGGTAATACAATATACCTGTTGTTTCTAAATAAAGAAAAAATATTAAAAAACAGACAACCAAATTTTTTTTTTTTTTTTTTTGATTATCCAAATGACCTTTAAGATTTGAATCCAAATCCCTATATGTTCATTACCTGTTTGCCATAATTTAATAGAAACTTAGGTTACAGAACCAAATATAATAGAAAAATATCAATAAATTAATGAAATAGAGAATAATCAAAATTATGTAAATGAGAGAGGAAGGTGATTGAATAAAACTCTGTGAGTGCCTCTTTTTTTTTTTTTTTTTTTTTTTTTTTTTCATAAACTTTTCCTTGTCTAACTTTTGTAAAAACATGGCTTCTAATTCTGGGGGAACCACTACTTCCCTTTGCTTTCTATATTTTCTGCATCGGAATAAAATGTGTCGCGGGTCTTCAGGGACTTTGCATGTTAGGCAATTGCCATCTTTTTCTATTTTCATTAAACTGAGAAATTTTTTTGTGCAGCCACGGTTAGTCCATAGTCTTACTAATTGTGAAATTTCTTTTCTTTCAAGTTGTTGGTTATTAGAGAACCATGGTATAAGGCTAATGGTTGGCTGGGTTTGATAGTAATCTTTGCCTTTAAATTGTGACTCCCAGCCATATTTCTCCTGCCATTCCTGGACTGCTTCTTTCTGCAGACATTTTAAAAGGTCTTGGAGAGGTACTTTGGCATTTTCTATCGTAGTTTGTTAGCACTATCTGCCGCTTCATTTCCTGATTATCCTATATGACTTGGTATCCATTGGAAGCTATAACTGTTGCTGCCGGTTTGTATATTCCGGATAATGTCTAGAGCTATATAGGTTGTTAATTTGTTTTTATAAAATTTTTCCAATAGTTAACCAAATATTTTTATAAATAAATCAAAGGAAAATGACCTAACACCACTGATTATTTCAAAACGATCATAAGACCTCAAATTTGAGGGGAGAGGTATATATTTTTTTTGGTCGATTACAAAGGTTCTTTATTGAATATAAGCAACTAAAAGCATTTATACTATGCTCCTTTACTATTTCCTTTTCTCTTCTTTTCATTTGCATTAATAAAATTAATGCAAATAAAAATTCCCAGTTCCAGAACACTCTTCCATTTTTGAAATCTTTTCCATTTTTATCATCGATAATGACCGAGTTTTGGGAGATTTTCATCTCTTATGATTTGTGACTTGAAAATCTACATCTATTTTCTTTTTCTTTTTCACTTGCTTATTGCTTTTTACCGATTCTCTCTACATAGTTTTCTTCATCTTCAAAAATAACTGAGTTATGGGCGTATATATTGGTTAATTTTCGATTTTTTTTTCTATTTTATAAATTAATGGTGGTGTACTAATTTTAAAACATTATAGAAAACTTTTAATTTTTTCTCTCCCATGAACCGCATTAGGGAGGCAATCACATCTCTTGTAAGTTGTGGCTTGACCATATCAGATTATTTTATCTTTATGTTCATCAAGGTGTCTTGATCCCGAAGAAACATTTTCTTTTTTTCTCTCTCTTCTATTGGGTTGTTTCACATGAAATGTCCGTTTTTATAGTTTCTGAAATACATAAAGGATTTTGCAGGTCTCTGTTGTTTTATTATGAATTTACATATTCAAAGTAAACGGTTACTAATCCTCTACCTTTGTATTATAAACATTAGCTTCTCAATCAATTACCCACTTTTTAGTATACCTCCAAATATGAACATGGAAACACGCGATTTTCGAGTAATATTTTTGTACTAGTTTAAACTCGGCCATTCAGTAGCTGAGGCCGCTAGAAATATTTGCAAGGCGTTTGGGGAAGGGAGTCTTAATGAACGGACCATTTTCCCTTGGTTTGCTAAGTTTTCAGCTGGGGATACAGACTTGGAAAACTTGCCCCGAGGAAGACCTCCGTCCGTAATAGACAACGATGTCCTCAAACATACAGTAGAAGGAAACCCCTACCAAACAGTTAAAGGACTCTCAACACAACTAAATGCAAGTGCATCTACCGTTTCCAGAAATTCAAAATGTATTGGGAAAGTAAAATAGCTCGATACATGGGCACCTCATGATCTCACTGAGCGGCATGTTTCAAAACATACCGTGCAAAAATTGAAAGAACTGGGCTACGAAGTTCTTCCGCACCCACCATATTCTCCCGACTTGTCTCCGACAGATTACCACCTGTTCAGGAATTTAGACAACTTCGTCAAAGGATTTTTTTTTAAAAATGATGATCAAGTGAAAAGTGCGTTTTCAGATTTTGTTTCACTTCAAAGCTCAGAGTTTTTCAGTTCGGGGATAAAAAAGTTGGTGTCACGTTGGGAAAAATGTGTAGAAAAAGAAGGTAAATACTTCGAATAAAATTATCTTGTTTTCATATCATATTTTTAATAAAAATCCTTTACCCTTGACACAACCCAATATAATAACCGAGTTTTGTGGGAATCACATCTCTTATATGTTGTGTTTTTTTTAAATGCCGAACCGTAACGTTCAATATCCTACAATATCAATAATAATTCAAAAATCATATTTCCGAAATCTCTCGTCGCACCTTTTCAACCTTAAAGAGACTGTATTCCCTCCGTCACCTAATCCCGTATGGAACCCGAAAACTCGTTACCTCTCTAATATTTGCCCACTTCGACTATTGCTGCACGGTATACGGTGGGGTGTCTGGGATTCTCGAGGTAAATATAAAACGCTTAACTAATTCCACTGTTCGGTTCATCTTCGGGGTCCTTAGGTACACCTCCGTATCCCAAGTTTAGCGCGATTAAGTGCCTTTACCCTTCCAATCGTCATTCCTTTACCAAGTTATGCAATCCCGCCGTCCATCATACATTTTTTACTTTCTACAATTCAAATCCTCTGATCATCCCCGATGTACACGCTCAATTCTTTCAGATTTATACACTATGACCCACCGAAATGTGCAGTTCGACAGAATCTTCCTCATTCGATCCTCAATTCTATGGAATTCTATCCCTCCTTCTATCCATTACTCCATATCTCTTTCTACCTTCGAATCCTGCATATTTGATCACTTAATAAATATACAGGCTCAATGGAATTGTAAGTAAGATTTTTTCTTTTATTTTTTTTCTCATTTAAATATGTTTGTTTTATATCAGCAATTATTAACTTGTTTATATGTTTTTAATTTACACGAAGACTCCAAAGCGCATTTTGTACATTCTGTATATTTTGTTCTAATAATATTATTTTATTATTATTATTTATTATTTTATTTTTTATTATTATTATTTTTATGATTATTATTTTATTTTTTATTTTATTATATTATTTTCAAGGGATATGTTCTATGATAATAAGGAATTTATTTATTATTGTTATGTTCGTAACACTTAAACTCTCCATTATATCATTCATATCGATTCTGATTCCCTCAAGCACTGGCTGAACGCCTGACCTCCGCTGAACACAGATGTAGCACTAATAGGCGCCGACAAGACTAAGAAGACTCAAGAACAAAGGAGAGGAACTCCACTCTAATCGCCTCCCCATAAAGCTCGGGGACGCATCAATGGAAGGAGACTACGTCTCTCGCTTTTTTATTCCATTCATAATTATCAGCGATACGGTACAACCTGACTTAACATGAATAGCTGCTTTAATTTCAACGGGGAATTCTAAGACATAAAAACCATTTGTCACGTTCTACGGTTCACCGATGGCGCTCACAACATTAACGCTTTTGAAATTGAAGCGAACCTATTTCAATGTTTCTTTTATCGTTTTGTAGGATATTTAATTCTCAATCAAATAGCACTAACACCAGAATGGTATTATTCTATTAACAAACGGATTTCTTTATTTCGTATCTTGGAAAATAAGCCCTAAAATTTAGAGGGAGGGGGGCGAGGGGTAATTTCTTGGTCGATTCCAAAGGTTCATTATTGAAAATAATTTTAAAAAAAGAAAGAACTGTTTACACATTTTTTTTCTATATTAAAAAATAACTGAGTTTGGGCTAATATAATTATATATATATATATATATATATATATATATATATATATATATATATACACACACACATAGGTAAATTTTCAATTATTTCTTATAGGTAAAATTTCAATTAACTCTCTCTCTCTCTCTCTCTCTCTCTCCTCTCTCTCTCTCTCTCTCTCTCTCTCTCTCTCTCTCTCTCTCATTATATATATATATATATATATATATATATATATATTTTATATATATAATCATCTCGCGATTCTTGATTTCTGCAATAAACTCTAAATAGGTCAAACAATGCATTTTTAAACATAAAGAAAATCACATTGAAAGTGTACAAGAGCGAAGCAGGGACGATTAACTAGTGGTTTATATTTCAGTTATCCTCAAGATAACGCTTCGTACATGACGTCGACGACCCTTGATAATAGCCAATTGGGAAGCCCACACGAGGAGAGCTGGATATCGATCCCGACCGGCCAATCCCATTACAGTACATAAAATACTGGCGGTCCCTCCCCCCAGCCTATTTACGTCGAGGAAATTAAACTGAGATAAAGGGCGGTAGTCCGCTTTCTTTTCCAGTCTATTATTAGGGACAGGAGGGGGGGGGATACGGGCCCCATCCTCCCCCTCTCGTCTGTACCTGTCGTCTTTGTACCTGTTGTGTTCCCACCGTGCTACGATTAATCATCACCAGACTCTTGGGCCATTTAAAAATAAACTTCTATTTATATATATGTTTCATTCTGAGTCGTAGTTTTTTATTTTTTTTTTATTCATTCATCTCGTTTGCAGGGGAGGTCCAGAACATACAATTAATTACGTATTCAGAAACAAAAATACATTGATACAAACAATTAATCTTTAATTAATTGTTACACAAATTACGAAAATATAAAATAAAAAAAAAATGCTTATATTAATTAACAATCAGAAAGACAATACCTGGTGCAATAAAATTGCAATAATTGCCCTTTCTTTTGTTGGCAAAAAAATAATATCAATTTAAAAAGTAAAGTATATATAAAACAATTCGCGCAACTTGCATATTTATCAGTTATTTTCAATTCTAATAAGATGATGTGCCTGATTTTTTTAAATATAAAAAAATTAAAGATACTTTAGAGGAAGAGAATTTGAAATATCGGAATTTAAGCTCTGTCAGACTATTTCAATCAGAAAGAAACCTAGATCATAGTAAAGCCCATTACATTTTATGTCGATATAAAGAGTTTAATCAAAATCGTCAGCGCCGTTTTTGCGAAAACCGTAAAAAGGTGCAAAATGCGTGGTATAAAATGGTTCTTCTAGTTGGCTGATTTTCATGAAAAAGTTGCTGTAACATCTCGAACGTATATTCATATTAAATATGTAGTTTCAGTTTTATAGGGCTTTTCGTTTTCGCGCTAGTCTTGCCACAAACACACGGACACACACATAGACCTTCTTGCTGGACTTGGTTATTTGGACTCAGGGGACCCTAAAACGTGTATTTCCGTTGAAAACTGGAGTTAGAAAATTTTCACGATCGTAATACTTTCCCTTACTATATATTTCATTTATGTAAGTGAAAGTAATAGTAACATACCATAAATCTAGGTCAGAAGTCATTGTAAACTGGACATTCAATAAGAAAATGATAAAGAGTTTCAGGCACTAACAGTACAACAAACTGTACAAATCTTTTATGTGTCCCATTAATAATTATTTTTATGTTTTTAAGTGGTAGTTAAATATTGATGTTATTTTTATTTTTTTTTAGTACAATGGAAAACTCCTATTTATATTTCTTTATGGTCGGTGTATTTTCAGATATACTTTTATTTTAGAGAGTTGGATTGCTTATGTATTTTATCGACACTCAACAATTTAGACGTTGATTTCCAAAATGTACTATATCCATTCTAGTAAATTTTACAGGAAGCGCGAAAATCTCTCATTACTATATTATTAAAAAAAATTTATTTTATTTTCTCCCCATTAAAATCTAGAATTTTTGTCAACTATATTAATAACACTATTTTAAATTTATGGAATGAAGTTGTTTAAGGGTTTATATCTCGTTTTTAAAGGGCTTGAGTGTTCATTAAATAAAATCAATTTGAAGATTTATATAAAACTAAACTATGAGAATACACATTTGTCTAAATATCAATTTTGTAAAGAATGTTCTTAAGCACCTTTTGGAAATCAGTCTCATTTGTTGAGCTCTACTGCTGCTTTTAAGGGTCTCCAGCATTAAAGGCAAGAAATATGTTGTGCGAAGTACGAAATCGAATCCAACAAATCATTTTAGAGTCAAGAATTAAATTTTAAGTTTAAAAAAAAAACATAGAAGAATATTGCCTAGATCAGATCGCCCAAGGATTTTTTAAAGGGAGTAAAAAATCTTTGGTTATCCCATCCTCCGGAGAGGTGGTCTTGAGCATGTGCGATGTCTATTAAACCTGAATAGGTAAATTTTAGGACTTTGGCAGCAGCATAAAAAAAGACTTTAAATGAATAAACTAAACTAAACTATAAATTACATACATTGATAGGTAAATGAAAATAAAAACTAGATGAATGATTGTCGCGATAAATAAAAATGATATAAGATATTACCATAAAAGATGTTTGTTCGTTTTTTTATTTAACGTCACTTGATGCTTCTGTGGCTGCAGTGAGAGTCCTAAACCTAATTGGATTGGAAATGACATATTATAGTGAGCCTGACGATTTTAATTAAACTCGTTATATCAATGTATAATCAAGTGCTCTTTGATATCAGGTAGGTTTTTTCTTCATTGAACTAGACTGTCAGGATTACATACATAATTTTCAAAAAAATTCATCTATATTACCTATAATTTTGTTTATTTTAAATTATTCACCATCTCTTGTTACTAGTACTAGTAAGAAACGAATAAATACAATATAAAAGTGTATACAAATTATCTGAAGAAGAAAAATGGAATAATAAAAAAAAATTGTATATTATGTTGAATAACTTATATTCTGTGTTATAAATTTTTTTTTCACTTACCTATACAGGGTGTCACATAAATATCTGGTCATATCGTGGAGCTATTACTAGACTTAAATAGGATATATAAATATAAATAAATACATAAATAAATGTGTATTATATATATATATATATATATATATATATATATATATATATATATTTATTAATTTGATTTATAATTTTTTGGAACTATATTAGTTTTAATATTGAGGTAGGTATTATCATGTATAATGTTGAAGAGCTCTCATTTTTATATTAATTATAGACTATCGCGCTACCATTCTCGACTATCAACTTATACTTATCTTTACTATGCATTTCATATATAAATAAGTGAAAGTAAAAATCCTTGTATAAGATATAATAAATGTCTATAAGGCGATTATGATACTTTTCCAATTTGATTTTTTAATCGAAATACACGTTTTAATTTTCTCTGAATCCAAGTAATCAAGTCTGTCTTGAGTGTGTCTGTTGGAGATAAATCAAGCTAAAAAACCAAATGAACTTCATCTTTACGGTGACATGTAATATACTGCAAATGCTATATGAATTGTTTACCTAATTGGGTTGGAAATGCCATATTATAGTGAGCCTGACGATTTTTATAAAACTCGTTATATTAATGTATAATCAAGTGCTCTTTAATATCAGGTAGGCTTTTTCCTTATTTAACTAGACGGCCAGGGTCCCATATATTACTTTCCTTTAAGTTTCCTTTAATTTTGTTAATTTTAAATTATTAACCATCTTTTGTAACTAGTGGAAGTGAGAAATGAAAAAATACAATCATCATCATCATCATCATAATAATCCCCCCTTCTACCGCTGTTGGGTGTGAGGGTCCTGCTTTTAGAGCCTGGTCCAGTTGTCTCTCTCCTGCACCAACTCTGCTCTCCTGTCCCAATCTATTCCTCGTTTCCTGCATGCTTCCTTTACACTATCCTCCCAGGAGATGCGCGGCTTTCCTCTGGGTCTTTTTCCTTCCGTGCGGGTCTCGAAGGTCTTCCTGGCATTTCTGTCTGGATCCATCCTAAGAAGATGTCCAAACCACCTCAGTTTTTGCTCCTCCAGTATGGTCTCTGCCGGTTTGACATCGAGATTAGCCGTATGGTGGCGTTCTTATTCTATCTCTTCTTGTTTTTCTTTCTATTTTTCGTAGATACCTCATTTCCATCGCTTGTATCTGGCTCCTGTGTTTTGTGGTGAGGGTCCACGATTCTGAGGAGTACGATAGAATAGGGAGGAAGGTCGATTTATAGACTGCCAGCTTGGTCCGCTTTGTCACTTCTCTTCTCCCAAGGAAACCTCGTCTGACCATACAGAACATCTTGCCTGCTGCTCCAATTCTTTGGGCCACTTCCTCGTCAATGTAGTCACTCTCATTGTGATGAGCTCCCAGATATTTAAAACTGTCAACCTGCTCTTATCTCTCTCCTCCAACGCTTAGTACTCTCATTATCCTTCGGGGTTTCTTTCCAATACGCATGCATTTGGTCTTCCCCGGATTGATCTTCACATTTATTGCGGATAATTCGTCTTGGAGGACATTTATGTTGTGTTGGAGGTCTCGATCGTTGGCAGCTAGTAAGACGATGTCGTCAGCGAAGGCCATCAGGGAATATCTGGTAGGGTGTAAGTTCCTGTGCCCTAGCTGGAATTTCCTCATTATAGGCTTGGTTCCCCTTTGTGCCAAGTCCAGAACCATGATGAAGAGCAAAGGACTCAGGCTACAGCTCCCAGTGTAGTCTCAAATTCTTTTGAAATGTGATTTCTGGTCCTAATCACATTCCTCATCTTTTTATAGAGACTCATCACTGCCAAGCTTGTTCCACGGTTTACACCTCGCTCAGACAGTGCCCTCTCTATATCTTCTTTCTTCACTCTGTCAAAAGCCTTCTGGAGATCAACGAAACAGACGGAGAGCTCTTTGTCCTTCTCAACAGTCTTTTTTGTTATTTGTCTCATCGTGAAGATGAGATCCTGCGTGCTTCTCTGATTCCTAAAGCCATACTGTTAATAAATACAATATAAAATTATATAAAAATTATCTGAAAAAGAAAAATGGAATAATATTTTCCACCTAAAAAAAAGAAGAAAAAACTGTTGGAAGTGCCAGATTTTAAATATTTGCGTTGACAATCATTCATTTATCAATTGCGTCAATTGCAGAGGGATAAGAAACATAGTGCACATACTCTCAAGTAAATACTCAAAGATAAAATAATTCAAACAATAAATTTATTACTCGTAAATAAGGAATTTAGAGACCAGCCAACTCGTAGACGCAGGTTTGAAACTGACTTGGGTGGGTTGACATTTATTTTATGACAGTCCCATATAATGATCTGAATGATTAAATAAATATATATCCAAAACAAAAAAAGAAAATCTGGTGCACGCAACAAAAGAGTTTCATTTACCTCCATTGATAAAATCAATTAAATAACGAGTTATTTATGACTTCTTGCTTCGTAGCTTGGGATACTGGATACACACACAGCTCTTTGTATGGGACTTGTTCGTAACTTTATAGGGGACCCTAAAACTTAGTTCGTTTTAAACGCGCATTCTAACTAAAAAATATATTTTTTTTATTTATAGTACTTTACAACTGTATTAAAGAACACGATAAGTAAATATGTTGAATGAAAATAAAAAGTCATAAAAATGTTTTGAGAAAGAACTACCTAGTGGTAGTACTTCACTAACTATTGTATTTTAAGGCAGTAGGTTCCGAGGCCACCTTCTTCAAAATAAATTTATACATGAAAATTAAATGAAAAAACTTTTGCCTTGAGTCCTAAATTTTGCCTATCCAGGTTTAATTAGGGAAGGGATCTTTAACGAGTACCTGACATCGCACAGGATTGTGACCATCTTTTTACGTCACCTCCGAAGGACGGCATAACTAAGGAATTTTTACTCCCATTAAAAAAGCCTATGACCACCTTCGGGTTTAAACCTGTGACCCATAAAAGATGTGATTTATATTTATATCATGGAATGACTAAATGATAGACATGACTAATAAAAACAACTTATATTTTCGACTTACTTGGCCCTTTCACATAAAGATATTAAACTAGCTTGTCCTCCCCTAAGGAAGATTCTGGTTATGATGATTTATAGGACACAACCTTATGCTGAGGTTATTATGGAGTGGTTTTCTACACAAAGTTACTGAGTACTCCTACACGCGACAATCCTCAAGATATCCTACGATGCGCGAAGTTCTTCTCTCCAAAACACGTCATGACCAGATACTCGGACGACCCTGAGGCGACCAGCGGCAGGCGGCAACATCAAGGGGGGGCCATTAGCCAATTACCGGGGGGCACTCCTCCCACTGCTGCCAACCTTACCATTTATATCGATTTTTCTTCCTCGTCCCCCGGAGGTTGCTAGGGCGATCGAGGCGGCACTTTGCTAATTCCCACTTCATTAGCCAGCCTCCTGTTTATGTCTATCGGTTAATTTCTGTAAGCCTCAATGGGTTTGCCATGCCATCAGCGGTAGTCTATAAATTTTCGCTTCTCGAGATCTAGGATATCTTTTTTACTTCCACCTTTCTAAATTATATTTATTTAAATAATAATAGAAAAGAAAAAAAAAAAAAAACCTTACTTTCACTTACTATATATAGTAAGGGAAAGTATTGCGATCGTGAAAATTTTCGAATTCCAGTTTTCAACGGAAATACACATTTTAGGTCCCCTGAGTCCAAATAACCAAGTCCCGTAAAAATGTCTGTGTGTGTGTGTGAGTGTGTGTGGTAACTCCCGGGCGGAAACGGTAAGTCCTATGAAACTGAAATTGCATATTTAAGACAACTATACGCCCGAGATGTGACAAAACTTTTTTCATCAAAATAAGCTTACCAGAAGAGGCACTTTATACCGTGCATTTTGCACCTTTTTAGGATTTTCTCAAAAACGGCTCTGACGATTTTGATTAAACTCGCTATATCGATGTAAAATTTAATGAGCTTTAATATCATGTAGGTTTCATTCTGATTAAAATTGTCTGACAGGGCTTTAAATGCGGATATTTTTAATTTTCTTCCCCTAAAGTACCTTTAATTTTGTAGATTCAATTAAAATAACTATATTATTTTGTTAACGCTGGTGAAAAACTAGTAAATATGTAAATTGAATAAATTCGATACCCAAATAAAGGAGAAAACAGAAAAAATATTTTTTTAATGCAATTTTTCGTTTTTGAACATAAGAGCAGTAATATACATGTATGATATACCGATGGAAAGCTCTCTATCTATCTCATACACAAGCTTTTAAAAGTTAAAATAGAGTGATGAAATGAACATAAAACAAACTGATTATTTTAGATAATAATATAATAGATTTTTTAATAAAACACATGTTTCTATAGAAATTCAATTTAATTAATTCCTTAGTAATTTCACGTATTTTTATCTCTAACTTTTTGAAAATTGTTTCATTGATTTTTAAAATTGAGGTAAGTGAAAGTCGTGTGTTCCCCGCACCAGATTTTTTTTTTTATTGTGATAGATTATAACTTGTTTCTAACTAAACAGTAGTAATAGTGATATGAGACCACATTCATACAATATATACAGAAAATAATGATAAAGTCAAACTACATAAAATATAATATAAATGGGTTAATCCATACGAAATCGTCTGATTTTTATTAATTTTAATGCTTGAAATTTTTGATTTTCGTGATTTTTTGACCAGTTATTCTCTATACTTTCGTGAATATAAAACCATAAATAAAATTCTAGCCCATACTTATAGTGTTGCAACCGTCCCTTTTGAGATATTTCTTGTCAACGAAAAAGGAATTTTTACCAATTTTGAGAATTCATATACAAAAAAGTAACATGTTTTCAAGATCGGAATTCCTACAGCAAGTAGATATATGACAAAGCTATAAAGGAAAAAAAATAATCAAAGGTGAGTCTCTTTTCCTTTGTATACTTTTATCTCGCTAAAAGTCTCGTTTTTTATTAATTTTCGAGAATTTTTTTAAACAACTTTCTTCACTATTTAAGGTAATAGTCATGAGGACAAATAATACAAAGCATGTCCTTATCTTATTGTTAATTTTATTAGAAAGTATTTCCCATCACATGTTTTTGCCTGGGAAGCTGGCTTAAAACGGATGCAACACTAGAAGTATTATCTAGAATATTTTTTTATTCTTAAAAGAATAGAGAATAACTGGTCAAAAAATCACGAAAATCAAAAATGTCGAACGGCAAGGTCTGGACGATTTCGAATGGATTGACCCTTATTCAAAAAAAAAAAAAAAAAATTGTAATAAAGCAGGAAGCGCTTGCGCAGCGGAAACGCTTACCTTGGGAAAGAGAAAATTGTCGCTGCTATGGCTAATCAGACGATGCTACAGTGGGGTTCCTAAATTTTGCCGATCCATGTTCAATTAGCATATAGACCTTCAAAGAACACCTGATATCCCACAGGACCAGTTCCACCATTATATGTATCCTTCGAAGGACTGGATACTCCCTTAATTTACTCCCTTTAAATAATCCTTAGGCCATCTGGCGGGCGAAACCCGTGAGATTGGGCATAGAAGGCTGTGATGGTAGTCAATACACCACAGATGATTACCATAAGAATAGTAATACAGAGGTATGATACACTATTAAAAACCTGAAGATATTATTAATCCTCTCTAACATACAAATTTGTAGAATGTAAAGCAGAGTGAAAAAAAAAAACGGATAAAACCAAGGGACTGTTGTAGATAATAATTTCTTTTGTTATATTTTTTAATCTAAAATAGATTTTCCCATCAAAACAACATCATTATGTTTATAACTTTTTCTTAAACCGTCATACGGATATTTTCCTTCTGAATTTCTCTACAGCCAACTATTGATATTTTTCAAAATGCTGTTCTTTTTTTTGATATTATTATGGTAAACAAAATTAAGCTGTGTTTTATTTGTAAGATTATAAACTGTATTTATTTTTCATTTCTCCATTAACTCATGTTGATATATTAATTTATTTCTATTTGAGTTATTATATCTTTCTTTTTTGTTTCTTGTTCTAATTTTAACTCAATGTCTTTTATTTATGTCAATTTTTTATAGTAATTTATTTACCAAACATCTACACAATATCTTGCTATTTTTTAGCCCTGATGAAGACCCGCCAACTTGGTCGAAACGTTGGAAAAGATATATTTTTTTCACTGATAATATTTTTTATGACGGCCACTCCGGATTATCTTATTCTTCATATATTTTTTTCTTTAAAAAAAATGTAGAAAAGGAAAAAAAATATTGTATTTATAATTAAGGGTTTGAAATTTTAAATTACAAAGTTGAGAATATTCCAAAGGAAAGAATTGGCATGCTGTGTTATAGCAACAAAATTAAGTTTGGCACCATAATTTTATTTTATTTATAAATCTCTCTAGTACTGTAAGCCTTTTAAAATACTTTCTATATTAATCCTATAATTAATAAAGCCTCAACGAATATTATAAAACTTTTAGTAACATATTTCCAGTCATCACAAATAATGGATCTACTGATTGTTTTTAACTGTTACATATTGTTAGTTATAATTACATAGGTGTGGGTGTGACTAAGTTGGTAAAATGAACACCTGCCAAACTAATCTAAGCATTACATAGCCTGGGGGCTACGAGCGGGCGAAATAGTTGATGACGAAGCACTCTCCAATGTGTGGGATTGTGTTGTTCCCTGGGGGCTTGTAGCCTGCCCCATCTTCATGCAATGGAGTTTCAAGATATTTGAAAAAAAAAATAGTTCATGTGATCCATAGTCCGATTACATCAATTTCCGGTGGTTATATCAATTATACACTATTTAACGTTCCTTAAACAAACGGGTTTAGGAAATTTAGTAAACTGGATCCTGTATTTTAATTAGAAATGAAGGGATGAGAAAGAAAACGTTTATTACCCTCGATAAATACAATACATTATATCCACAATAGTAGTCTACGTTACGTTATATTCATAAGCCTTATTCAATAGCCGTTTTTATTCTTAAATGCTCTGTGTTAAGTAACAACATAAATTAGACTTTCAGGATACTACCGTCTCGTATTTACTACAATTTTAAATCAAATGAAAAATGCACATTATGCAATTTGAATGAAAGAGAGGTTCCATATTGAAATACGATGCCACATAAGCACCCTTCCATATTCATTATCAATGAATGACATTATTTATTTTCTTAAACTAAAACAAGGTCTGTTTCGTGTGTTACTCTTTTATTTAAACAAATAATAAATTATATATTGCTTGAATATTATTTGTTTATATTTAATATTGTATTTAATAACGATCCTACTATTGCCTCTCAAACTCTTTTATCTCACATCAGAGACCTTGAGGTATGGTGTCAGAATTGGAGAATTAAAATCAATTCCGACAAATCCCACCAAATTACCTTTACCCTTCGTCGTAAACCTATGACATCTTGCCCTAAAGTGTCTTTTAATAATATTCCGCTTGTCCCGGTTGGACAGATTTGCTACCTAGAACTTCTACTTGACAAACGTCTATAATCGAATCCGCACAAAAGACCGAAACGACAAAAAACTTCCCGTCGCTTTCTCTTACTTCAACACTTACTGGACAGACGCTATATCTATATCACCATCATAAGGCCTATCTGGACTTACGGAGTTGAGCTTTAGGGCTCTACTAAACCATCCAATTCTTTCCGTACTCAATCCTTACAATAAAAAATCCTCAATGCTGATTATCCCATATGTAGCTGATTTGGCCCGAACCAGGTATCAATCCTACAATGAAAAACTCCACTCCCACCCTAACCCACTAGTTTCAATTCTTTCTTCCTCTTCTATTCCTGACAATCCTTCGAGGCTTCGAAAAGAAGATGGCTTCGAGACCTTCTAGTTTAGTGCTGCCAATGGGCAGTTTCTCTTTATGTACTTGATCTGACAGCTAATTTACTTGATTTATTAACTAATTTTTTTTTCTCTCTGGCGCGACAGGCCGTGTAGGCCCTTGGCCGCGTGGTATAGACTTTTGGGAGAATATACTCACGTTTCTCGATGAAATGTTTAGGGTAGGGTCATCACTCCTTACGCCTATTTTTGCGAGTTGCCACCAGTAGGCTGACGGGTCTCACTACCCGGGTAGAGGCTGCAGTCTCCATTTAATTATATTCTTATAAAAGTCCCGACGGGACTGGGACTCGAACTCACAACTCTGGAGTGGGAGACTAGCGCGCTAGCCACTCAGCCACCGGCTCCCCATTTATTAACTAATACAGTTATAAATCCTATTAAATAATAAAACAAAATATAAAAAAAACTGTATATTATGTTGAATTACTTATACAGGGTGTCACATAAATATCTGGTCATATCGTGGAGCTATTACTAGACTTAAATAGGATATATAAATATAAATAAATAAATAAATAAATAAATAATATATATATATATATATATTATTTATTTATTTATTTGATTTATAATTTTTTGGAACTATATTAGTTTTAATATTGAGGTAGGTATTATCATGTATAATGTTGAAGAGCTCTCATTTTTATATTAATTATAGACTATTGCGCTACTATTCTCGACTATCAACTTATACTTTTCTTTACTATGCATTTCATATATAAATAAGTGAAAGTAAAAATCCTTGTATAAGATATAATAAATTTTTATAAGGCGATTATGATACTTTTCCAATTCGATTTTTTAATCGAAATACACGTTTTAATTTCCTCAGAATCCAAGTAATCAAGTCTGTCTTGTGTGTGTCTGTTGGAGATAAATCAAGCTAAAAAACCAAATGAACTTCATCTTTACGGTGACATGTAATATACTGCAAATGCTATATGAATTGTTTACCTAATTCTTTTGGAAATGCCATATTATAGTGAGCCTGACGATTTTAATTAAACTCGTTATATCAATGTATAATCAGGTGCTCTTTAATATCAGGTAGGCTTTTTCCTTATTTAACTAGACGGCCAGGGTCCCATATATTACTTTCCTTTAAGTTACCTTTAATTTTGTTTATTTTAAATTATTAACCATCTTTTGTTACTAGTGGTAGTGAGAAATGAATAAATACAATATAAAAGTATATAAAAATTATCTGAAAGAGAAAAATGGAATAATATTTTCCACCTAAAAAAAAAAAAAAAAAAAAAAAAACTGTTGGAAGTGCCAGATTTTAAATATTTTGCTTTGAAAATCATTAATTTATCAATTGCGTCAATTGCCAAGAGATAAGAAACATCGTGCATATACGCTCAAGCAAATACTCAAAGATAAAATAAAACAACAATAAAATAATTTATTACTCGTAAATAGGGAATTTAGAGAGCAGGCAACTCGTAGACGCAGGTTTGAAACCGACTTGGGCGAGTTAATATTTATTTCATGACAGTCTCATATAATGAATCTCAATGATTAAATGAATATATATCCAATAAAAAAAAAAGAAAATCTGGTGCTCGCAACAAAAGAGTTTCATTTACCTCCATTGATAAAATCAATTAAATAACGAGTATATTTATGACTTCTTGCTTTGGAGCTTGACATACTCAGGCAGCTCTTTATATGGGACTTGTTCGTACTTTATAGGGAACCCTAAAACGTACACCGTTGTAAACTCGAATTCTAAATAAAATATTTTTTTAATATTTATTTATAGTAATTTACAAATGTATTAAAGAACACGATAAGTAAATATGTTGAATGAAAATAAAAAGTCATAAAAATGTTTTGAGAAAGAACTACCCAGTGGTAGCACTTCACTAACTATTTTAAGGTAGTAGGTCCCGAGGCCACCTTCTTCAAAATAAATTTATATATGAACATGAAATGAATAAACTTCTTTATTACCCTGGGACTGAAGTCCCTTAAGAATAAAATAAAAATACAGAATTGATGACCGGAACAATGTGGTCTTGGCTTTGAACAATAAATTAATAAATTAAAAAAAAAAAATTAAGGTTGTAATATTTGTAAGTACATATTTACAAATCAGACTCTTTGAATGAAAATAAATAAACAGAAATAGCTACTTCATCAGTGATAATTTAAGTAATATAAACACACAAACAAAAAAAAAATAGGTATTTATAGCATCTGCAGTTTGAGGTTATCGTCCGTTTGACTGAGTAAGGGAAGGTGGTTGAAAAGGAGCGCTTTGAAGGAGGAAGCAGTTCTTACATGACGGATCTCACGAGGGATTGAATTCCAAAGAGAGGTTGCTTTGGCTAGAAAGGACTTGTCAAAGGCAGCTGTACGGTAGGAGGACGTAGAAGTGACTGACGGTAAGAAGACGTCAATTTCTGCTTGAATATTGGTTATATATTTATATATGTTTCTATAGTTTCTTTTCATTAGTTAATCTTTATAATTCCCCCCCCCCAATTCATGAATTTTATTTATTTTTCCTTTTTTCTCAATATTTTATTTTTATTTACATTTTTTCTCTTTTAATATCATTAAAAAAAAAAAAAAAAGCACAGGCGTCTATGAAATTTAGGTTTTATGCCATAAAGACAAAACAAACAAACAATCGATTCACGAAAAAAAGAAGAAATAAATTTAGAGGCTAGTATTATTTCTATCCTAAACTTCCTCTCAACTCAAGAGTTTTATGTAGTTATAGAGTTACGCAGTTGTAAATCTCTCCTAAACATTTTATTTTTAAGGCTCTAGACGTTTTTCCGGAGAGCACAAGTGTGGTTTAACATGGCCCACTCAGCGCTGTGATGATAAAAACAGCTGTACAAATAAACAATTGTAAAAGCCTGCTTACGGCCTCCTTGGAACTTGTGAAGACATGCACTCCAATACGTCACCATTAAGAGATAGTTTGTAGCGATGACTTCTCCATTTCTCCAAGATTTGCCTGAAGGATGTTTGTCTTGCGCCGCTCCGCCCGACCTAATCCAACACACCCGTCCTGGGCCACCTGTCGCACTTTGTCTTCATTTCTTACACGTTTTCATCTCTCGCTTTGTTTCTCTCTTATCTGAATTATAGTCTTAGTATTTCTAAAAAAACAAAAATCTAAAAACACCATTCACGATATTGATTCGAACGGTGGTGTAATGTTAAATGTGGGGTTGTCCGAAAAATATATTTTTATTGTTGTTTTAAACATATATTACTCTCACTAAACTGTATAGGAAATAATATATGAGTATTGTATTGTGTTGGAAGAATATTATTAAGTGTTGACTTTCATTCAAAAGAATTTTATTTATTGATATTTACAACTTTATTAATTATGCATATAGTAAATCAGCTGTTAGATAAAATACATGAAGAGAAACTGCCAACTGGAAGCGCTCTAGTAGGCGATCTAAGCTAAAAGGTCTCAAGGCCATCTTCTTTTCAGATGGCTCGGAGGATCGTCAAGCATGAAAGAGGAAGCAAGGATTGAAACTTGCTCCCACTGGTTAGAGTGGTGATGGATTTTTTCATGGATTGATTCATACCTGATTCTGGCTAATTCAGTAACATTAAGGTCTTTATGGATGAGTTTATTCGTGACATAGTAAGGAGCGTTGAGGATTTTATGAAGAATTTCGGTTTGTAAGGATTGGATGCAGGAAGAACTTGATGGTTTAGTAGAGCCCCACAACTCTGCTCCGTAGTCCATATCGGTCTTATGATGGTCGTGTAAATGAGTCTTTTGTAGTTAACTGGAAGGTTTGAGCGTTTGTCCAGTAAGTGCTGAAGTAGTGGAAAACGTCGGGCAGTTGTGTTAGTAAATAAGGATGCGTGTAGGATTGGATAATGATGAAGGATCTCAAAATAAATAAAAAATATTTGTAGTTCAGATCAGTGTTTTTCAGGAAATGCCCATACATGGAAGACCATTAATGCATAAACAGATGAATTAATTCATAAAGAATTTCGAAAACTATTAAATAATTCCTCAAAGCTTAAATAACTCATTCAAATGAATATTATTAGAAGTTATCGTATCTCTTGAAAAATGAGTTAGTTAGGATTTTGTTCCTTAGCATTCAAGTAACTCTCATAAATTTATTCCCCACGATTAAGTTGGGTCATAGAACAGAAACTGATATTTAGGACCTCAACTCAGTTATCTCCAGGCCTAAGCACGCTAGGTTATAAGGCCTAAGCTAGAAGCTGATAATGCCTAAAAAACATTTTTTACTCTGATATTGGATTTTCAACTCTACCTTCTTAACTGCATATTTCCGGACAAATGTCCACAGTACTTTATTTTTCTTCTGAGTTGATTTATTACTGAAGCCTGGTCATTTAACCCTGAAACATCTTTTATAACATACTTCTTACGTTTGCATGAAATCCGCACACTGGACTGAAACGCTTTCGGTTACTTCAACACTTACTGGACAGACGCTCTAACCTTCCACTCTGCTACAAAAGGCTCATCTAAATGACCATCATAAGGCCTATATGGACTTACGGGGTTGTGCTTTGTGGCTCTACTAAACCGTCAAATTCATCCCGCATCCAATCCTTATAATAATAATTCTTTATTTATTCTGGGACGAGTCCCTTTAGAACAATATAGCAGGAAATAAAAAGTTGGCTTAAGACTCTAGTCTTAGAGTATAATGATTGAAAACAATAGAATTAAACTAACAACATGTATAAATATTATAAAAGACAGATTCTAATAAAAATGCACTAACAAAAATATAAATGTATGTTAACATAAGAACAAAAAAAAAGAAATAATGAAAAAAATATAATAAGATTTAAAAAGAGAGAAAAAAAAGTATATATACAGTTTTAAAATAAAATATAAAAAGAAAAGAAAATACAGTTCTTCAAGATATGTTAACATAAGAACAAATATATATATATATATATATATATATATATATATATATATATATATATATATATATGTAATTTTAAAAAATATTATAAGATTTAAAAAGAAAAAAAAAATATAAATACATTTTTAAAATAAAATATAAAAAGAAAAGAAATTACAGTTCTTCAACGTATGTTAACATAAGAACAAAAAAAAATATATATATATATACTTTTTAAAAAAATATAATAAGATTTAAAAAAGAAAAAATATGTATATATATACACACATACATACACACAAACACACACACATATATAAATTATTATATTTATTTAAATTATTATAATAATTATAATGCAAGCTCCTTCGAAAAATCCTTAACGGAATAAAATATATATATATTTTTTTTTTCTTTTTTTTTTATTGATATTTACAACTGTATTGAATTATACATATAGTAAATTAGCTGTTAGATAAAATACATGAAGATAAACTGCCCATTGGCAGCATTCTAACAGTTGTAAACTAGAAGCTCTCGAGGTCATCTTCTTTTCATATGGAACATTAAGGTCTTTATCGATGAGCTTATTTGTGGCAAAGTAACTAGCGTTAAGGATTTTTCGAAGGAGCTTGCATTATAATTATTATAATAATTTAAATAAATATAATAATTTATATATGTGTGTGTGTTTGTGTGTATGTATGTGTGTATATATATACATATTTTTTCTTTTTTAAATCTTATTATATTTTTTTAAAAAGTATAATATATATATATATTATATTTTTTTTTTTTGTTCTTATGTTAACATACGTTGAAGAACTGTAATTTCTTTTCTTTTTATGTTTTATTTTAAAAATGTATTTATATTTTTTTTTTCTTTTTAAATCTTATAATATTTTTTAAAATTATATATATATATATATATATATATATATATATATATATATATATAGTATGAAAGTCAACACTTAATAATATTCTTCCAATACAATACAATACTTATATTACCAATATTTCATTTACAGTTTAGAGAGTGTAATATATCCCTGAAGACGGGAGATAACTCGGAATGTTATTGGATGAAAAACGTTCGTATAGAAGATTGATTCGATTTTCTCTCGAGGACCTGACAAGAGTTCCAGAAGTCTCCTTCCCTTCTACTCCAGCGAGGACTGGAGATGGAGAAGCTCCAGCGGCCCAGCGAAGCGGATACAGGACGGAATCGGACGAGATATCGATTGTGGGGTACGTGGGGTGCTGGCCATCTGGCACCTCTCCGGCCGCTACCGAGTCAATGCCGCTCGGCTTATCTATCTCTTAGGGCGGTGTATGTAGCATAATATATAATAATAAAACATATGATATACTACACTATACACATAATAATAAAGATATAATAATAATTCTTGGTTTATAAAACTTGAAATCATTATTCAAACATCAATATCGCCATAAATAACAATATACTTGAACATAATTATCTGAAGTGGGTTCTTTTATTGCACTTTGTTTTCTATATTATAAAGATAGATTTAAAAAAATATTAATGATTCTTTATTTATTTACGTCCCTTTAGAATAATATAGTAACTATATGGTAAACCAATTTAGTAGCTTATTAACAGTGTACAATAACTATAAATAAAATAATTAAACTATCAAAATAATCGAATAAAAAATAAGAGACAAATTCAAATAGCAAATACAAAATTATAATAATAATGGATTAAAACTAAACAATTAATAAGCTTTAAAATAGTGCAAAAGAAACCTTCTTTCATCCATTCCAAAGATGCGGGAAGGCAAGAATTATAAAAAAAAAATTGACTAAAAAATAAAAATTTGTGCTTAATATGCGAATTAGAAATTCATAGTCATATTATAGGGATGCAATAGCAGACTTCAAGAGAAACAAAAATAATTATATGACCCATAGCCTGATTTTCCTCTTAACTTTGGATAAAAAGAAAATAGGTCACATAAGTTTTTTTTCCACTTAAGGCCTAGTATCTGCTCTCACAATATGACGAGACATTTATGAAACACCCTATATATGTTTGAGATAAAACCTCATTTATATATCTCAGATACATTATCTCATTCAATGAGGGACATAGTCACAAACATAAAATCAATACATTATTTATTATCACTAAGCTAGTGATAATGGTTAATATTTATTTGAAATAATAAACAGTGAATTTCAAACTGTTTGTGACTGTGACCAGAGCCTGCGGCAGAGTGAGGCGGCAGGGGACATTCCTGAAGAAATATCTTGCCTCCAGGGACAAGGCAAGGTATGCCATTCAAGTGTCTTGTTACACCAGTCTCTATCTGACTCCATGTTGTTAATAAGGTTACAGTATAACATTCATTATCTTATATCCATGGAAAGCATGTTTGTTCTGGAATCCATTGATATTGTGAAATAAAAAAAAGCATCGTTATAAAAAAAAAAAAAAATAAAATCTATTCGATGGAGAAGTTGGTTGAGGGTGCGCATCAAATAAAATCACACTAACAAAATACACTTTATAAACAACTTTTTTATAAAGTGTGCTGACGTTTCGGCCTACATAGTGAGCTTCATTTTCTTATTAACCGTTCACTCATCATGGCTAAAAAAACATGATAACAACCAATAAAATTAAAAGAAAAAAAATGATATGTTAAGTACAATAATAGATACTTATGAAATAATTATTATTTCATAGGTTTTTTTTTAAAAATATTTTTATTGAAATTTTACAACTGTATTTTCGTAATACAACAATATCATAAAATACATGAAAAAAACATGAAAGAAAATGCCCATTGGCATCACTCTACTAGATAACTAAACTAGAAGGTCTCGAGGCCATCTTATTTTCAGACGCCTCGGAGGATTTTCAGGAATTGAAGAGAAGCAAGGATTGAAACTAGAGGATTAGAGTGGGAGTGGAGTTTGTCATGGAAGGATTGATACCTGGTTCGGGCCATATCAGCAACATATGGAATGTTCAAGGTCTTTATGGATGAGTTTATTTGTGACAAAGTAAGAAGCATTGAGGATTTTGGATTGTAAGGATTGAATACGGGAAGAATTTGATGGTTTCGTAGAGCCCCAAAGCTCAATTCCGTAAGTCCAGATAGGTCTTATGATGGTGATATAGATGAGCCTTTTGTAGATAAGTGGAAGATTGGAGCGTCTGTCCAGTAAGTGTTGTAGAAGCGAAAGCGACGGTAGTTTCTTGTCGTTTCAGTCTTGTGTGAGGATTCCATGTTAGACGTTTGTCAAGTAGAAGTCTAGGTAGCGGATCTGTTCAACTGGAACAAGCGGAATATTTTTAAAGGACACTGTAGGGCAGGATGTCATAGGTAAACGACGAAGAGTAAAGGTAATTTGGTGGGATTTGTTGGAATTGATTTTGGATTCTCCAATTCTGACATTTCATAGATTAATAATATTTATTATTAATATTAAAATATGTATTTAACTTATTATTTTTTTTCTTTTAATTTTATTGGTTGCTATCTTATTTTTCTTAGCCCTTATGACGGCCCACAATGTCGGACGATACGTCGACGAACAATAAAAAGAGGTTTATCTTATTAGTGTGTTTTATTTTATGACCTCGCCCCCAACCAACTTCTACATCATATACTCTCAAAGTGAACCATTAAAAATACATTCATTTAATTCGTTTTAACCTTTCACTAAAACCTTGTAGTGCTTTTTAAATATTATATGACATCATCTACATGAATCAATTGATTAAAAATCAATTATTTATTGTGCAACCAAAGTTTCGATCTTCTGTAAGGGTCTATATCAGGGCTAAAAAACATGATACAGTGATTAGGTTTGATAATTAAAAAAATAAGAATATTAAAATATTAGTGAATTGAAAAGTGAAAAATTAAGAAAATAAAAAAGCAATGTAATAAAAATTGCATCCTGTTATTTTTAGCCCTGATGAATAAATAGTTTTTCTCTATTTTTGAAATAATTTATACCGCCACCTGAAGCATCTCATTGTTCAGTTATCACTTAATTTTTGTTTTTGTTTTGCGTCACTTATCATTTCTTTACCAGATAATATACTTTCACTTTTAAAATCGTTATCTTTTAAATGACTCATGGCTCATCTACTAGTCATATTTCTTTTTAGTCCAAGTCATATTTCTTTTTAGTCTTTTCTTTCTAGTCCATTTTTTTTTTTTTTTTAATATTTACTGAGTTGAATATAAAATTCTATAAATATTTTTTTGTTATTTTTGATACATATTTTATTACTTCTTATTGTGGCAGGCAGTAAATATTTAAAAAAAATAAAGTTATTATGGAGGAAGGAAATTGGACATATATGTCCTTTCAGACTATGTAAATAGGGATAGAAGATATCTGATATTAATGCGCATTTTTTTTTTTTTTAAACAACAATTTTTATTGAGTAAAATTACAATCTGTCCCAATTTGGACATCAATAGTAGTGCTGAAAGATATCATACATACTACATTCATACAATATTTACACGGCATAAAATTACAATAAAATATATAACAATAATGAATCAATACAATAAAGTCAAGAATTCACTTATACCTATATACACATACAAACACTCATACATACATCACATTGAGTGGAGAATCTAGCCAGTGCTAGAACTCCAATATATTTACAAAAGGTCGCGGGGCCACTGCCGTTTCAACCTTCTTGGTGGGTTGTATGGATGAGTGGAGCTGGATAGGGATTGAGCTAGAGGATTAGGATGATGAATGAGGTTCTGGTGGAATTTGGAAAATTTGGATGGAATTAGGTCTGAAATAAATGGAACATTAAGGTCGTGGTGCAAGGTATAGTTGGAGACATAATAAGGAGCATTTACTATTGTACGGAGGACTTTGGATTGAAAGGATTGAATGCGTTTGATGTTAGTACGTTTAGCTGTCCCCCACAGTTCAAGTCCGTAGGTCCAGATGGGCTTCAGTATTGTCTTGTAGATTAATAATTTGTTGTCAACTGTAAGTTCAGATTTTCTGTTGAGTAGTCGGTATAACTGTCCGAATCGTCGGTTGAGTTCTTGTCTTTTAAGTCTTGTATGTGGGTTTCAAGTCAATCTTTTGTCTAACAGTAAGCCAAGATACCGGACTGTATCTGAGAGAGGAATTGGAAATGAGTTGAAATAAACTGGCGGACCGGATTTATGCGCATTTAATAATATATACATATGAAAAATTTGAACAAAATCAGTGGAATATTTAGACATAATTCGAGAAATCGGTGTTAATATGTGGCCTCTACGTCGTGTCGATTTTGTTGAAAATCTCGCCATCTAACATCTTTATCTTAAGTAAAAAAAATTCAATTTCATATGAAATTTGGTTGTGAGGCATCATATTGCTAGGCAACCCATTCGACCACCCAAAGAAAAATTAATTAACTATTAAAAATTTATTTTTAATATTCTGAGTACATATTTTTAAGGTATGTACTTGGTACTCCGAAGTGGTAACATGTGACCCACTTATACGGGGAGTTACAGTTGCTTCTTCCCCCAATTAGCTGAAAATATTTTCTAGGATCATACCTTTACCACCAAACCATTAACTCCCAGTTAACCATAACCTTACTAAACCATCCTCCCTACATCCACAGTCTCCTGCAATTTAAATCCTCGGTCCACTTACTATAAAGCCCCAACACTTACACTTAAGCAAAACGTGACTTTTTTCATTCGAAAAAATATAGCTCCTAACGGTAGGCTCCAGCGATAAATTTTATATTAAAAAAAAATTCTCTGCTAAATATCTGACATGGAGACTGTCCTCAAATGTTCGTTCCGGGCAACACTGATAGATCTAGAGCATGTCAAACTGAGGGTAAAAAACAAAAACAATCTTGCACAATGAAAGTTACAGACCATTAAACAAAAGACATATCTATGTCAAAATTTTAAACTCGACCATTAATAACTAATATTAAAAGATTAAAAAAAAATCTGGTGCGGGCAACACACGACTTTCACTTACATCGATTTTTAAAATCAAAATTTTCAAATACACTTAGAGATAAAAATACGTGAAATTATTAAGGAATTAATTAAATTTCTATAGAAACATGTGTTTGATTCAAAAATCAATTATATAATTATCTAAAATAATCACTTATTTTTATGTTCATTTCATCACTCTCTATTAACTTTTAAAAGCTTGTGTATGAGATGATAATTTTTCTAAAATCTTTAGCTTTCCAACGGTATATCATACATGCATATTACTGCTCTTATGTTCAAAAACGAAAAATTGCATTAAAAAAATATTTTTTCTATTTTCTCCTTTAGTTGGGTATCGAATTTATTCAATTTATATATTTACGAGTTTTTCATCAGCGTTAACAAGATAATCTAGTTATTATTATTGTATCTACAAAATTAAAGGTACTTTAGGGGAAGAAAATTTAAAATATCGGCATTTAAGCCCTGTCAGACCATTTTTATCTAAATAAAACCTACATGATATTAAAGCCCATTAAATTTTACATCGATATAGCGAGTTTTATCAAAATCGTCGGAACCGTTTTTGAGAAAATCGAAAAATGGTGCAAAATGCATAGTATAAAGTGCCTCTTCTGGTAGGCTCATTTTGATGAAAAAAGTTTTGTCACGTCTCGGGCGTATAGTTGTCTTACATATGAAATTTCAGTTTCATAGGACTTACCGTTTCCGCCCGGGAGTTACCACCCACACACACACACACACACAGACCTTTTTGCGGGACTTGGTTATTTGGACTCAGGGGACCCTAAAACGTGTATTTCCGTTGAAAACTGGAATTCGAAAATTTTCACGATCGCAATACTTCCCCTTACTATATATAGTAAGTGAAAGTAATACGTGAAATTATTAAGGAATTAATTAAATTAAATTTCTATAGAAACATGTGTTTGATTCAAAAATCAATTATATTATTATCTAAAATAATCAGTTATTTTTATGTTCATTTCATCACTCTCTATTAACTTTTAAAAGCTTGTGTATGAGATGATAATTTTTCTAAAATCTTTAGCTTTCCAACGGTATATCATACATGTATATTACTGCTCTTATGTTCAAAAACGAAAAATTGCATTAAAAAATATTTTTTCTATTTTCTCCTTTATTTGGGTATCGAATTTATTCAATTTATATATTTACGAGTTTTTCATCAGCGTTAACAAGATAATCTAGTTATTATTATTGAATCTACAAAATTAAAGGTACTTTAGGGGAAGAAAATTTAAAATATCGGCATTTAAGCCCTGTCAGACCATTTTCATCTAAATAAAACCTACATGATATTAAAGCCCATTAAATTTTACATCGATATAGCGAGTTTAATCAAAATCGTCGGAACCATTTTTGAGAAAATCGAAAAAAGGTGCAAAACGCATGGTATAAAGTGCCTCTTCTGGTGAGCTCATTTTGATGAAAAAAGTTTTGTCACGTCTCGGGCGTATAGTTGTCTTAAATATGAAATTTCAGTTTCATAGGACTTACCGTTTCCGCCCGGGAGTTACCACACACAACACACACACAGACACACACACACACACACACACACACACACACACACACACACACACACACACTCACACACACAGACCTTTTTGCGGGACTTGGTTATTTGGACTCAGGGGACCCTAAAACGTGTATTTCCGTTGAAAACTGGAATTCGAAAATTTTCACGATCGCAATACTTCCCCTTACTATATATAGTAAGTGAAAGTAATAACTTCATTGCATAACAATAACATATGTCTTCTCTATAGGTGAAACCAATTTTACTTTCACTTACAATATATAGTAAGGGAAAGTATTGCGATCGTGAAAATTTTCGAATTTCAGTTTTCAACGGAAATACACATTTTAGGTTCCCCTGAGTCCAAAATAACCAAGTTCCGCAAAAAGGTCTGTGTGTGTGTGGTAACTCCCGGGCGGAAACGGGAAGTCCTATGAAACTGAAATTTCATATTTAAGACAAATATCCGCCCGAGAATTTACAAAACCTTTTTCATCAAAATGAGCTAATCAGAAGAGCCACTTTATACCATGCATTTTGCACCTTTTTTCGATTTTCTCTAAAACGGTTCCGACGATTTTGATTAAACTCGCTATATCGATGTAAAATTTAATGGGCTTTAACATCATGTAGGTTTCATTTTGATAAAAATAGTCTGACAGGGCTTAAATGTCGATATTTTAAATTTTCTTTCTGTAAAGTACTTCTAACTTTGTTATCTTGTATTATCTTGTTACCACTGATGGAAATCAGGTAAATATATAAATTGAATGAATTCGATACCAAAATAAAGGAGAAAACAGAAAACAAATATTTTAATGCAATTTTTCGTTTTTGAACATAGGAGCAGTAATATACATGCATGATATACCGTTGGAAAGCTAAAGATTTAAAAAAATCTTATGCTCCAGATTTTAAAAGTTAATAGAGAGTGATGAAAAGAAGATAAAACCGGGGTCATCCATAACAGCTTTCTATGCCAAAGGTCGCGGGTTCAAACCTGCGGGTTGCCCTAGGATTTTTTAATGGGAGTGAAAAATCCTTAGTTATGCCGTCCTTCGGAGGGGACGTTAAAAGATGGTCCCGAGCCTGTACGATGTCAGGTACTCGTTAAAGATCCCTATCCTAGTAAAACCTGGATAGGCAAAATTTAGGACTCCCACAGTAGCATCGTCCGATTAGCCACAGTAGCATAAAAGTGACGTTAAACGAATAAACAAACAAACAAGAAGATAAAACTAACTGATTATTTTGGATAATAATATAATCGATTTTTTAATAAAACACATGTTTCTATATAAATTCATTTTAATTAATTCTTTAATAGTTTCACGTATTTTTATCTCTAACTGTATTTAAAAATTCTTTAATTGATTTTAACAACGGTAAGTGAAAGTCGTGTGTTGCCCGCACCAGATTTGTTTTCTAACAAAGGATACCCTTAATATTATTATTTATTTATTTTTTAATGAACGACACTCACATTAATTACTTGTGTTTGTGCCCTGATTTAAAATGTCATTTCAGTAATAGGACAGTGCGCTTTCAATACCTGAATTAAACCTTTGATGTCAGTCTGTCAGTATTACAGGTCCTTTTAGAACGGCAAGTAAAACCTTTCTCTTTTTAATTTTTATGTTTTCCTTTAAATTCCTCTTTTTTACTTTAACTTACCTGTTTCTATTATTACATATATTTTTTGTATATATGAAGTATATAGTAAGGGAAAAAAAATCATGAAACTTTTTGAGTTCCAGACGTTTTCGACTACTTCCGCACTTACTGGACAAACGCTTAAACCTTCCACTTAACTAAAAAATTATAAATCGATCGTATGAGAGTCATCAACATGATTATCATAAGACCGATTTGGACTTACGGAGTAGAGCTTTGGTACACTGCTGAACCATGAAATTCCTCTCGTTTCCAATCTGAAATCCTTCGTTAAATCCTCGATGTTTCTTGCTTTGTCGCGGATAAAATCAATCAAGACCTTAATGTTGCACATGTTGCTGATGAACCGAAAAAGATACCATTCCTTTTATGAAAAACTTCATCCCCATTCTAATCTACAAGTTTCAATCTTTGCTTCCTCTACAATCCCTGATAATCCTCCAAAGCGTCTAAAAAGAAGATGGTCTTGCAACCTTCTGGCTTAGCATGGTTGATGGAGAGTTGCTCACATTTACTAGATGTATTCCATAATTAAGTTGTAAATTTGTATAAATATTTTATAAAGTAAGATTTAACACACTATGACACTACAATTTTAAATAATTTTTATTAAAGAATGTACAGTATATCTAGAATAATAATTTACTAGTACTAGTTATTGTTTGTGGGGAGCCCGTGGCTGATTGGCTAGCGCGCTAGTCTCTCAAGCTACAGGTCCTGAGTTCGAATCCCAGTCCCGGTGGGGCTTTTATAAGGATGAAAAAAAATGTGGATTCACTCACAACCTCTCCCCCGGGTATGTGAGACCCGTCAGCCAAAGGGTGGCCACTCACAAAATTAGTCGTAGGGAGTGATGACCCTACACTAAAAATTGCATCGTGAAACGTGAGTGTAAACTCGCAGGAGTTTACACCGCGAGGCCCAGGGCCAACACGGCATGTCGCGCCACTGGAAGAAGAAGAAGTTATTGTTTGTACTCAGTGTATGTTGTAGTAAATTATATGTTTTCCTTTAAATTCCTCTTTTAAACTTTCACTTACCTGTTTCTATTATTACAGATTTTATTATTACATATATTTTTTGTATATATGATATATATATATATATATATATATATATATATATATATATATATATATATATATTAAGGGAATGTATTGCGATCATGAAAATTTTTGAGTTCCAGTTTTCGACGGAAATATATATTTTAGTGTCCCCCCGGGTCTAAATGACCATGTCCCAAAAAAAGGTGTGTGTGTGGCAAGTCTAGCGCAAAAACAGAAAAGTCGTACTAACTGAAATTTCATATTTAAGACAACTAAATGCCCGAGATATTATACCAACTTTTTCATCGAATTCGGATAACCAGAAGAGTCACTTTATACCATGCATTAAGCACCTTTTTACGATTTTCTCAAAAAACGACTAAAGATTTTAGCTAAACTCGTATATTGATGTAAAATTTAATGGGCTTTGATATCATGTAGGTTTCATTCTAATAGAAATATTCTCTTACAGAGCTTAAATGCCGATATTTTAAATTTTCTTCCTCTAAGGTACCTTCAATTTTATAGGTTTCAATTTCATAAAATTGGGCACATATGTTAGCATTGATAAATAACGGCTAAAAATGGTAATTGAGCGAATTTGATGACAACTAAAGGTGAAAAGAGCAGAAATATTTTTAATGCTATTTTAGTGTGTTTTTTAAATGCAAGAGTAGTAATTTAGATGTATAATATACCGTTGGAAAGTCAAAGATTTTAGAAACAATATTACCTCATACACGGAATTGTAAATGTCAATGGAGATTGATGAAAAGCCGATAAATCTTACTGATTGTTGTAGATAAAAATATAATAGATTATTTCATAAAACAAATGTTTCTATTGAAATTGAATTTATTTAATTCTTTAACAATTTGTTTTTATTTCAAAATGTATTTAAAAATTCTTAAATTGATTTTATCAACGGAGATTAGTGGAAGTCGTGTGTTGCGCGCAACAGATTTTTTTATTATGCAATAAATTAGATAGTTCAGTAATTGCACAACAATAGATATAAATGATTCAAACAACTAAAACTATTTACTTAAGAAAAAAGCTATTGAGAAAATTTGGTTTCTTGTTTTACCAGCGAGTATTTAATTAATTTATAACGAGTATTTGATAGTATTATCGTCTCTTTCTGAATGAAAAAAAAATTGTTTAATGAATAAAATAATAATATTAAATAAAAATAATAATCCATCAGTCGTTTTATGGGGATGATAATGAGGACGAAAGGAAACCTGTAGCTGAAGATAAGGAGCGGCAATGGGTATGAGGGCGATAGATGAAGGAGGCACAAAGTATCGGGATTACAATGGCCATTAACGTTTGGGCAGGGGGTGATTGCTGATAGTGATTTACTACCCCTCCTGCCTTCCCCCACCCTTACTCCCACTCCCACCCCTCCCATACCCAACGACCCTCATTTCCCTACCCTAATTCATTATCGTCATCTCCCCTCGGGGGAACGGAAAAATATGGTGCTCTTGTCAAAGAAGTGTCTCTCTTCTTTTTTTTTTTAAAGCCTCGATTCCTAATTTCTTTTTATACCAACGCCATACAAATGCTCGGAGGGTTCCGAAATAAATGACCTCCCAGGCATGTAATGGAAAACATTTTTCACTTATTAGAATATTTGAGTCAAAAGAAAACATTAAGGGGTATAAGTTAAAAAGTTGATTATTAATGGCTTAATTTTCAAATTATGTCACTAAAAGCTCTAAAAGGATTTAGGGCCACTAATTATGCGATTATGAATTAATACTTTTTTGAGGGTTGAAAATATTTTTCTTTGCCTAAAGAGCGTTTATGAATGAATTCAGTGGCTTATTAAGAGATTGGATTTCTTTTTTATTCATAAAGTTGTAAGAATGAAAGATTTGTCCAGAGGTTCTGTTTCAGGTTTCGAATTCTAAAGTACTATTAAACACATAATCAAGTGGGAAATTTCATAATATATTAACTATTGCAGTGACCTTAAAAAGTTATTATTTTTTTTATGCAATAGATAGTCGATGCTATATTATATTTTAAGTAAGGTTATGTTGAACAGATCTAGGACTCCACAAAAAACTGCCCGACGTTTTCGACTACTTCAACACTTACTAGACATACGCTCAAACCTTCCACTTAACTACTAAAGGTTCATTTACATGACTATCATAAGGCCCATGTGGACTTAAGGAGTTGAACTTTGTAGGAATACTAAGCTTTCAAATTATTCTCGCTCCTTACTTTGTCATGACTTTGTCCTAACAAGATACCATTCCTTTCATGAAAAACTTCATTCCCATTTTAACCACTAATTTCAATCCTTGCTTCCTATACAGTCCCTGATAATCCTCCAAGGCGTCTAAAAAGAAGATGGTTTCGGAATCTTCTGGCTTAGCATAGTTGTTGGAGAGCTGCTAATGGGTAGTTTCATTATATGTGTATCATTATTTAACTATAATAAATATTATCTCACATTTTCTAGATGTATTCCATAATTAAGTTGTAAATTCGTATATATATTTTTTAAAGTAAGATTTAACACACTAAGACACTACAATTTTAAATAATTTTTATTAAAGAATGTACAGTATATATAAAATAGTAATTTACTAGTACTAGTTATTGTATGTACTCAGTGTATGTTGTAGTAAATTAGCCATTATCCATTTTTTCCTGGATCACTTTAAGGGAGGAGGCAGAAGTTCTTCCTTTCCTCTTTCGTAAGTATCAACCACGGATCCTTCATTTTACCTACCTATAAAAGGTCGAGTGAGAAGTTCGAAAATTATTTTGTGGTCTGCCACTTGAAAGCCGGGTAATGCCTCAACACTTTCGTCCTCCTCGTTAATGGAAATTGAGTCCTGAATAATACGATTATGATTCAGCCAGAATATAATGGATGTGTGCATGACTCGCCATGAAAGTGATAATATTAGCCTGAATGATCCAGAGGTTCAACGCCGAAGCCATTAGTAATATTTGCCAAAATCTCCTTTCAAAAAAACCTAATTTTTTACTTGATAATATTAGGGATTAATTGTTTAGTGGCTTTGCATAACACCTTTCTATGATCAAGGTCTCGGGTTCAAACCCGGCAGATGGCCCTTTCCTCCCTTTAAAAATATTTAGTTATGCCGTCCCTCGGAGAGCACGTAATATGGTGGTTTACATTCTGTGCGATGTCAGGTACTCGTTAAAGAGTCTTATCCTAATTACTGGTTTGGAAAAATTTAGGATTCCCACTGTAACATCGTCAGATTAGCCATAGTAGCATAAAGTTAGGTTGAACCAATAAACCAACTTTATTATTGTAAATTCATAAGTCTCTGTTTGATTATTAATTAAAAATCAGGAATTACTCATTTTACTGGGGGGTTGATAGAAAGAGGAAATTTCGAATGGAGGATTTTTGTAGTTTAACCAAATAATTCTACTACAATACACGGAACTAAGAACAAAAGAGTGTATTTAATTAAAGTTGGTGAAAAATATGACGTTACAATACATACAAATTATTGTTTATATTGCTTCTATGGTTTATAAAAAAAAAAATGAATAAATAAAAATATCACTAAAACCAATAAAACTAGAATAGTCCTGGGTTCATAATTTATAGAGATCTGCACAACTAGTCCAACGACTTTGCGTGAGGGTGAACAGGTCGAGATCACACTTAACAATAAGGTTTCACCTCCAATTTTCAGGTATCCACTTTTTATGGCTCGGTGAACCTCAGAAATGTAACTTTACCTCTGGGTCTCCCAATGAAATGTAGAATCATGAAGTATTTAAATTAACAATTACGCTGCCACAGCCGGATTCAAGTTTGTACAGAATAGTTCTCCGTACATTGTTCTCATTTCTATTTATTTTCAATGATGTACCTTCATTATCAACCATGATATCCGATAGAAAATTAAGTTCCTTAAAAAAAAAAATAAATAAATAAAGAACCATTGAAGAAAACGGAACGATTTAGCGTTTTTAAATTAGCACTGATGGTTGACGATTTTTCTTACGTATTACTTCATTGCCTATAAACAGCTATATACATTTTTTTAACCTAATATAATTATTTGGAAATAATAAATCATTCTGTAATAATTTGCAGCGTTTTTTATATCTCTAAGCTGAAGCAGTTAACATCCAAACATTTATAATTTAAAAAAAATTATTGGTAGTCACAGAGAACATGATGTATTTGAAAAAAAAATCTCAAAAACGAATCAGAATAAGACATAATATAAAAATACGTTTATCCATGTTAAAACAAGCACAATTTTCTTCCATCGTCTTTATTATTATAATTCTTCAATTTTTCGGGGCTTTGTCCCCATTATCAAGACTAAAAAGGTTTTAAAACATTCTGATTTTAGTTACATATATTAAATTTTGTTTTCTATATATATAAATACCAATTTTCATAAATTCACTAATTAAATAAAATTGTCATAATATACAATTAACTATAAATTACCTTTTTTTATTGGTACATATTTTTTGTAGCTAACTGCTACATCCACTTATAAAAGTTGACTATTGGCTCACTGTTATATTCTGTTTTTACTATTCCAAACTTTGTACTCAGCTAGTTCCATTGTTACTTTAATCTAATTCCTGCGGTCTGTATTTATTTTTATTTTTATGTTATTATTTATTTGGTTTTTCACTTTTTATTGTTCTATTTTTTTTATTAAAATTTTATATTATTTATAATGTCGGCGTAAAGTGTACCAATATTTTTAATATCTGTTTTATTATTAACTGCTTTATTGTCATTTTTAGTTACTTGAATTGCTTCTAGTATTTTTGTATTTCTATTATTTTTAGAAGTATCTAATATTTTTATATTTTCAAAATTAAATTTATGTTGATTTTGTATGCTAATACTAATAAAAAAAAATCTGGTGCGGGCAACACACGACTTTCACTTACCTCGATTTTTAAAATCAATGAAAGAATTTTCAAATACAGTTAGAGATAAAAATACGTGAAACTATTAAGGAATTAATCAAATTGAATTTATATATAAACATGTGTTTTATTAAAATTTATATAAAAAATCTATTATATTATTATCTAAAATAATCAGTTAGTTTTATCTTCTTCTCATCACTCTCTATTAACTTCTAAAAGCTTGTGTATGAGATGATATTTTTTCTAAAATCTTTAGCTTTCCAACGGTATATCATACATGTATATTACTGCTCTTATGTTCAAAAACGAAAAATTTCATTAAAAATATATTTTTTCTGTTTTCTCATTTAGTTGGGTATCGAATTTATTCAATTTATATATTTACCTGTTTTTCATCAGCGCTAACAAGATAATCTAGTTATTATTATTGAATCTAAAAAATTAAAGGTACTTTAGAGGAAGAAAATTTAAAATATCGGCATTTAAGCCCTGTCAGACCATTTTTATCCAAATAAAACCTACATGATATTAAAGCCCATTTAATTTTACATCGATATAGCGAGTTTAATCAAAATCGTCGGAACCGTTTTTGAGAAAATCGAAAAAAGGTGCAAAATGCATGGTATAAAGTGCCTCTTCTGGTAAGCTCATTTTGATGAAAAAAGTTTTGTCACGTCTCGGGCGTATAGTTGTCTTAAATATGAAATTTCAGTTTCATAGGACTTACCGTTTCCGCCCGGGAGTTACCACACACACACACACACACAGACCTTTTTGCGGGACTTGGTTATTTGGACTCAGGGGACCCTAAAACGTGTATTTCCGTTGAAAACTGGAATTCGAAAATTTTCACGATCGCAATACTTTCCTTACTATATATAGTAAGTGAAAGTAAAAATATATTTTTTCTGTTTTCTCCTTTAGTTGGGTATCGAATTTATTCAATTTATATTTACGAGTTTTTCATCAGCGTTAACAAGATAATCTAGTTATTATTATTGAATCTACAAAATTAAAGGTACTTGAGGGGAAGAAAATTTAAGATATCGGCATTTAAGCTCTGTCAGACCATTTTTATCTAAATAAAACCTACATGATATTAAAGCCCATTAAATTTTACATCGATATAGCGAGTTTAATCAAAATCGTCGGAACCGTTTTTGAGAAAATCGAAAAAAGGTGCAAAATGCATGGTATAAAGTGCCTCTTCTGGTAAGCTCATTTTGATGAAAAAAGTTTTGTCACGTCTCGGGCGTATAGTTGTCTTAAATATGAAATTTCAGTTTCATAGGACTTACCGTTTCCGCCCGGGAGTTACCACACACACACACCTTTTTGCGGGACTTGGTTATTTGGACTCAGGGGAACCTAAACGTGTATTTCCGTTGAAAACTGGGATTCGAAAATTTTCACGATCGCAATACTTTCCTTACTATATATAGTAAGTGAAAGTAAAAATATATTTTTTCTGTTTTCTCCTTTAGTTGGGTATCGAATTTATTCAATTTATATATTTACGAGTTTTTCATCAGCGTTAACAAGATAATCTAGTTATTATTATTGAATCTACAAAATTAAAGGTACTTTAGAGGAAGAAAATTTAAAATATCGGCATTTAAGCCCTGTCAGACCATTTTTATCCAAATAAAACCTACATGATATTAAAGCCCATTTAATTTTACATCGATATAGCGAGTTTAATCAAAATCGTCGGAACCGTTTTTGAGAAAATCGAAAAAAGGTGCAAAATGCATGGTATAAAGTGCCTCTTCTGGTAAGCTCATTTTGATGAAAAAGTTTTGTCACGTCTCGGGCGTATAGTTGTCTTAAATATGAAATTTCAGTTTCATAGGACTTACCGTTTCCGCCCGGGAGTTACCACACACACACACACACACACACACACACACACACACACACACAGACCTTTTTGCGGGACTTGGTTATTTGGACTCAGGGGAACCTAAAACGTGTATTTCCGTTGAAAACTGGAATTCGAAAATTTTCACGATCGCAATACTTTCCTTACTATATATAGTAAGTGAAAGTAAAAAAAGTTTATTAAAAAAATGTTCTTAAAAAAAAGGAGGGAGGAAAATAGAAGGTTATTTCAAATCCGAATACAATAGATTCGGTACTTCTCACTAGATTTACTTAAAAAAAAAAAAATAAATAAATAAAATTGTCTACCAGAAAAAGAAGAAGAAAAGAAAAGGTATTGTACAATTCCTATTCTTGAAAAATCGCTGACCTTCTCTAAGTGGGCTTACTCCAAGTTCGGGAATCACTGCGAATCAACATCGTTTTTTTCTGGTTGAAGTAGCAATAAATCAGAGGAAATTGATAGGCCTTGAGCAGTGGGAGGGGGAGGGAGTGTGGAGGGGTCTGGGGGGAAGCTCATGCAGTATGGAACGCTGGATATGGAAGATAAATCCCATGGAATCTCCAGACATCCCACTCTACTCTTGCTTTACCATAATATTCTTAGTCATGATTTCTTTATTTGGAAAGGAGGGGGCTTCCTTCGTCATCACTGGTCATCGCCGGACGTCACTCGGAGGGAGGTCTTCAGGAATATCTTTACATGGAAATGGGGAGTGAGTTGTTTTGGAAGGGGAGACTCGATATACTGGTCTATAAAACAAAGGAATATAAGGCTATTACAGAGCTGTGCCAATCATCAAAAGCTGGTGCGCTCAACACACAACTTACCTCGCTCATTAAACAAAATTCAAGAATATTTAAATGAAGTTATAGTTGAAAAAAAAAAGTTCATAGAATTATCCATCGAATTTTGACGGAAAATGTGTATTTAACTATTAAATGATCTATTCAACATTGTAGAACAATTCTTTATTGAGTATTATTACTATAAGTCCAATTTAGGACATTTTTAATAGTGATAAAGTGGGATCACTTGTAGCTGGGTGGCTAGCGTAACAGCCTCCCATGCTAAAGGCCACGGGTTCAAATCCGCAGGTGGTCCTAGGATTTTTTAATGGGAGTAAAAAATCCTTAGTTACGCCGTCCTTCGGAGGGGACGTTAAAAGGTGGTCCCAAGCCTGTGCGATGTCAGGTACTCGTTAAAGATCCCTATCCTAATAAAACCTGGATAGGCAAAATTTATGACTCCCACTGTAGCATCGTCCGATTAGCCATAGTAGCATAAAGTGACGTTAAATAAATAAACAAACAAACAATAGTGATAAAGTACAACATTCATACTAATTAAATAATCTAACAATATAAATTATTATCTTTTGTTCATTTATTAATTTAACATCACTTTGTGCTACTATATTGGACGATGCTACAGTGGTAGTCCTAAATTTTGCCTATCCAGGTTTTCTTAGTAGTGATCTTTAACTATTACCTGACATCGCACAGGCTCGGGACCACCGTTTAAAGTCCCCTCCAAAGGACGGCATAGCTTAGGATCTTTTACTCCCATTAAAAAATCCTAGGGCCACCTGCGGGTTTGCACCTTTTGCATAAGAGGCTGTTATGCTAGCTTCTCACCTACAAATTATTATCTACAACAATCACTTAATTTGTTTGTTTTTTGTTTATTCATTTAACGTCACTTAATGCCATTGTGGTTAATCAGAACGTGCTTAAAAAGAGGGTTCTAAATTTTGCTTATCCAGGTTTTATTAGGATAGGGATCTTTTACGAGTACCTGCCATCGCACAGGCTCCAAATATTAAATATAGTATGGAAGAAGACAAAAACAAGAAAAAAAAATACTAACAAAAATGCTTTATATTTTATTTTAAGTTGTTGGTGTATCATTAAAATGTTTTTGTTTTTTTTGTTTTTAATCAATTAAATCAAAAGTAATATATTGGGAAATTGTTCTTATTAGTTGCAAAAACGCTTTTCTTTTCATAGAATATACACAATAATGGTTTTAAGATAATATCACGTTCAGAAGATCAAATTAAAACGGAGTATTTTATTTTTTATTAACAGAGCACTTTCAGTAAAAAAGTCATTATCAACATTTCTTGTTCGTATAATTAGAAGTAATTAAAAATGTTATACATCTAACTTGTTAGAAATTTAATGCTCTAAAAGATTGTTCCTTATGTATTTTTTAATAAACTGCACACCTAAATAGTTATTGAAGCTAAACCACCGACTTTTCTGACATTTTGTGTTTTTTTGGCAATTTAGCCAATATTGACAACCACGTGTCTCAGTAGGTGTTTCGAATTTTCCAACATGTTACATACCAAACATGTAGGCAATTTATTGTTCTTTAAAATTGCTAACGACAAAGTTTGCTCTAAAATGACGAGGAACAGATTTAGAAGGAAAAAACTGAAAAAAGTCCTTTTTTTTAGAGGTTTTTCCAAGATGGCGGAAAACGCACTAGGGTGAAAAGTGTGAAAAGTGAGGTTTTTAATGAGGAGAGCAGTACAAACAATCGTGCCTAAAAATTAAATTTACCCCACCTTTTTCTAGCCAACCCCCTTTTTTGGTCTAATTCTACTGGGCCACCACGCAAAGGGACCACCTTTTTACTTAGTTTTATCTACTTTTCATCACTCAACATTACCCTGCACAAGTTTGCATATAAGATAATATTTTTTCTAAAATCTTAAGCATTCCAACGGTACATTATATATCTATATTACTATCGTAAAGCTAAAAAAAAAATTAATGATCTAAAAAAATATTTTTGCAGTTCAGGTACAATACAATTTCAAACGTAAAAGATGTATAAAACAAGACTTAAGAAATCTGGTGCCCGTAACACATGACTTTCAGTTACCTCCGTTGTTAAAATCAATAAAAGAACTTTGATATATAGTTAGATATGATGCAATTATTAAACAATGGTTTATTATTTCCAAATAACAATATTAGGGTATAACTGTTTATAAAGCTTTTGATAGGCAATTAAGTAATATGAAAATCAATAATTCAAAGGATAATATCATGTCACTACTGCTAATTTCAAAACGCAATACCTCAGCTAGTTTTTAACCAATTTCAATGATTCTTTTTTCATTAGGTCGTAAATTTAATTATTTTTGAAATTTTTGGTATTTATTTATTTATTTAATTATTGGTGACATTTAAATTTTTTTTCTTTTCTTTTTTCTCTTTTTTTCATAATTATTCACGTTTTTTTGGTTAAAAAACAATAATGGATATTTTCTCTTCGAAATTAACGTAGTTACAAGCCTATCTATTAGCCAGATTTCTATATTTTTCATTTTTCCTCTTTTTTTATGTTTAGCGAGCTCTACTAATTCTAGAACTCTATACATACTTTTCTCTATCGTTAAAAGTAACTGAGTTATGAGCGTTTTATTTGTAATATTTCTTTTTTTTTCTTTTCTTTTTTCTCTTTTATAAAATTTTTCGCGTTTTTTGGGGGGGGTTAAAAAACACCGATAATTTGTTTCTCTATCTTCAAAAATAACTGAGTTATTAAATTAAATCACGTTTAATCAGCCGCTATTTTAAAACTAACCAGCCGATATAGACGTCTAGGTGTTAGGATCATCGTCACATGGACTAATATGTTGTGGCGAATTTTAAAAAAATCGGTCCAGTAGTTTCGGAGGAATGCGGACGGCGGACAAACAGATGTTTTTTTATTCGTTATTCGGATTCTACGCATCTTGAAACGTAAGCTCTCAAATTTTGACAAGGGTAATTTATATTTTGGTCGATTACAAAGGTCGATAAGTGAAAGTAATAAACCAAAATTATAAAATTACTTGAATTATTTAGTAATATTATCATCTCTAAAAATTGATTTAAATAAAACTAAAAAGTAAATGTAATTTAAATTTTATGGTAAAAGGTATATTTCTGTAATAATTTAATTAGCTTACGGTGAATACCATGGTACTTTAACCATAAAAGAGGAAGCTTCTATGGAGATATTCAAATTCCAACCTGGTTAGCCTATGGTTGGTTCCCAGTATGAAGTGAACCATATTTCAAATTCCAGGCGCTTCATAACATCTCATCCATCGCTCCCTCAATCCTGTTCCTACCGCGATAGTTGAAAGCTGGAATGTCCGATAATTGTTTTGCAGAGAAAACTCCGTTGAATTTAGGAGCACAAAAAGGCATTGTTATATTAATATTGATCGAATGTCGTGTAGGCTCAAGCAATTATATTAAATATCATATTCTACATCCTACGACCATGAATGCTTTTATGCAATAATTTAGAATATTAGCAAGAAAATTTTTGAAAAAGATTAAACCTATGAAAAATTTTCTCTTAAATACGACACTTGTACTGTAAGAATTGTATGCAGCTTTTTCAGGACCAGAACATAATTTCTCAATTTTTCGTAAAATCATTTAAATAAAAATTAAAAAAAACCTACGCTCTTCTATTCTACCATTTTCAAATTGTGTATAGAGAAAATATTTTGGTTATTTAGTGTATCGTTTAAATTTTTGTTCTGATTAGTGTCTTCGAATGAAATATCATATTCAATGCACAAGTGTATTTAACAAAAGTTTCCTGAATTTTAGGAGAAAAGAGTTTTATATAAAAACTATACAAAAATGATTGTATTAAAACAATAATATTTTAACAACTATTTCTTTAATTATATTGTAAAAATATATACGAAATTTCAAGCGAATGCAAAACTCTCAGTTTTTTTTTTGTCTACATGCCATCGATATATATAATTAATCACTTTGGCCAATGAGTATTGAAATGTCTTAATTGCCTTTTTTCATTTTCAAATTATCTTCCTGTTGGTTTAGATTCCATAATGTAGAAACATGGCACCCTATAGATCTCAAAATGTGCTCAAAAATGGTATTGGAGCATATTCCCAATTCACTGACACTCGAGGTCCTTTTCCATGCCCCCATTTACTCTTTTTTGTTTCCTTTAACTTACCTGTATATGAAATATATAGTCACGGAAAGTATTGCGATCGTGAAAATTTTCGAATTCCAGTTTTCAACGGAAATAACGTTTTAGGGTCCCATAAGTCCAAATAACCAAATCCCGCAAAAAGGTCTGTGTGTGTGTCGTAAGTCCAGCGCGAAAACTAAAAGTCCTATAAAACTGAAATTTATAACTAAGACAACCATACGCCTCAGATGTTTAAGCAACTTTTTCTCATTAAAATCGGCTAACCAGAAGAGCCACTTTATACCATGCATTGTGCACCTTTTTACGATTTTCTCAAAAAAGTTTGAGCCGTTTTTAATTAAACTCGCTATATCGATGTAAAATTGGACGGGCTTTCATATTATGTAAGTTTCATTCAGATTGAAATTGTCTGACGGGGCTTAAATGCCGATATTTTAAATTTGCTACCTCTAAAGTACCTTTAATTTTGTAAATTCGAAAAAAAAATCGTGCCTCATTGATGATCATTGATAAAAAACGCTTAAATATATAACTTTAACATATTCAATATTCAATTAAATGATAAAAAAGCCAAAATAATTTTTCTTTTTTCTTTTCAATTTTTACTTTCATTTATATGGAATATATAGTAAGTGAAAGTATTCGTGAAAATTTTCGAATTTCGTTTTCAACTGAATTACATGTTTTAGGGTCCCATGAGCCCAAATAACCAAGTCGCGCAAAAAGGTCTGTGTGGGTGTGGTATGTCCAGCGCGAAAACTAAAAGTCCTATGAAACTGAAATTTATAAATAAGACCACCATACACACACATACGCCTCAGATGTTTAAGCAACTTTTTCATTAAAATCGGCTAACCGATTTACGATTTCTTCAAAAACGGCACTATTTTGATTAAACCCACTAAATGAATGTAAAATATTAATGGACTTCAATATCATGCAGGTTTAATTCTAATTGAAATAGTCTGAGAGGGGTTAAATGCCGATATTTAAAATTTTCTTCCTCAAAAGTACCTTTAATTTAGTAGTTTCGAAAAAATGAAACATACCATCTTATGATCATTGATAAAAAACAGTTAAAAATATAAGCGATATTCAATTAAATGATAGAAGAGCCTAACATTTTTTTTCAATTTTTAGTGTTATACAATGTTTGTGTTTTTTAACATGAGAAAAGCAATATAGATTTATAATGTACCGTTGGAAATCTAATGATTTTAGAAAAAATATCTCATACATACTATCGTAAAATTAAATGAAGAGTGATGAAAAGCTGATAAAACTAACTGATTGTTTTTTATAATATTATAAAGATTATTTATTAAAACAAATGTTTCAATCGAAACTCAATGTAAAAAATTCTTATACCCCCTTTCATGTATCATTCTACTGTATTAAAAAAAAAAAAAACGTTTCTTATAGAGGTGAGTGAAAAGTCTATGTCGAGCGCTCCACTTGTTTTAATATTTTGTTCTATAGATCTTTTTCGTTTGAACTTGTATTGTACCTTTGTAAAAAATATGAACCTATATCCCTTATTGCTGATTAGTCGGACTGCCCAATGACTGTTGACATAGCCTGTGCTAGCTACACCCTGAGAGTAGTCCTGAGTCAGTGACACCGAATACTAGAATAGGCAGCAGATGGTTAGGGGCTTCCCGTGGGTCTATCTCGTCCCCTGTTTGTTTTGCCGCGCGGCCAAAACCACATCAACCTTCTTAGATGATTAGGTTTGATCATTAGGGCATTCTTTTCAGGAGGTTTATGAGTACAACTAATTGCAATTAAACTTTTCTTAAGAAGGAAAATTTATATATCAAGTCATCAAAAATTTTTCCTGAAATATGAATAGTGATAGTAATAGAAAATAATTTTTAATTTGGGACTGGGTCCCTTAAGAATATCCGGTTTGAACACTTGAAATATACAACATGTCTGGGCAACAGATAGAAGGAACATATATATAATTAATTAATATTTACAATTATGGGTAAATATATGTGTATATATCACACACGCATATATATATACACACACACAAAAATCTATATATATATTTACATAATAATAAAATAAAATAAAAACAATTGTTAGAAAATATTATGTTGAACAAAATTATATATTTATTTATTTAGATATATTACAATTTGTTTCAAAATTAACAGTAGTAATAGTGATATGAGACCACATTCATACAATGTATACAGAAAATAATGATAAAGTCAAACTACATAAAATAGACAAAAAAAAAAAATATATATATATATATATATATACACAATAAAATTATAATAAATAAATAAACAAATCAAAACAACAACCTATAATTTAGATAAATACAAAGTTGGCAAATAAATAAACATCATACAAACAATCATAATTATATACAATCTGCTAAAGGGACTCCAGACTGCGCTTTTCCCTCCACACCAAGAGATCCCAGCGTCTCTCTCTCAGCCGCATCACTGGTCTGAGCTAGTGGAGGCTGAGTTAGGGCGCAATAGCCACAAACATACAATACATGAGTGGAGGATCTGACCAGTGTCAGGAAGTGTGTGTCAGGTGATGGAACAACTGAACATTGATTGAACAAAATTAAAATTAATAGATAACAGAGTTTAAATATAGACAATGAACAAATATTACTCCTCTTTTAAAGTATGATGTCAAAAATATAAGTATTACAACTTTTAAGCTTATTTTGGGGATAATAAATGTTATTGGAAAAGTTAGGATTTGAATGAGGAGAGAGAAGCAGCATGGCGGATATGGGTAGGTAGAGAATTCCAGAAAGTAGAGGAACGGACAAGAAAGGAACGATCAAATGTTTTAGTCCTACGGGTAGGAATGTAAAGGTCAGAATGGTGCGATTTTGTTTCAAGAGTGTGGACGGAAGATTTAAATTGAAGGAGACTGTGGATGTATATAGGGTGTTGGGTGTTAATGGTTTGGTAAAGGTATGATCCTAGGAAATATTGTATGGGAATTAGGGGAAGGAGCCACTTGAATTCGCCGTAAAAATGGGACACATGAGACCTCTTCAGATTACCGAGGAAAATCTTAAAAATATGTTCATGATTCGATGATATGGAGATATGACATGTTGATTTCCAAAAGGTACTTTACCCACTTTAGATAATTTTACAGAAAACGTAGAAATCTGTCATTTATATATTATTGGAACAATATACTTCATTATATTTTTTATGAAAATCTAAAGTTGATTTTTTACCCTATTACAAACTTATTTTTCCAAATTTATATATTTATTTATGTGGGTCATTGAATAATAGACTTACATTTCATACTCTATTATAGTATAGACTTCTTTTCCAATATTTGAAGAGGACAGAGACTTTGTTCTAATCATCTTTAATAATGTCTATTAGTGTTTTATCCATTTTAGTTCTAATCTCAATTTACTAATAATTGGACAGTCTAATAATATATGTTTCACTGTTTTTATTGTGTTACATCGGGTACAAGTTCCCGAGCTCACAGAAAGTAGCCTTGAGAGAATTCACAATGTCCTATTCGGAGCCTGCAGAGGATCACTTCTTCTCTCCTTGACTTTCGGTAGGAGGTCTTCCAAATGATTGCACTTTCCCTATCAATTTTTTTAATCAATAAAATTGGATATAGTGCATCTTTTATTTCTTTATGGCACTGTAATAAGAATGTATGTAATTATTAATTTTATTTACTATTTATGTGACTTTAGCAAAATGTATTTATATTATTAACTACGTTTAAACGATCTATAACTATTGAGACTGATAAATAAATAATTTATAAGCTTTTAGTTTAAATTAAAAAAAATAAAAATCTATTAGCTTAGATGAGGCACGGTTTTTCTTCACATATTTAGCAAGGCCAGGGAATGCTAATTCTAACCATTTTCATAAAATTATTTTGTTAAAATTAAAGATTCTGAAAAAAGTTAAACCAAATTTACGTGGCTGTCTAAAGAAATACTACGAAAAAACTTAATTTAATTGAGGACCTATAAGAACCAAAGCGACGCAACTAAGTTGCTTAAAACCGATTATTAATTTAGAACCAGACGATGACTGATAAATAAATGACTTTTAAATTTTTATTTTGGACTTTTCCCTTTTCAAAAAAAAAGATTTTCTAAAAGGTTAGATCAGGCACGGTTTTTCTTCTCATATTTAGCAATGTCAGGAAATTCTGATTCCAACCATTTCCTCGGTAAAATACCATCTGAAAATTTGTATATCAAATTTATGTGGCCGCAAGAAGAAATACTATGAAAAAAAAATAATTAAAAAACAAAGCGACTCGATTAAATTAAATTGTCTAAAACTACCTAAAAACTGATTATTAGGTTATAACCATTGATCCACAAAATAAAGAAAATAATTTAATGGTAATATATTACGGGGTTAGGTGCTTCTGCTTTATAGTATGAAATATAGTACCTTTTGGAATGAAATGAAATGAAAGGAAAGGTTATCTGTTTGTTTACAGAGGATATAGTACCTTTTGGAAGGAAATGTTTTTAGTATCTTTTGGAATGAAATGAAATGTCAATTTAGTACCTTTTGGAATAAACTGCAATTTTCAAAAATGCTTTTAAAGAATTTTTAGATAAAATCTGATGACGGATTTAAAACTAAGCCTTTTTATTCTAATAAAAGTATGTCCGAATATCATTTTTGAAAAAAATTTCCTTTGGTACCTTTTGGAACTTAATGTCTCATATTTTATACTGTTGGAAAGTTCAAAGTTTTAAGTTAATATGCAATAAAATAAGCTGTACAAGGTTTTATAAGCCCTCTACTAAGTTATTTGTACTACTGTATACGTTATATTCTTCTATACAGTAAGCAAGATTTTAATAAAAAAATACTAGTACTACCATAAATTGTCAAAATAAAGGAAACATTTGTTATAAATTGTAAAAATAACGTTGTTATTAATTATTTATACTTTTAGACTATTTAATGAAAGCTCTAGAATTAAAACTCTATTATTTTATAAAAAATTAGTTTTATAAACTTGGTTTTGTGTTTATTTGATTTAATATTATGACCAGGATATTCCACTTCAAAGATAATTAGAAGGGCGCCAGGCTGGTTAGGCCAGATACAGGTAGCTTTATCCACTTTTGGTGCAAAATAAGGAAAAATAAAATTTGGTAAACACCCTGTCATAAAAAAAAGGTAATTTGCTTTTCCAGCTAAGCTCAGCGAGAAGGGCTGGGTTAGTTTGTTCTGGCATGCAATGCAACTATCAAACTACTTCTAATATAATTTATTTTCTATCTACAAAATAAAATAAATGCAATTACTACCATGCAACAATTTATGTACAATATTAAAATATTTACAATCGGTATATACAAAAGGTAATGAGCTACAAACAAAGAAATGAACATAAGACAAAATAAAAGGAAGTTTTACATAAAGGAAAATTAAAAGAAAAGATAAGGAGATACAGGTAAGTTATAAGGTAACATAGGGAACAAGAGGTAAGGTTACAATGGAGCAGGTTCTGCCAACCGGTGCCGACAACCGCGACCGGTTACAATATATAAAAAATTAAAAAAAGAATCATACGAAAGATGCTCCCTTTTGCCCAATTATTTTGTCGTATAGTCCCTCCCTAAAAAGTGTGAAGCGTAAATCAAAGAGGCAGGTACCTCCCAGGTATTATTTAGAATAACGTAAAAAAAACGTTCTATTAAGAAACATACAGTTTAATTGTTCAGAGGAAACACCTTTTTACGGCTAAATTTAATGGATCATAATCGTGAGTGATGAAAAACTCATAAACATTTCTCATTATTGTAATTATGTTTTTTTATGACCACACCTGTCATTGAGCCAGCGACTTCAGGAGATCCCTTAACCAGCTCCTTTTCAGCCTTCTTTAAATATTTTATGACGTTGTGTCACGGCCATGTTTCGTATTAGTTTTTAGTCATTTTTCATCAGGTCTAGTGGATAGAGCACTAGTCTGCTGTGCTCCAGGTCCTGGGTTCGAATCCCGCCTGTGGCAGAATATTATTTATTCTGTTAATTCAGTCGAGGGGCGACCCTAGGGTATGGAGACCCTCCTGGGGCAGACCCAGGCTCTATAAAGTGGGTACCCAAATTAATTGGGGAAAAACCTGGCGGCTGAGCGTGATTAAGGCCTAATCACCTCATTGCACTACTGTTGGCCTTGAAACAGTACGGATCTCTATATGTACAGAGCCCAAGACCCTTCATGGGTTGTAGCGGTACAGGTTTTTTTTTAGTCATTTTTCCCAGGAATTTTGGTATGAATTTTTATGTACAAAATTGTAATTAATAATCTAACTAAACACTTACAATTCCCTACTGAAGCCCATTTGGACTTACGCCTCACAGATATAAGGATCTGCCAAAAAGACACACATACGCAAAATTCAAATTTTTCAATCCAAAACTTTCAGAACTATCACAAACTCACCATGGTACGTTAGCAACACTACTTTACATACAGACCTTCATATGCCAACAGTCAACGAACAGATTCGGACCCTCTACAAACGTTTTCACAACTCTCAAGGACATACAAACAATTTAATACGAAGCATGGCCACTAGTAACATGCCGGACAATACTCGCAGAAGACTGAAAAGAAGTTGGATGAGGGACCCTCTAAGTTAAATCCGTTTTAGAAAGCACGCCAGGAAGAGGTGCCGCTGGGCATCTTCTCTCCATCATGCTAACCACGCCAACTATCATTCCTTCATCATCACATTCACTGATTGTCACCATTTATTGACAGGTGTGAATACAAAAAGTTTGAAGATAAAAAAAAAATCTATTCTCTTAGATTGATTCTTGACAACGGATGTTTCCATGGAAACTAAATATTGGTTCCTGAGAATAATTTAAGTTTTTGTATAAATTCACCTTTAAATAAAAAAAACGTATTAATATCGACAGTTATTAATTCTCTTCCAAAATAAAATATTTTGTTATCTATGTAGCTTTTCACAACTCGGAAATCATTCAGTCTTTAATAACTTGTCAAAGTGTGATTTTCATGTAATTTTATTTTACGATTTCAGACTTGGCCGGAACTTCAACGTAGTAGGGTAAGTATGATGGTGGTTCAGAACATTTGGACCGTAAAACTCCAGAATTGTTTTCCTTCGTAAGAAGAAAATCCTAATTAATTTTTCGAGAACATCTAGGGAATCTCAATAGCTTTTGATAAGGTGATTGTTGGGTTCCTCACATATTAAATGACAAGCAAACAAAAAACAAAACAAAATATCAGCTTTATGAAATTATAACCCAACTTCATTGTCGAAACAACAAGGATTCTAAATATGTCTACACCCGCTCTACACTCTGGACCTCTCGCCAACTTTTTCCATTTTTTCTAGATACCTGGATCACATAATAATCAATTAATTGATCCTTAAGGGCCTTAGAAAATGCGTTTTCTTAATTTATAAATTCTCAGGATTTCAAATTCTATTTGGAGGGTACGAAAAAGCCTATAAAAGGGTACGAAAAATATTACTACTCATAATTCAGGAATAATTTTTCCATGTCATTCGAGATGTAATTTCGGTATTATTTTGATGGAAACATTGGAGTACTTATCCAGATGTGTCATGTTTACCAATTCCAATAATCCATGCAGGAATGGATTAATTTAAACAGGTTTCAATTAGAGCAATTATTATTAAAGGTAACTAATACATAGATTTTAAACCATTTCAAAGACTTATGAAATGTTTCATTAGATTCATCTTCGTGGCCCTAGGCGCTCCAGCGTTTCTGACAGGTATGCCGAGTTGAAGTGGCTCAATCCAGTTTCCCGGCGAAAGTATTTCCATGGGAGTTTTTCTATTCCGTACTTTCAATACCAAAAATCCATCCTACATTCTTGACCTACTCATCCCTTGTTCATCGGGACCTTCGTTTAAAACAAGATCCCAGTCTACTAACCTATATATTCCTTTTCATCAAACATCATCCTTTCAAAATCATTTAGTTTGCGTGCCACATCGTTCTGGAATTCCATGCCTACCTCTATACGCAAAGCACCTTCTTAAATGAGGTTAATCATTTAAAAGCAAACTGTTCCTTCATCTCCTCAACCATCCATCTTCAGATTGATTGTAAACAAAACGCTAAAATAGTGGTCATGTCACATTTTAAAATGAGGACCACAACAAATATGAAAACAATGTTTTAGATATATATTCATCTTTCTCTTTCTTTCTTCTGTTTTTCTCGGTGACCTTATTATACCATAAGAAGCACAATAGTAATATATCTTCAGATACACATTTATGATAATATAATTATAAACATATATGCATACTAAGTAATCGTAGTTATTTATTTAACTTTATTTATTTTTATTTTTAAATAATATTATATCTTAAGTTTGTATTTCTTTTATGTTTTTGTTTCTGTGCCAGACACAAGCCAAAGTTTTGTACTTTTCTGTTATTCTTAGGGGGACTGAAGGTCCCAGAATAAAAATTACTTTCTTTCTTTCCTTCTTTCACCATGAATAGAGATGAAGATAAATGGGACTCCCTGGAAACTACATTAAAATTTTAAAATGTATAAAATGAAACATCAGATAGTAATAAATCGAATAAAATAAGAATCGTTTAACATAACTAAAAAATATAGTGAACCAATTTTGATTTTTTCACCTTATGTTTCTAATTTCGGCTGATGAATTTATATGAATTAAAAATAATAATGAATAGACGTCATATAGTAAACAGAAAATTTCTGGTTTTGTACACTTTTCGTTATGATGAACTTATATTCTCAAAGTGATAAAATCTTAATTGGTCTGACTGAACGTTTTTAAACATAAATGACACTACATTTAAATTGCACATTTGCGAAGCAAGAGCGGTTCACTAGAAAGTTTAATAAATATTTCAAAATTCTTTTATAACGGTATATTTTGTGTGATGCACGCTCACCACACACTTGATTTTTTTCTCATTTATTTCCTTAAATATCCTGATCAGACGGGAAACACAGATTGGACAGAGAACCGGTCAGTCCTGCAGGGCGAGATCCTTCTCCCCCCCCTCCCTCCATATGGACCAATAGGATTCGAGGAAACCCACCCCCGCGTACGGACTAATTGATCCTTCTTCCTTATTAATCTTTCATGTTGGGCTTTGTTAACTTGTTTCCTGAGCCATCTATATCCCCTATCATTCTTACATTATTTATAAATGCCCAAGCAGCTTATCTGGCAAATCCAATATATTTTGGGGTTATAGGATTCGATGGTATTATACTGTATATAATTGTTTTTTAGGGAAGAACTATAATGATAAAAAAAAAAACGAAAAACGATTTCAATCATCGCCGTCATAAAAAAAATGAATTTGGTAAAAACAAAAAAGAAAGATGTACTAATTGATGTAAAAAAAAAAAATGAAGTAAAACAAAATAGAATTCCCTTTGGTTAAAAAATAAAATATAAGACTAAAGAAATAGGTATATTTCTTTTATAAGTAAAAAAAATAACATAAACAACAAAAAAAGCTTACCTATTCTACAGAACTTTCAAATATATTCAATTAATTAGTATAAAATAAAAACCTAGAATAGTCATTAAAAAATAGAAGAATAATGGAAGCTATGCATATTATAAAAGATGTAGATAATTCAATATATTTTAAAACAGTTAATTGACTGAAATCTAAACTCTCCTTATGCTGAAAAAGAAAGTGCAACCCTAAATATTAGTTAGTGATAATGAAGTCAAATAAATGTAATGAGTCATATATGTTATATTGTGATACATGATGAAATAATTATTATGACACAGCTGAAAGTAACTATGATTAATACATATGTATACATTTAGTGTATGTAGTAATTTATTTAAATGTAAGTTATAATTAATTTTTGATAATGACGTTAGTGCAATTATATCATTATCACCTCATGTTAGAACAATTTATTTTTGTGTATATGTTTTAATAAAGTTGTTCTTAATTACAAAAATAAATTGAATGCCCTGAAGATGGTGTCCTCGAAACGTATAAACCGATGGTCTTATGATTTGATTATAAATTATGGAAAAGTTTTTATTTCACAATGTTATTTAAAAATTCTTATTAAACTATTTAACTGGATATTTGAATATTTGCTATTAAATCAAACGATTCCTAAACATCTTTGGACATGTTGAGAAATATCAATGTTTTATTTTTTAAACAGAAACTCAGTCAATGAAAAGAAAAGGTGTTAGAAATAGAAAAAAAAAATTATTCTGGGACATTGTCCCTTAAGAATAACATGAAATTCACAAGTAAAGGTAGCACATCTGGCCAGAACACATTAAATAGACATTATTATGTACATAGGTAAAAGAGGTAGACAAATAAATTTATATAAATGTATGTACATACACACCTCTATGTACCAAAGATAAGAAAAAGCATAAAAAAGTAAAGTAAACAAATAGTAAATGGAAAGTAAGAAACAACTAATTTTGAACGCACTAAAAAAAAAATCATCATTGATATAAAAGTTAAAAAGGATAGGAGAGATACTTGAGCCCTGGGCCACACCTGCCGAAAGAGCTAGGAAGGATGATAAGGGATGGTTAGGAATGTAAACGGCTTGAGTTCGATAGGAAAGGAAGGATTGAAACTATCGGATTACGCTGTTGGAAAAGGACAGTGCTTTGAGTTTAGAGAAAAGGTTAAAATGGTCCAAGGAGTCGAAAGCTTTAGAGAAATCAAGGAGTATTAAAACAGATAGTTTCCTTTCGTCCATGGCAGTATGTATGTCATTAGAGATTTTTATGTTAGGCTTATAAGATGTTTCAAATTATTTACTATTGTCTTTAATAACAAAAAAATTAGGTAGATCCTTATGAAGTTGAAAAAGCATGATTAGCTAAATACTCACTAAAGCACCCCTGAGTCAGGTACACTGTGTAATAGATTAGCAAATAAAACGAATTGATGTTACATAATAAGATTATGATATAAAATTAGACGATGGTGACATTTATTTCGAAATATTCGGCTTAAAATACTGTTGATTTTTTTGGAGGGGAGAATGAATTAAGGGGCGTCAAAATTAAGTTTGCCCTCTTGCACCCTCCTAAAACCAACTTTTTTCTCTCCAAGTTCTATTTCCATCCAGACTTGACACTTATGGAACTCCGAAATGCCTATTATGTTGTTTTTTTTAAATTGTATCTTGTCGAGCACATCCACTGGTATCTTCGATCTGAAAACAGCAGTGGTAATAAGAAAAAAATCAGTGAATCCGATTTATAAGAAATAAAATGGCCTCCTAAACATGGGAGTTGAATGCCAATATCTAACTTTAACCTCTGTTCTAAATAGAAAATAAAATCCTTTTAAACCTACAAAATAAATATATAAGTTACATTTGTTTATTTATTTAACATTACTTTTATGCTGCTGTCACTAATCAGATTATGATACAGTGGAAGTACTCAATTTTGCCGATTCAGGCTTAATGATATGAATTTAATGAGTTCCTGACATTACACATGCTTGGGACAACCTTTTATATCACCTATGAAAGATTGTATGACTAAGGATTTAGTACTTCCTTTAAACAATCGATGGACTATCTGCCGGGTTCGATCTTGGGCCTAGAGGGCTGTTATGCTAGCAACTACACCACAAGTGACTGATCCTATAATCTTAGGTTGGTTAAGTCTTTTAATTTCTGTTGATAATTTACGTTACGTTCAAAATATTTTGACCATTCTAACGTCTTCCGTTGGATCAGGAGTGATTACATAATTAATCCTTATTAATCAGTAATAAAAATAGCTTTATTTCATCAGAACAATAAGCCTCTACCAGGAAGATTACTAATTTTAAATATTTTTTTCATTGTTTTAATATATTCTTCATTCATATAACTACTATTTACCAATTATTTTCAATAATGCACCTTTTTATTGACCAAGAAAAAAAAAATTACCCTCTTTCAAAATTTGAGGACTTACGAATAACGAATAAATAACAAAATCCGTTTCTCCTAATAAATAAATACCAATAAATTGCTTTTATTGCTATTTCATAGAAAATTAAATTTCTACAAAATGATAAAAGAATCATTCAAATCGGTTAAGAACTAGCAGAGATATATCGTTTTGAAATCAGCAATGATATGCCATTTTCCTTTGAATTATTTATTGCTTTTCATATAACTTAGGGGAGCGGCGTGGTCAAGTGGATAGAGCGCTAGTCTGCTGTGCTCCGGGTCCTAGGATCGAGTCCCGGCTGTGACGGAATACTATTTATTCTGTTATTTCAGTCGGGGGGCGATCCTGGGGTATGGAGACCCTCCTGAGGCAGACCCAACCTCTATAAAGTGGGTATCCAAAAATGGGGAACAAACCTGGCGGCTGAACGTGATCCCGGCCGAATCACCTCGTTGCACGGCCGTTGAACTAGAAACAGTACGAATCTCTATATGTACTGAGCCCAAGACCCTTCATGGGTTGTCGTGGTACAGGGGTTTTTTTTTTTCATATTACTTAATTGCCTATCTACAGCCATATAAACAGTTATACCCTAATATTGTTATTTGGAAATAATAAACCATAGTGTAATAATTTGTAGGGGTTTTTTTCTATTCTTAATTTCATACTGCAAATTGCTTATTTCTCGCTATTTAATTAGCTACTGCTGCCAGAAATAGAAAATATAAAACTATAAATATCCGCCATAAAATAATATATTTCAGACCGATTTTCGATTTAAATTATTTACATTTAACATACGATTTGAATCTAGGTTTTTCTTTTACTTAACACGAGTATTTCAATTTCCTCATATCGTGAAGGCTGCTATGTTCTAGACAACAAATAGACCCTTTTCAATCGCTGTGCTTTTTATTAGCTATTGCAATTATATGCTCCCTTTGGGTCATATATTTTACACAATAAAGGATTTCTCTTTCGCTAGAGGCCACGCTTAACGAACATTATGACATCCATTAATAGACTTTTATATCCTCTGGTTTCCAATATTAGCGGCTCAGCACTTTGTATCTAGGAAGACGAGGAAACTCATGCAGAAGAACCATTTATAATGAAGGTTATATGATAGCATATACCGTCAAAAACTACATTTATTTATTATAATTTTGACAAACTTATTATATTCAACAGAAGCAGATTTTAAATAGGGGAGTCCGTGGCTGAGTGGCTAGCCAGCAAGTATCCCACACTAAAGGATGTGAGCTCGAATCCCTCCAATTAAATGGTGATTCACTCACAGCCTCTCCCCCGGGCATGTGAGACACGTCAGCCAAATGGTGGCCACTCACAAAAATAGGCGTAGGGAGTGATGACTCTACCCTATAAAATTTCATCGAGAATCGTGAGTATATTCTCCAAGGAGATTACATCACGCGGCCAAGAAAAAAAAATTGCAATAAAAACACACATTGAAGCTTTATCGAAATGTTTTCTTCAAGGCCTAATTCTGTGTATGAGCCACTTAGGTACATTTACATTATTTAATCACTGAATAAATTGAGACGTTAATTTCCAAAAGGTACTTCTTCCAGTGGCGCGACAGGCCGTGTTGTAAACTTCTGCGACTTTACACTCACGTTTCACGATACAATTTTTAGTGTAGGGTCATCACTCCCTAAGAATAATTTTGTGAGTGGCCACTCTTTGACTGACGGGTTTCACATACCCGGGGGAGAGGCTGTGAGTGAATCTCCATGTTTTTACATCCTTATCAAAGCCCCGCCGGGACTGGGATTCGAACTCAGAACCTGTAGCATGAGAGACTAGCGCGCTAGCCACTCAGCCTCGGGCTCCCCTTCCAAAAGGTACTAAAAGACATATTTTTGTGAAATTAACATTTGTAACGACATATTGGTATACTAATGGTTTAGTTTTATCTAAATCCGTCATCAAATTTTATCTAAAAAACATAGAATCCCTTAAAAATTGCATTTCATTCCAATTTTCAATAGGTACTAAGACATTTCCTCTGTAAACGGATTTAACCTTTCCTTTCATTTCCTTCCAAAAGATACTCTATTTCCTACTATACGGCAGAAGTATATCACCATTAATTTCTTATTTTCTTCATTTAGCACATTTTTATTGGTTTATTTAGCACGTCCTGAATCACTGCTATTATTTTGATAAATGGTTTTAACCTAATTATCAGTTTTTTAACATTTTAGGCAGTTTTAAACAATTTAATTGAGTCGCTTTGGTTCTCGTTGGTTCTCCATTAAATTAAGTTTTTCCGTAGTATTTCTTCCTGCAGGCTCCAGCCACAAAAATTTGATATGCAGATTTTCATAAATTCACATTTCAATGTAATAATAGTATTTTATCCTAGTCACACATATGAATAGGGCAGATATAACTTATTTTAATTTAATTGAACGAATTCGGTTAATGAAGAAGAAAGGAACAAACATATGTTTTTACTTTCACTTACCTATATATGAAATATATAGTAAGGGAAATTATTGCGATTGTGAAAATATTCGAATTCTAGTTTTCAACGGAAATACACTTTTTAGGGTCTACTGTGTCCAAATGACCAAGTCCCGCAAAAAGGTCTGTGTGTGATAACTCCCGGGCGAAAACTAAAATTGCTATGAAGCTGAAAATTCAAATTTAAGACAACTATACGCCCGAGATGTTACAGAATATTTTTCATTAAAATCAGCTGACCAGACGAGCCACCTTATACCGTGCATTTTGCACCTTTTTACAATTTACTCAAAAACAGCTCTAACTATTTTGATTAACCTGTATATATCGATGTAAACTTTTATGGGTTTTAATATGATGTAGGTTTCATTCTGATTGAAGTAGTCTGACAGGGCTTAAAAGCCGATATTTTAAATTTTCTTTCTCTAATGTACCTTAAATTTTATAGATTAAAAAAAAAATGGAACATCATCTTATTGCCATTGATAAATAACGTGTAAATATGCAACTTTGATAAACAACTAAAGGAGAAAAGTGCACACATATTTTTTTAGACCATTTTTTTGTTTTTGAACACAAGAATAGTAATATAGATGTATAATATACCGTTGGATAGCTAAAGATTTTAGAATAAATATTATCTAATATACGGAATTTTAAAGGGTAATGGAGAGTGATGAAAAACCGATAAAACTAACTGATTGTTGTTGATCAAAATATAATAGATTATTCAATAAAATACATGTTTCTATTGAAATTTGTTGTTGTTTGTTAGGGCTTTAGGGCGTAAAACCTCAAGGTTCTATTGAAATTAAAAATAAATAATTCGTTAAAAATAAATTTTTTTCTTTAAGTGCATTTGAAAATTCTAAAATTTATTTTAACAACTGGGGTAAGTGAAAGTCGTGTGTTGCGCCCACCAGATATTTTAATGAGATTTTTGTATTTAAGAATATTGATGTTATACATATAACGGAAAGCTAAAGATTTTTGAAAAAAAATATCATCTGATACACGATGTTAAAAAGTCAAAGGAGATAATAATATGATAGATTATTTAATAAAATATATCTTTTTTTGGAAACATAATTTAATTAATTCTTTAACCTTCTTTTACTTCCATTTACTTGAATATTTCATCTCTAACTGTTCTTCTGTAACTCTAAAGATTCTTTAATTGATTTTAATGACCTTGCTCACAAAAGAATAATACAATTTTAAACTACAAACGTTTTAATTCCCGAGTTAATTCCTGTTAAGTTAAATTAGGAAATTGAAATAAATTAATTTGAAACCCGGCGCTCATTTATTAGCAACCCATAGAAGCAGCAGGAGGAGGCTGAAGAACAGCTGGAAACCTCTTAATCCCGAGCAGGCCTTCCATAATTGGGAGAGGATTCGTCAGCTGCTCCCTCCAAACCGGGTAATTGCGGGTTATTAGTAGTTCTACAATGGAGTTAGGAAACGAATACTATATCATGCCTCGTCTTCCAAGTCAGGATGGTTCATTCCCGCCAATAGGGATATATTGGAAAAAGTCTTGTAGGACCATCGCACACATTTCAGCTATCTTCGTATTTGAAATAGATTAAAAAAGTTGAAGGGGATTCTATTGTGCTCCTATGGACAAATGTACGTCTCATTAGACAATATAATCTATATACAGATATATATATATATATATATATATATATATATATATATATATATATATATACATATATAAAATTAGCTGCTAATCCAGATATAAATATAGTTAAAGAAGAAATCAATAAATAAATATCTAAATTATGTATATTTTTAATTCACTAATTCGAATTAATAAATAAACTCCAGGAGTATATATATATATATATATATATATATATACTGTCAGAAGCTATATAACATCATGATTGAACAGGGGATACCTAAAAAGTTAGTAAACCTAGTAGAGATGTGTTTGTCTGAAACATTTCATAAAGTTAGAATCGGTCATAATTACTCTGAGAGATTTGAGGTGCGATCGGGTTTGAAACAGGGTGACTCCCTTTCACCTGTTTTGTTTAATATAGCCTTAGAATATGTTATAGAAAAGCTGAAGTGTACCGAAAAAGGCTTAAATATGGGTGACAAGATTCCGGTTTTGGGGTATGCCGATGATTTGGTACTACTAGGTGAAGACACGGAAACTATACAACTAAATACAAGTGTGTTAATAAAAACCGGTAAACAAATAGGTCTCGAATTAAATACCGATAAGACGAAATATATGATTAGTTGCAGAAATGGTGGCGATCTTGATGATATTAATATTTCAGGTCATACTTTTGAACTTGTAGAGAAATTCAAGTATTTAGGTTCAACGATAACAAGAAAAAATGAAATCCAGGAAGAAATAAAGTACCGGTTAAAGGTGGGAAATGCGTGTTATTATTCGGTTGCTAAATTGCTTAGCTCGCGGCTTCTGTCTAAAAACTTAAAGGTTAGAATTTATAAAACTATTATTCTTCCAACGGTTCTTTACGGATGCGAAACGTGGCCGCTTACTTTGAAGGATGAACAACGGCTTAAGGTTTTCGAGAATAAGGTACTGCGTAAAATATTTGGTCCGAAGAGAGATGAGGCCACTGGGGAGTTTAGAAGGTTGCACAACGTGGAGTTGCGGAACTTGTATCCTGTGAATATAATTGAGTTGGGCGAGTAAAGTTGTTGGGCTTAGTGAGGAACGGATTCCGAGAAAGTTGGTATTCGCTGAACCGACTGGTAGGCGTCCGAAAGGTAGGCCGAAGCGTCGATGGGAGGATTGCATTAAGGCTTATCTCGGGGGCTTGGGCTTGACCGGTGAACATTGGACGAGTCTGTGCAGGCGAAGTTTGGTGGTATCGGCATCGAACCTTCGGGTTCGGTAAGCCTATTATTATTATTATTATTATTATATATATATATATATATATATATATATATATATATATATATATATATATATATATATATATATAAAATGATAACGCGATTCTTGGTTTCCTCTAACTCCTTCTAAACCACACGACGGATTTTGATACCGGTTTTCACCATCATTGTGGGCATTCTTACCTGAAGGTTTATAAGTAATATACATTGGAATTAAGTTTTCTTTAGATGTGAAAATTAAATTTTCTGTAATCAAGGCATCAATATGCCGTTAGAAAGCGCAAGAATTTAGAAAAGTTAATACACCATAAAATAATTTGTACAAGTTAATAGAAAGTTGTTATAAACCGATGAACATATGTTATTTGTAATGTAATGAGAGAGGTTATGGTAATCCAATATTGCCACCGTACAGTATTGTAAATATATATTCTTCCATACAATACGAAACATTTTAAAAATATTATTACAAACCATATCGTACGTAAGTTGTGAAAATAAATGGAATCTTGTCATAAATCCACAAAATTGCATTGTAGATTATTATTTCTACTCTTATGTCATTTCAGGAATAGTGTTGGACAGAAAATGGAACTCCCTTGAAACTAAATTAAAATTTTAAGATGTATAAAATGAAATATAAAATAGTAATAAATCGAATATAATAGGAACCGTTTAAGATAACAAACAAAAATAGTGAACCAATTTTAAGTTTTTTAGATGGGACAATTAAATTTTCTGTAAACAAGGCATCCATATGCCGTTGGAAAGCGCACGATTTTAGAGAAGTTAATATAAAATAAATTAAGTTAACATATAAGTCTATAAACTTATGAACACGTTTTATTTATAATAAAGGAGTTTATGGGATTCAGTATTGCCACCTTACAGTATCTTACAAGTTAAATCCCTTTATATAGTACGCGAGTAATAACGTTTTGGTTATTATTATTATTTTAATGTATTTTTTAAAAAAGTTATTATTTATTCATTTGATTCTTTTGTAGTTACATTTACTTTATTTTATAATTTGAATTATTTTATATATTTATTCATTTTATTATCTTACATAAACATAATCACTTCTAGTTTTCCTTCTTTTTTAGGTTTCAATTTGTTTCAAGTATTTGTTCTTATTTATATAAAATATATAATATATAACTGATCAGTATAATTATAAACATAAAATAGTTAGGAGTGTATTTGCATGAGACTATACTATACCCCCACTTGGTCAATTGCTAATAATTGTAATAACTGTTTATGTATAAACAAACCCATGTATGGCTCTCGCCTCTTAATTGTGTAAATAAACAATTAATTAAAAAAAATATATATAATTTTTGACTACCACCTGAACCACCTGACCCTTCATAGTCAACTTACGCTTTTAATATGTTAAAAAAATATTTAGATTTTTAAATTAAAACTCTCCTTTCCGGATTCCGTCATAAGGGATCTGGTATTCCACCCAGTACCACTCGATCTTGATGGAGTTTTATCTCGTTCTCAGCAACAGAGAGCGTACTTCTAAATGTGCTGCATCCATTTCACATTTCGAATAGCTTTTCCGGATGCCACTTCTCGGATCCGACGTGCTTCCTCAGGTAATCATTCGGAACCGTGCAACTGCATCTTTTATCGGCAAATCCATCGGTATCCGTTCTTCATCGATTAGTAAAGCATGGTTTGCCTTCTTAACTTCTTCTCTAGTTCTACAGAAGGAAATCCGATTTACTGACTGCTCCAAAGTCGAGAAATCTTCTGCCACTTCTTCCAAAGATCTTTGGCGAACTTGCCTGCCATTCCATTCCCATGCATAGCCCGTGGCCTGGTATCCTTTTCAAAAACATCCTCTCTATAACTAACTAACTGTGGTAAAGCAGTTCTTCAATTTAATATAAATCGGTTGTCTTCGTATTTTCGGTTGTCGAATTCTGATTTAATAGACAACCCATTGAGGAAGAAAAATCTGTAATTTCCGACATTTCACCTCACCTACACATACTTATTTTTCACCGTGTAGCTCGGCTTTAAGTGGTCAAAAAAATATAAAACAATTTACGAAATTTGTTTTAAAATAACTCAAATAATACTATATATTTTCCAAAAAAGAATATAATTACTCATTTGAAAGATAATAAAATTACAACCAAATTAAAACAAAATCATCTTGATATGACCAGTTAATGCTTGGGTAATGCAAAGTACTGAATATACAACAAAAATATAAAAGCACTCAGCAATTAGATTTTTGAAGCAATTTTACATAATTAAAAAACATTTCGCAACTAGAACATGGAATAACATCTTTTTAAATACGGAAAAACAATCTTTTTTTTTTTTTTTTTTTTTTGGTTGAAATTGTCACACTAAAATAGGATAAATCTTTAGAAGCAAAAACTTATGAGTAATTAGGAGTATGCCTAACATTTGTGGCGTGCTCAGTAAATTAAGGTATGACACTAAATAATATTTTTTTTTCGTTGTTAATATAAACGAGTGGTGCGGGCAACACACGACTTTCACTTATCTCCGTTTTTAGAATCGATTAAAGAATTTTCAAATACAGTAAGAGATAAAAATGAGTGAAACCATTAAAGAATTAGTTAAATGTAATTTCTATAAAAAATGTGGTTTATTATAAAATCTATTATATTATTATCTAAAATAATCGGTTAGTTTTATCGGATTTTCATCACTCTATAGTAACTGTTAAAAGCTTGTGTTAATAAGCTAATATATAAGATAATATGTTTTCTAAAATCTTTAGCTTTCAAACGGTATATCTTACATGTATTGTATATTACTGTTCTTATGTTCAAAAACAAAAAAATGCATTAAAAAATATTTTTTCAGTTTTCTCCTATAGTTGTTTTTCAAATTCGTACAACTTACATATTTAGCTGTTATTTATCAATGGTAACAACATATGGTAATTTTTATAGAATCAACAAAATTAAAGGCACTTTAGAGGAATAAAATTTTAGCACTGTCAGACTATTTTAATCAGAATGAAACCTACATGATGTTCAAGCCTATTAAATTTTACATCGATGTAGCGAGTTTAATCAAAATGGTCGGCACTGTTTCGAGAAAATCTAAGAAAGGTGCAAAATACATGGTATAAAGAGTCTCTTCTGGTAAGCTTATTTTGATGAAAAAGATTTCGTATATTTGTCTTAAATATGAAATTTCAGTTTCATAGGACTTTTCGTTTCCACCCGGGTGTTACCACACACACACAGACCTTTTTGCGGGACTTGGTTATTTGGACTCAGGGGACCCTAAAACGTGTATTTCCGTTGAATACTGGAATTAGAAAATTTTCACGATCGCAATACTTTCCCTTACTATACATAGTAAGGGAAAGTAAAAACTATAGACAAATATCATTAAATTATTATATATTATATCATTAAAAATGTCATCAAACTATGCGTTTCTTGGAGTATCATTTAACAATATATTGCAAATTCATCATAATCCGTGTATTAAAAAAGATAATAAATTTATTACAAATATATTTAGGCATATTGTGCTTTGTATCTATGTTTTGTGGGCAGGTTCTCATATCAACATGTTCAATTATTATTGATTTTTAAGATGATATCAAGCGGCTAGTTAAAAAATAAAATAAGTTCCTATTAAAAATAGAAGAAATTATTGTTAAAAGATAACATGTTCAGGCAGATAGGTCCCTACGAAAGGAAAACTATGTCACTATGGCAGTGCCTATTTCTACTGGTATATTATTGTAAATTTAAAAGAATGAAATTAAGATGTGACATTAAATAAGGACACATTATTGTAGATAAAAATATTGAAGGAGAAAATGAGTGACTGATAGCTAAGTATTGCAGTCACTATTACGATAATATAAATTTATTGGGTTGTTTCACATGAAATGTCCGTTTTTATAGTTTCTGAAATACATAAACGATTTTGCAGGTCTCTGTTGTTTTCTTCCGAATGTTTACATATTTAAAGTAAACAGTAACTAATCCTCTACCTTTGTATTATAAACATTAGCTTCCCAATCAATTACCCACTTTTTAGTATACCTCCAAATATGAACATGGAAACACGCGATTATCGAGTGATATTTTTGTACGAGCTCAAACTCGGCCATTCAGCAGATATTTGCAAGGCGTATGAGGAAGGAAGTGTTTATGAACGGACCATTCGCCGTTGGTTTACTAAGTTTTCAGCTGGGGATACCGACTTGGAAAACTTTCCCCGAGGAAGACCTCCGTCCGTAATAGACAACGATGTCCTCAAACATACAGTAGAAGGAAACCCCTACCAAACAGTTAAAGGACTCTCAGCCCAACTAAATGCAAGTGCATCTACCGTTTCCAGACATTTGAAGTGTATTGGGAAAGTAAAAAAGCTCGATACATGGGTATCTCATGATCTCACTGAGCGGCAGCAAGACCCCATGTTTCAAAACATACCGTGCAAAAATTGAAGGAACTGGGCTACGAAGTTCTTCCGCACCCACCATATTCTCCCGACTTGTCTCTAATAGATTACCACCTGTTCAGGAATTTAGACAACTTCGTCAAAGGAAAACTTTCTGAAAATGATGATCAAGTGAAAAGTGCGTTTTCAGATTTTGTTTCACTTCAAGGCTCTGAGTTTTTCAGTTCGGGAATAAAAAAGTTGGTGTCACGTTGGGAAAATGTGTAGAAAAAGAAGGTAAATACTTCGAATAAAATTATCTTGTTTTCATATCGTATTTTTAATAAAATCCTTTACCTTGAAAACGGACATTTCATGTGACACAACCCAATATAAATAAACCAATATTCCTGGACAAGCCTTGGAATATAGCTAGTTAACCTATAACATTTTAATTAATTAAATCGCATAAGAACTTTACTTGAAGTTTTAACATTTATTTTCCACACCTGGAGTTTGTTCTATTCCTCTCGAAGCACTTAGTACAGATAAAAGTGAAAGTAAACAAATTAAAATAAACTTTATTGACAGTACGTTAATTAATTCACTGTTTTAACTGCCTTGGAATTACCAATGGTGTGAGAGGTTACAATGGTGTTCTCGGAAGAGTCGAAGAAAAGGGCAGTCACGAAGGTTAATTATCTGCTATAATATCCAGTCTTCATTACACTTTAAAAAGAATTTGTAATGATCCGATCCCTGTCTTTGATGGTAATTAATTATTGATTATTCTCCGACCATTAGGTAGCACCGCACAGGAAGAGCGACTTGACGTACTGATAGCAAAAAGAGATCAATAAAATTCCCAGCATGGTTGGATCGCTACAATGAGCTTTCAGAAGCTATCGATTTTCTTCAAGTGAAATTAATGGAACCTATTATTTAAATATTTACTTATTGGTTACATAACTAACTAGTTGTTGCTTATTCACTACTCCAGCTAAGACGTAATTAAGTGTTTTTTATTAGTTTTTTCCTTGCTTCTTATTTTTTTTCTAAAACCTCCCCTTACGGAAGCTTAAAGCTTCTTCTTTTTCTGCGTATTTACAATTTATGGAGTTACCTCTTCATATTAATTCATTTTAATGCGGACCCTACAAAAAAAAAAAAATGGATATGACGTAATTAAACAGGATAGTTATGTAAATGGTGCCATATAATCATCAGTAACTGTATAAAACAATTTGTTATGGGATTGTCGTGCACTTATAGCTCTCAGGCAACAGTATCTTCAGGACTTCAATATCGAACACAACTTATTACTTTCAATTAAAAATGCTTTAAAAATAAACAGCACCGATTAATTGCAAATGCTATTTTTATTTTTAATAGCTATTACTAAAATAAGTCAAAAATAGTTCGACACTAACTAACTGCGGCTTGCACAAAAGCCTTCTATGCCAAAGGTGTTTATCTTGTTATCAAAATTCTTAATTTTTTCAACCTCATTTATAATGTTTCACATCCTATATAAGTACAATATAACAAATATTTTTTTTAAAACCAAGACCATCTACCGGGTTTGAACCCGTGACCTTGGGAATATTAATCCTTAACACCTTTTTAAATGCATCAAGGATCACCTATGGAGTAGTAGCTAGCAAAACAGTCTTCTATGCCTAAGGTTGCAAATTCAAAACCATTAGATCGCTCTATATTTTTTTTAAGGAAGTAAAAATCTTTGATTATTCCGTACTTTAAAAGAGATGTAAACAATTATGAATTTATTTGAAAACATTAAAAAAGTATCCAATGGTCATCTGCCAGGTCTGAACTCGCGATCTAGTGGATATGATGTTATGCTAGCCACTGCACCACTGGTGACTCTTAATATATTTAAAAAGTGGAACTCGTAAAAGATCCCTATGTTCAATAAACCTGGATAGACAACACTAAAGACTCCCATTGCACCGTCGGATTAAGCACAGTAACATAAAGTGACTTTAGATGGATAAAAACAACAACAAATTTGATGAAAATGTTTAGTTCTTTTTTTTTTTAATTTCTTTATTTCCAGATCGGCTGCTTTAGCCATACATGTTTTTTTTTTTTTTTTTTAAACATAAATGAATAATTATTACAACTCGTAACAATGGAAAAAATTGGGGGTATAGCCTCGTACAGAAGACACCCCTAACGATTATAAATTTATAATTATTTCTAAGAATTTAATAATAAAAACAATTTGATAACATAACGAACAATTATAATAAAAACTAAAGAAAGAAAGAGAAGTAATGAATATACAAAATTAATACTAGGTTGGGTGCAAGAATATAAATTATAAAAAAATAAATAAAATAGAAAAAAAAAAAGAATAAATAAAACAAAATAAAATAAATTTAAAATATAAAAAAAAATAAATAAAAAACAAAAATATTAAAAAAAAACGAAACAATAATAAATCAAAATAAGTTAAAAATATAAATAAAAATTAAAATAATATGAGGTTCATAAAACTTGATAATAATATTTACAAAAGCATGTCCTGTAGAAACCTGGGTTTGAGCCTGCGAGATGAAGTTGGAATTCTTATGTTGTAGGCTACTGCACCTCTAACTGTGGTAGCTGCGAGTGGTATTTTTTGAAGCGGATTTTGATGAAGTCTTCAATGTATTCAGTTCATAGCTCACGATGGAGTTGGATATTTCTAATAAACTATGGGGCATCTACGGCTGTTCTTAATATTTTGTTTTGAAAAGTTTGCAATTTGTTTCTTTTCGTCGAGGAAGCGCCCCACACTTCACAACCATACATGAGTAGCGGCCTTAATATTGTTTTATATATAAGAATTGTTGTTTCAGGTTTGAGATTTGATTTTCTACTGAGGATCGGGTACAGACAGCATTGCCAGTCTTGCATAGGCCTGGGTTAGTTTGAACGTTAAGTTCTTGATAGCAAATCCTCATTAAATTAACTGTATAAAATGGGCACAAGAAATTATGAAATTGACTATATATAATTCTCAGCATCGCAATACTTTTTCTTACTATCTATTCTATGCCGATACTGGACCTTAAGAGAAATAAAAAGTTCATTTAGACCCAAAGTCCGATTGTCAACAGTTAGGGAGAATAATCCAATTTTGAGATTTTTACTGTTCAATAAAGACTATGGCTAACAGTAAAACGTCTCCTAAATGTTGATAATTAGACTGTGGGTCACATAAGTGTTTTTCTCACTTAAGTCTAATATGTGCTCTAAAATATGACGAGACATTAATGAGACAACCTGTGTACTAAAAGTGAGATATTCGAAAACCGATGGAGCAATGAGACTAATATTGTTAAGTAGCTCATCACATAGAGGCTGTATAAGAAGGTAACTCAATATCCCCCGCGCATCTTCCGAGTGAGACGTAAGGGAGAGGGGATATAGGGAGCAATAAAATGTTTATTACCTTTTTAAGATGTAAGCTCTTTAGTCACGCGAGCCAACGTCTGCAGCTACTGAACCTCTTTCACGGTCAGTTAATATATCTTCTTCTGAGGGTGGTGTCCTAGGGCAATGAGGATATATTAATTATATGGTTATACCTGAAGTTCTTGGATAATTAAGCTATAAATTTATAATATAAATATTTTTAATCTATAAATTACAAGCCAATAAGATTAATACAAAAAAAATACAATTAATTGGATTGTGTCACATGAAATGTCCGTTTTCAAGGTAATAATAATAATAATAATAGGCTTAGCGAACCCGAAGGTTCGATGCCGATACCACCAAAGTCCGCCTACACAGACTCGTCCAATGTTCACCATTCAAGCCCAAGCCCCCGAGATCAGCCTTAACGCAATCCTCCCATCTACGCTTCGGCATACCTTTCGGACGCCTACCAGTCGGATCAGCAAATACCAACTTTCTCGAAATCCGCTCGTCATCGAGCCCAACAACTTTACTCGCCCATTTGAGTCTCCGCGATATAATCAGCTCAATTATATTCACAGGATACAAGTTCCGCAATTCCGCTTTGTGCAACCTTCTAAACTCCCCAGTGGCCTCATCTCTCTTCCAAATATTTTACGCAATACCTTATTTTCGAAAACCTTAAGGCGTTGTTCATCCTTCAAAGTAAGCGGCCACGTTTCACATTCGTAAAGAACCGTTGGAAGAATAATAGTTTTATAAATTCTAACCTTTAAGTTTTTAGATAGAAGCCGCGAACTAAGTAACTTAGCAACTGAATAATAACACGCCTTTCCCACCTTTAACCGGGACTTTATTTCTTCCTGGATTTCATTTTTTCTTGTAATCATTGAACCTAAATACTTGAATTTCTCTACGTGTTCAAAAGTATGACCTGAAATAGTAATATTCTCAAGATCGCCACCATTTCGGCTACTAATCATATATTTCGTCTTATCGGAATTTAATTCGAGACCTATTTGTTTACCGGTTTTTATTAACACACTTGTATTTAGTTGTATGGTTTCCGTGTCTTCACCTAGCAGTACCAGATAATCGGCATACCCCAAAACCGGAATCTTGTCACCCATTTTTAAGCCTTTATCAAGGTAAAGGCTTAAAAATTAAATCTCATCGTTTTCAAGGTAAAGGATTTTTATTAAAAATGCGATATGAAAACAAATCGAAGTATTTACCTTCTTTTTCTACACATTTTTCCCAACGTGACCCCAACTTTTTTATTCCCGAACTGAAAAACTCTGAGCTTTGAAGTGAAATAAAATCTGAAAACGCACTTTTCACTTGATCATCATTTTCAAAAAGTTTTCCTTTGACGAAGTTGTCTAAATTCCTGAACAGGTGGTAATCAGTTGGAGACAAGTCGGGAGAATATGGTGGGTGCGGAAGAACTTCGTAGCCCAGTTCTTTCAATTTTTGCACGGTATGTTTTGAAACATGGGGTCTTGCTGCCGCTCAGTGAGATCATGAGGTACCCATGTATCGAGCTTTTTTACTTTCCCAATACACTTCAAATGTCTGGAAACAGTAGATGCACTTGCATTTAGTTGGGCTGAGAGTCCTTTAACTGTTTGGTAGGGGTTTCCTTCTACTGTATGGTTGAGGACATCGTTGTCTATTACGGACGGAGGTCTTCCTCGGGGCAAAAACCCGGACAGGGAGTTTTCCAAGTCGGTAGACCCAGCTGAAAACTTAGCAAATCAACGGCGAATGGTCCGTTCATTAACACTCCCTTCCCCAAACGCCTTGCTAATATTTCTAGCGGCCTCAGCTGCTGAATGGCCGAGTTTAAACTCGTACAAAAATATTACTCGAAAATCGCGTGTTTCCTTGTTCATATTTCGAGGTATACTAAAAAGTGGGTAATTGATTGAGAAGCTAATGTATATAATACAAAGGGAGAGGATTAATAACTGTTTACTTTAAATATCTAAACATTCGGAAGAAAACAACAGAGACCTGCAAAATCCTTTATGTATTTAGAAACTATAAAAACGAACATTTCATGTGATACAACCCAATATTACACAATGGTTTATTATTTCCAAATATTAGGGTATAACTATTTATATAGCTGTTGATGGCAATTAAGTAATTTGAAAAGCAATATATAATTCAAAGCAAAATGCTATACTGCTGATTTCAAAACGCCATATCTCTGCTAGTTCTGAACCAATTTCAATGATTTTTTTTTTCATTTTGTAAAAAAATTAATTCTCTATCAAATAGCACAAAAAGCAAATTTTTGATATATTATTTTTTTTTATTAATTAGAAGAATATTTGTTGAAGATACAGAAAAACATATTTTTCTTATCCTTTTTTCTCTTTTTTCAAAAAAACACTAATACTATTTTCTCTCTATCTTCCAAAATAACGAAGTTACAAGCTCATATAAAGGCAAGACTACAGTTTTTTTCGTTTTCCATTTTTATTATTTTTTTTGTTTATCGGTCTTTATTGATTCTAAAACTCTATACTTACTTTTTCTATCTATATCGTCAAAAACAACTGAGTCATGAGCGTATTTATTTGTAAAAATTCATTTTATTTTCTCTTCTATATAATCATTCGCGGTTTTTTTTGGTTAAAATTTTGACAATCTTCAAAAATAACTGATTTATTGAATTAAATCACTTTTAATCTACCACCATTTAAAAAATAACCAGCTGATATCAACGTATTGGTGTTAGGATCATCCTTGGATGGTATTTTATTTTTGTGGCGAATTTAAAAAAAAAATAGTCCATTAGTTTCGGAGAAATGCCGCGGACTGCGGACAAAATGATATTTTTTTGTTCGTTATTCTGATCCAGCATCTTGAAACGAAAGCCTTCAATTTTTTTTTTTTTTTTGTATTTGTCAAAAAATATCACTGGATATAAGTATTGTACTTGATGTAGTAACAATTTAACTTCATTTTTGCTTGTTTCAATATAGATATTTAATATTAAATTGCCTTGAATCCTCTTGCAGACTCCACTCAGCCACCCTCCAGATAAGAAGCATATCCTGGAACAACTAACCGACAACAAGAACTCCTCCCCATAATGACCGGATGCGGGCCAAACAGCTGATACCACTCGCTCTTACTTCTCTCTCTTCAACAACATTTAAAGGGTTTGCAGTCTATAATGTTCTACTGCATCAGAGCTCTTCATGTTTACAAATGCATTTATATTTAAAGATTACTAATGATTATTTTTTATTTATAAAGTTTCATAGTAATTATATTTTATTTTGATTATAAGCAGATTAGCTTTTTAAGTGATTTTCATAAATTACATTTCTTTCATTTTGTTTTAATTTGTAGACTCTTATGGTGTAGCTAATACAATGCGAGACCGTTGGATTGGTTATCAAAACAGAAAAAAACAAAGATCATGACAAATTCAGTCCAAAGAGAACTAAAAATTAAAAATCAGGTCATCGGTTTTCTTGATCAGTACGTCTACTTAGGTCAATCCATCTCTTTGAAAAGCAAGAAAGAAGAAATAAATAGAAGAATAAATATTTGGCGAACGAATATTGGGTTTAAAAAAAGTCTTTAAAAGTCAGCTACTTCCAGCATTGAACGCTAGAGTCCTGGAAACTTATATGTGATAGTATATACTTATATATGAGAGTATATGAAACTTATATAACGTTATTTTATATGGCTCGCAGACATGGTCTTCTACGAAAAACTGGTAAGGACACAGCTTCAGTTTTCTAGAATTTTTTTAATTATTAAAAGGAATGATCGTATCAGCAATAAAACAAATTAAAAATGATGGTATAAAATTGCTACCGAGTGGATTCCAATGAAACGAAAGAGATGGCAAGATGGGAAGAGATGGAAAGAGAGGGACGAAATAGTGCGAGAAGTGGGGTACTGTTGGGCTACAGTGGCTAGAAATAGGCGAATGTGGAATGATATGTTTTTTTTCTTATCCTCCAACTTTATTTACAAAAATAAATACATAAAAATTCTATGTATATGGTAATACACAGTCCACGGCTCAGGCCTCATTGAATAATAGGAAGGTGTCGTAAGAATAATATGACGAAAAATCTATCATTAAATACATGATAAATTTTAGTTTTATCAGATAGGAAATGTTTTATGGTCGGTATATTGTATTGGGTTGATGCAAAATTAATGCAGTTTTCCTCTATTGCAATATCTTAATTCCAATTGTGTAAACAAAGCTAATCCTAACATTGATCATTATTATACCAAAACAAACCTTATCTAATACCCTCTCTTTCACCATGAATTTGTTTAGTAAAATCGTTTTGTTCAGTGTGTTCAAAGGTCTTGAATCGAAAATGTCAAAGTGCGATTTTCGTCAAATTTATTTTTACGAATTTAAATTAGGGCGCAGCGCTGCGCAAACGGCTCGTAATATTAATGAAGTGTGGGGTCAGGGGGCTATTAATGAGTGCACGGTGCAGCGTTGGTTCCAGAAGTTTCGCAGAGGAGATTTCGACCTCGAAGACAAGGAAGGTCGGGGCCGTCATCTTGCTCTGGACAACGACCAGCTGAGGTCAAAAGTGGAAGAAGACCCAACCAAAACCACACGAGAAATGGCGGCGGAACTCGGAACTCAAAAATTGCAACGTCTTTGCCCAGCATTGATGAATCGGAAGGGGCCGATCCTGCTCCACGATAACGCCAGACCACACGTTGCACAACCAACGCTTCGACGACTGCACGAGTTGGGCTACGAAGTTCTCCAACATCCGCCTTATTCACCTGACCTCTCTCCTACAGACTTCCACTTTTTCAGGCATCTGGACAACTTTTTGAGGGAGAAAAATTTTCAAAACCAGGACGACATTGAAAATTCTTTTCGTGATTTCATTGAGTCCAGGGATTCGGATTTTTTTTCTGGTGGAATAAGAAAGCTTGTTGAACGTTGGGAAAAATGCATTGATTCAGATGGAAATTATTTTGATTAAATATATATGGTTAAAGTAAAGATATGGCGTATTTACAATACCTACTAAAAACCTGCATTAATTTTGCATCAACCCAATAAGTACTAAAATGTAACTATTGTAAATAGTAGCATGAATCAAGAAGAGAATTTTTTTTTTTTTTTGTATACCCCATACTCCGTTCCACATACTTTCCTGCTTCCATTGTACATACTATCCATTGTCAAAATGATACCCAAACCTAAGAAACCGCCTGAAAATCCATCTTCTTACCGCCCCATCTCACTTTTACCAGTCATGGGAAAAATCTTGGAAAAGCTTATAGTGAAACGCCTATATCCTATCCTAGATACTAATTCCATAATTATCATTTATAATAATTGTAATATTACCAATAATAATAATACAGTATATTACCATATACAAAATATCATATAGAAATATGAAAATAATATAGGAAAACTGAATGAATATAGGATGTGGATAAATTGGTTGAGTTTATTGGTAATGAGAGTAAACAATTCCGATAGGAATAGAAAAAAAATATATATAGGAACTTGTTTATGGATAGGTGTATGTTGGTAGCACGAGACAGCTACTTAATTCCGATAGCCGATTACAGAAGCAGCCTAAGGCAAGCCACTCCCTTCTACACCTCGCTCTGTTATTAAATCCACACTTCTTTTTCCTTTTCTATCTTTAGTATATCCAGTAGGTACATTTGTGCAATTAATACTCACTATCATTCCTGTTTGATCTACAACGTTACCCACGTTTTTCTAATTAGGTATTACACAATATTTATCTGATATAGCTTCTATTCTAGGCATTGCTACAATAATTATTTATAAGGTCAAGTGAATAATCATTTTCACTTTCACTTACTATATATAATAAGGGAAAGTATTGCGATCGTGAAAATTTTCGAATTCCAGTTTTCAACGGAAATACACATTTTAGGGTTCCCTAAGTCCCGCAAAATGGTCTGTGTGTGTGCGCGCGCGCGCGCGCGTGTGTGTGTGTGTGTGTGTGTGTGTGTGGTGTGTGTGTGTGTGTGTGTGTGTGTGTGTGTGTGTGGTAACACCCGGGCGGAAACGGTAAGCCCTATGAAACTGTAATTTCATATTTAAGGCAAATATACGCCCGAGACGTTACAAAACCTTTTTCATCAAAATGAGCTTACCAGAAGAGCCACTTTATACCATACATTTGGAACCTTTTTTCAATTTTCTCAAAAACGGTTCCGACGATTTTGATTAAACTCGCTATATCGATGTAAAATTTAATGGGCTTTGATATCATTTAGGTTTCATTCTCAGGTCTGACAGGACTTAAATGCTGATATTTTGAATTTTCTGCTTCTAAAGTACCTTAATTTTGTAGATTCTATGAAAATAACCATATTATCTTGATAAATATATAAATTGAATGAATTTGATACCCAACTAAAGGAAAAAAGTGAAATAATATTTTTTTAATGCAATTTATTGTTTTTGACCATAAGAACAGTAATATTGGAAAACTTGAGATTTTAGAAAAGATATTATCTAATACACAAGCTTGTAAAAGTCAATAAAGAGTGATGAAAAACCGATAAAACTAACTGATTATTTTATATCATAATATAATTGTTTTTTTTTAATAAAACACATGTTTCTATAGAAATTCAATTTAATTTATTCTTTAATAGTTTCATTTATTTTTATCTTTAACTGTATTTGAAAATTATTTAATCGATTTTTAAAACGGAGGTAAATGAAAGTCGTGTGTTGCCCGCACCAGATTTTTTTAAAACATATTTATCAACTGAAAATACATATTAAAAAAAAATACATCAAATAACTGTGATGGTAATATAGAAAACTATCATGAAATACATTTAAAGACACTACCCAGTGGCAGCACTCTAAAAATATTCTAAATTAGAAGGTCTCGTGGACATCTTCTTTTCAGACGCCTCGGAGGGTTATCAGAAATAGAAGAGGAAGCAAGGATTGAAACTGATGGATTGTTGTGGGAATGGAGTTAGTCATAGAAGGAATGGTTACTGGTGCGGGCTAAGTCAGCAACATATGGAATATTAAGGTCTTTATGGATGAGTTTATTTGTGACAAAATAAGGAGGATTGAGGATTTTGGAATGTAAGGATTGGATATGGAAGGAATTCGATGGTTTAGTAGAGCCCCGTAAGTCCATATCGGTCTGATTATGGTCATATAAATAAGTCTTTTGTATTTAAGTGGAAAGTTGGAGCGTTTGTCAAGTAAGTGTTGAAGTAGTCGAAAAGGTGTATCTAGTCGAGTGTCATTAAAGAATACTGTAGGGCAGGAAGTCATTGGTTTACGACGAAGGGTAAAGGTTATCTGGTAGAATTTTTGATATTTTGAAAGATCTATCAGCGAGGTAGGACTGGATAATATGAAAATGGATCATCTGAAATTCTTGATTTTAGTACAACATTTTTGACAATTCATTTGGGTTTTTCTACCTATGCTGACGGCACTTGTGTACGATCAGTCAATCATGATACAACTATTGCCTCTCAAACTCTGAAATTCTACATCAGAGACCTTGAGGTATGTTGTCAGAATTGGAGAATCAAAATAAACTGCTACAAATCCTACCAAGTAACTTTTACTCTTCTTCGTAAACCTATGACGTACTGCTCTACAGTATCCTTTAATAATATAGCGCCTGTTCAGGTTGAACAGATCCGCTATCTATAACTCTTGCTTGACAAAAGTACAACATGAAATCCACACACACGACTGAAACGAAAAGAAACTGACGTTATCGGTTACTTCAATTACTAAACAGAAGCTTTGACCTTTCACTAAACTAATAAATGCTCATTTACATGATTATTATAAGGGCCATCTAATTCCTGTCGAGTCTAATCATTACAACCCAATAGCCTTCGTAAAATTCTCCTTAAAATGCTCCTTATTTTGTCACGAATATTGTTCCGTAAGTTGCTGATTTGGCCTGATTCTAGTATGATTCGTTCTATGACAAACTTCATTCTCTCTCTAACCTCCTAGTTGCAATTCTTGCTTCCTCTTTTATTCTTGATAATCCTCAAAGGGGTCTGAGAATAAATTGTCTTCGAGACTTTCTTTTTATGTAGTTTTTTATTAATCAATATGTTGCAAACTCAGTACAAAGTACGAATAAATCTTAATCGAAATAAATAATTGTTGAAATACACGTATATTATTTGTATACCCTTTTAGCAAATACATAATTTTCAATCAACATTATTGTCATTCATTTAAACAAAACTTAAGGTTTTTTTTACTCTCAATCTTTTCATTTTATCGTAAAAAGGATACAATGGGTCTTTTTCAAATGAAATCTGATTGAAGTTTATGTACAGTGGGCAAAAAAATTGCTTATACGCCTGGTTAATTCGAATGGTTCATGGAAAGATTTTACTTAAAGATTATTATGGTAATAGTACTAAAATCATTTTATTAATTAAAACATATAAAAGCAATTTGACGCCAATACAATAAAACTAACAATAAATTTTGAAAAATTTATTGGCTAAAAAAGTATTATACAGTACCAGTGGTCCCAATAGTAACTTAAAAAATCCTTACGAGAACAGTATTTTTTCCTGTTTTCCAAGCCTTTCATTCAGTTTTAAGAGATGATTCAGTGAAAATGGGTTCCAATTCGCAATAAACGAGTTCCTCATATTTAAACTGCTTTGTTTCTTTATTTCGACAAAGTTATCAGTGTATTGGGAAAAAAAAGTTAAAATTGTCACATGCGACATTGCACTAAATAATTTAAAAAATTAAATCGCTCTGTTGACAATAAAAACGTACGTGTAAAAAATGTCCTCAAACAGTGTGTGAGTCCCGTAAAATCTTTTGTAAAGTAGCCAAATATCCAAAACTGACGTTTTGCGAGATGGCAGAAGATATCGGATCGTGTTTTGGTATTGCTGTTACCTCCAAAACCGAGAGGTAGAGAGGAAACTAATATAAATAAAAAATATTTCAATTTGCTCGATAGCATGTAACCTATTTTCATTTTGGAAATCATCACTGGAGAAACAATAAATTTTTCCGAAACTATTAGAAATAGTATTGTTTTTTTTTATTTAATAATAATAATAATATTGAGGCTGTATAGTCGACTGTAGAAACTATTATAGGTGGAATAATCAGGAATCAGTCATTTTCTTGAATTTTTTTAAATTTTGCCAACGTTTCGGCTCGAGCTTGTGAGCCATCATCAGGGCATTACTGAGCCATGTCCAAGCATAAACTCATCAAAAGCAGAGTTTGTGCTTGGACATGGCTCAGTAATTATTCCACCTATAATAATAATAATAATTTTTTTATTGTTTTTAAGATTTACATCTTTTAGCAAGAGGTTTGGCCTCTATTTTATTTAGAAGGAAATTAATACAGAAATGAGAATTGAGCTATTACGACATTATAAGAAAAAATAAATAACACTTAAAAAAATAACTAAGAATACAAATCTTAATTAAATAATTCTTAATCTTAAAAAATAAATAATAATAAACTCAAGAAAATCGAACAAAAACAGTTTTAAATAATACATATATTGATAAAAATTTTATATAAACAAAAAGTAATGACATAACAAATGCCTATAAATTTTGTTCAAGTCGTTCGTAACAAAACTTCTTATCTTTAAAGCTTCTATTGAAAACAAAAATTGATTGTTAATATGTCTTTTAAATTAAAATTTTCCATTACATACTTAACTAGATAGAATCTTCTGACTGGATTTAAAACTGGACACGATATTAGAAAATGTTCAATATTATCGTAACCATCGGTATTACATAGAGGGCAAGTCATGTTGGGTTCAAATTTATAATATTATCCATTCACGATTATCCTCTGTGATTTCTCGCCTGCCAGTCTTAGTTGAGCGATTAACCTTATTTTGTTTATATTGCATCTAAGATTTAAATATTCTTCTCCGAGTTGGAAGTTGGTTATATGACGATATATTTTACTGTAAGAGGAATTTTTTTTTTTTATTTTATTGTTTACAAACCTTTGCATCTGAGCGAACTACAATGTTTTGCATCAGGTCAATTTATTTTATCAAAGTTTTTTTGTGCCTGAGTTTGCTTTGAAGTAGTTTAATATCTAGAAATTGATAAAATAATTTTTTTTTTCTGTTACTATCCTAAATCCACAATCAGCTAACGAATCGATGCATTCGGAAGCGAAAACAATAGAGCCTATTAAATCACATTGTAAACAAGAAAGTAGCGCCGGGACAGGAGATTACCAAGGGCCTGGAGGGGGTAAATAATGTGAAACACAAACAACAGATGGAAACGTGTTTTCCCTCCCCCATTTAACAGCAAACTTCGCCTTTTTGGAAAGGTTTAGGGATTCTCACGTCCAATGTTTGTCATCCATATTTTGTGTACCCTACTCTGAATCGTGAAAATTCCGAATGTGTTAAGCTAATGTCGAACCCGTAAGCCTGAATGATAAAATTATTGTTTTGATAATGATATCATTTTTTTTTCTTGATAATAATAATAGGCTTAATGAAACTGATGCTGAAACCACCGTTCTTTCTACATCATCGTGACCATCGTTCACCAGTTATTAAGATCAGTTTACCTAAACAAATATGTTTTGCTCTTTTCTCCTTTTAGTTGATTATCAATTTGTTCAACTTGCGTATTTAGCAGTTTTTAACCTATTATATCCACGCATTATATTTTAATTAGAATGAAGCCTATATGATATTAAAGCGCAATAAATATTTTATAGATTCTGGGAGTTTAATCATTAAAACCGTTTCCGATAAATCGTAAAAATGTGCAAAATGCATGGTATAAAGTAGCTTTCCTAGTTTGCTGATATTTAAAAAAAATGTTGCTGTTACATCTCAGACATATAAGCTTCAAAACTATGAAATTTCAGTTTATTTTATTAAAAGTGTATTTCTGGTAAAAACATACATAAAAATTCGTACATTTTCACAATCGCAATACTTGCTCATGCTATATATTTCTTATATAGTTAAGTGAAAGTAATAATTTTACATTTAATTATATTTCTAAAAGATCCTTCAAAATAAACCAAAATAATTCCTATTCATCCCTTTTTTCTCAATCAGCTGGTGTCCCTCAAGGTAGTATCCTAGGACCCATCCTTTACACAGTCTATACAGCTGATATCCCAACCCATCCTAAAATCTTCCTTTCTACCTATGCTGATGACACGTGTTATCAGTCAATAACGATCCAACTATTGCCTCTCAATCTCTTCTATCCCACATCAGAGACCTTGAAAGTGTGGTGTTAAAATTGGAGAATCAACATCAATTCCAACAAATCCCATCAAATTACCTTTATCCTTCGTCGTAAACCTATGACATCCTGCCCTACAGTGTCCTTTAATAATATTCCGCTTGTCTCGATTGAACAGATTCGCTATCTAGGACTCCTATTTGACAAACGACTTACATGGAATCCGCATACAAGACAAAAGATGAAAAATTGCACGATGATTTCGGCTACTCCAACACTTACTAGACAGACGCTCTAACCTTTCACTTTACTACAAAAGACTCATTTACATGACTATCATAAGGCCTTTCTGGACCAACGGAGTTGAGCTTTGGGGCTCTACTAAACCATCAAACTCTTCCCGTATTTAATCCTTACAATCCAAAATCCTTCGCAAAAACTTCAATGCTTCTTACTTTGTCACGAATAAACTCATACATAAAGACCTTAAATCCCATATGTTGCTGATTTGGCCCGGACCAGGATCAATCCTTCCATGAAAAACTCCACTCCCATTCTAACCCATTAGTTTCAATCCTTGCTTCCTCTTTCCATTCCTGACAATCCTCCGAGGCGTCTGAAAAGGAGATGGCCTCGAGACCATCTAGTTTAGATTACCCAGTGAGTAGTGCCAATGGGCATTTACTCTTCATGGCTTTTCATGTATTTCTGTTAGCTAATTTACTTGATGTATTGACTCATACAGTTGTAAATTTCAATAAATCATAAAAAAAAAAAAAAAAAAATTATATTAAACTTAATTTTATATTGATGTTTATTTGTTCATAAATTATATATTGTCCCCTCCTTCCTACAAAGAAACAAATTGATATGTAGAAATAAAAATCGGACAACTATTTCGATGAGATGAGGGGTTAAAACAATACCAGCATCGGGTGGTGTCATCTCTTGTCTCAGAATCAAATTAAAGTGTCGTCCCCTTTAACCTTAACATAATCCTCCCAACACCTCGGTCTATCGATGTACAATGACTGTGTTATGAGTACGCGCCTTCAGTCGCCATTGAAGATGGCATAAAATTTAGGCCGAAACTTTGGCTGAATAAATTAAGTTGATTTAATTAAACTGTTTTGATTACTGCAACTTAAACCAACTTCTACTCAACTACATAGAGTTACTTGCTACATGTAAACTTTAAAGATCGAATTGTAACTGAAGGTTATGTGATGCGAATACCAGATTTTTTTTTTTGGTCAGGATTGATATGTTATTTGAACCAAATACTTGTAGATAAAGAAATATTGTTATAATGTTTATATTGAGAAAGGACTACGAGGTAGGTTGCTGGGCATACACAAACGATTCGCCAAGGCGCCATAGAGCCAACATAGCTTGGTATCTTGCCAACATTTTCCGTCACTCTTTTCTCAACTTCGAAGCTAAGAAATGCAAACTTTGCTGACCAAAACAACAAACGTTTAAACCAATGGTTCCCAACCAACATTTTTCGCTGATCCCTTCATCCAATCAGTACAATGACAAGGACTCGCATTTAAAAAAAATTATTTATTGATATTTACAACTATATTACATAATACAACAAGTGAATAGGCCAAAAGAAAATATATATGAACAACTTAATGAAGTGACATGAAAATGACTTGTAGAGAAGCTACGGCAGCACTCTAAAAATATTTTAAACTAGAAGGTCTCGAAACCAACTTCTTTTCAGACGTCTTGGAGGATTATGAAGCGTTGAAGAGGAAGAAATGATTGAAACTAATGTGTTACAGTGGGAATGGAGTGGCAAAGTAGGGAGCGTTCAGGATTTTACGAAGGATTTTAGGTTGTAAGGTTTGAATTGGAGAGGAATTCAATGGTTAAGTAGAGTCCCAAAGTTCAACTCCATACGTCCAGATCGGTCTTATAATAGTCATGTAAATGAGTCGTTTCTAGTTTAGTGGAAGATTAACATTTGTTCAAGTAAGTGTTGAAGTAGCCGAAAACGTTGAGCAGCTTCGTGTCGTTTCGGTATTGTATGAGGGTTCCAAGTAAATCGTTTTGAAGATGGAATCCTCGATTTTGGATCTGTTCAACCCCTGTTGTCCCTACAAGAGGAGGGTTATTAAAGAATACTTTAGGGCAGAAAGTCATAGGTATACAACGAAGGGTTAAGGTTATTTGGAGGGATTTATTTTGATTCTCCAAATTTTGACACCATTGCTCAAGGTCTCTGATGTGGGACTAAAGAGTTTTTATCATTATTTACTCATAACACACAAGTGTCATCAGCAAAGGTAGAAAATAAGGTGTTATAAACTATGTAAAGGAGCCCGTGGCTAGCCCGCAAGTCACCCACACTTGTGGTGAGTTGTAAGTTCAAATTCCAGTCACGAAGGGATTTTTTCAAACATTTAATAAATGGGGATTCACTCAAAGCCTCAAAATGGGTATGTGAGACGCCAGGCAACTGGTGGTCCCTCACAAAAGTAGGCGTAGGGAGTGATGACCCTACCCTATAAAAGAATATCTAGAAACTAAATATCTAGTGTATTCTCCCAGTAGATTACATCGCACGGCCTATCACGTCACTAAAAATAAAAATAAAAAAAACTACAAAAAAAATCTGTGTAAAGGATGGAACCCGAAAAATTAAAAAAAAAAAAAAAATGTCTAGTCATATTGTGGGATCCGAAACTAGAGAAGTGGAACAAAAAAGTTCATAGAATCCATAGTCTGATACTCAACGATTAGAGAGAAAAATCAAATTTTCAGATTTTTGTTGAGAAGGACTCATCCTTACCGGTTTGTATATAAATGAGAAAAAAACGACCAAAAAAAAAAAAAAAAAAGACGCACACCATAGACAATCGAAGGCAGCGCTCCGTTTAGACAAATCCATTGACAAAGAGATGAGCGGAAGGACGCAGCGGACCGTAACCTCGGAGGGAAGAGATAGGGGAGCTAACCCTATGTAAATCCTATCTCACCGCTTATATCTTCCTCTTTGATGGATGGAAGGACATCCACCTTTTAGGCTACTAACAGATGGTCCTATTTAGGGGGGGTCTCAGAGGTTTTTCTTACGAAAGGAGTTACCTTTCGGGAGCATTTTTCTTGTTAAAGAACTTTTACAAATAATATTAAAATGTAGTAATAAAAACTGTTAATAGTATTGCATTGCATCAATCTAAAAAACGTATGAAGACCTTTCCCCCTTAACCAGCCTAACCGAAACACTTTCATTTTTCACAATCAGAGTATCAACGAATCCTTAAAAATAGGCCCTTAAAATCCTATTTAATAAAAAAAACTTCAAAAACAAAAACATAAATTTTGAATTTTTTTGTTATATACATGATTTCCACTAGAAAAGCTCAAATATATCTACATGATGAGAAAGCGCAGAAAAAAAACAAGTGGTATCAAAGGAAAGAAGAGAAAATTTTCCTGAAGGTTAAGATGTCAAACCCTCAGAATAAGAAAGAAATAACTCTGTGTGTGTGTAGTAACTCCCGCGGGTAAACGAAAAGTCCTATAAAACTGAAATTTCATATTTAAGACAACTATGAGAGATGTTACAAAACTTTTTCATGAAAATCAGCTAACCAGAAAAGCCACTTTATACCATGCATTTTGCACCTTTTTATTTTATTTTTATCTCAAAAAGGGCTTTAAAAATTTAGATTAAACTCACTACATCGGTGTAAAATTTAATGGGCTTTAAGATCATGTAGGTTTCATTTTGATTGAAATAATTTAATGGGGCTTAAATGCCGATATTTTAAATTGTCTTTCTCTGAAGTATCTTTAATTTTGTAGATTCTATAAAAATAACCATATCAGCTTGTTACTATTGATAAAGGACAGGTGAATATATAAGTTGAACGAATTCGATATCCAGCTAAAGGAGAAAACTAAATAAATATTTTTTTAGTGCATTTTTTGTTTTTTAACATAAGAACAGTAATAATCATGTATAATGTACCGTTGGAGAGCTAAATATTTTAGAAAAAAATTTATACACAAGCTTTTAAAAGTTAATAAATAGTGATGAAAAACCGATAAAACTAACTGATCATTCCAACAATACTATAATAGATTTTTTAATAAAACACTTGTTTCTTTAGAAATTCAATTTAATTAAATGTTAAAGTTTAGAATGTATAGTCGATTGTAGAAAACTAATATAGGTGGAATAACCAGGAGTCAGTCTTTTTTCTAAATATTTTTAACTTTGCCAACGTTTCGGCTCAAACTTGTGAGCCATCATCAGGGCATTACTGAGCCATGTGGCATGAACTGGCTTGGACATGGCTCAGTAATGCCCTGATGATGGCTGACAAGCTTGAGCCGAAACTTTAGCAAAATTAAAAATATATAAAAATAAAAAAAAGACTGACACCTGATTATTCCACCTATAAATCTTTAATGGTTTCACAAAAAATAATTCAAAAAATAAAAAAGATTTCAATTTGCTCGATAGCATGTAACCCATTTTCATTTTGGAAAACATCACTGGAGAAACAATAAATTTTTCCAAAAGTATTAGAAATAGTATTGTTTTTTTTTTATTTAATAATTATAATAATATTGAGGATGTATAGTCGACTGTAGAAACTATTATAGGTGGAATAATCAGGTGTCAGTCTTTTTTTTATTTTTTAAATATTTTTAATTTTGCTAACGTTTCGGCTCACAAGCTTGAGCCGAAACGTTGGCAAAGTTAAAAATATTTAGAAAAAAGACTGACTCCTGGTTATTCCACCTATAAATCTTAAATGGTTTCACTCATTTTTATCTCTAACTGTATTTGGAACTTCTTTAATCAATTTTAACAACGGAAGTAAGTGAAAGTGGTGTAGATAGACGGGCACAAAAGGAATTTTCCAAACCAGTAACCAGAGAATGGGTGAAATACCCCGAAACATAGAGCTTCATTTTGTTTTTAATTAAAGGTTTTTTAGGAAGAATTATTTAATCAGCCCAATTATTTACCAACCTCTGATATATATTTTATATATATTGGTATATAGGTTAGTGAAATTTAAAAAAATGCTTCTTCAAAACACTACTGAATTCCTACTCTGAGATCCATGCAGGCGAATATCTTCCTCTACTTGAGCATTCTCCCTCGATCAAGACGGTGCACTAGAGATAAGCGAATCATGATCAAGCTTTCACAAACGAGTTGCTCAAGATGAGTTTTCTCCAAAGGATTTTTTTCTCAGATAAAATGGATTTTTTTTTCCTCTGCAGGGTGAGTCGGTCAGTGGTTTTTGCAAGAGAAAGCTCGGAGAAGAGCTAGAACTATAAAAAGCCAAATACAGAGCCGCGGTACTCCATCGGGACGGCTTTACATTTTAAAGGAGGCAATTATAAAATGAATGGGAAGGAAAAGGACGGCAAAAAAAGGAGAGAAAGGCCTCCATGATAAGGATTCTTCCGCGTTCTCTCTCCATCTTGATTATATCATATTGATTCTGATTCCATCTCAAGTTAGGGTATGTATATCTATTATCACATTTACGTCTTGGACGTAATTTTACTGATTATGTTAATCTGAGTTATTTTAAATTAGTGTTGTTGTAATTTTATGTGCGAATAATCGCTAATGGTTATTATCTCTCTCACAATTTTACAAAACGATATACTTATTTATTTTTTCAACAATAAAAAACTATCAAAAATAAAGTAAAATAATTTATATACATAATTAAAACGGACGTAATGAATAATAAAAATAAATAAAATAAAAAACCTGTACCTCAACTACCCATGAAGGGTCTTGGGCTCATAGAGAGATTCGCACTGTTTATAGGCCAACGGCCGTTCAGTGAGGTGATTAGACCTTGATCAACACCATTTTTCTACCGATTTCTCCAATTTTTCGGGTACCAACTTTTTAGAAGGTCTGCCACAGAAGGGTCTCCATAACCTAGGGTCGTCTCCCGAATGAATTAACAGAATAAATAATATTCTGCCACAGCCGGGATTCGAACCCAGGACCTGGAGAACAGTAGATTGTTTCTCTATTCACTAGACCACGCCGAACCCTTGAATATTAAGTATAAAAAATTAAAAAGGAAGGAGAAAACAAAATTAAGTTTGGTTGATAGTCAATATAATTTAGTTTGAAGTAAATATAATATAGTAAGTAGACAGTTAATATAATATAGCGAGTAAAAATATTATAGTAAGTAAATAGAAAATATAATATAGCAAGTAAATATAGAATAGAATAGAAAAAAATCTGGTGCGGGCAACACACGACTTTCACTTACCTCGATTTTTATAATCAATGAAAGAATTTTCAAATACAGTTAGAGATAAAAATACGTGAAACTATTAAGGAATTAATCAAATTGAATTTATATATAAACATGTGTTTTATTAAAAAATCTATTATATTATTATCTAAAATAATCAGTTAGTTTTATCTTCTTCTCATCACTCTCTATTAACTTCTAAAAGCTTGTGTATGAGATGATATTTTTTCTAAAATCTTTAGCTTTCCAACGGTATATCATACATGTATATTACTGCTCTTATGTTCAAAAACGAAAAATTTCATTAAAAATATATTTTTTCTGTTTTCTCCTTTAGTTGGGTATCGAATTTATTCAATTTATATATTTACCTGTTTTTCATCAGCGCTAACAAGATAATCTAGTTATTATTATTGAATCTAAAAAATTAAAGGTACTTTAGAGGAAGAAAATTTAAAATATCGGCATTTAAGCCCTGTCAGACCATTTTTATCCAAATAAAACCTACATGATATTAAAGCCCATTTAATTTTACATCGATATAGCGAGTTTAATCAAAATCGTCGGAACCGTTTTTGAGAAAATCGAAAAAAGTTGCAAAATGCATGGTATAAAGTGCCTCTTCTGGTAAGCTCATTTTGATGAAAAAAGTTTTGTCACGTCTCGGGCGTATAGTTGTCTTAAATATGAAATTTCAGTTTCATAGAACTTACCGTTTCCGCCCGGGAGTTACCACAGACACACACACACACAGACACACACACACACAGACCTTTTTGCGGGACTTGGTTATTTGGACTTAGGGGACCCTAAAACGTGTATTTCCGTTGAAAACTGGAATTCGAAAATTTTCACGATCGCAATACTTTCCTTACTAAATATAGTAAGTGAAAGTAAAAAATTTATTCTGGTACTAGATCCCCTAAGAATAACAGTTATGTACAATTTGAATAAACAATATGTCTGGCAACAGACAAAAAAAACATGATTAATTATTATTTACAATGATTATTTAAAATTACAATTATTTACAATGAGAAAAATACTATGCGTAAGAAATAACAAAGAAATTAATAAAAAATATATATATATCTTCTAAATTTTATCTTCTGAGAAAATACAATTTTATTTAAACAAAAGCAAATTAAAATTTGGGCGGTAAACAGTAATCTTCATTCATTCAATGTAGATTTCTAGATAGAATTGACATATCACGTTTGCTGATCGTCTATTTGGGATGACAGAAGGTATAGGAAAAGTTGGGATTTGAATGAGGATAAAGAGGAAGCATGGCGGATGTGGATAGGTAGAGAATTCCAGAGTGTGGTAGAGCGAACAATGAAGGAACGATCAAAGGTTTTGGTTCTGTGGGTAGGAAGGTAAAGGTCAGAATGTCGCGATCTAGTTTCAAGTGAGTGGACTGAGGATTTAAATTGAAGCAGACTGTGGATGTAGGAAGGATGCTGGGAGTCAATAGTTTGGTAGAGGTGTGATCCAAGGAAATATTGTCTGCGGGTTGAGGGGAGGAGCCACTTAAATTCACCGTAAATATAATATAAGAAAGAGAAAAAACTTTACTCTGGCTCTAAGTCTCCAAATAAGATTCTCAAATTTAAAATAATCTAATAGCCAAGACACAAAATTAACGAGAAAGAAATGATTTTATATAAATATTTAAAAAAGTATATAGTAAATAAATATAGAAATTCAAAATTATATAGTAAGTAGATAGTAATTATAATATAGTAATTGGATGGCGAAAATAATGTACGAAATTAGTAAGTTAAATAAAAACAACTAAATAGTTTTGTACTATTTATTGTCTGTCAACGTTTCGACCCCCATTGTGGGTCATCATCAGGGCGAATCGTGGGCAGGGACTAACAATTCGCTTTGATTTGATAATTGTTAGCACCCGCCTACAATATGCCCTGATGATGACACACCATAGGGGTCGAAACGTCGGCAGACAATAAATAGTTATTTACTATTTCATTTTTATTTTTTTACTTACCGCTGCCCAGACTAATTTTTTTCTGTATCTCTCAGCATATTGATTACATATGATAGAGTTAGTTGATAGTAACTATAATATAGTAAGTAAATATAAAATATCAAGTAGATAATGTTAAATTAATATTAATAAATAAATGTTAAGTAAGATAATGATATGTATAATAAATATACTGTACATTAAAAGGCATACGACGATAAAGTTAAATACGAGGCTGAAATAAACCAATGTTCTTAACAAAGTTTAGATCTGTTGACATTTATTTTTTACGTTTATTGGTTGTAGTAACTCTGGTGGTGGTAAATAAGGGGGTGTTATTTCTTCTGCTGCTTATCGATTTCCTCGTTTCCTATTATATATGAATATTATAGGATAACTGGAAACCCAAAAGAAATGATTTTTTCTAGAAGAATCTTCTATTTGTTCTGTTATATATAACTAAAGTTTAGAATAATCAGCTAGTGTGGAGGATTGTGAGGGGGAAAACTGTGCAACACATGCTAATTGAGGGAACACCATTCGATTAATCAAGATTAGGTATAGAGAAAACAAAGAAAGTAATACTCCAAGATTAAAAAAACAACAAAAAAACATGACCTCCCAAATTCATAGAAATTGCAGAGTACTACTACTGAATACAATTGTTTTGATCCCGCCCTCTTAAGGGTTAAAAGCGGATAAACAAATTTAAAAAAAAAAATGTTGTTCTCCGAGTAATCATCATGGCTAAAAAAGAAAGAAAACAAAAAGGAATAAATTACAAATACTTATAAACAGTAAAACAGCACCGTATCAATATTTTTTTCATATATATTACAATTTTAAAAAATTCTTACTTATTATATTCCTATTTACTCTAATCTCGGAGCATAACTCCGAGATTCAGGGAATCACGTAAAAATTATGACAATAAAATAAAAAAATCTTGAGAAAAATACTTGATATATCAAAAGTAGTTTAGTCAAAAGCCATATCATACACATTCCGAAAATGAACTCTTAATTTCGAGACAAATGAAACACATACCGCTCCATTATCATAGCCATAAAAATAGACTTGTTTTATTTATTTCTTCTTTCCCGTTTTAAGTTTTCAGTTAGCGCCTTACTTGGAATCCTCACACAAGACTGAAACGACAAGAAACTGCTCGAAGATATCGATTACTACAACACTAGAAAAACGTTCAAAACTTCCAGTATATTACAAAAGACTCATTTACATCACTATTATCAGACCTATTTGGACATATGGAACCGAGCTTTGGGGGCTCTACAAAACCATCTAATTCCTCCCGCATCCAGTCCTTACAATCCAAAATCCTTCGCAAAATCCTTAATTTTGTTACAAATCAACTCCTTCATAATAGGATCAACTCCTCCGTGATAGATATTCCTCTTTTCATTCTAAACTCTCTGCCCATAGAAACCCATTTATCTTCTTTAGATATCCCTGATAACCCTCCAAGGTGAATGAAAAGAAGGTGGCCTCGGGACCTACTGAGTTAAAATAGTTAGTGAAGTGCTACCACTGGGTAATTCTTTCTCGAGTCATTTTCATGACTTTTTTTTTCATTCCTCATACTTACTTATTGTGTTCTTTAATACAGTTTTAAATTACTATAAATAAATAAAAAAAAAAAAAAAAGTTTTCAGTTATGCGGTTCCTAAAAGTAGTATACTGATTTAATCTCACTAAAGCATTCAGTACTGTGGGACCTGAATTACAACAAGATTGAGATCTTTACATCATAATTGCTAGATGCGAAGCTTATATTAAAAATAGTTTTTAGTGGGAAAGTATTACTATGAGCGTATACACGGAGAGAATATTGCACTATCACACCTCCCTCCTCCCCAAGCACTATCACCATTGAAAAAGGTATCGAGTGTCCCAGCCTGTTGAAGACAAATACGCACTAGGGGCTGGTGAATTTATTCGAAAACCGTAATTTGATCTCATCAGTGAAATAGGACGCAGGCTCACCCAGACAATGGCCGTATCCTCCGGAGTTATAAATTGTGGCAACACAGCGAAGGCTCTTGTTCGGGGAAAGGTCTATTTGTAAGTTAAAGAGGAGGAGGGTTTAAAGGCAGGCCCTTCAGGTAGTCACTATCGGCTTCCTGGAACCTCAGGCTCTGGACAAAGATGGCGTCAATGGCCTGCTCCAGCGAGCTTCGCACTCCTGGAATTCCAGCGCACGCTGGGAATGGCAAACTAATCATATTTGCGAAGGAGTAGCAAACTGAAGAAGGAGGACTCGACCATTTTCATATCGTTTATCTTTATAAAATACTCTAATTAAAATGAAATAGAAAAAGTGTTTTATTACATTGTGACAATCGTACTTAAATAGGTTTTTCCTAATAAGGATAACAGCAAAAGTTCTGACATCTTACAGCACCCATGAATACTTACAGCAACAATTACTGACGATTCAGCTGTTCTTACATCTAACAAAGATGTCTCTACCAATCCGTCAGCTAGGCAACGAGAAATGCAACCCATTGTACCATAATTTTTAGTATGTTTTATGCAAAGCATGGTAAAGCAAAAAATACACGTCTGTCAAATCAAAAATGGCCGCCATTTTAAAAGACGAAATTCTGACTCATTTGACCACGATTTTAGTTTTGACCTCATAATATGGACATTAGTCTGCCAACCAAAACTGGGTGGGAAGCCGCAGCAGACGCGTTTCAAAATTCGAGTTTTAGAGACAACTTCTGATCCATGTAACCATTGCAATGACATTAAGTCGGTGAGTATTTGACCCTTAGGTCTACCATATTTCCATTACTACTCAAATAAAAGTTAATTTTATGTCTCGTATAGTTTGTAACCACCATATTTTTAGGGACAGCCGTTTCCATGATATCAATTTAATTAATGACAAAAATTAGAAGTTGATGGTGCTTGAAAGAGAGGGTTTGATCAAAGGTTACTCATTTATTTATTTATTTAAACTGTACAAACCTGTAGGGGACCCCGTCTCAGAATAAAAATTACTATACTAATCACATCACTATAAAAACAAAGTTAAAAAAGCCTTAGTAATTTAAAAAAAAAATAATACCCTTAGATATGATGACGCCATTTAGGATGGCGACAGACGGGCGCTGAGGTTGGCAACAAATAGCTACTCCAAGGCACAATGAAATTAATTTAAAACTTTACGAGATAAAGCTGTTAAACAATTGATGAATATTAGGCGGAGAGGAGGGGGCAGGGGGAGGGGGGAGAATGGGGGATGATGCTTGGCGTAATGAAGTCCCAGAGCTCTAGCCTCAGGCTGGGTCTTTATCTCTTTGTGGGGGTGGCAGGGTGGGGGTGGTAAGGAGGGTGGTAGAGGGGCTTTCTTATGAAAACTTTATAAATTGCTTCATAAATTCTACTTTTATTTATAAACTTCACTGGGTGTATAAACAAACCCTGCCCTGCTCCCGGCATCCTTAAAAAGCTTATCATATTGTCTTCTCGGCTAACAACAGAGTTCCTTTCTTTAAAACTTGAAAAAGCTACATATTCTTACACAAGTAATCGCGAATTTTCGTTAGACCATAATGCAATGCATTAAGAGCTCAGCATAACCTTCTTTACTTTCAATCGTATATTACGTTAGGCTCAAATGTGAGAGCCCTTTGGTTTCAAACTCGTAGAACTACAAGGTGTTTTATTTAAGATATTGGTGTGGATATTAAGGAAGTTACAAAGGTAATCAAAGTATATAGCATATACTATATAGTATATAGCCCCCGTCTCCATAGAAATTATACATCTCGTTCACTCATAGACATCCTATTCCTTCATGTTAGGCATGAAATATGTGTAATATATTTTTTATTATTTATTACTTTATTGAAATTTACAACTGTATTAGTAAATACATCAAGTAAATTGGCTCATAATATAGATAATATACATGAAAAGACATGAAGAGAATATGCCCATTGGCAACACTCCACTAGGTGATCTACACTAGAAAGATAGAAAGAAGGTCTCGAGGCCATCTTCTTTTCAGAAGCCTCGGAGGATTGTCAGGAATGGTAGAGGAAGCAAGGATTGAAACTAGTGGGTTAATGTGGGAGTGGAGTTTGTCATGGAAGGAATGATACCTCGTACGGGCCAAATCAGCAACATATGGGACATTAAGGTCTTTATGGATGGGCTTGTTGGTGACAAAGTAAGGAGCATTGAGGATTTTTCGAAGGATTTTGGATTGTAGGGATTGAATACGGGAAGAATTTGATGGTTTAGTAGAGCCCAAAAGCTCAACTCCGTACGTCCAGATAGGCCTTATGATAGTAATAGAGATGAGCCTTTTGTAGTTAAGTGGAAGGTTAGAGCGTCTGTCCAGTAAGTGTTGAAGCAAGCGAAAGCGTTGGGCAGTTTCTTGTCGTTTCAGTCTTGTGTGCGGATTCCAAGTTAGTCGTTTGTCAAGTAGAGTCCTAGATAGCGAATCTGTTCAACCGGGACTAGGCAATAGTAGGATCATTATTGACTGATAACACACAAGTGTCATCAGCAGAGGTAGAAAGGAAGGTGTTAGGATGGGTTGGGATATCAGCTGTATAAACTGTGTAAAGAAGGGGTCCTAGGATACTGCCTTGAGGAACGCCAGCAGACTGAGTAAATAGGGAGGAATAGGAACTATTGTGGTTTATTTTGAAGAATCTTCCAGAGAGGTAGGACTGGATGATGAGGTAGTATGTAGGAGGAAGGAATTTGCGGAGTTAGTAAAGTAGTCCTGGGTGCCAGACTCGGTCAAATGCCTGTTCTACGTCGAGAAAGGCTCCCGTGCAGTACAATCCGCGCTCATGTGTAATATATAAAACCTCTTTTCACGGTGTTTGCGGTCATACACATCTGAAACGACTACCAATTTTTATTAATTTTTTATGTACATTTGGTAGGTATGAGAATAGGTCGTAAAGGATATTTCATACCGGTAGGTGATTTGTACGTCCCTATCCAGAAATTTTTATTTTATTAAAAGTAACACATCTCTTTACTTTTACTTACTATATTTAGTAATAATTTTCGAATTCCAGAAACGGTATGTCCTATGATACTGAAATTTCATATTTGAGACATATATGCGCCCGAGACATTACAAAATCTTTTTCATCAAAATGAGCTTACCCGAAGAGCCACTTTATACCGTGCATTTTTCACCTTTTTTCGATTTTCTCAAAAATTGTTCCGACGATTTTGATTAAACTCGCTATATCGATGTGAAATTTAATGGGCTTTAATGTCATGTAGTTTTCATTCTAATTAAAATGGTCTGACAGGGCTTAAATGCCAATATTTTAAATTATCTTTCTCTAAAGTACCTTTAATGTTGTTGTTTCTATAAAAATAACTATATCATCTTGTTACCACTGATGAAAAAACAGGTAAATATATAAATTGAATGAAATCTATACCCAACTGAAGGAGAAAACAGAAAAAATATTTTGTAATGCAATTTTTCGTTTTTGAACATAAGAGCAGTAATGTGTATGATATACCGTTGGAAAGCTAAAGATTTTAGAAAAAATGTTATCTCATACCCAAGCTTTTAAAAGGTAATAGAGAGTGATGAAATGAACATAAAACTAACTGATTATTTTAGATAATAATATAATAGATTTTTAATAAAATACATGTTTTTATATAAATTCAATTTAATTAATTCTTTAATAGTTTCACCAGGGAGAGACTGTGGTTGGCGCTTGGAGAGGCTGGTATAAGTGGGTAATTGATAAAGGCTGTTAGGCACTTATACAGCAATGATATATATCAGATAAGATGTGGGAACCATCTCTCTAACCCTTTTCATGGTACAAAGGGATTAAAGCAGCGGTGTAGTATGTCACCTACACTTTTAAGATATACCTACACGAATCGGTGAAACCATGGTACGAGCAATGTAAGGATGTTGGGCCGTTTATTGATGACGAGCAGGAGACTGGTATCTTTGTTTTTTCACGGATGACCAGGTCGTTTTTGGGAAGTTCATCTCGAAATGATGATATTCTCAGTGAAGTCCTGCTATGAAGCAGCGGGCTTAAAAATTAACTTCGAGAAGACCGAGTACATGGCCATTGGCGATAATGACACTGGTGCGCTTTTGGTAGACAGCGAAGCTTGTAAAAAGGTGGACGTTTACAAATATCTTGGGTCTTATTTGGATGCTACAGGGTGGTCTGAGCATGACGTGAGAAAGAAGGTGGAACAGGCCTGTAAGGCAACCCGAATGTTACATCCAGTCCTTTGGAATACGGAGATATCTACCGAGAACAAACGCCGAATTTTCTCAGCCATAGTTGAGTCTATCCTGACATACGCTTCAGAAACATGGACAATGAACTCCCGTTTGTATTCGAGGGTGCAAGCGGTGGAGATGGATATCTGGAGAATTTGTATACATGTCACCGGACTGGACAAAGTTAGGAATGAAGTTGTTCGCCAGAAGATGGATGTGGGTATCTGTGAATGAAAGGATCGGGGCACGCCGCCTAAGATAGTATGGGCATGTTAAAAGAATGAATGAGGAATGTTGGCCGAATAGAATCCTGGATTGTGTTCCGTCAGGAAGAAGAGGGCGTGGACGACCCAGAAGCAAGTGGATGAACGGAGTCCAAGAAGAAATGGCTGGCGGAGGCTTGCAAGAAGATGATTGGTTGGACCGAAGCGCTTGGAGCTCTGCACTGACTGGTGGAGGCAACCCTTGATGGAACGCCTATAAAGTAAGTATACTATTTTATAAAAATGTTGATGTATGCACATTAATTTCACAGGAAAAAAAATATAATGATTTTTCAATCTGCGCCACTTTTTTTGTGGAGCTCTTTAGTAATGTAGTATATATCTAGCCCGTAGAGTAGGCACTGGAGTACTGTTTTTGTCCTTATACGGCCGTTTGGTTGAGAAATAATATGAAACCCTACATATATTAATATGTACTGATACTACAAAACCACGGAGTGCAGTGGTACAGGTTTTATTTGTTGTGATAATTTAACTCCCTTTATCTATTTATTTGATATACTTCCCCCTATTCCGTTATAGATCCCTATAAGTAGATCCTGCACTATGACGACAGCTATTGTGGGAGATTACAATAGCTACTAGAGCAGACCAGGGCAGTAATGGACCTGTGACTCAGGAGAGGTGGGTGATTCAGACAGGAGGACCCGGAGCGCAGGTAAGAGGAAGAACAAGAGGACCAATCAGCCCTTGTTAGCCCAACAACCGTCGCATTCATCATCTTCTTATATCTCAACAGCGCACGATAGGAATCTTCTCATCCCATAGCCTATTGTCGAGGGGGGATATATCGTCTTTGTTGAAATGTTTATCGCAACGACCATCAAATTAAATAAACTAGTGTTATAAGTGAACCATGCAACTAAAAAACAACAACATAAAGTAGAATAGAACATAAAGAGTATGTATTATTTCATTTTATATATTAAGCCGTTAAAATGTTGAATTCAAGATCATGAACGACACAGCGTATGTAGAACAGAATAGAAAAGAAACTTTATTCCGGAACATTAACGAAGGTTCTGGGTTTCAATCATGTTTGTGGCAGAATATTATTTATTCTCTTATTACAGCATTCTGGCGTCTGTTGGGTGTTGCTACCATTTGATTGGCTGGGAGCCCGTAGCTGATTGGCTAGCGCGCTAGTCTACCACGCCAAATGTTGTGAGTTCGAATCCCGGACTCGGTTGGACTTTTCAAGCATGCCATCGAATGGAGATTCACTCATAGCCTCCTTCCGGTATTTGAGACCCGTCAGCCAATTGGTGGCTACTCACAAAAATAGCTACAGGGAGTGACGACTCGCGGTGTGGAATTTTAGGAAACCTTACCACGCGGCCAAAGGTGCCGAAGATCCGTCGAGTCAACCGAATAAAAAAATCTGGTGCGGGTAACACACGACTTTCATTTACCTCGGTTGTTGAAATCAATATAAGGATTTTTAAATACAGCTGATGGTGAAACTGGTAAAAATATTAATTACTAGCTGTAACCCGCGGCTTTGCTCGCTAATATTTCATTTTGTCTTTATTTAAATTTGCATAAATGCGTTTATGAGTGGTAACTATAAAACGCGTATGATGGGGCAGTTGTTTGGGGATGTGGTAACAAAGAAACAATCAATAAAAAACACTTGCTTTATTTTTTTCTTACTTCTGTGTTTTTTAGGTGGTGGACTAAACCAACTTCCTTACCATATAGTCAAAATGGTCAACAACTACTCCATTATTAGAAGCATAACCGTGGTATATCAACATAACTCCTTTGCAACTTAGATACGTATTTTCTTCAATTGTAGGTGAAGCCTTTCTCCAGAAAAAACATGTTTTTAGGCTTCAGAAAAAAGCCCTTTTATGTTTGTTTTGTTTTTTAACGAATGATTAACACTTCGAATTATTTGTTAAAAACTAATAATAATTGAACATGTGCCTAGGAGAATCAACACACAAAACATGGATACAATGCTCAATATTCTTAAATTATATTTCTTATAAATTGGAATAGTATCTTTGCTAATTAATTTAATTAAGATGGAACAGCTTCTGGATGGTTAGAAATATGATAGTCATTCAAACAAATGCTTGTAATTTTTGTGGAAACGTGTATATTTTATGGAATTAATGTATATTTTATCCCCTCCCCGTCGCCAAATAATATGTATTTTATTATAGCTCGAAACTATGAAGTAAATGTATATTTTATAAATAATAACGCAAAGAAACTATCAACACACACTTATATTTGAATTAATAATCACATATGTGAATATATGGGAAGGTTACTGGGAACCAGTGTTGCCACAGTTAAACAAATTTTGTTTTACGTTTTAGAAAAATATATTTTTCAACCATTTAGATTAGTAATAAAAACTATCCTATCATTTAAGTTGGACCAAATAACAGATACTTTGAGTTTGATCAAAGTCGGTTCAGTAATTTCAGTGTTTATCGCGAACAAACATTGTGACACGAGATTTATATATATTATATATATATAGATTTTGAGCTTTAATAGAAACATGTGTTTTATTAAATAATCTATTATATGTCATCTATACGTTAATTTTATTTCTAGTTTATCAGTTAGTTCCCCATACACTAGGCAACCTTAGTCAAAGTTTGGGAAGATAACAGAAAAACAAGTAGCTGACGGGTTTTAAAGTAAGGAATCCCGGAATCTATAGAGCTGTTTGAGAATGGAAATGGATTTCTGGGATGTTTCAGATACATGGGTATTCCAGAATAGGTTTAAGCTAAAGTTAATTCCAAGGTTTTTAACAGTTTTCTATAGGTAAGTGAAAGTAAAAAAATATGTGTGATAATGGCAGTTATAACTAAAAGATAATTTTTTTTTTAACTTTAAATCTTTATTCACACCTGTAAATAATACAATGAACAATCAGTGAATGTGCGGTCAATTTTAAGAAACATGGCTTGATAGGCATGAGGGAGAGCAGCACCCAGCGGTACCTACTCCTGACATGAAATTAGTGTGGATTACTAAGGGAGAAGGTCTCTCATCCAACTCCTCTTCAGCCTTCTGTAGGCATTTCCTGGCATGAGTGTTGTGGCCATGTCATTGATTAGTGTGTTAGGGTGACCTTGTAGTTTGTCGTGGAAACGTTTGTAGTGTGTCCGTATGTGCTCATTGACAGTTGGCATCTTAATGTAATTAATCAGTATGTAAAGTTATGTTGCTAACGTACCACGGTGCTTTTGTAATTGTTCTAAACGTTTTAGCCTGAAAGATTTGAAGTTTGTTAATGTGAGTCTTTTTAGCTGTCCCATATATCTGTGATAGGTTTCAGTAGGTAAGTATAGGTGTTTAATTTCTGTCGAAGTTTTAGTTTCAAGTGTTTTGAAAAGAGTGAGTAAAGAAGTCTCAGTCTTTGGTTAAGAGTTTTCTTTTTTTGTTAATATGCGGGCCCCAAGTCATTCTTCTGTCAAAAGTCAAACCAAGATAATGTACAGTGTCCGTCTGTGGAATTTGTGTGCTGTCTAAGAAAACGGGAGGACTCGTGTCATGCCGAAGAGTAAAGGTGATATGGTGTGATTTGTCATTATTCAATCGGATTTTCCAGAGTTTGAACCAGTCATGTAATTTTACTAGATGTTGTTGTAGGATCTCTGAGGCGTGGGGTTGCAATTTTATGTTTTGTTAAGATCGCTGTGTTGTCGGCATAAGTCCCTGTTAGAATATCAGAGCTGTAAGGTATGTCATGAGTGTAAATAATGTAGAGTAATGGAGCGAGCACTGCACCTTGGGGTACTCCTGCTGCGATAGATCTCATGGCAGATAGCTCTGATCCCTGTCGAACGGAGAAAAATCTGTGAGAAAGGAAAGAATGAATAATGAGATAATAAAGCTGCAATCTCCAAGTTTTCTCTTTTAAGACCCTCGTAATTATTCAACACCTTTCTAATTGATTTAAGTAATTACCTCCATGATCTTGAGCCATAAGTCAAAAATCTGTCCTCGCCAACGGCCCCTCGTTAGCATTTAATAAGAAACTACTAAAACCTGGCGAAGGGCGTGTATAATGGAAATGGCCCTGTAAACCACTCCTAATGATTATAAAATGTTTTCGCCGTCGAGGAGGGAGCGGGCGGATTAATTATCCCTTTCCATCTTATCTCAATTACCGGGCCCCAGTAAAAAGGGGGATTTCGGGAGCCCTGAGGGCGTCTTCTTCGGCCCGTGAAATATTCCCTGGAGGAAGTGGAAATCCGTTTACCTCCCGCCGAGATGTGAGGGCCCGAGCTCCAATCTAACTTCTCCCCTCGTCTTCTTCAAAAGGCCACCCTCGACATCATTTTCATCTTCGGCGGCTGGTGCTGTCTTTGTGGTGGCGGGTAGATGCATGACTGATTATCTAACTACGTCTTCTTACTATATATATTGGGAAGGAATCGAATCTGTGACTCCTGCTTGTTCCTCCGGTTCGGAAGCAGTTAAGTTTGAAAAGCAGTTTCTTCAGAAGCGTTTGACAAACAAAATACAATTTGTATGCCAAACTGTAATCTAGTGATTTTTCCAGGCAAGAAGAAATAGACTTCGGGAGGATCGCCGGATTAATGATTAACTGAAATAAACGAAGCTGACTGAAAATAAGGTTTCTAACGTAACCTTTTTCATTAAAGCCAATATAGCTTTAGGCCATAGCCATTATTGCTATAAGCCAAATCCTATGTTATATTAAATATTTTGTAAATTTTCAATTCGAGAAACAACGTGGGTGATAATTTTTGAGGGTTATAACACATACCCGGAGGAGAGGCTGTGAGTGAATCCCCATTTAATTACATCCTTATAAAGCCCTACCGGGACTGGGATTCGAACTCACAACTTTAGCATGAGAGACTAGCGCGCTAGCCACTCAGCCACGGGCTCCCCAAAAATCAATATAGTATCCCTAAATAAATGTAGGAAAACGTGACATTTTTTATTCAAATCAACATGGCTTCTGAAAGGTAGGCCTCATGGTACATAAGTACATAAAAAACACTGCAAATTATTACACAATTGGATTATTATTTCCAAATATTAAAAATATTAGGGTATAACTGTTTATATAGCTGTTGATAGGCAATTAAGTAATATGAAAAGCAATATTTCAAATGTCTGACAAATTAACTGTCGTCAAATATCCGATCCGACCAAAACCAACAGTTTTCCAGCAAAAAGACGTATCCGTGTAAAGTCATTGACCTTGTCCAGTCATTCACATTCTTACTGGATGTTATCCCTACAAACACTTCTCTAAAAATGAATTCGAAGGATCATCCTACATAAGTAACTTAGTGTTTCTTAAAACAAGGAACGTTTATAAATAAAAATAATTCTTTAGATACTAACGGTAATTGTAAAAATGGGTGCAAATGACCTTCCAATAGAAAAACGCAAATAATATATACATGAATATCAACGGTATACATAATTCATAATAACTTGCCTGGGCATGGAAAATACTTCTATAGCCATATAAAACCACAGTAATAAAACTATAGTTTCAATCCTTTATTCCTCTTCAAATCCTGACAATCCTCCGAGGCGTCTGTAAAGGAGATGGCCTCGAGACCTTCTAGTTTTTTAAAAATAATAATAATAAAACTTTATTCTGGGACTATGTCCCTTTAGAATAACAAAAATGAACAGTAGATATTCATATTTATGTCTGGTCAAGAAAACAATAAAATTAAGTTTTATTTAGTGTTTTCTAAAATGGCGACTGGCACAGTTCTACTTACGTATTGCTCTATGTTAGTTCCCTTCTCATCAATGTGATACTGCTTGAAAATGCTTCAAACTTTGTAAATCGTGAGTGGTTGCACTGATAAACACATTAACGAACAAATATCACGAGGTGAGTGGCAATTAGTTCGATAGACAATAATAGACTGGTGGCCGTCCTAGGCTGGAGATAAGGCCTAGGCTAGGACTTACTAATCCTCATCTTTGTTTACAAGGTCTCGGTCGGCAATATTGACATTTCCGACTTCGTAACCTAGACGTTCTTCATATAAACTTTTATTTTCTTCCTGATAGACTTTATTTTAATATATATATATATATATACATATTTATTTTTTCTACTGTTTTGTGTGTTTTTTCTCTTTTTCTAGGACATTATTTTTATTTTACTAAATCAGAAATGTTCATTTTGTTTTACGTTTTTTATGTATATGTATATAATGTAAATAGTTTAGTTTTAAGATCTTAACGTTAATTTTCTATTATTAGTAATTAGTATAAGTCAACATAATTTTTTGTCTTCTTTTTTATTTTATTTTTCAATTTATTTTTATTTAGCTCACAATATAAGAGGACTTTATATTTATTTTTTTTTCTACCGTATTCATCATGGATTTAGACAAAACTCTATCTAATGATGAATCAGGGGAAGAAACGCCATTCTCTGAGATTAGCGAATCAGATTCCCAATATTTAACGCGACGCCAGAAACGCCACGGGAATAACACTGGGTCCGGCGGTAATTCGCCAAACAAAAAAAAAAAAAAATCGGCCAAGTCTAAGCAACCGCCAAAATCAATTTCTTCTCCGCCAAAAACCCGCAGCACCACTGCAGCCAACCAACTTGAATCTCCAGCGCCGTCCACTTCAAACGCCACACCACTTTCTTCTATTATCAATCATTCCGCTTCAGTCAACATTGAAAACCAGCCTCACGGATTTTCTGATCCTGAGCCACCTCCTATCTATGTATCCAATATTAGTAATTTCATATCGTTTGGTGATGAAATCGCCGCTCTCATCGGACAACCGAACTTTGAATGTTTCTCCCGAATAAACGATATCAAAATTACTACAACCACAAAAGAAAATTACAAAAAACTAGTAACTTATTTGAGCTCAAAAAACTACGATTTTCACTGTTATCAGTTGAAACAAGAGAAGTCATATCGAGTGGTTTTACGCGGGCTCCACTCATCTACTCCCACTGAAGCAATCAAAAGAGGTCTGGAAGAAATTGGTCATCACGCACGGAATATTTCTTCAGTAACACACCCCAGGGAAAAATATCCCTTGCCATTATTTTTTGTAGATCTCGAACCAGCCGGTAATAATCCGGAAATATTTCAAGTGAGAAGGCTGGTGTACTCATCTGTCCGTTTTGAAGAGCCTAGGCAAAGAACTACTATAGTCCAGTGCACCAAATGCCAAACCTTTGGACACACAAAATCTTATTGTTACCACCCGGCTAGGTGTGTTAAGTGTGCCGGACCACATGCCTCTGACACTTGCCAGAAATCTCAGACTGAACCAGCAAAATGTGTTCTTTGCGGGGAAGGCCACCCGGCTAGCTATAGGAGTTGTGTCGTTTACAAAAGCCTTCTTCGCCAGAGATCACAAAATTCATCAGTACAAAGAGTGGATCAGAAGATTCGTCCTCAGGTACCAGAGATGAATAATTTATCTGATTTTCCTGAAATTCAGAAACCTGCCAATAGGATCGCTCCACAGCAGCCTGCCACACCTGCAACCAGAGTTCCTACTGAGGAAACCAGGAAATCTCTCTCCGAAGTCACCACTCCAAGGAAGCAACCAACTACTAGTCAGGCGCCTCCAAACTCCCAATTCAAGCCTCCGGTCTCCCGTCCTAAACCACCAGCTTCCCGTCAACCGATCCCACCCCATAATCTACCTTTATAGGTGAAACTCTCTCCTGAGAACCCTAAAAAAATTCCTGAATGTCCTTATGATCCACCGAATCACCCAACGCCCCAACTTCCATTATCTCAGCGGACTGAACAGATTCGTACTCCACGGCGAGTTCAGCCCCCAGCCAACAATCCTGAACCAATAAATTATCCACCCCATGTATCTTATCCACATCCGTATCCAAACCAAGATCCTTCCAATATATACTCCATCCTTGAGTCCTTTCTCTCTGATCTTAGAGATACCATCAAACCACTAATCACCCTTCTCACCAGAGTCCTTTCTCAAGTCCCATTTAATCTCCAACGATGAGTGTAAAGCCCCTAGCGATTATCTTGTGGAATGCTAATGGCCTGCATAACCATCGTGACGAACTGGACTTATTTCTACATGACAACCACATTGACATAGCACTACTTACTGAAACTCACTTCACACAACGATCAAATTTTTACATACGTGACTACATCACATACAGATCTGACCATCCCGACAACACTTCCCATGCTGGATCATGCATCCTTATTCATAAATCTTTATCCCATTCCCTGATTCCTTCTACTCCAACTGATGCCATACAATCAACCTCGGTAATCATTTCAACTCGTCCTTTCCATCTTACACTCTCAGCTGTATACTGTCCTCCTGGTAACTCCCTTTCCTCTAATCAACTTGAAACCCTCTTCCGATCCTTAGGACCGCGCTTCATTCCTGGAGGAGACTATAACGCCAAACACCAACGATGGGGTTGCCGGACATCCAACTCCCGTGGTAATGTCCTTTCTCGAGTCTCTACCTCCAATTGCTATACTATCCTTTCTCCTACGAGCCCAACATATTGGCCAACATCCCTCAAAAAACGTCCTGATATCCTTGATATATTTGTTTCCTCTCAGATATCTTCCTCCCAATCCACAATAAAATCCCTAAATGACCTGTCATCTGATCATAGCCCAGTTTTGCTTTCCTTGCACTCGAGCCTTGTTCCTAAACCCACCATTCCCTCTCTGATTACAGGACGAGTGGACTGGGACGGATTCAGATGTGACTTGGAAACCAAACTGAACTTAAATATCCCACTTAAGACTAAACATGATATTGATAAAGCCGTTGACCATCTGACTGACTCAATTAGCAATAGCATACTTGACAACACTTCAACCATTACTACTACTAACTCACAGGAGACTACCTTGCCACAGCACATTCGAATCTTATTAAGGGAAAAACGCATAGGCATAGGACTAGATATCCATCAGACAAAACTTATTATAATAAACTGACTAACAGACTAAAATCAGAAATCAGAAAAATAAAAATTCAAAACTTACTCAACTTCACCGAAAAACTTACTACTACAGACAGATCATTATGGATGACAACAAAAAAGCTACTTAAGTTCAAAAAGTGTAATCATCCACTCCTAACTGATTCCCGTATCTGGACAAGATCTGATGAAGAGAAGGCCCAGATATTCGGTCAGCACCTTTTTAGAACCTTTAATCCACATCCAGATATCCATAATCCCGGGCACACTAAGTTTATAGAAGATGAATTAGATATCCCATTCCAAATGGTCCTTCCTCCTAAAGCGTTCCATCCTTCGGAAATATTTAACATCATTCAGAGTTTACCATCCCGCAAAGCTCCTGGGCATGATCTTATAACTTCCCATATTTTAAAACTACTTCCTCGAAAAGCTATCCTATATCTCACTTACATATACAATTCCGTACTCCGTTCCACATACTTTCCTGCTTCCTGGAAATTATCCATTGTCAAAATGATACCCAAACCTAAGAAACCGCCAGAAAATCCATCTTCTTACCGTCCCATCTCACTTTTACCAATCATGGGAAAAATCTTGGAAAAGCTTATACTGAAACGCCTGTATCCCATCCTTGATACTAATTCCATAATTCCTCATCATCAATTTGGATTCAGAACGTCCCACTCCACTATCCAGCAATGTCATCGTGTGGTGGACGTTGTATCGTCTACATTGGAGCGCGGCTTGTATTGTACGGGAGCCTTCCTCGACGTGGAACAGGCCTTTGACCGAGTCTGGCACCCAGGGTTGCTTTACAAGCTCCGCAAATTCCTCCCCCCAACATACTTCCTTATTATCCAGTCCTACCTCACTGACAGATCCTTCAAAGTCAATCATAATAATTCCTATTCATCCATTTTTAGTCAGCTTGCTGGTGTTCCTTAAGGCAGTATCCTAGGACCCATTCTTTACACAGTTTATACAGCTGATATCCCTTCCCATCCTAACACTTTCCTTTCTACCTATGCTGATGACACTTGTGTGTTATCAGTCAATACTGATCCAACTATTGCCTCTCAAACTCTCCAATCCCACCTCAGAGACCTTGAGGTATGGTGTCAGAACTGGTGAATTAAAATTAATGCCAACAAATCCAACCAAATTACCTTTACCCTTCGTCGTAAACCTATGACATCCTGCCCTACTGTCTCCTTCAATAATACTCCTCTTGTTCCGATTGAACAGATCCGATATCTAGGACTGCACCTTGACAAACGCCTTACTTGGAACCCTCACACAAGACTGAAAAGACAGGAAACTGCACGACGTTTTCGACTTCTTCAACACTTACTGGACAAACGTTTTAATCTTCCACTTCACTACAAAAGACTCATCTACATGACTATCATAAGGCCGATATGGACTTACGGAGTGGAGCTTTGGGGCTCTACTAAACCATCGAATTCTTCCCGTATCCAATCCCTACAATCCAAAATCCTTCGTAAAATCTTAAATGCTCCTTATTTTGTCACGAACAAACTTATCCATAAAGACCTCAACGTTCCGTATGTTGCTGATTTGGCCCGATCTAGATACCATTCCTTTCATGACAAACTCCATTCCCACCCTAATCCTCTTGTTTCAATACTTTCTTCCTCCTCAATTCCTGACAATCCTCCGAGGCGTCTGAAAAGAAGATGGCCTCGAGACCTTCTAGTGTAGAAAAGTTACAGGAGTGCTGCCATTGGGTAGTTCTTCTTCAAGTTTGTATCACGCCATTTAACATTTGTCACATTTACTTGTTGTACCTTGAAGTACAGTTGTAAATTTCAATAAATGATGTTAAAAAAAAAAAAAAAAAAGTTTTATTTACAAATGTACAAAAAAGAAATATTAAACACTACCTAGACTTATATACATTCATGTAAAAAAGTATGGATAATAAACGCACAAGAAAAAAAAAAAAAAAAAAAAAGGAAAGAAAGTAGAGAAATCTCCTAATGGCTACTAATAGGGTTGAGGGAATTATAAAAAAACAACTAATTATTCCACACTGCTATGGTTAGGTAAGTAAAATAGGTAATTATAACTTGTATTGGAATTAAAATAAGTCAGTTGCAAATTCACATTTGTTGATCATCTATTGGGGATGCCAAAAGATGTCGGAAAAGGTGATTTTTGAATGACAGAAAGGAAGAAGCATGGCGAATATTAGTAGGTAGGGAATTCCAGAGGGTTACAGAATGGATATAAAAGGAGTGATCAAAAGATTTAGTTCAATGGGTGGGAATGTAAAGGTCGGAATGGCGGGATCCAGTTTCAAGAGAGTGGATTTAAATTTAAGGATGCTGTGAATGTATGGAGGGTGCTGGTTTATGATTTGGTAAAGGTAAAGAAAATATTTCCTCCGTATAGCAGGTAGGAGCCACTTCGACTCGCGGTATAAGTGGTTCATTGGAGACCTCTTCGAGGACCGAAGATGAATCTTTTGAACGTGTTCATGATATGCTTGAGTCTGTCTTCGAGCACCTTCGGGAGGCCAGCATATAGCACACAGTAATAATCGAAGTGGGGGAATATTAATGAGGAGACGAAAAGCTTACGGGTGGGAAGAGGGAGAAGATGCCGGGAGCGATGAAAAAAACTTAAGAGTGCTTATCGTTCGTCGGGGAATATGGGCAATATGGGGTTTCCAAGAAAGGGTTTGATCAATGGTGATACCAAGGTTTTTGACAGAGAAGCTAAAGGTGATTGGATGACCATTTAGAATTAGACTCGGAAGGAATTATTGGATCTGAGGAGGGAATTGGAACCTATAACAATGGCCTGCGTTTTCTTAGCATTAAGCCTTAGTTTATTCAGAGTTGCCCAAGCACATAGTTTAGAATGATTTTAGAGTGCTTCCATTGGGAAGCTTCTCTACATGTGTTTCATGCCTTTTTTATGTTTCACTCAAATTTACTTGTTGCATTACATTATACAGTTGTAAATTCCTATAAATAATAAAAAAAAATAAAAAAAAGCTATATAGAATTTATATTTAATAATTTTCCGAAAGGTAAAGCTAAGAAATAGACAAATCGATTCAGTTCCCTCCATTATTTCCTAATTAACTTTCTAATGCCGAATGGGAACGGCTCTGTGAGAACTATAGGAATCGATTGTCTCAAGAAATTAAATCTATTCATGTTTGTAATTTGATATTATAATTATAAAACTCTTAATGGGCCATTGTGAAAGTGTTGAATGTATAATTTCGACTACTCTATTTTTTCTCCCACTTTATATCAATGACTAATATATCTAAAATGTAGACAATGTTAATTATTATTGAAATCATATGAAACATACTTCGAGTAGGATTCGATAAAAACAAAAGTAGTGGGCATAACATCCTTATACATTCCTCATAATGCATAATTAATCTAAGTTCGCTTTTAAAAATTGACCGTTAAATGACAAATTTTTATTGCTTGAGGCTTTTAAGCCACAGACTTTTAGTAGAACATGACGTCATTTCTTTTTATCCGAATTTTAACTCATTAATATCGGACGTTTTTTGTCACTCTTCTTAAGAAACATGTTCCATCAACACTAAAAATAATTTGACCTAAAGTAAAATAATAATTTTTTCATTTTAATTATTTTTGTAGAAACGTTATTATCGCTATATAGACCCTACTTATTGTAGGGCGTTTATTAGAGATACTCACAAATATTTAATTAAAATTTTATTCACATCGGCCTATTGGATATTTATGAGACATTAACATCCTGGTAGCGGCGTGGTAAATATTGTTAATCAATGCTAATACTAGTTAACTAGTAGTACATTGTTTTTAACAATCGTAACGAATCGGATTTTTTTATTCTTATAACGGATAGTAAGCTATAAATATAAACCAAATTTTATTCCAGTATATTACTTATCCCTAAAGTTTTGCACATATTATCATGATTCCAGTGCACGTTTTCGCTTAAAAGTATTGGGATGTTTCACATGAAATGTCCGTTTTTATAATTTCTGAAATACATAAAGGATTTTGCAAGTCTCTGTTGCATTGAATGTTTACATATTTAAATTAAACAGTTACTAATCCTCTACCTTTGTATTATAAACATTATCTTCCCAATCAATTACCCATTTTTTTAGTATACCTTCAAATATGAACATGGAAACGCGCGATTTTCGAGTAATATGTTTGTACGAGTTTAAAGTCGGCCATTCAGCAGCTGAGGCCGCTAGAAATATTTGCAAGGCGTTTGGGGAAGGGAGTGTTAATGAACGGACAATTCGCCGTTGGTTTGTTAATTTTTCAGCTGGTGATACCGACTTGGAAAACTTGCCCCGAGGAAGACCTCCGTCCGTAATAGACAACGATGTCCTCAAACATACAGTAGTAGGAAACCCCTACCAAACAGTTAAAGGACTCTCAGCACAACTAAATGCAAGTAAAAAATCTCGAGACATGGGTACCTCATGATCTCACTGAGCGGCAGCAAGACCCCATGTTTCAAAACATACTGTGCAAAAATTGAAAGAACTGGGCTACGATGTTCTTCCGCACCCACCATATTCTCCCGACTTGTCTCTAATAGATTACCACCTGTTCAGGAATTTAGACAACTTCGTCAAAGGAAAACTTTTTGAAAATGATGATCAAGTGAAAAGTGCGTTTTCAGATTTTGTTTCACTTCAAAGCTAAGAGTTTTTCAGTTCGGGGATAAAAAAGTTGGTGTCACGTTGGGAAAAATGTGTAGAAAAAGGAGGTAAATACTCCGAATAAAATTATCTTGTTTTCATATCGTATTTTTAATAAAAATCCTTTACCTTGAAAACGGACATATCATGTGACACAACCCAATAGCTTCTAGTTACTGGTAGGTAGCGGGTGAAACTGTGCCGAGTGAAAAGGGTTAAATAGAACAGGTGGAAGAGAATCAAATTGGTTCAAACCCAAATGTACTTCAAACCCCTCGGAATAATTATAACCGGTTCTAACTTAATTGAATGTGAAATGCAAATCGTTACTAGGTGTACCAACTTCCTTGGTAAACCCTACTCAATCAAAATATTATACAACTTTGCGGAATATGAAGTCAGAAGCTTTTTTGAAATCAATATAGAGCTGATGTATAACACCGTTATAATATAATCTTTGCTAGTAATTATCATAAACAATTAATGCATTCTTCAGCATGCTGCCTCTAAGAAGGTATTTGCCACATTGGTTTCTTTTCTATGACAATACGAGGTTATAATGTTATGTTTGTTTACTAAAATCGCATTCCTTTTGTTAAGCCAGGCTCTCTTGGAAGTTTTATCTCGAGAAACCCCCGTAAATTTTTGATGATCTGGCAGATATCAGACGGAGTGTGAAAGAGCGAGGGAGTGATGGCGGGGTGCGATAGGAGCGATAATGTGAGAGTGAGGGAGGGAGGAAGTGTACAGAGAGAGCCAGCTCGTCAGCTAATGGCTAGGGAATGTTTCCCGAGTTTCCTCCCGAGCTGTCAAAAGTTGCCACCTAATCCCACTCCTTCTTCAAAGGGTAACCACAATCTCATTAAAGGCGGTGTTTTTAAGCAAAGATATCAAGTTTTTAAATATTTTCGTATAGATTTTTAAAACGAATGTAAGTGAATGTCGTGTGTTGTCCGCACCAGATTTTTAAATTTAGTTTTGTTCAACAAATGTATGTATCTAAAGAAGTTTATTTATTTTATTATTCTGTCTTATTGTATGGGTATATTTCTTTATTTTTTCTTTTCTTACTTCTTACACTATAGTAAATATTTGATATCAATTATTATTATAGAAGAGTAATTTTAATTATGAATGTATTAGTTAGAACAATCTCTTTTTTTTATTTATTGTAACATATATAAAGTTTGATTATAACAATGTAACGTTTCGAGGTACTTTCTATGCCTCATCTTCAGATTATTAAAAATTATATATATTTCCATATTATATCATAATATAGGTCATATAATAATTATCCAGTCAATCTGTTCTTTTAACATTTGACTGCTAAACAATTGCAACTATGAAGCAGACTGTCTAGTTATATAGTCTGCATAGTTATCTAGTTATAGTCTGCTTCATAGTTGCAATTATTTAGCAGTAAAATGTTAAAAGAATTATTATGTGATGGTGAAGTAGAGATTATTTTAACAGATTGACAGGATAATTCGTATATAGGGGCTATGTATGAATAATAGTACATTATTATATGACCTATATGATTTTTAATAATCTGAAGATAGAATAGAAAGTACCTCGAAACGTTACGTTTTTTTTTAATCAAGTTTTTTATATGTTATAATAAATAAATATATAAATAAAAAGAAGATATTGTTCTGACTAATACATTCATATAGTAAATATGAATTAAATATAATCATTTTATATATATACATTTTATACCTTAATTATACTTATTTGTTGTTTAATTGTACACATTTGATATACCTTAATTATAGATATCTTAAGGGATATAAAATTCTGTCCCAGAATAAAAATTATTTCCTATTACTATTATTTATTCGATTGGACCATTTGGAGATCACGATGGTAGACAAGCACATTTAAATTGCTTATTTGTTCTTCTCCTTTCCCAAGAAGCCTTCATTTGTTCAGAAAACCGCTATTTGCTTGGAAACAACCCTTCATGACTTTTTCTCCAAATATTTATCTGTTCCTTCACTGTTCTTGGCTTGTCCCATAATTTTCCTTAAGATTTTTCTCCCATCTGTTCCCAAGTCTTCCAGTTTTCTCTTTCCCAAGGTTAGAGTTTCCGCTGCGTAGAGCGCTTCCGGTTTTATTACTGTGTGGTAGTTAGTGTCTGAATTTACTGTTCCAAGGTAGACATTTTTAATAAGTTTGTCTGGTCCTTTACAGTGCACCCTACATTTTATTCGCTCTTGATTTTATTGCAATTTTGTTCCACTCGTTTGCAGTGATAACTTCTCCCAAATATTTGAATGATGTAACTTTTTCGATTTGGATAGCCAAATATGGATTTCGTATCCAGAAATTTCCTTCCTGATTGTCTCACACCAGTGATGCGGCTGAGATAGAGGCGTTGGGATCTCTTTGATTCCGCTTTTTCCTCCACAAGTAGAGGGAAAAGCGCAGTCTAGGGTCCCTATATATTGAGGGTATATATTGTATATAGTTATGATTGTTTGTATGATCTTTATTTATTTGCCAACTTTTTATTTATCTTATTATAGGTTGATGTTTTGTTATTTTATTTATTATTATTTTTTTGTATATATATGAATTTATTTATTTTCTATTTTATGTAATTTGACTATTATTGTTATTTTCAGTATATATTGTACGAATGTGGTCTCATATCACTATTACTATCGTTCATTTTGTAACAAATTGTAATATATCTCAATAAAAAAAAAAAAAGAAATTTCCTTCCTAAGGTGTCGCTTGTCATCAGTTTAGTTTTTTTTTTTTAATGAGATTTTTAATCTGGTTCTTTCTGCGATTTCCTTCAAGGATATTTTCTATTATGTTCTATATTTAACCAAAATGATGAAAATACATCTATCATATATTTACAATAAACTCAACAACTGAAAATAGCTTGTTTCCATTAACATTTCCTATTGTTTCAGTCATTATAGATATTTTTTAGATTCATGGCTTAACATAAATTCGGTGTTAACTGTTGGCAGGTAAGTTGAGAAACATAATAACTTGATACTTCCCCTTTTAAGGACCCCAGAGGTCCCCGGACCCCCGCCTGTGAAGCAATCAATCACTCTATAAAGAGGAATAGATGTAGTTTCCCTCTACTCTCTCCCCCAGAGGCTGTTAAAGATCTTTATGACTCTGGCGATGGAGTCATCCTTCGTAAGGATTTGTCCCTATAACATCGGAGATTATTAAATGCTGAGTATACAGGATGTCTCATAGTATAAATGTCTCGTCATATTTGAGAGCAGATAATTGACCTCAAGTGGAACAAAAAAGTTCATATGATCCATAGTTCGATCTTTTACATGAAAAAAAACTACAATAGAGTATATCTACTTGATGTGCAAGCACAGAAGAACAAGTGGTACGAAATGAAAGAAAAAAAATCCCGCGAACCATCAAAATAAGAAAGAAAGTGTCGGAAAACGAAATATAGAAAATTAAAAATTAATATTTCTAAGAATATTCTGACATTTCAAGGAGCTAATTCTCTTCTATCGTAAGGTTTTAGATTTCCCGGATCTCAGAAAAAAAAATCATTATATAAGGTTTAAAATTACCCAAACAAACCTTCCTTCATTGGTCAATTAACGATGCGATGAGACTAGAATTAAAAAATAAAGGATCAAAAAAAAAAAATTGTGCTTAATAAGTGTCTCATAGATGTCTAGTCATATGGTGGAAGCCAAAAGAATCCATGGTTTTCTTTGAATAGCAAACATTTCATAAGTCGATATTTCTCCCTAACCGCTGACTATGGGGCTTATCAACTTTTTTGTTTCTTTTTAGGTCAAGTAACGGCTCCCTCAATAAGACTAGATATTTAAGAGAAACCCTGGGCATGTTTATTTTTGGCCATATTTTATTTTCACTTACCTATATACGGAATATATAGTAAGGGAAAGTATTGCGATCGGGAAAACTATCTAATTCCAGTTTTCGTCGGAAAACGCGCTTTAGGGTCATCTGAGTCTTAATGGAATAGGACGCACATTATAAAAAGATTATGCCCTCCCGGTGCCTAGCCTACTTTCTACTTGAATCAAACGTCCACCATAAAGAGACGATGTTTGATTAACTTAATAACTTCTGCCGAGTCCTTAAAGAAACATGGGGTCTCCTTAATAGCACTCCTTTCCGATTTGCCAACTCTGGCCGTTTCTCTTCATTTGCTGCCTTCAATAGATCTAACAAGGCGTAGAAAAAGTCCGTAATTATAGTTTGTTTTGTAGAAGGAGCTCAAAATGTATGGGTCCCTTCCACTTCCACCAAATACTGAGCATCATCTTTCTTGGATGCAAGCCGACCTTTGGTGTTGCGAGCAGCGTCGTTCCAGGCAGCTTTCAGGATTTTTTTGGGCTAGTGTTGATGTAGAGAATCAATTTTTCCTCACCAGTAACTACTCGTTTCAAAAATGGACCCTCCACATTTTTTTTAGCAGCAAATGACAACATGAAATTCTTTCACTGAGATCATGAGGAATCGAAACGTCGTTACGACAGACGTACCCAGCCTTCTTATCAAGATAATAAAAAACTCCACACCTATCGCACGGACAGTAATTCGTGGATTGTTTGCGATGATCTTCATAAAACCCTCGATGTCATAGTTAAACTCAGATCAGCCCGGGGTTAGTCTTCCAAAATGAAATCTTTTGATCTATACCGCAAAACACTTCTGAAACATGCTATCAGCAATTGAATCTCAGCCATACGGCACGAATCATTTTTGTTATATCCTCCCGTTGACTCAGACTAAGTCCTATTTCAATCAAACTAACTAGGAAAAACCATTGCTGGGACAGTTAATGAATGAACCCGCCTCCAAAATAAGTTATAATAGTGCCACCAACCGGAAGTTAATGCATTTGATCATATGGAATAAGCCGGAATTCATACTTAAAGAATTCTTAGTACATGATGGAAAGGTCGTACGCTCTACTGACAAGGCCTACTTCCATTTTGAATAAAACTAGGCTGGATAGAGAAAATGTGTGGGGCAGTTAGGGGATGATCCCTCCGCCACAGGAAGGTATAACGCCGCCTCAAAGAGGATTGCAATCTGCTGATCAAGTGGAATAGGCCTGACTCCACACTTGCAGAGTTCTGTGAAATGATGGAAGGATTATATCCTTCCGGTGACTTAACACAAGTACTATTTTAGTCAAACCAGGAAGTATGTCATCTATTTTATAGAGGCCCTGAGTTAGAGAACCATGGAAAGAGCCCCCCCGCCACAAGAAAGTTTTGACAGATGATCAAATAGACATAGTAGTAGGTTATTGAAAGTAATATTTTTCAAATTAAAGTATATTTAATAGTTTTAAATTTATTTTAACATTCGAGGTAAGTGAATGCAATATTTTTTTTTAAATATTGTTAGTAAAAATGGGACCTTAAGTATCTCTGTTTAACGATAAGTTAATACTCTGATTGATAAAATGAAAATGGATCGGTTAGGCTAGTTAAGGGAGAAAGGCAATGTATTCCAGATGTTGTGTTTAAGATTTATGTTCTGTCATACAATACTATAAATATTTTTTGACTACTTTTTAACATTATTTGTAAATGTTCTTTAACATGGAAATACTCCCGTCAGGTAACCTCTGAGACTTCTTTCTTTCCTATTTTCTGAGAACTTGTCTCGCTTTTATTAAGTATCACTTGTTTTTCTGCGTGTGCACATCAAGTGGATATATCTGAGTTTCATAGTTGGAAACCGTGGATACAGCAAATAGTTCAAAATTTGATTTTCTTCCTTAATTGTCGTGGATCGGGCTGTGCCATATGAGCTCCTTTGCTCCACTCAAGGTCTAATATCTGCTCTCACAATATTTATGAGCCGCCCTGTATACCGGAATTAAGATATATTGTCTCTTACACACAGACCAAGTTCCAGTTGCTTAGATATTCCGGACATACAGACGGTTCACTAACCCGTTCACGCTATTCGGTAGGCTTTGTCCCATTAGGAGGTTTCGAGCCTAGGGCTTATTTATTTTATTATAATTACGTTTGGAGTTGAGGATCGACTTCCGCACCTGGTTCACGAGTTAATATTCATGACGACGGAGGACTGAATGGACGGGGTCCGGACGGCTAGCGCATATTAACAAGACCCCCTCCTCTATAGCTTCCTCCCCTTCCGACCAGGCGGATCACGATGAAGCTATTGTCGAGAGGTCATTGTGGAGCGGATTGTGAGCTTTCGGCTAGTGGGGCTTCTTCCGGCCAAACCTATTTTCCACCGAGCGATAAGGTTTCCTATATACAAAAAATTATTAGAACACACAATCGCCAGCGTAAAATCACCTCTGTAGTTGGTTTGCGTATTTCATTTAATGTCACTTTATGCCGCTGTGGCTTAGCGGACGATTCTGAAATAGGAGTCCTAAAATTTGGCTTATTCAGGTTTTATTAGGATTTTTAAGGAGTGACTGGATCGCACATACTCAAGAAAGAAGAAAAAAAAAATAAATTTTATTGAGGATGTATAGTTGACTGCAGAAACTATTATAGGTGGAATAATCAAGAATCAGTCATTTTTTGAAACCCCTTTTAATTACAGTCATTTTTACATGAACCCCTCCTCATACAACCTATGTTTATGGTTTTCGTCAGTTTATGCTTGGACATGGCTCAGTAATGGTACGTTTATATATATATATATATATATATATATATATAATATATATATATATATATATATATATATAATACATATATTTTACTTCTATATTTAAGTCTAAAGGTTTGGTTTTATGCTTATCATCATCAGATTGTTTATCATATTATCATTATTTGTATCTATAATATTTAATTATGTTGGTATATTTTCTGTTTTATTTCAAATGTTATCATAGGTGGAATAGTCAGGAATCAGTCACTTTTTGAAAAGTTTTTAATTTTGCCAATTTAATTTAATTGAGCCATATCCAAGCATAAACTCAGTTTATGCTTGGACATGGCTCAGTAATGCCCTGATGATGGCTCACAAAATTAAAAACTTTTCAAAAAATGACTGATTCCTGACTATTCCACCTATAATAGTTTCTACAATCGACTATACATCCTCAATATAATTCAAATGTTATCATTGTCACTACATTCAAAAAAATTTTCATTATCATATTAATATGTATCTTTTTTGTTCTGATGTTTTTAGCCCTGATGATGGCTCACAAGCTTGAGCCGAAACGTTGGCAAAATTAAAAAAAATTCAAAAAATGACTGATTCCTGATTATTCCACCTATAAACGTAAATTTTATTAAGAGACCTTCAGTAAAAGTACAAAACTAAGACTAGTGTCTGGCACAAAAACATAAAAGAAATACAAACTTAAGTTATACTTATATTATTTATAAATAAATAAAATAAATACGATTGCTTAGTATACATATATGTTTAAAATGAGTGTATGTGAAGATATATTATAGTTGTACTTCTTATGGTATAATAAGATCAAAGAGAAAAACCAAAAGAAAGAAAAGAAATATATATATAATTGTTTACATATTTGTAGTAGTACTCATTTTAAAATAGAATATGACCATTATTCAAAAATTTTGTTTACATCAATCGGAAGATGGGTGTCTGAGAAGATGAAGGAACAGTTCGCTTTTAAATGAGGTTAAAGCTTTGCGTATAGAGTTAGGTATGGGATTGCAGAACGATGTGGCACACAAACTAAATGATTTTTTAAAGGATGATGTTCGATTAAAAGGAAAATGGAGGTTAGTGGAGTGGGATCTTGTATTAAACGAATGTATCGATGAACGAGGGATGAGTAGGTCAAGATGTAGGATGGATTTTTGGTATTGAAAGTACGAAATAAGAAAGTTCCCAAGATATACTGTCACCGGGAAACTGGATTGAGCCACTCCAACTCGGCATACCTGTCAGAGACGCTGGAGAGCCTAGGGATTCCGAAGATGAATCTAATGAAACACTTCTTATTGAAGGTATAACTAAGGATTTTTTACTCCCTTAAAAAAATTTGCTAGTCTCTCACGCTAAAGGTTGTGACTTCGAATTCCAGTACCGGTGGGGCTTTTATAAGGATATAATTAAATGGGAATTCATTCACATCCTCTACCCCGGGTATGTGAGACCTGTCAGCTAAATGGTGACCACTTACGAAAATAGGCGTAGGGAGTGATGACCCTTCCCTATAAAATTTCATTGAGAATCTTGAGAGTATTCTCCCAGGAGATTACACAGCGCGGCCGAATGCCTACACGGCCTAGAGAAAAAAAAGATAAACGATTATATTTCTAACTTACCTCTTTAGTGTTTCCTATATCGTAAAATACGTCTTAAGTATTTCTCCCTGATTGGAAAAAACAATATATCATGAATAATTTACTACTTTTCCCAGTCAGGGATAAATTAATGCGGATAGATAAAGTAAAAAAAGATAAAGAAATAAAAAATCATGTACTAAATAAAAATCATTTTTAATCTACTAGGTTACTGAAGTGCTGCCAATGGACAGCTGGTCTACATAGTTTATCTTTCAGCGCATTTACTAGATGTATTAATGAATACAGTTGTAAATACGTTTAAAAAATCAAGGTAGAGATGAACAAAAAAATAAAGAAGAGATACTAGTAATAACAATTACTTTGGGGTCACTTTTAGTGTATTGCCTACCATAACAATCCAAGGTTGCGGATTCATACCCAGCAGAAAGCCCTGGGATATTTTAAAGTGAGTAAGAAAACTTTAGTTATGCCGTCCTTCGAAGGTGAAGTTATGGAGGTCCCGAAATTATGTTAAAGATCCATATTATAATGCAACCTAGGCAGACGAAATTTAGGACCCCCACTGTAGTAACGTCCGATCTGTCACAGTAGCATTAAGTAACGTTACATGAGCAAGTTAAAAAAACAAACAAATAATGTATGAACATTTATACTTTCGTACAATGGTAACTTTTTCTAACCCTTGCAAAAAGACGCGTCCATATCAAAATCGCCTTATGTGTCACAGAGAAAAACTACAGGCGTCAGAAAGACGGATTTTCATTTCTTATGATTCTATTTTTAGAAATGTGTTTAATTTTATTTTGTCGATATCAAAGGGTAATTATCGTTAATACGAAACCAAAAATGAAGATAAAGTTATCAGAGAAGTTATGTTAAAAGAGTTCATCGACAAAAAAGTAATAAAAAAAATAAAAAAAGAGAGAATATACAGACATTACTGATAAAATATTTTTTCTTATCTTGTTGAATAATACGAGGTGAGTTAGAGATAACATTCAGAACCTCAACTTACATAATTCACTCGGCTCAATCCACTAAATCTACTGAGTCAGACTTAACAAAATCCTCATGTTTACGTTTTTTCTCTTGGATTGAGATCTGATACGAGAATTGACCCAGGTATCCATTTCAGAATTATTGGTTCGCTATATTCAAACTTAATATCTTATTTCATTATTCCTAAAAAATATTGGGTTGTAAAATAAGTTTTTCAATATTTCAATTTAATCCTCTCTGTGTTTATAATATCATCGTTACTTTATCAATAATGTTTACATATTGTAATGAAGGATTAGTAATGGAGCCTTAATACGTTAGTTTCAATCGAAATTCCTTATCCTTAAGTTGTAATTTACTTGGTTAAAATGAAAGAGAAAATAATTTATATTCGTCTTATAATGTTTTTTTTATTTCCGAAAAAGAAAATCCGCTGCACAAAATGTGTAGTATGTATTGAGATGATGCCTTAGTAGTAAGCGCCGTCGGCAAGTGGTTTCCTCGGTGCAGAACCGATATTTTGGCTTGAATGACGAAAAGCTCTCAGCGTTTAATTCTTGATGATGGCCAAATTCAAGCATGATTGATTTATAAAACGCAGCAAATTATTACACAATGGTTAATTAATTCCAAATCACAATATTACGGTATAACTGCTTATATAGCTGTTAAGATGAAATTAAGTAATCTGAAAAGCAATCATTCAAAGGATAATGGCATATCATTACTGCTGATTTAAAAACGCTATATCTCTGCTAGTATTTTTGGTATTTATTTAGTTATTAATTATGACAAACGGATTTTTTTTTCTCTTTTATATAATTATTCGCGGTTTATTGGTTAATAAACTCTCATACATATTTTCTTTATCTTCCAAAATAACCGAGTTATTGAATTGAATCACTTTAAATCGACAGCTTTAGAATCATCGTTACATGGAATAGTATTTTTGTGGCGGATTTCAAGAAAATTGGTCCAGTAACTTCGTAGAAATGCCGTGGACAGCGGACAAACTGTTTGCAAATAATTGTTTTTGTTTGCTATTCGGATTTTACGCATCTTGAAACGTAAGCCCTCACATTTTGAGGGGAGGGGAATAATTCTTTGGTTGATTACAAAGGTTTATTACTACAAATAATAAACCATTTTTGATTATACAATATTTATTTAAAATAATATTTATATTTAAAAATAATATTAATTTTTTGGTTATATAACCAAATTACATAATTGATTAAAAATATTTACTTAAATATTTAAGAATTTGAAATTTTGATTTAAATCACCAAAAATAATAGCTACGAACACACAGAACATTAAATGCAATTATTTATTTTTAAACTTAAGAACAGTAAAATATATGTATAGTATGAATGCTAAAGATTTTAGAAAAATATTATCTTATATTTACATTACTATTGTAAAAGTTAACGGTGAGTGATGAAAAGCCGATAAAACAAACTGATTGTCATAGATAATAATATAATATATTATTTAATAAAACACATGTTTCTATTAAAATCCAATGTAAATAATTCTTTAACAATTTATTTTGGTTTATAAATTTGTTTAAAGATTCTTAAATTGATATGAATAGCGGAGGTAAGTAAAAGTCGTGTGTTGCGGGCACCAGATTTTTTTAAATGATTTTGTAATTTATGATATTTGAGCATCTTTTTTTCTTTTATAGATTTAAAACTATATAATAATAGAATTTCACTCAACATTATTTTATTATGTGAGAATGGTTGGCTGTAAGTAGATATTCAGAAGAATATAATTACAGTTGCTGTCATCAATGCACTCAATTGAGTAGAAATGAAGTTTAAATTAAATTAAATTTTAATTAAATTAAATTAAGTTTCTACTTAATTAACTTGCTTGTTGACTGTACCCCGTTTTATTTTCTCCTCAGTATTATTTTATCATTACTCCAAGGTTTTGAACATAATCAAGGATAGATATGTCCGAAATTCGTATTTCACAATACATCATATCAATTTAATAAACATAATTTATAGAGTTATGTGATTGAGATTTTTTTAATTTTGATTTTTTTTTCAGATATAAACGAACCGTTTATTTACTGATTTAAATGTCGTGATTCTTGAAAATCGATAAAATCTATTCTGCAGGAACGCTTTACATAAAAAAAAAAGTTCATTATTCAACTATAATAATAAGCCGCCTAAGTTATTTTAATAATAATCATTGTAGCATTATAATAATTTACGAAATTTATTTCAGCCTATAAGAAATAAATCAAGTTTTATTTATTTTTATTTATACATGTTTTGATAATTCTTAATGTATATTCTCACAACCCTCAGTTAATCACAGACCAACAACATTGTATTAAGTTTGGTTAATTAGCAGTAACAATTGAATAGTGGAATAGATAATTGACTACTATGTATTCTCATGTTTATGTAAGTTAATTATAATGTTTGTATATACTGTGTTCATTTAAGTGATATAATAGCCGGTCTGTTTGCTTTCAATTTTTTTTTCCTCAGAAATGAAAATATTTATTATTTTGTGATCGGATAAAAGTAATAAAAACAAATATTTATCTATAAAAGGGTAATTTCAACAACCAATAATGAATGGTATAAACAATAACGTGATTGTGTGATGTATAAACTATACGATATTTTTGTAGAAGTAATTGGTGCCATTTTTTTTAACAAATAAATATCTAGTATTCATTAAAGATAAAATAGAGAAATAATTTGAGAAGCTGCTTGTATTCAAATACTCTACGACAGTTTATATTAGTTTTCCGATCACACATTGAAATTAATAATTAACTTAAAGAATTTATGAATAATAGATTTCATAATAAATTTCGGAAACATAATAAATAATAATAAAATATAATACATTAAAAAAAAATGCTTGTCTGGTAAAGATATACCATTTTAACTCAACAACATTTTATTATAGCAATTATTTCTGCCTGAAAATAGTGTAGATTTTACAATTAAAAAAAAACAAAAAAAACAAAAACCAGTGTGGTCTATATCACACACCAATCGTTATTTTTCTTGAACGCAACAACGCAATTTTTCTTTCAGAGAAATATTTAAAAAAGCTAAATTATTAAAATATTCAAATACACTTGTATATTTTACATTAGTTTTGCAACTAATGTGCAATTACAGTTTTGTACAAAACTGAAATATCATATTGAAGACAACTATACGCCTGAGATGGATTTTACTTGCAATAAAAAAGACTGTTTTTTTTAAATTTATTTTGTTATTCAACTTCATTCTTTATTTGTATAGAATACATCTGCACAGCCTAACTAAGGAAAGAAAAAAATAGAAGAGAAACACAACAAAAAAATAAAATGAAATAAACAAATGGAAATGATAATAACAAAATAAATAAATAAACAAAATTACATATATTAAAATCATAATATAGGGTTTAGTAATTAAGAATTTTTATAACAGTATATGATATGTTTAGTTCTCTTGTGTCTGTATTTTGAAGTTGATAGTTCAGTATAAATACCAATTTATTTCATAAGGGCATCGTCAGTCAGTAGGCGTTTTGTGAAAAATGATAGTGTTTGTTGGTATATAAATTGATGTATTGTTCGTTTATTTAACGTCCATTTATGCTACAGTGGGAGTCCTAAATTTTGCCTATCTAGGTTTAATTAGGACAGAAATCTATAACGAGTACCTGACATCGCACAGGCTCAGGACCACCTTTTAACGTTCACTTCGAAGGACAGCATAACTAAGGATTTTTTACTCCCATTAAAAATTCCTCGGACCATCTGCGGGTTTGAACCCTCGGCCTTTGGCATAGGAGGCTGTTATACTAACCACCCAGCTACAAGTGATCCCAATTATTTTCGTGTGTGGTGGATTATTGTTAATATTAATAACCTTAGGCATCTATTTGTAATACTTGCAATTTGTTAATATGTGTTTTGCTAGCCAGCCAGACTCCTGGCTGGGTATGCATATGCAATTATAAGCCTGATAATAGTTTTGTATAAAATTAGCTTGTTATTTGGTAATAATTTTGATTTTTTATTAAAGTAGTGATACATTTGATATAATAATTTACGGGAACTATTTATATACAAGATTGCTATATAACACACAAAATAGCCAGAAACACCATGACGGCCTAAACGTAGGCCTGTTATTGTGCGGTCTACATGGCTATCTATATCTTGTTATATTGGAAACTGTAGCAATAGCACGGCTGACATGGTTTAGCATGGCTGAGGATAATCCCCATTACGACAGACTATTGCCAAGAAGAGTGGCTACTAGAGACCCGATCCAGGGAGCCACTGAAGGCCAGGGGGAACCGGTTTCCTTTTAGCTAACCCTAAGCCTCTAACCCAAACTCTTTCTTTTTAGTCCCCTGCCAATTCTGGCAAGTCCTCTCTCTTATATATCTGTCTAGTTGCTTACTAGCTTATAGCTCGCATGTTTATACCTACTAATTATTGTAAAATATATTTCCATGCTACAATTCATCGTTGATTATACTCAATATTTTAGTACTATTTACTATTATATCTGCTTAATGCTATTAAATAATTACACACTCTTTTATTATTCGAACAGCTGTTTTAATTTAACATCTGATGTATTTAATATATAATAGTTTTCCCTCCGTGAAAAAAATAAATGAAAAAAAAATAAGAAAAAAAATAGGAAAACGAATAACATTTTTTTCCAATCATTCCTTTTTTAATTTCACTTACCTATATATGAATTATATAGTAACGATAAGTATTGCGATCGTGAAAATTTTCGAATTCTAGTTTTCAACGGAAATACACGTTTTAGGGTCCCCAGAGTCCAAATACGAAGTCCCGAAAAAAGGTCTGCGTGTGTGGTAACTCACAGGCGAAAACAGTAAGTCCTATGACACTGAAATTTCATATTTAAGACAAATATACGCCAGAGATGTTAAAGAAACTTATACATCAAAATCAGCTGACGTAGATCTACTTTATACCATCCATTTTGCACCTTTTTTCGATTTTCTCAAAAACGGCTCCAACGATTTTGATTAAACTCTATATATCGATGTACAGTTTGATGGGCTTTAATATGATATAGGTTTCATTCTAATTGAAACAGTCTGACAGGGCTTAAATGCCGATATTTTAAATTTTATTCTTCTAAAGTACCTTTAATTTTGTATATTTCAAAATAATTGGTACATTATCTTATTAACATTGATAAATAACGTGTAAATATGCAGGTTAAGCGGATTTGATAGACAACTACAGGAGAAATGTGCAAACATATTTGTTTATGCAATTTTTGTGTTTTTAAACAACAAATAATAATAATATAGATGTATAGTATACCGTTGGATAGCTAAAGATTTCAGAAAAAATATTATCTAATACAGGTTAATGGAGTGTGATGAAAATCCGATTAAACTAACTAATTGTTGTAGATAAACATATAATAGATTATTTAATAAAACACATGTTTCTATTGAAATTAAAAATAATTATTTCTTTAACAATTTATTCGTATCTTAAAATGTATTTCAAAATTCCTAAATTGATTTTAACAGTTGCGCGCACCTGATTTTTTTAATTTTTTTTTTTATTTGCTCAACATCAACGAACCAAGATGAATGGACGCACAACCACTAATCATTTGATGCCCATGAGTATATTCTTGTTTAGGATGAACTATATGATTCATTTAGTGTAGAACTCCGTCTTTAGCTAATGATGGCCTATTTTTTCTTATTCAATAATATGCAGTGTTCATTGTAGAAGAGAGTATTTGCTGTTGCATTAACTGCATTTGCTGTTAATAATTCGATCCAGATGAAGAATAATCAAATTGTTGAAAACTACCTTCTCAATCGCAGAATTTTCTGCATCCTCTGCCTCCACTAGAATTAGAAACTCTATTCCTAATTGAAGGATTAAAATTAAATGAAGGACCTGGATTCACATTGTTGTAATACATCTTCAACATTTCCAGTTTTATGTTTAGTAGGTTTGACCTCTCCTGAAGTTCTGGTCTTCTTTTGCTTAGACAATGTCGACCATTCCGCTGCCATATATCACCTCCTACTAATAAGTTCACTATCACGTAATGCTAAATAAGCTTCTTCCATTGTTCTTTGAGATGAAACTTTAGGTAAACTTTTGTTATTTATATTTTATTGAATTTTACAACTGTATATTACATAAATACAATAACTAAAAGTGATGAATTATAATAAAAGGCGTAAAAGGCTTGTGAAGAAACTACCCAGCGGTAGTAATTTGATGTTTATTTAAGAAAGTAGATCTCGAGACCATCTTCTTTTCAATCGCCTCGGAGGATTGTCAGGAATATGTGAGGTTGATAGGTTGCGGACAAAAGGGTCTATATGTGTTGGGAGTTTGGAATTAAAAATGGTATATCTGGTACGAGAAAGCTCTGCAACAAATGGGATATTAAGGTCGTTATGGATGATTTTATTTGTGACGAAATAAGTAGCATTTAGGATTTTGCGAAGGATTTTGGATTGTAAGGATTGGATGCGGGAGGAATTAGTTGGCTTAGTAGAGCCCCAAAGCTCGATTCCATATGTCCAGTTGGGTCTGATAACAGTAATAGAATAGATTTTATTGGTCTTTGGGGTATTCCCCACACAAATAGAGCCTGGCTTCTAAGAAAAATTCTTAGGAGGATTCATGGACCCAAAATAACACAAGAGGGCTACAGGCTAAAATCCAATGAAGCAATATATAGAAATTTGGAAAACCTTGAAGTAGTCATCAGAACTAGAAGATTGAGGTTTTATGGCCATATGGTGGGAATGAACAATCAGAGGCTGAACAAACAGATTTTTGACAAAGTTCTAGGCTATAAGAATATGGGTGGTTATTCGAAACAAATAAAAGAGGAGCTCGAAAGGTTAAAAATCAAGAAAATAGACTGCTTAGATAGAGAGCTTTTCGGGAAGAAAATAAAAGAAGTTGAGGTTCTTACAGGAAAAACAAAGAAGCAGGGGAGAAAATGGACAAAGGAAGAGCGGAAGGAACAGTCCAGGAAGATGAAAGAATATTGGAGAAAAAGGAAGATGAAGAAGACAGAATGATGACATTCACGTGGTCCTTGTTGGCCAATTCGTGCAAAAATAAAAAATAAATGAATAAAAAAATATAATAAAAATAAAAATAAAATAAAATAAAATTCATATGGTTCTTAAATAATAATACATCTGTTTAAAAAAATAAATAAATTAATAATGATAAATTAAAAGTTTTTTTTTCTATATAGTAGAGATAAAATAATAATAAAATACGTATGTTTTGACGTGTGACAGTAATATAAATGAGCTTTTTGTAGTGAATTGGAAGTTTTGAACGTTTGTCTAGTAAGTGTTGTAGTAATCGGTATCTACGGGCAGTTTCTTGCAGTTTTAGTCTCGTATGAGGTAGGTAAACTTACTCTTGACACTATAAATATTTTATTCCAATTCACATGAATACCTTTGGGCCAGTCTCTACCCAAAATAGAAAATACATCTCGATCAATTACGAACAATTTTCCTCTAAAGTATCCGTTTCATTCGTAACATTAACATGGGCAACTCGTATTTCATTAACAATTAGTATTTCACCCGTATACGTTTTTAATCTCAAACAAGTCTTAACAAGTTTAATGTTTGGACAAAGTTACTTGAAATCTACAATAAAATTAAAATAAATACAGACATTTTTAGATAGTGAATTAAGAATGATAAAGTTTTAAAAATTGTAACAGTGATTAAAGAAAAAAATGGGACCACGTCTGGAGCTTACAAGGATCTGCTCTGAAATCGATGACCACTACATTTTCCTTAATTGCACGAAATATTTCTCACACTCTCCAACGTGACACATGACTACTGTCCCATCCATTTCCTTTTCGATAGAATGCGTTGATAGTGGAACCCGAATGAAGCATGTTGTTGAGAACTGATGGCATATACCAAACAAAACTATCATTATGAAAACCATGCACTGTAATCTGTATTAGAGAACAGAACTATATTTTTTTTCAATAATTCAAAAACATTTATTGCTTGTTACAGCTACAATAATAAAATATTGTGTACTAATTAGAAATATTCAAATTAACTGACCGAACTATTTAGAAGATTAATTAATAGGAAAAACGGCAGTGGCCGTGAGACGTGTTGTAAACATGTAAATTGGAGTTCTGACACTGGTCAGATCCTCCACGAATGTACGGTATGTTTGTGGCAACAGCGCCCTAACTCGGCCTCCACTTGCTCAGACCAGTGACGCGGCTGAATTAGAGGCGCTGGGATCTCTTGGATTCCGCATTTTTCTCCACAAGTGGAGGGAAAAGCGCGTGCTGGGGTTCCTTTAGCAGTTTTATATATTGTATATAGTTATGATAGTTTGTATGATGTTTATTTATTATCCAACTTTTTATTTATCTCAATTATAGGTTGTTGTTTTGTTTTTTTATTTATTATTATTTTATTGTATTTTATTCTACTTTTAGATAATTTAAAAAAAAATAAGTAGTTTTACTGTAAATTAAATGGGACTCACGTGGAAACTAAATTAACTTTAACAAATTAAAATGTATTTAGAAACAGTTCTTATGAAATTTAAAGTTGTAATAAACCGTATAAAATAGTAATCATAACTTGGGAACATAACAGACAAAGAAACTAAACTAATTTATGATTTTTTGACCAATTTACGTTTTTAATTCCTGCTAATGATTAAATATTAGAATTAATATATGCTATATAATAAACATAACATTTTCTCACTGAGTGTATTTTTTGTTACGATGAACTCATAATCCCAAAGTGATAAACTTTTAATTGGTCAAAATGTACTTTTTCTTTTATGATACCATATTTAAATTGTCCCAGTACGAAGCAAGGGCGTTTCACTAGTAAAACAATAAATTCATACGTGGTCATCAATTTTATAAAAATAAAAAACACACGACTTACACTTACCTCCATTTTAAAAATAGATTAAAGAATTTTCGAGTTCAATAAGAGATAAAAATGAGTGAAACCAATAAAGAATTAATTAAATATTAAATGGAATTTCTGTAGAAACATGTGTTTTTTAAAGAAAACTATAATATTATTATCTAAAATAATCAGTTAGTTTTATCGGCTTTCCATCGCTCTTTATTAACTTTTACAAGCTCTTGTGTATTAGATAATATTTTTTTCTAAAATCTTTATCTTTCCAACGGTATATCATACATGTATATTACTGCTCTTATGTTCAAAAACCAAAAATTGCATTAATTTTTTTTTTCAGTTTTCTCCTTTAGTTGTTTTTTAAATTTGCACAACTTGCACATTTATCAATGCTAACAAGATAATTTGGTTATTTTTATAGAAACTACAAAATTAAAGGTACTTTAGAAGAAGACAATTTAAAATTTCGGCATTTAAGCCCTGTCAAGCCATATTAATCAGTATGACAACTACATGATATTAAAGCCCATTAAATTTTACATCGATATGGCGAGTTTAGTCAAAATCGTCGAAACCGTTTTCGAGAAAATCGAAAGAAGATGCAAAATGCATGGTATAAAGTGGCTCTTCATGTTAGCTCATTTTGATGAAAAAGGTTGTGTAGCGTCTCGGGCGTATATTTTTCTTAAATATGAAATTCCAGCTTTATAGGACTTACGGTTTCCACCCGGGAGTTACCATACACACACACACACTGGCCTTTTTGCGAGACTTGGTTATTTGGACTCAGGGGACCCTAAAATGTGTATTTCCGTTGAAAACTGGAATTCGAAAATTTTCACGTAGTGTAACGCACAAACAATTCTAAAAATTCCAATTAATTTTTTTTATTTTATTTATTTTTTTTTATTGAGATATATTACAATTTGTTACAAAATGAACAATAATAATATTGATATGAGACCACATCATACTATATATACAGAAAATGATAATAATAGTCAAATTACATAAAATAGAAAATAAATAAGTTCATATATATATGTAAATAATATTTGTGCATAAGCTTATGCGTTCATAAAATACTTCTACTAAATTGCCCGATTTAATTCATTACATATTAACTTTTCTATATATAATCTTGCGCTTTCCCACGGTATATTGTACGTCTATGTTGCTACTCAGATTTCAGTAATAATTTTTTTATGACTTGGCCACAGAAAGTTTATTATTCCCGTTTAAGGAAAAGCTAAATGGTTAAATGGATTTTACTTATAAACCTTCAGGCAGGAAACAATGCCATAAATTATATCAAAATCCGTCCAGTGGTTTAGAAGAAGTTAGCGGAAACAAAAATCCCGTTATCATTATATATACATATATTGGTATGAATTAAATTAGATGCAGGAGATGGTTGGAGGGTGCAATCATAAAAAAAAAAAAAAAACTACATACTAAAAAGTACTAACTTCTTTTTAATTGTGTGCCGACGTTTCAGCCTACATTTTGAGCCTTCATCAGGGCTAAGAGAAGGTTGCTATCTTGTCCGGACGAGTCCTAAATTTTGCCTACCCAGGTTACCTTAATGATCTTTCTCACAGGTTCGGGACAACCATTTTACGTCCACTCCAAAGGATGGCATAACTAAGTATTTTTTATCCTATAAAAAAATCCCATGGCCATCTGCTGGATTTAAATTCGCCAACTTGGGCATAGAAGGCGTTATGCTAAATCAATTAACCATCAATTTATATTTATATTTGTGCTCTTTTTTCAATTTATTTGTACATACGTACTATTTTTTCTAATTCGATATCAATCCTTCTTAATACCATCATTTTTAGCTCTAACGATGACATAATATGTTGCTCGAAACATTAGCATTAAATAAATAAATAGTTACCATCGATTGATTGATTTCATTCTTAACCATCCTCTGGACCATCTCCTACATTCATTATTAATACTAGTTCTACAGAGAATATCAAATTGTAGTTTATTATTTATTAACAATCTATTACCTATTTTATATAGCTTCCATTTACAATAATTGCAAGGTGAAGATTTGAGTAGATGTGGCTTGGGTTACCGAGGTCGCTAACGTCAGTTGATCCGTCGGTAAATTGAAACCATTGCACAATAAACAATTCAGTAGTTAGTTGTCAATAAATCACTAATCAGTTTCTTCAACTTTGAAATATAAAACTTTTCTATAAAAATATTGATAAACGATAGGGTTGTGGAATAAATAAAACTCCTTAATGAATGCGATAAGATGACCGACCATCTTTATAAAGCTGCACCTGTTTCTTTTTTTTCTTTTTTTTCATTTGTTATTAATCTCTACTAAAATAATTTTTTTACCTCGTCTACCTGAGAATTATAAACTATCACATTTATTGTATAAAGTTCTGTTTTTTGTTTTTCCAATGTTAAGGCATGAATATGAGAACAATTCTCGAAACGCTGCATATAAAAAAATTGTTTATTTATTTACTGAAACCTAGAATCAGTAGAAAACTTAAATTATCACCAGTTGAGAACTAATCAAACAATTAAAATTATATATATATTAATTTTTTCTCATCGTATTTCGACTTTTTCTTTGGTTTAATAATCGTTAATGTACATATGGTATGAATGATTTATTTTATCTCTAATACTCATTGCCCCAGAAGGTGGCAGATTGTATTATCTCTTAATAAAACAAATTAAAAAAAAAAAAATAATCGTAAGTTATATTTTTGGCTATACATTTTTGAAACCAATAATATGTTTTTATATGTTATATACAAATTGTTTTAGTTTTTTTAATGTTAAAGACAACATATGTATAAGAGAAATATCGAATATACATAATATATATATATATAACATACAAATTTAAGCAAGACGGTTGGTAACGAACAGAGCGATGTTGATATTTAACCTTTTATAATGAAAAAAAAAAAACACTACAAATCAAATAAGTTTATTACATGTACATCAAATAAGTTAAAAATTATTACATGTATATTGATATCATAAAAAACTTTTTGCAAACATTTCAAAATGACCCTAGGGGCAATATTATTATTTTCTTTTGGGATTTGCCAAAAATATATCTTAAAAATATATTTTAATTTTTTTTTAATATAATTTCGTTTGTTGTTGTCGTCATTTTATGTTTGAAAAAGTATGTAATTTTTTATTTTATTTTATTATTTAATCTTAATAATAATCCTCTAAGGACAGTAAGTGCTGTGTCAAAGCAATCCAAGTTGGTCAGCACTGGCTCCTCAATATAGTGTTAATATGTTTTTCATGGTTGTATATAGATGCTTTGCGTAGAAACTACTCAACGAAGTTGAACAGCTACTCGAATTCGGGTTTATCTCTTGTCTGCGTGTGTGTCAAACAAGGAGTACTCACACAAATAATTTATTTAGCATCCCTAATTATGTTAAAATAGATTTGAATTGTGTGACATGTAATATGTTAAATGCAGCGCACTGCCTTATTGCTTCTTGCTTTAGTAAATGTTTTGTATTTGTTTAAAAGTTAGATGATATTTTCTGTAATATAGGTATGCTGAGTAATACGTATACTTGTGTAAAATTGAGCAAATAATTGGTATGAGTGCGTTTCAGATGTTCATCTATTTGTAAACTTTGTTTTATTTTATTTATATTTAATGTTTCTTTTTATATATATTTACTTTACTTTTATTATATTTATTTTATTACATGTGATTTTACTCTACCTTTGTTTTTCCCTAAATATTATATGGATGCAGCTTCAATTACTACTGTCCATTTGTTGATACAATTGAGACGTTAATTTCCAAAAGGTACTATATCCATTCTGGGTAATTTTACAAGAAGCGCGAAAATCTCTCATTACTATTTTATTAAACCAGCTAATTTGATTATTTTCGCATTAAAATCTAGAATTATTTCTTTACTATATTAATAAAACCATATTAAAGTTATGAAATGAAATGTTCTGTTATGATTTAGAATGAAACTAAATGTGTAATAAGTATCTTAAGAAATTAATAGCATTTCTAAATGACGTTATTAATGGACATGAGTGTTCATTAGATACAATCAAATTTAAGATTTAGATAAAACTAAATGAGGAGAATATAAATATGTAAAAAAATCAATTTCGTAAAAAATGTCCTTTAGTACCTTTTGGAAATCAACGTCTCAATAGCTTTCGATTGACAGTAAATAGGTTTTAATGATCCAAAGGTATTAAAATGAAATGAAATAAAATAAAACATTAAATTAATGAATTAACTATATAGTCATTTAAATTTACATCCAGCTTCTATAAAATTAGTATCTTTTATTTGAAAGAAAAAAAAAACGAGGGGTTGAATGTTATCTTGTCCAAAACAACATTTTGCAAAGTTAATCTAGTGGATAGAGCACTAGTCTACTGTTCTCCGGGTCCTGGGTTCGAATCCTAGCTGTGGCAGAATATTATTTATTCTGTTAATTCAGTCGGGGGGTGACCCTAGGGTATGGAGACCCTCCTGGGGCAGACACAGCCTTTATAAAGTGGGCACCCAAAAATTGAGAGAAAAATCTGGTGGCTGAGCGTAATCAAGGGCTAACACCTCATTGCACTGCCGTTAGCCTAGAAACAGTACGAATCTCTAAATTTCCCATGTTATAGTGGTACAGGTTTTTTATTTTATTTTTATATCCTCTAAGAAAAGTTTATATACACATCAATTATTAATAAGATGCAACGAAGAAAAATATATTATTACTTAAACAACATTTCAGGAATTTTACCTTTAAACACTTAACAAATAAATGCAAAAGTTGGTTCAGAATGATCGAAAAAAATAAAATTTGATTCTACTTCAAGAAGAAAATTAATAGAAATAAAATCAATAAAATTACTTTTGTATGAAATTAAAAAATATAATATTTTCAACAACATATTTTATCACAATATCTCGCCAACATCAATGTTTCAATTCCCATTTTTCGATGTTTTCATTTTTCAGATCAAATAATTGAATTGCCTGTTCATTAATTAAGGTGAGCGTCAGAATTCAATAGTAAAATAAAAGGCTGTCTTACCACTCCACTCTATTTAAAATATTATATTTTATATAAAATCATTCAGACATGAGGTTTTATTGTAGGATTATCTACACACCATGAAGACAAAAAATTTTCGTCACCTGAATATAGCGTACTAGCCGGAACGTAGTGCAATCTTAAATAAAGTGGTTCAATAATAAGACAGTCTTTTATTCTACTAGCAAATATTTGATTAATTAAAAAAATATATAACTTAAGATTGGCAGGAAAATTAAGTTTGAAAGATTATCAATGAACCACCTCATTAAATAATCATATTTACTACAAATGCAATCAATTATATCATTTTTCTGGGATTGATTATAATTTTTGATAAATTAACTTATATATGATAGAGGAAAGTAAGGTTTAGTGATAAAATCAGTTTGATTTCATTATGTAATGTATTCAAAACTATACTAAAATATACAATATGTTACACAAAATATGAAACAGTATAATTTTATAAATGTATGTATATTTATATACAAAGAGGCACTGCTATGAAAACATCAGTTCTTTTCTTTATCCTTTTGTTTCAATATAATACAATTAGAAATCGAGGTTTCACATATACAAAATACCTTGTATTCCGTTACAATATAAATACGTCATAAATGGTCTTTCTTGCATTGTACATAAGGTAGAATACAGAGAGAGAAAAGTAAAAAAAAAAAAAAAAAAATCCATTATATATGAAAAACAAAACATAATATATATGTACAACTGCCCCTAATCTACCTTAGAAAACTCATGAAATAATAATGTACACAATATACAATAAACATACAACAATGCTCGGCATCGTTAGATAATTACACAGGATATGTGAAAATATAAATTAAATTTTAGACAAAACGATTTTTTTAAAACAATATCAACAATTTAAAATAAAAATATACAGAATCACAAAATATTTACAAGCGTGTTTCGAAACCAAAGCAAATAAATTACAACCTACTTATCGAGTATTACAAAATTCGAAAATTGTCTCCGTCTATAATTTTTATTAAATTATTTTTTTTTTTTTTTACATAGTAGGTAAACGCTGTTTAAGTCATCAGCCGTAATAAAATAGTAGCATTTATCGAATAGAACGACGTAAGATAATTCAGTCGATAAGGGACGCCATGAGAAGAGATTTGTTATTAAATTCGTATACATGAAGACGCAGTTCCTGACTAGGTTGGCCTTGGACTGGGGATGTAGTGGGTGGGCCTGGGGAGCAGCCAGGGCAGCTGGGGGCGGCTCAGGTCCAAGGCTGAGTCCTCCTCCTTCTTCCTCTTGTTCCCCACCTCCTGGATCGACTTCAGCCCAGGCACCGGGCGCTTCTCCTTCTTCGTGCTGTCCAGCTTCTTCATGTCCGCCGCTCGCATCAGCTCGATCGACACGTCGGGTGTCACCTCCCTCCTTCTTTTGGCATCATCAGGCTTGGGATTCTCCTGCGTTATTTCGCATATTTCCTGAACTTTCTGCATCTCCTGCAGTTTTCTTTTGTACCGTTGCATGCTCACTTCCTTCGTCGTGGGTGGAGACGCGGGCGTCGTGCTCTCGGCCTCTTCCTTTGCCGGTTGAGGCTTGAACCTGTTGTTGAGCCAACTTGCCAATCTGGATTCGGACTTGCCCCCTGGACTAGGAGGCTTGTTAGTCTGACCCGAGTTGTAAAGTTGTTGGATCCGCTGATCCAGCGTAGGCCCAGTCTTACTAATTACCCCACCAGGGATTCCCGCTTTGCGAGCCGCACCTCCGTTTTTCTGGAAAGTAGGTAATCGGTTGTTGATATTGCTTTGTTGGATGAGACCGTTTTTGCCTTCTGGCAGGTTGTTGTTTAGCCTCTGCCCAGAAATGTTTTTCTGTTGGATAGTTTTTTGTAAAGGTTTTCCATTCACGAATGGAGATTTCGGCAGAACTGTCCTAGGCAAGTTTGGGTGAATACCTTGCGGGCGCGGAGTGTCTGGAGACTTTCCATTCATGGTCGGAATAGGGGATCCAGGGCTATTGGCTGGAGCACCCAGCGAAGCGGACACCATTGGAGGGCTTTTCAGTTGAGCCATAATGGTGACGCTACCATTACTAGTGTTCAGAGTGACTTGTGGGTTTTGAACATTTGCAGTTCCATTAATTTTAGTATTTTCAGGTGTTACGGGTTCTGGCCACGATTTTTGATGTTGAGGTGACTGGTGAGGTTGAGATTGTTGATTCTGAGACTTCTGTGCGGGTGGAGGTTGGGGTTGAGCTGGGCTGACTGTTGTGACGGTGGTTGTTGGGCAGCTTGCTGGGTTTGTTGCTGCTGGGCTGATTGCGGCGATTGTTGTTGCTGCACTGGTTGTTGAGGAAGTTGCTGTTGGACTGACTGCTGAGGCAGTTGTTGTTGTTGGACTGACTGCTGAGGCAGTTGTTGTTGGACTGACTGCTGAGGCAGTTGTTGTTGTTGGATCGACGGTTGGGTCGGTTGCTGCTGGGGTAACTGCGGAGGCGGTTGTTGTGGTACTGACTGTTGCATTCGTTGCTGTTGCATAGGCTGTTGTGGTTGTTGCTGCTGTACCAAATGTTGTAGAGGTTGCTGTTGAGACAAATGTTGCTGTGTCTGCTGTTGTGGCAAATGCTGATTTGCTTGTTGTGTCATAATCTGTGGTGATTGCTGGGACACCAAATGCTGAGGTGGTTGAGGCTGCATCTGCGATTGATGTAAGACAGGTGGACTCTTAGGAACCTTTATCATCTGGTTTACCGCTTGTTTGGCAACCATTCCCGGTTGTTCACCCACAGGTTGCTGCTGCAATGGATGCTGTTGAGCCTGTTGTTCCAATGGCTTCGTTTCTTTTATTTGATGAATGACTTGCTGTAGCTGTAGTTGCGGTTGCACTTGCAACTGTAATATTTGTGGTTGTTGAGTTTGCAGCTGCTGTAATTGATGTCGTTGAACTTGCTGCAGATGAATTTGCTGTAATTGTTGTTGTTGTAACAAATGCTGTTGTTGTAGTTGTTGCTGAAGCTTTTGTTGCTGCTGTTGCATTATTTGATGCATCTGCTGCTTTTGATGCAAAAACTGTTGTTGTTTCTGTTGTTGCATATGCTGATTTTTCAATTGCTGTTTTTGCTTTTGCTGTTGCATCTGTTGTAGTTGTTTCTGCTTCAGCAAATGTTGTTGTTTTTGTTGCGGCGACATGGTTGTTTGTGGGCTCGGGGGGGACGGAGAGCTCTGTAACACCTGAGGACTAGAATTCTGTAACTGCGGTTGCTGCGATTTATGTTCCGCCAAATCCGAAGCTATTTTGTTCACTGATGGTTTAGGGCTCACTTTGCCATTTTTCTTTTCAACAATACCGTTTTTGGGAGTCACTGGATGGGGCACGACGAATTTGTGGTCCTCTTTATTGTCCACACGACACTGTCCTAATGACAGGAGAACACTTACAGAGAGCTCGTCTTGCTTAGACAAAGCCCTCGAAGACGTAATGCTGTTGGCTTGCGGTTCAGTTACTTCACCAGTATTCGGTTTTTCGTTTTCCTTCTTTTCACCCTCTGTCTTTTCTTTATCAAGGCTATCGACCTTATCTGGAACTGCCGCTTTAGCAATATTTTCCTTGTCTTCTTTCTTATTTTCTTTGTTTTCTTCTGATTTATTTTCAACGCTCTTGATAGGAGATTTGGATATGGTTTCTTTTTCCTCTTCGCTCTCCTTGATTTCTTTCATTTCTTCGATAGCAGGAACCTCTGCTGGAGGGCTGTCAACTGCTTCATAACCACGTCGGGCATCCGATAATAAAACCTCATCGGGCTATTCTGTAACACAAAAAGGGATTGGAATTAGTAAAGAAATCAAACGATATGAAGATATCTCTGTTAATCAATTCACAGAAATAAAATACTCACTCTTTTCCACGTGTAGATGTACGCGACATCCATGAGCGAATAGGAATCTGGAAGGCACTCCCTCCTGTACATGATGTCGACCTGAAACAAAATAATTAATTTATATATATTGCAATAAAAAACAAAACAAGGTTGTAAGAAATATTAGAAAACAAAAAAGGCATAATATTAATAATAATGGCGTTTCAAAAATGGTTTCCAGTTCGTTAAATCTATTCTGTAAGTTCTCCAGAGTGCTAGGAGGACAAAATCCCCCAAAATTGATGGACCAAAAGAGAGAGAGAGACAGTTAAGTTACATAAGGCCGGAGGTGAGATCAGCTCTAAAGGGCAGGGACAGAAATGTCAGTTGATTCCCTCCTCAGCCGCGCTTTCACTACTCGGTGTCTTTATGTAAGGAGCGTCCCATTGTCCCGTGGAACGGCCCTACTTCCATCCATCTAATTGTCACTTGTCCCACCGACAATCGATATTCCACCATAATTTAAACTCTAGAGGGCCCTTAATGATCTAAAATCTAATCAGTTTACTACGAAATATTTTAATTACATAAAAACTCCTCAGAAGCGATTTTTCTTAATTACTAAAAATAATAGTTCTAACATTTATTTATATTATTAAAAAAAAAAAAGAGAACAGATAATGAATATGCTACTACAATCACACTTCAAGATTATAACGCCGATGCTCAAACCAAAAACCTTTAAACATTTTTTATAACTTGTATATTATTTTATTAATTACAGGCGTAATAATCTCGTTATTTATCGCCCTAAAACACCACCCCTACTTTTGTTGATCAGTTTTAATGTTATAAAATACAATATGTTTAATAGTTAAACAAGCTAAAAGAAATATTCCTAAAAAGCACTTATCTTGTAAATAAGATATATTATTTATTTACAAGAGACACGATAAATTGAGAGGTTGATTTCCAAAAGGAACTAAAGTACATTTTTTTACGAAATTAATATTTTGACATATTTGTATTCTCATCGTTTAATTTATCTAAATCTCCTATTTGATTTTATATAATGAACACTCAAGTCCTTCAAAAACGCGATTTGAAAATTATATTTTGTCATTTATTCTATTTTCATTTTTGACTTAATGAGGAAAGTCATAAAAAAATAAAAAAACGAAGAACGAGTTTTAAAATATCTTCGCGAGTTTCCAACCGAAACTTTCAGGGTAATGGAGACATTTTACCATGTTCTTGCTGTGACAAAGCTGTATCCACTAGGCAACGTTTCCAAGTGACCCAACACATCTTTTAAATTTTTTTTTTTTGGAAAAGTACATTGAAAAAAAATGCCTGATGAATCCACCTTAAGAACAAACTACCTGCGAAATATATATCAATAAACTCTTGCGGAAACGCTAGAAAATATCAAGGAGCGGCAAATTTGCTCGATACAAAGGCCCAATCGGTGTAGTTTTACGTTTGAAAATGCATATATTTTCTTTACAGTGATTAAAAAAATTTTGTTTTTGTATTTTTTATGTTTAAAATAAAAACCATGTATAGAGTTTTTTCCAGTTTTAATATTAATAGCTCAGAGACCTATTTGACATATAGAACCAGTCTAAATAAAGTAAGAGTGGTGAGCCAGTTGAGGAATTCAAACCCTAAATCAATCAACCTTTATGTAAATCAGAAAACTTTTAGCTTTAAATCACAAGAAAACTGCCTTTTTTGTAAAAAAAAAAAAAAAATATTTCAAATATCGTATTCCATATTCTTCTCCACTGTGAAAAATTTATTGAAGACAGAGAAAAATATTTAAGACCATTATTATCCGAACATAACATTGAAAATATACTCCAAATCAACTGTCTACAAAGACTAAATACAGTCTTTTTAGTGTCAGTGTGCAGAACTCTAGACCCACACACCAATTAAGTGATATGATAAAATTCCGTGTATTATCTTTGTTTATGATGATTTTCTTATATTGTTTTTTTGTTTTTTTTTTTCTTTATTTGGCTTTGTTTTTGTATATACAACAGTAAACCTTCTTTTAACGAACACGGTTATAACGAACTATCGTTGCGGTCCCTTGAAAAATAAATAGAAAACTATGCTTACTCCTCGTTTATAACGAAATATTCTCTTATAACGAATTAACGAACTACTTTTATGGACCTCAGAATTGAATTTGTTCGGTTATTACGAAAAATAAAGAAGAAAAAGTTATGAAACGTCTTAATTCCCAGTAAAGAGCGGCGCCTTTCTGTCCAATCCTACCTCTTCCTTCTATTCAGCTCAATTCTGTGAATTACAGTCTGTTACAGCTTATGGTTTCTAGTGTTTCAGCTAGTTTTCTGTTTTATTGCTTTTATTACTTGCTTTAATTCGAGTTTCCTACGAGGTCAAGAGAAAATCCATTGATTTAAATACAAGGTTAGCGATTCTCCAAGAAGTGGATAAAAAAATTGAGTCGAAATCGTGGAAAATTGTGGAAAAATACGGATATCAAAATCTTCTCTGTTTACGATTATCGCTAATAAAGATAAAATGGATGCCTCCGTTGCGTCTCCATCGGGATGGGCAAAAAAAAAAAAAAAATTATCATTTTAACTTTATAAGAATTGCTGTGATTTTGACATTGTAAGTTCCTTTTTAAGTATTGTATTTTGAATGATGGTTTATGTTAATCTCAAAGTATTATGTAAAATGTGAAATATGATATATATATGTACATAGTGCATAGTTTTAACTGCTTTTGTAGTTTCTAAATAAACATGTGCCTGAAAGCGAATGCTGTATTTAAAACATTTCTTTTTAACCACCTGAATTTATACCAAGACATATAATAGACATACAATCTATTTTTCAGATATAACGAATTCTTTTATAACGAACAGAGAATTTTTTGGTCGCTTGGAGTTTGTTAAAACAAGAGTTTACTGTATTTATTTTTGAATGACTAGTAAGATGAGAAATTCTATATTAATGTTTGTGCAGTAAAGTTGGCAATGTATTACTAATTTGTACAAGATGTATAATCTTAAAAATATATATATATAAAATATATATATATATAATATATATATATATAATATATAATATATCTTTAAAATAAAACCGTTTTTTTATTGTAATGAGAGTATAGACTGTTTTAGGAGGCTGTTTACTGTTTACATATTTCACTAATTTTACATAATTATTTCCATATTTGTATCAAAATCAATACATATATATTTACAGATTTAGCATTTGTAATTACATGAAAATCCTAGCCCTAAGTAATATGCAAGGGTATGTATCCATCCAAGGGACGTTATAAAGCGGTGGACGACTGGCCCAACAGAGAATCCTTCATTACGAAGCCTTGTCATGCAACACACGAGTCAAATGGGTTACCGCCGTACCACGCATATCCCGGCTCACGCATATGTCAAGCCGACCACTATTGAGGCTATCTTGTTTCTATATTGTTCCGAGGGTATCTTTAGAATCAGGTCCCTTGTCAATGAGAGCTGTATAAATACAACAAAAAGAAGACAGGACAAGACGACAACCGGAGAGATGGCGAAGTGGGAGACAGCTAGCGCGGTGCCCTTGGCTTAGATTTACCTTTTTTCGGTGACAGGTGGAGGGGATGGGCGGGGGGCGGGGCGGGGGAGGTAGGGGGCGCTGTTGCCACGTCTCATTACCGACCAATTAGCGCCTCTATCGTCTGTCTCGCTCTTTCTCTCTCTCTGCCCCGTCCTTTTTTAGTAAAAGTCAGTAGTTAAAGCAGTATACTGTCAAAAAGGGTAAGATCAGATTTCCAATTTCAAGATCTCCAAGACTAAGGCCGAGCGCGTCAAGTATCAAGTCAAGGGGGGAGGGGGTGGCGCAATTATTTTTCATAAAGTTGGATATTAACAAAGTATGTGCTTTTTTAATTTAGAAACATCATATTAAGAAATTGACTATTATTTATATAGATAAAAAAATAAATAAATATAAAACACGTGAACTTATATATAAAATATAAGTTTTTCTATATTTATCAAAATAGGTTGAAAGTACGAGATAATTCCCTATCGCAGAATCATAAACTTTCAGCTAACATTTGCAACTATTGTCTATTGTCGATTACCCTAAATAATTAGAGTAATATAGAATAATTACAACAACAAAAAAAACTGCACCTCCTGAGCTTGAGTTCAGCATACATCGATATTTTAGTGTTTTACAATAACATTGAAATAATGGTAATTTTCTATAAATAATTAAGACGCTAATTTTTAAAAGGTACTAAATGAACATTTGCTTACGATATTGCAATCTTTAAATATGGTTCTTTGGTTCAGTCCTTTAAAAAAAAAATTAATATTTTCCATCCAAAAAGATGTATGAGAGGAAGTGATTAGGTCCAAATCACTCTTCGTCGCCAGATCTCTTTCTCTTCAATTTAAGGGACCCACTTCATGGAGGCTGAGCGTGCCCCAAGAAGGTTTCCTATAATATATAATTCTGCCACAGACATGATTCAAATCAGGAACCCGGATAACAGCAGACTACTAGACCACTCAGTTTCCTAAAAATCGTATAATCTTACGTAAAGATGGGAAACAAAGTATAGATCGCTTGTAACGCAATATCGCAGCAAAGGTTACTAGAATCTGTAGCTAAGCTAAAAGGAGGCAGGGACCCTAAAAGTAAACACAAGACGGATTCCTAACTGCTAAGCCAAATAAGAGGACCCTCTCTGTATCTCAGCTAATGAAAACTTTATAAAGGGCAGATGGGCCCTAAGCCTGTCTTATCTCTCGTCCAAGGCATCCCTTCCGCTTTTCGGCCAAGTCCGAAAAAAAGCGAAAAAAGAGTAATAAAACATTAACGAAAGCTCTTAAACATCAATTCTTTACTGATACATCAGTGCATTAATTAGGCGCCTTCAACTATTTATTGGTAATAAAACTAGTATTTGAAAACAAATATTTAAACATACAAAAACTTCCAAAAATAAAAATGTAAATTTCTCCTTATCCTCACACAAGACTGAAACGACAAGAAACTGCCCGAAGATATCGAATACAAACAACAACACTTACTAGACAAACGTTCAAAACTTCCAGTACATTACAAAAGACTCATCTACTCGACTCAATTATCAGACCTATTTGGACATATGGAATCGATCTGTGAGGCTCTACTGAACCATCTAATTCCTCCCGCATCCAGTCCTTACAATCCAAAATCCTTCGCAAAATCCTGAATGCTCCTTATTTTGTCACAACTCCTCATAATGACCTAAACATCCCATTTGTTGCAGACATATCCGTGGTAGATACTCTTTTCATTCTAAACTCCCTGCCCATACAAACCCACATGTCCGTAACTTATTTTCCTCAGATATCCTGATAACCCTCCAAGGCGACTGAAAGAAGTGGCCTCGAGACCTACTGTCTTAAAATAGTTAGTAAAGTGCTACCACTGGGTAGTTCTTCCTCAAGATATTTTCATGACTTTATTTTCATACTACACATTTACTTATTGTATTCTTCCGCACAGTTTGTAAATTACTATGAATAAATTAAAAAAAAAAATTCTCCTTGACTATGAAAAGCTACCTATAATCTACTATTTTTTCCCCTTGATGGAGTAATTGAATTTGCAGACAGACGGTTGGATTGATACAGTATAGAAGGTAAAGAAGTAATAGTTTGTCATATGAAAAAAAGATCAAATTATTTTAATTAATAAATAGTCAAATTCAAATAATGATTATTCGAAACAAATGAAATTCAGATAAAATAAGTTTTCGAAGGTGAATTTTTTCATTCAAATGAATATAACTCCTAAGCGATAGATCCTAGGGACAAATGTTATATAACAAAAAATATTCTACATTACATTTTTGATGAGAAAGCTGTCGTAAAACAATCACAGTGTTTTACAAAAGGGGTACTCACTACGTTTGCTATAGCATGCTATTTGTGCTATTGTGCTAAACCCACCAATTTTATACAGGAAATAACTGTAGAAACTCGACGGGTTTAGCAAAATAACACAAATAACATGCTATAGCAAACGTAGTGAGTACCCCTAAAATAAAACTAAAAAAAATGTGTAAAAAAAATATTGTATTTACCACTGTACTTCACCATCCAACTTCCGAGATCAAATAGACTAGTATATGTTTTTATATCTTCTTTTATTTTTAAATAATAAAGTATATTTAATATTCTTATATTATTTCAAATAAGCAATTTCTTTTCTTAATAATAATATACCGTAAAATTATTCATTTACAAATGAGATGAGATCACCTCTACTTGTACAATATAGTGATTCACACTAACAACAAATAAACAAATGACTGTTATCAATACAATACAATAGCAAGGATTGACGGTAAATTAAACAAACAACGATGGCAAAACATGAAAGACAAACAAATATTAACATTTCTAAACAAAGTTAGCACTATTGCTAATGATCAGCAGTTGAAAGTAACACAAATAAATAACCGAAACTCAGGCATCATTAAAATGTTTAAGCTAGTGATTATGTTTGTTAAAAAAGCACAATAAAGATATAATTTATATATTTCAATGATTGAAGTACAATATTAACAATTCAGACCAACAGTGAAATTAGAATAATTGAAAAACAGTGAAAGGCTATCACTTTGACTATCATTTACTATCTTTGTAACCGAAAAAATTATTTAAAAACAATAAGGGACTATTATTTATTTAACTGCTTAATTTTAAAATAATACAAAATAATGTCAATGCGGAAGACATACGATTTTCTCGAAAATGGCTTCAATGATTTTCATTATCCTCACACTAGACTGAAACGACAAGAAACAGCTCGTAGATACCGCTTACTACAACACTTACTGGACAAACGATCAAAACTTTCCACATACTACAAAAGATTAATTTATATAACCATCATTAGGCCTATTTGGACATATGGGATTGAGTTATGGGGATCCACCAAACCATCCAATTCTTCCCACATTCAATCCTTGCAATCCAAAATCCTCCGAAAGATCCTAAACGCCCTTACTTTGTCACCAATAAAATAATTCATAAAGACCTAAATATCCCATTAGTCGCAGATCTAGCCCGAACTAGATATTCCTCCATTTATTCCAAATTACCCGTCCACTCCAACCCACTCGTCCGCAAACTCTCATCTCCTATCCCTGATTATCTTCCTAGGCGGCTCAAAAGACGATGGCCTCGAGACCTACTTAGCTGAATAAACTTTGAAGTGCTACCACTGGGTAGTTTCTTCACATGCCTGTATCACGCCCACTTGATCTATTAGCATTTTTACTTATTGTATTTTGTTGTAATACAGTTGTAAATTTCTTTTAAATAAAAAAAAAAAAAAAAAAAAAAAAGATTTTCATTAAACTCCCTTAATCAATGTAAAATTTAATAGTCTTTAATATCATGTAGGTTTATTTTGAATAAAATAGTCCGACAGGGCCATCACAACATCTAAACAATTATTCAAATTTAACGATTACCTATATAACCATGTTTAAGAAATAATGAAGCAATAAGGTTAAATGCAATAATGGTTAAAGAGTTTTTTTCTTTTTTATAGTTATCAATATGAATTGCGGAAATGAAGCTACTTTTTATTTACTTCCTCGATGTCCATCCATTACACGGAACAATTACGCAGGACACGATCAGATTAGCGGGAACAACTATGTCAAAAATTACCCCGGCATAAGGTAGATGGTCGGTGCAGATACTGACCACACTACAACAGGTGCCGCGAGGTTTCGAAGCCAGCTGACCAGCGGCATCAGGCGCCCGATGAATATTCATGGGGCCCTAATCAGTGCTGTTAATCATCATTACATCATACCGACATGCTTGTTTATGTACCTGTCGGTGGGATCACACTTGTTCACACTTGTGTCAAGTGTCAGAGGAACAACGTGGCGTATAATTGAAAGTTTTAACACTTTACTGATATCGTAATACTAAATTATGTGTGTATACAGGTCGTCACGCATAAGTCGAACATTTTTAAAATTAGGGAATAAATAAGTATTTTTTGCTTGAGTATTTATTTAACTTCACTTTATGTACTGTGGTTAATCGAAAGATGCTTCAGTTGGAGTCATAATTTTTGCCTTACCAGGTTTAATTAGGATAGGGATCATTGTAGAGGACAAGAAGCCCTCCAAAGAACGGCATAATTTAAGACTTTATGCTCCCTTTAAAAAATCCTATGTCCATCTGCAGGGCTTGAAACCGCGACCTTGGGTATAAAAGGTCATTATGCTAGCAATTACACCACTTCGACTGCTTCCTTAGAAATCTTTGATGTCTATTGGTGTCGCGGGCGGAGATAATTCTAAAGTCGTTTCTTCAGGAGAAACTATAGATAAACAATAGTGAAGTCACCAATGAAGGAGAGGCTAGCATAACAACCTGCTATCCCCAAGTTCACCGGTTCTAACCCGGCAGGTGGCCCTAAAAATTTTTCATAGCGATTAAAAAAATCCTTTATTATACTGTCCTTAAAATAGAACGTAGAATAATGTTCCCGAGGATGTGCGATGTCAGTTACTCTTTAACGACCACTATAAATTAAACCTGGATAGGCACGATTTAGGACTACAACTGTAGCATTGCCCTATTAGCCACGATAACGTAAAGTGACGTTAAATAAATAAACAAACAAAAAAACAACCAACGAAGAATGGTTCTTTCAATTCTTGATGCCTGGGTAGCAAATGGAATTGCGTGTTTATTATTAATATCATTGTTATGTTTGAAACCAAACTAAATTCTGTTAGCCTACTTAAGAATTAAAAAAGCACTGTTAGGAAATGGAGTATTAGCCAATAATGTAAATATTTTGCTTAAAATCAAGAGACGTTTTAATCATTCTCTCTAAACTTTGAGATTTAAAACATTGGACATTTATATATGTCGTCGTAAGTTCTCGACTGGTGAAAATTTTAGTATTCTACTAGGTTCAGTCAATCTATAAGAAGAAATTGTGTTAAGGCCACGTTACAAAACTTTATTGTTCTCATTTTTATTCTCTAAAAGTGGTAAAAAAAATAACAAAAAATTAAAATTCATATACAATAATTAGTAGATGATGTTATTGTTACAGAGATAAAAAACATTTTTAAATAAATTTAAGAATGCATTCCATTTACAATTAATGGTATACAGTAGTTAAGTAGACATCTCAATTAGAATTTAAATTTGTTTAATGTTATAAATACATATAAAAAATTATTAATTAAAAAGTAATTATAACATTTCTTTCACATGTATTTATAACATTAAACAAATATAAATTCTAATTGTGGTGTCTACTTAACTACTGTATACCATTTATTGTGAATGAAATGCATTCTTAAATTTATTTAAAAATGTTTTCTGTCACAGTAGCAATAGCATCAACTAATTATTGTATATTAATTATAATTTTTTGTTCTTTTTTTTCCACTTTTAGAGAATGAAAATTAAAACACAATATATTTTCGAAACGTGACCTAAACACAATTGCTTCTTATATACTGACTTTAATTTTTTTTAAATTTAAAGTGAGACGTCTATTTAACTATTGTATATCCATTAATTGTGAATAGTATTCATAAATTTATTTTAAAATGTTTCCTGTCTGCAACAATAACATCATCTACTAATTATTGTATATGGATCTTAATTATCTGTATTTTTTTAATATGAGAACAATAAATTCTAGAAACGTAGTATAAACACAATTGCCTATTTATTGACTGAACTTTGGGACCCGTAAATAACTTAAATTATGAACAGTCGAGAACTAGCATCAACAACATATATATATATATATATATATATATATATATATATATATATATATATATATATATATATATATAAAGGAGTGACTCGACGCGCGAAGTAAGGGACGACATACTGACACTTGACTCATCAGCTGCTGATTGTACCGGGCGTCCTTGACTTGACGCAATTACGTTGCACCCCTTCAACCGCATCGTTTTTTTTCTTTTTCCTTAAACGTTTCTGTCCGGCTGGCAGTCTGCCCCTTTTAAAAAAAAAAAACAACAACATCGAGGGATTTTATATCCAAAACAATCTCATCAAGGACTTACAGTATCGCCTTCCTTATAATTTAAGTATTATCGTAAATATAAACAGACCATAATCTGTATTTATGGAATACAGATTAACATAATTTATATTAGAAACGGGTGAAATTAATCCTCCGAAAATTATGACGCTTTCACAATCCACCATGAGAAAAAAAATAACCGGTATCTCCATAAGGGGGGTACGAATTATAAAAACAAGCTGTTCCTATAATTATCAGGTTTCGGTCGCATTTCAAATGTATATCCAAATAACTTTCATGAGGATATTATTTTGTTATGTTTAATAATATTAGGTAATAGTAAAAAGGAAAATAAAATGGGTAGGTAGATTTAAATCAGCCTGATTTCCGTCCAATATATATTTTCATTTTAAATCATCTGTCAATTCCCACTATGATATAGTATATACCGATCTACCAATCGGTTTTTGACAGATCGCCATCCTCAACGAATTATATTTCGTTTTTATCATCGGTCTACCCTAATACCCTTCCCATCATTAGAGCAGCGATGAGCTATGCCAAGCATTAACTTTAAGCATCTACTAGGTATGTACATTAACGTTTGAGCCGAAACGTCAGCAAATTAAAACTTGTTTACCAGACTGACTACTGCTTATTTCCACGTATTAAAGTTTTATAATTGTAATGGATATTTTCGTATACATTTTTACGTTCAAGCTAAAAATGAGGGCTATTTGAACCGAAATGATCTCTTATTCCACAGGCAAATCTGAGAACATTATTTTTGAGTGTTGGCAGAGGTTTTATAATTACAGACTTCGACGTTTTCCTAACAAAGATTCGTGGAACTTGTAGTTGCCTAAAGTAAAAATAAAATCCAAAGCAAACAGCCAGAATTCCGAAAGGAAAAAAATGGATGCCGAGAAGGAGACGACCGGGGAGATGGTCGAGATGGAAGATAAGAACCTTAATAAACTGGCAGGGTTCCGCAGGGACCGGGGCTTAGGACCACTATCTTCGCATCCTCCGGCTTAATCAGCTGCTTTGTCTGCCATTCCCTCTGTCTGCTTCGTTCTTTCATTCATCATGGGATGATATCGCTCTTTGAAAACGATATTTATGAATGGATTAACATCTGTAAGTCCCGAATTTACTAATACAGAGGCATTATTGAGAAATGAATGAAGTAATACAGAGTGAATGAGTCAACAGAAAGAAATGATTCAGAAATTCTAAATGCATATTTCAAAAATTATACGTCTAATAACCTCATGGCATTGTAACAATAATACACTAGGATGTGATTTATTTTTAAAACAAGAAAAATAATTGATTGTTATCTCTAATGTAATATGAAATAATAAAATAAATACTGTAATAACACAAGGTAATTTTCAAAATTATCACTAAAAATTCGGTAATTATGCATAACTTTTAACAAAAAACTAACTAAAAATGTCATAGCAACCTAAACTTTCCTAATAAGAACTCAAATATTTGGGATGTTATTGCCGTCCACTTATAATACAGAATCAAATTTATGTATAAAAAATAATTTTTCATAGTTGAAAATTTAAAAGAATTAATAAGTTTCTCAAAAAGGAATAAATAAATCTAACATTTGTCAATTATTATATATTAGGAATATCGTTGTTTCTTTGAGGCTGGTGCAACAAATCAATGAGTATAAATTCTTATAAAAAAAAAAAAATCATAAGTTGAGAAAAAATGGAACAGTCTTATCATAATTTTTTTTCTTTTTTTTTTTTAAGCAAGAGATAATGTTAATGATCGAAACATTTCTGAAGTACTTTAATTTTTTTTTTTTTTTTATATTATCTTAACACTTTCGAATTGAGATAAGATATTATTTTTTTTTTGTTTAACTTAAATATACAATAAGACTTTCTAATATTTTTTTATTCTCGACCTGTTTAAATTAAGTATTATTCAAAATAATTTCCTTCCATGTACATTGAATCATGAAATTCTAACACAGATGAAAACGTTTTATTATTAAAATTATAAAAAAAAAAACAAGTTTAAACAAAGAAGACAAAATATTTTTTTTCAAAGAAAAAACAACAAAAACCGAAAATACGGTATGCCAAAATTACAGTTGGGCAGAACATAACTTCAAACGACTGGCAAGAGCCAATATTTGTGAATCCGACGTGGCTCCAATAGATGTTATCTTCACTGACCCCACATCCAACCCTCCTTGCCGCCAAATAAACCCAACTCAAATATCGTTTCTCTTTTTTAAACTAACAACAGGGTAAAAACAATAAATAATTAAAAATAAAAAATTAGAAAAAAATGTATACCATAAATCTGTGAATAGCATTATGGTATGTCACTTTGTCTAGAAATGAGAGTTATTCACATTTCGGAATGTCATTTTTTTATGTTAAGGAGGTGGTGGAAAATCGTCATAAGTATTTCTCTTTCAGTTTATGATTAAACAATTTTAGCTTGTACAAATATACGACCAATCTTTTATGATACTCCAGAATGTGATCTCTAATTTCTAGAAAAAGTGACTTATACCATATTGCCATTTGATCACAGAAATACATTTATAATAAATAAGTATTAAACATTGTATAGAAGTATTTATAAACATAAGTTACCGATTCTTAATAACAAGAAAGTTCATATGAAACATGGTTAGATTTACAATAGAAAAACAGTGCATTCAAGCTTATCCATTTTTAAAACAAAATTTTTTTATATAAATGAACGATCACTGCAATATTATTTAAAACAATTAAGTTTCAATATTACCTTCGAAAACTAGATAAAATTTCCTTTAACACATATGGTCTGGCTAGACTTAATTACGTGTATTAATGGGAACTGAGAAAAACTGATAGCGACATTTTTTATTTAAAATAATACTGAGGTAGTGAATTTTTTTCTTAACCACTATTGGTTATAAAAGTTCAACTTTCAGAAAAACTCTCCTTTAATTAGGCTTTAATAAAACGAGAAGTGACGCAGAAGTTTATTTTGGGGCTTGAGTTGGTTTCTGATTTTTTTTTTTTTTTAACAGTGGCGTGGAAAAGACATTTATTTTCATTTCAATTGGGGACTTTCTTAGAATAATAAATATTATTATTATAATTGAAGCTATATTGAAGGCAAACCTATTCCACCAATCGTATCATATATTTAAGTACATACAAACATTTTCAGGACTTGATGAAAATAAGTAAAATTATGTACGTTAATGTAGATTTAGACTTACAATTGCTGATTGTAAACATTTAATTTATAATATTTTAAGACTAAAAAAAATTCAAAATATTTCGACTTACATTGCAGTTGGGATTGAGGCCGTACTTCTGCCGTAGGAACTTTTTGAGGTGAAGCATTTTGAAACCGGCCGGGCATTGGAGGTAACGCTTAGGACCCGACGGAGCGAACTAAAACAAATAAAAACATTATTAATAACATAATAATAATAAAAATTAAATAAATTAAAAAAACAATATTCTGGTTTTATTAGAACAATATTCTGATTATTTCATTACAGTATTTCCAGTATAGTGAAATACAAACAAATAATAAAATTAAGTATATTTCATTCATAAACACTAAACACAAATTGTATTATTACCTGTGGTGGTTTCGGACTGCTGTTATTAGACCATTCCTCTTTCTCTCGTTCCCTAAAAAATAAATTATTCTTATTATTATTAAATCTTAAAAAACAATAGAAACGTAAAAAATCTTACTACATACTAAAATCAGTACTAGTTTTTCTTAGTAATTTTTTTTTTTTCCATTTTGACCTTGACAACTAAAAATATGTAATTTTAAAAGTGGCTAATTTGAAACGTAGAGGCATCAGAAAATACATATACCTAATAATTAAATACATTATTAATTTTAGAATAATAAATAAATTATTCTACTTAATTATTGATCTACATTGATTATTATTATGGGTTTTTTTTTCTAGGTCACATTATTAGCACCTATAATAAAGAAAACTGACTATGTATGACAATGAATAATTATAAAAAAGAGAAAAAAAAAATTAAGTTTTATTTATAAATACGCCCATAACTCAGTTATTTTTGAAGATGTAGAAAATATGTTCAGGGTTTTAAATTCAGAAAAGCGCGAAAAACATAGGTTTATATATTCCAGTAACAAATTATAATAGATCTAATCCCACCAAAACACGTTTATTAATGAAGATAGAGAAAAATCGAAAATATTAGCAGCTATATAAACAATTATACCCTGAAATAGTTATTTGGAAATAATAAACGATTAATTAATAATTTGCCGCATTTTTTTCAATCTATGTATCATTGATGATGGTAATAAACAGGCAAAGTAGGATAAACGTAGTCTAGAATAATCATACTATCTTCATACCTTAATAAAATAAACTACTCAAATACTAAAATGATAATAAATCTGAGTACATGGGTAAAATATAATGTTCTGAGGATGAAAGCTGATTAATTATCGTACTAAACCATAACACGTACAGACTTATTACTTCAAAGCTCTGAGAGTTTGGGTGAAACATTTCATACTTTAATTTTGAGTATTAACCCATCTCTAGCACATATATATGGGTAGTTAGTTTTACTAGTTTCAGAATTGTTTATAATTATTATATTATTTAATATTTTATGGATAATCAACAAGATGAAAAACTCATCAGGTCTTCAACATCACATATGTTTCAATCATGCTTATGAGCCGTACGGAAGATACATACATTCATCAGAGAAAGACAAGCACAAAGCTCATGACATCTGTTAGGTATTACCATTCCATCCCTGCCTACGCCACCAACTCCCTAATTTAGCATAACAATACAATTATAAATCCCTCATGGCTCCCCTCTCAGAGAGGCCACTATATTTTTTTTTTTTTTTTTTTTTTTTTTTTGCGAATTTTATTTCCTTAAAAGCAGGGGCTGAAGGATATCTTTTATTCTGGAAAGAGGAGAGAGGGGATAAGGGAATATCTCAGGAGACCCGGGCCAATAAATAATACTCCATGTCCTGTGAAAAGAAAATTTCAAAGGAGCTGAACCCAACCCCCTTTTCCTTTTGCATTTTCCATCCCGTTTCCCAAGGGCCTCCTAATCGTAAATGGCTTGAATTTCGCATCCGTTAAGATTAGGATTGCTGATTAGCTAGATAGAGGAAAGCAATATAATCCGAATTCTCTCCAAAGGAAAAAACTACAGAAAAACGGAAAAATTCAAAGAAAAAATAATTGTTTTAAAACATATTTATTGATATTTACAATTGTATTACGAAAATACATTAAGTAAATGTGATAGAAATATAATACGATGTATGAAAATACTATCAGAGACACTGCAGTTCTCAAATTGAATTTTAAATCTAAAGTCTTATAGACCCGCATGTACGATGTCAGGCACTAGTTAAGATCCCTATCCTAATAAATCCTGGATTGGCAAAATTTAGGACTTCCACTGTAACATCGTCCGATTAGCCATAGTAGCATAAAGTGACGTTAAATAAATAAACAAAGGCGTATTAGTTAGGGATGGTCAAGTCCAGATGGTTAGGGATGGTAAAGTCCAGATGGTTAGGGTGGTTAAGTACAGATTGATCTTATGATAGTCATGTAGATGAGCCTTGTGTAGTCAAGAGGAAAGTTTGACTGTTTCTATGATAAGTGTCGAAGAAGCTAAAAACGCCGAACTAAAAATTAAGTCAGTAAAAAACATATATACTACAGGAACACCATTTAAAACTATCAATAAAAGTTGATATTATCAGTTATTTTCCTTAGAGCATAATTTACCTCAGCACGATAAAGAATCGTTAAGCTTAATATCAACAGCCATAGAGCAGTCAATGATACTCATACGATGCTCTTTTATGAAATTGAAAGCTTATTGATATATTTTTTTTCACCACTGAACCTCATTTATGATTAAGCAAGTAAAAGCTGATATTACTTTTAATACAATTCGGGTTGTTATACATCATTTATTAGCACGTTGATGTTGGATTAGCATTGCGATATGAATTGGTCTCTCATTATCACCCAACAGTGAAATTATAATAGGTAAATTATCTTGCACAAATTAAAATAAGATTATGGAGTTATTTTAAATGTACCCACCCATTACTTGCAGACTTTGCACGAAATAGATATACCTCCTTTAATTCTAAACAATCAGTTCACTGAAACCCACTAGCACGTAACCTCTCATCTACATCTATTCTTGATAATCCTCAGAGGAGCATGAAAAAACGATGGCCTCGAGACCTATTGAAGTCCTACCGCTGGGTAGATTCTTCATAAGACTATTGATCGCATCATCCTATTGTTCACATTAACGTGCTGTATTTGAATGTACAGTTTTAAATATTAATAAAAATACATGTTTTGTTTGTTTAATTTTACAGCCTTCTGACTATTTTTCTTCTGCCACTGACTTTATTCAGAATAAAAATCAGAAATAAATACAGCATTTCATGATAATATGATGCCATGATACCCTTTTATCATAACGAGATAAGAGCAAGGTTGGAGCGGAACAGTTCGCAAACAACGCAATTGCCGAAATGCGCCACACCGAGGGAAGGGAAGACACTAATAGAGGCATTAATATTGGAGCAAGGTATTTGGGAGGGGGGTAAGGGCACTTTTATTTTGATTGGGGTGGGGAGTTAGCATCTTAAAGGATTTACAGGATACATCTCAATTAAACTTCCCCCACTCCATCAGCCGAGAGCCAATCGGCTTGGATTTTTCATTAAACTTCTCCCCCTCCCATCCCTCTCCTCTCCTTAATTAAAACACTATCAGATGTAAAAAGCGCCCTCTGGAAAAAAAAAAAAAAAAAAAACTTCAGGGTCCTGCAAATTCATCAAACGGATTTAGTAGGAAGGGCCTATGTTTTTTTTTTCTTGTAAAAGATCGGTTCATTAGAAACTTAAAAGTAATCTGATGGAGTTGCTGAAAAACTGACGCAGCTCCAATTTTGCAGTTTTTGAAAAATTAAACAAAACGCTTAAAATTAAAGAATTGTTTAAAAAAAATCAAATTAATTCTACAGGTCGTTAAACATACAGTGTACATTTTTATTCTATATACTAAGTTGTAAAATGTAATGAAGAGTGGAGAAAAACGGATAGAACCGAATGTTGCAGATAAAAACAATTTAGATTATTTAACGAAACACATGAAACTCTAAGTAATTATATCTCTGTATTTGAAAATTATTAAATTGATTTTAACAACGGAGGTAAATGACACAACTTTCATTGTTGAGCGCAACAGATTTTTAAATTGATTTAAAATTCGTAAAATTGCCTTACAATAAATATAATATACTTAGCATAATTGAAATACCTTTGTATTATACCGAAGTACCATAAAGTTCTCGAAATAGGAAGGAAAAAGAAACAGAAATAGTCGCCGGTGATTTATGGAGTAGAGTCGTGCTGACTAAGGGTGTATTAGTAGCGAGCCCTAACATTACGCCGCCCTGCAAATGAGATCTAACTGCCAAAAAAAGTTTAACGACGCCGTAAGCCAAAGGAAACTACGAGTAATAACAGCTTCGCTCCTATCATTGTACTTACTTTCACCATCATGACAGTAATTTTTGCATCTAACGTGGTGCATAATGGACAAGACAGTTAGGCCCCGGGCAAGAAGTAGTATTAATAGAAATCGCATTTGTAGAAAATATTTTCTTTATTCAAAACCATGTCTACTAAATGGTATGGTAAATCATAAGAGAAATGTACAAAGTAAGATATTTAGTCGTTTCCTAGAAAAAACTAAAAGAACACTCTAATACACTAAACAACACTTATGCCAGGAAATGACTACAGAAGGCTGAAAAGGAGTTGGACGAGAGACCTTCTCCTTAAGTAATCCATACTAATTTTATGCGAGGAATACGTGCTACAATATATTAACCCATTCACTGATTTTTTAATTATATTATTGACCGATGCAAATAAAGATTTTAAGTTTAATAGCTGAAATTCCTGTTAGAAGAAGGTTGAAGAGAAGTTAGATGAGAGACCTATGCTAACTTCAAGCCTAGGAAGGGGTGCTGCTGGGCACTTTTCTTCCCCATGCCTACCACATCTGCTGCTTACGTTAAATATAACGCACTTGCTTATTGTCAGATACCTTCTGACAGGTTAAATTGAAAATGATGAGAAAAAAAAATGTATTTATATGTTAATGTTATACAGAAGGTTAAAAAAGTATCATATCGCACTATGTTGTTTTTGAGGTAAACCAAATGATACGAATTCCTTAATGAGAAAAGATTTTCATTCATATACTAGAAGATATCTTGTAAAACTCCTTTTTCTATTTTAAAACAGGTATGATGATTAACTGTAGAATTTTCTTGTGCTATGGAATCCGCGTAATTCACCGAGAAACCGTTATTAACTGATACAAATTCTACAGCTGAATCTAACGCGATGGTAATATAAAACACCTATGAACTTATTAATAATATGAATAAATTATTAATTAAAAAATATTTTTAAAATTTAAAAACTCGATTACAGTATATTGCCGGTTTTAAATGGAAATCAGCTCTTCCATAGAAATATTCTATAAATGTTTATGAGTGAAGATATAGATCAAAATCTATTCACATTAAAAGCTTTCCTTATTTCAACATGTCCCTCACCTTACAGTAATAATTTTTTTATAGATTTCTATTATTGTTTGATCTATTATACAAGCTACAATTGCTTCATTGTTAAGCACAAGTTTGCCGAATTTCCAGGAGGTTCATTCTCATTCCTCCGCACAATAGAAATATATTTTAAAAATATATATAAAGTAGTGAATTATTAGGGCGTTTTAAGAACCTAACTATACTATTTTAGTTTAATTTTTGAGATATTGTGTCAAGCATGTTAATTTGTCTTTCATTTAATTTAACTTTTTCTTTTCTTCTGAATAGCTAGGATTTTATTTCCTTTCTTTTTATTTCTGTAAATATTGTGTAAACGAATCTCACTTTGTCTTCACTGAGACGGACTTTATTACTACTGAATAAATATGAAGAAATATATTTTATATGCATCATATCCGTTTAAAATATTCTTGGGGATATATAAACGAGTGAATCCTATATATAATAATAATATATAAATATATCTACAATTTTGGCAGAGCGTATACTAGAGAAGAGAATGGCTAATTGAAGACAGAGCCGAGGTAACTGGAACGATAACGGATCTAACGGTACCCTGGGAGTACGCTTCATCAATGGTTCGCTTCCCCTATCCCCTCCTCTCTAGTTCCTTGCACTTTGGAACGGTACCAACTGCAGTTCGGAACGATACGAACTAGAGAGTCAGTTCAAGGAGTAGTCAGCTAGGTATAGGAACCATTCATAAAGTCAAGAAGACGGTTAAGATACTTATAGAACCGAATTTAATGCAAAACCAACAATAGAAAATTTATATCAAAGAAATTAAACCGTACGTATCAGACTTATGAATTGTTTCATTAGATTCACATGTGGGATTCCTAGATTCCAAAACACAATGGGTAAATATGCAGAATGAAGAAAAGTCTTGAGAAAGAAGTACTTGTTAAGTAAGTGGTAGCACTTCACTAACTATTTTAAGGCAGTAGGTCCCGAGGCTACCTTTTTTTCAATCGCCTCGGAGGGTTATCAGGGATATCTAAGGAAGATAAATTATGGACAAGTGGGTTTGTGTGGGCAGGGAATTTAGAATGAAAAGAGGTGTATCTGTCACGGGCTATGTCTGCAACAAATGGGATGTTTAGGTCATTATGGAGGAATTGATTTGAGACAAAATAAGGGGCATTCAGGATTTTGCGAAGGATTTTGGATTGTAAGGATTGGATGCGGAAGGAATTAGATGGTTTAGTAGAGCCCCAAAGCTCGATTCCATGTGTCCTAAGTTCTGATAATAGTGATCTAAATGAGCCTTTTGTAATATAATGGAAGTTTTGAACGTTTGTCTAGTAAGTGTTGTAGTACCGGTATCTTCGAGTAGTTTCTTGCCGTTTCAGTCTTTTGTGAGGGTTCCAAGTAAGGCGCTAGTCAAGATGGAGACCTAGGTATCGGATTTGTTCTACAGGAGTAAGGGTGATGTTATTAAAGGATACTAGGGTGCAGGAAGTCATTTGTTTGGATTAATCTAAATGGCATCTTCCGATTTTAAAAAACAAAAAAACCTCCTTATATTCATGATATGCTTACCACTTGTTCTTCGGTTCATTCAGTAAACACTAGATCCCTACCCACATACCTTCTCACAGATCCGTCTCCTTGAAAAAATCCTTTGTCATTCGTGCTACCCAATTTCGGAATTCCATGCCTATATCCATTAGTAAATCTTCTAAAGTATTAGTCTTCCTAACATAAGTAATATTTAAAGCTGTAGATAATAACTATTCATCGTCAACAAATCTGTCTTTTATTGTTAAACTGAAGCCTTAAACGACCAGACAATTATCATTTATATTGTACTTTTCTTGTTATTCTTAGGGGACTACTCGTCCCAGAAGAAGATTACTTTTCTTTTCATTCACTGTTTCTAGACCAAGCGCTGTGCAAGAGGATTTTGCTATGGCCACGCTCAAAAGTAAGGATTTTATCTTGATTTAAAGTGCAAACTTTACACATATAAGCCTTCTTTAACAGATTAAATAATTATATGCCTGAGTGTCTATAACTAATCATTAACGCAGTCTCAATCTAACATAATGGGTCAATGCTTCGGCACGCAATTCAATTTTAATTCAATCTATGTTAATTAACTTATTTTTTTTATTATTGTTTTTTTATCTATGAACTGCGGTGGTAACAGGTCTAGTTCTTGTTCCGGCTTTGATTACCTGCCAGTATCCTTTGAGCCTATCGACGAGTGCCCGAACGAAGGTCCTCCCTCTCTGCCTTCTGGATGTATGTAGATACCATTTTAAAGCTCTTTGTTCACTAATCTTCTAAATGTGTCCCTGTCAGCAATTTCATGGTGAGAAATACCAATTTGCCTTTTAACTTCTTCGCAATCCTGGGCCCATCTCGGTCTTGTTTTTCTTAGACTTAACGAAACCCAATATTCTTTTCGTTAGTCGATCATCATTCATCTTGAAGAGATGACCGTAAAATAATAACCTTTTCTTCTTCATTGATGCTGTGACAGGTTTTGCCTGGTTGTACAGCTCCTCATGAGATCTCATTCGCCAATGTCCATAAACCTATATGTTACTCGGGATTTTTCTGAATATCCTGTGCTCTCTTTTGGTCAGCTTGACCTTTTCTAATCATGGGCAAAGCTACGGATGCATACGAACTTATATAACAAATATTCAGATATTTATTTTCTAAAACTCACATTAGATTTTCTTCTCTTTTTTGTGTTTCATAAATAACTTTTTTTAAAAAGAAGTTTAAATGGGTATTGGGAAGGATACTTGTTTCCTGCAAAAAAAAAAAAAAGAAAAAAAAAGATCTGAAATTAAACCCTACCTTTGCTCACCCCTAGAATACCCTGATCAATAAATTATATATTCCCGTGTTAATTGACCCAGCCTCGAAACCGACGAAGTCCAATAAAAAGTATGTAAATGACGAAATTATAAAAAAAAAGTTTGTTTGGCAAAGCCTTAATAGAGACGGTGTTTTAAAAGGTGTAGCGGGTAGGTCGAGATTAGCCGGAGTCCTCTCATGAATTATTAACAGAGCGGGCGGGATCTGACCCGCGCGAGCATTAGGGGGCTTAGCTTGCTCCCTTGGGGGACTTAATAAAGCCCATTGTTTGCTACCAACTTTTTGCCTATATTACTGTCTTCTCTTAGTCATCTGATAACTTGTTTTCGTCACGACTCTCTGCCGAGTCTGCCCCCATTTAACGAGGCTTTGGTCTGTCGGGATTGTCCGTGCAAAGTCCATTGTAGGGACCATAAGAACTAAAAAGAGATAAAACTTCTCAAGTACGTGTACTATTCACATAATTCATCTCAACACTCAATATGGAGACCACATCAGGGAAAAAATGGCCGTTCTAGTTCTTAACTAGCCTTATCTATTTATGCAGTAAATTGGTCCTAAAAAAGAAAGAAATATAACAGCTATAAAAACAATCTCGTCTATATATATATTTTGTTATCTTATAAACAACACTAAAGAAGTATAAAATATTTGTTGTTTTTTTTTCTTTGTTAATTAAAAATTTTCATTATTGAAAGTATAATAAACAATTAATATATTAATAAATGTGTAATTGGAGAGATAGTCAATTGTCACGAATAAATCTTAAGAAAAATATATTAAAAGAAAGAAAAAAAAACATTATTGTGGGACTAAGTCTCCAACGAATAACATAAAATTCGACATATTTAATACCTACACATGGCCAAGACCAATGAGGACCAAATTTATTGATTAATGACCAAAATTAATGAGAAAAAACAAAAAGATTTTAATACAAATTTAAAAAAAAAATAAAGATAGTAAGAAATAAATTCATTTAAATGTTATTTAAGTTAGTAATTAGCTACCCTGTGTAAACATAACTTATGTTATGATAACATTCTATGTAAATTCAAAAATTCTTTTTTATTTTTTTATGTAGGATTATGGATTTATAAAAGGACCAGGAATAGTCTGATACTCCTATATAAAAGAAAGAAAAAATATTCCTTTGAAAAGAAAGGAAAAACACAAAAACGTTCCCCTTGAGTAAAACCACAGACAGGAAGTGCGGTGAAGAAGCGTCGGAGGTGTAATGAAGAAACCAGACGGTCCTTACCTGCGGGCCTGTTGACGTGGTTAGGGTTGATAAACAGTTCGGAGAAGAGGGAGATGGAGTGTGGTGGGTAAAGGAGGGAAAGAGAGAGAGAGAGTGAGTGAGGGTGAGTGAGAGGGTGTGTGGGGAGAGAAGGAGGGAGAGGGAGAGAGGGATATCGATCCGAGGGAGCGTCATCCGGGTCGTCATGGCAACGGGGGCGGGCAGGCCCCACCCCCCGCCGTCTCCAGTCCGGGCCCCGGGGCCGTCTTGGGGTGCCCACTTCTCGACTCTCCACGAGAATCGATCTTACGTCGCACGCGGAGGAGGGTTTGTTGGTTGGGATTAAAAAAAAAAAGTAGTATGCTATATAACATTAAAAGTATATGTATAGATTCTGAATAACAACAATTTAGTAATCACACAATTAAGTACAGACTTCCACATAGCTACTTCACAGGCAGAAAGTTATGAGATTATTGCAGCACTGTAGAATATCATACAACGTGAGGAGGAAGAATTCATTATACTTACAGGCACACTATCTTTATTTATAGCAGTTTAGAATACCTATTTCCAATATATGGTGATAAAGAAAACCCAAGCGTCGATGGTAAAAACTCTAAATAAAAGTGTGGTTATTGTTTGGACACCATCGCACGTTGGAATGAGTGGTGATGAGAAGGCAGACGAATCAGCCAAAGAGAAAGCATTACCCTCTGTAGACATATTCATTAGATCTGATATCCTTACCTATTCAAAAAAACGTGCAACACTCACATGAGCCCAGCTTTGGGCAAACACCAAAGGGCCCAAGTTAAGAAATATTAAAAACGAAGTACAATCGTGGTAAAGTGCTAACAGTGACAACAGAAGAGGAGTTGTCATTACTCGATTTAGAATGACCACACACGACTGATCCATGGCTACCTTATCGTGAGGGAAACGCCTCCAGTAACGTGCAACTCCACAACTGCAAGTTGCTACAGACCATCAGCCTCATTATAGGGTAATGCTCGCTTCACCACAACTATTTCCAAAAAAATCGAAAGAAACCTGAGTAGCTGTGGGGCGATAACGCCTTTTTTTTTTTTTTAAATAGGGTAATTGAAAAAATAAATTTTAAAAAACTATAGCAAAGAAAGGACACTTAAGACCAAAGTAGTTGTATGTCCATAAACCTGGCCTTAATGAGACAAAAGCAAAAAATCTAATAATAGGAGGCAAGGAATTGATATAAGGCAGCATCTTACATTGTGTTGTTAACAGTGATGTAAATGTTAACATTACTGTAAAAGGCATTATGCAAACAATTTCCATTTAGACAAATAGGATATCTCAGAGGTCAACCAGATTGTGAAATTCGAGATTCATTCTATGTTTTCGACGCAAATCATTTATCAAACTCCTTAAACCGGATTCGAATCCGCCTTAAGAGATTCGAATGAGTACTGGTTCTGACTTGACGAGGTTGTTAAGGTGACACACTTCAACACTCGGCCACTTAGACATCAAAGAAGGTGGTTTAGGATATGAAGAAAGAGGGTGATTACAGAGCGGAAAGTAGCGCCTGTAGCCCAGACACTCACTATACCGGAGCACTAACGGTATGAATGAACGGACCTGCAATCCCTTCCAGCACGCTCTACTTCCAGCCTTCTGGAAGAGAGGCCGTGAGATACTCCATATCAAGTGTCCGTCACGGCGGCGCATCTTTTAAAAATGATAATAAAATAATATAAAGCCTACATAATTACTATACAATTCGAAAATTAGAAAATCCTTTACTATGAAACATAAATATCCTCAATTTTCTACAGCATCATAGATTATTATAATGCTAAATTGAGGATTATGAAATCTGATCAGTAGCTTTCAAATGTAACTCAAATTACACAAGCAATGTCTGTACGATGGTACAACTACTGTACCAAAATACGCTTTTCTAACATTTAAAATTAGAATTAGCAAGCAACAAAAGCAACAAACAGCATGGCGCAGATTTTTGCCTCACGAAAACATTAGGGAGGATAAGATCAACATTTAATAAATACTGCCCTTGAGTGGTATGAAGAGAATAATTAACATAGGTTAACACATAACGAATTAAGGTATGTTTAGAAACAGCCTATATTTTTACAAGTAGCAAAAAAAAAAAAAAAAAAAAAAAAATAGATACACTAAAATATATAATGTAATGGAACAAACAAAACCGGACGTGTCTCGACTTTCTCTTATCTCTGTTCTTAATATCAATTCAAGAATTTTCCAATACAGTTAGAGATGAAAAAAAGGTTAATTAAAGGTTAATTAGGATATAATTACATTGAGTTTCAATAAAAACATATTAAAAATCTATTATATTATTATATACAACAATCAGTTGGTATAATCGGTTTTTTTTCTATCTCCACCAACTTCTAAAATTTCGCGTATAAGATAAAGTTTTTTCTTAAATCTTCTAGCTTTCCAACGGTATACTATGCATCTATATTACCCTTTTGTTGGTCATCAAATTCGTTTAACTTACATGTTTATTCTTTTTTTTATAAATGTTAACAAGATTAAATGGTTAATTTGTTCTAGTGTACAAAATTAAAGTTACTGAAAAGGAAGAAAATTAACTCTGTCAAACCAATCCAATCAGAATGAAACCGACATGATATTATAAACCATTCAAGTTTACATCGATAAAGCGCGTTTAATTAATATTGTTAGAGCCGTATCTGAGAAAATCGTAAGATGGTACAAAATGCATGGTATAAAATGGCTCTTCTAGTTCGCCAATTTGATGAAAACTATTGACTCTAAAACGCGAATTTCTGGAGAAAATTAGAACTCGGGAAATTTCCCTTACTTATATATATTTCCCCTTATTTAGGGAAGTGAAAGTAATAAACTGTTCAACAGCACAAGGTTAGTTATACTGAAATAGGGAAAAATAAGTGAAAAGAATCACTTTCCGATGGCGAACCTAAACACAGAGCGAGAGCCAATATATCAACTTCCGGAATATCGGTATTTTTAAACATTTTTTTTTTTTTATCAGAGGCCGGTATCGAAACCTCAAAGGCATCGCTTGAACGCTCAATTAAAAAAAAAAAGAAAAAAAAAAAAGAAATTCCACCAAAATAAATTTATCGAACGGGAAAGGATTAGCGCTATATATATAAAAAAAGAAAAAAAAAAAAAAGACAGAATAAGCAATCAAATGAAAACCAGAAGTAACAAAGTGAAACCAGCCAACGGTAAAAATTTCAACAGTGAGCGAGTGCCGTGATTAGGCGGCCGCTAACAGGAGGATCGAGGCCGTCCGGGCTGAAAAATTGATGCGGGCCAATGATGGAGGAGAGCGCTGGGAATTGCTGCACCCCCGCGTAAATACTTCACCCGTCCCCCTTCGGCGTTCCGGCGGAAAACAGGTGAAAACACTTTTTACCCTATGTCCTCAGGGAGGATAGGAAGCGAGTGTGTGGATGGAGTGGCCTGGTGCCGGCGTGCGGAGGTAATATTGAAAAGGCTATTTTATCAATATTTAATTATATCGATTTTAATAAAAGTATGCCTATTCCGAAATCTGAATATGTGCTGTATGAGAGATCTATTTTCTATACTATGAAAGAAACTGGATAACCTCTGGTGTAGTTGGCCCGAGCCGAAGGTTCAAACCCGGCAGATGCTCAAGTATATCATAAATATCCTTAAATATTTTAGTTTATTTCCTATATCTCATTTCCTATTACTGTAATAAGTACTTAATTATAGTCAATCAATTGTTCTGTTTGGTCCAACCGTCCAATGGTCTCTGATACCTGATTGTTTCTGAGGGGTAATCATAGAAACACCAGGCTAGAACCCTCCCAAGGTTTTTTTTTTTCTTCCATTTTTCTTTAAATCATCGCTAACAATATTCCTTTAAATATCATCTCATATCTCTAATCATTCTCATCACTCAGATGAAATGTCAAGATTAAATAATATTAAATTGGCATACACTTTTAAATATTAATAGTATATATAAAGAGAGTTTTTTTATACTTATATTATGAACACTTTTTTATTATAACAGGCCCTGGACTAGTATATTCGGAATTACATTTAATTTATTCAATTTTGCCTTTCCAAGTTTACTAATGATAGGGTTCTTTAACGAGTACTTGACATTGCACAGGCTCGTGACCACCTTTTTACGTCCCCTCCAAAGGACGGAATGACTAAGGATTTTTCAATAGGATTAAAAAATCCTATAGTCCACAGTTGCATAAAGCAACGTTAAATAAACAAACAACTTGAACATGTTAAACATTCTCAGCGAATTTCACGAAAACGAGATGCACATTCTGGATCTCCTCGATTATGGTAATGAAGGAGGGAATGTAGGAGAGCAGCTATATCCCAGTGAAAACGAGAAGCCCCAGATACTTTTGGGCTGGAAATTCCGACAAAGAGGGGAGGATCAGTGCAAAATACCCATGGAATAGGCATGACTGTGTTAGCTGAATCCTGGAGTTTTGTCATGAGTGTAGAAAAGAGGAAACATAACAGTCATATCATTATCTCACTGTCCAGAATGTGGTATCTATCTATCTAACTTCTTATGGAAGCGCTGTTCATAATAGGATAATAGTTCATAATTTATTATTATTTACCTTGGAAAATAAATTTCAACACTCATTATTTATATTTCAGAAACATTATTATTGTTATTATTATAAGAATTCCTTCCGGATATAGTTTATCTTAAATGAATTCATCAAAATCATTTCTTTCCATTTCTAAAACTAATTTAGTCGAACTTCTACCTTAATCGACTTCGAAATTACGGCCAGAATTGGTTGGTTTTAAGGGAACATACGACCTATTCAACAGAAAAATTATAGATTTTCTCAATGCATACAGTTTAAGCGAAATAACGAAGTTATGTGCGAGATCACTTGTAGCTGGGTGGTTAGCATAACAGCCTCCTACGCCAAAGGTCACGGGTTTAAACCTGCAGGTGGTCCTAGGATTTATTAATGGGAGTAAAACATCCTTAGTTATGCCGTCCTTCGGAGGGGACGTTAAAAGCTGGTCCCGAGCCTGTGCGATGTCAGTCAGTACTCGTTAAAGATCCCTGGATAGGCAAAATGTAGGTCTCCCACTGTAGCATCGTCCGATTAGCCATGGTAGCATAAAGTGACGTTAAATAAATAAACAAACAAACAACGAGGTTATGTCGAATCTGTTTCATTAATAACTCGGATTATCCCCTGGTAGATGCCTCTAGGATTTTTTTATTTGATTAGTAATCCTTAGTTATGCCGCCTTTCGAAGGCAGCGTAAAAAGGTAGTCCCGAGCCTGTGCGATGACAGGTACACGTTTAAGATTTCTACTCAAATTAAACTTTGATAGGCAAAATTTGGGTATATCGCTGTAGGTCACCATCGTCCGTTTAGCAACAGTAGCATGAGTGAAGTTAAATGAACACCAAAGTTTAATTATTTTATGCTGTATTAAGGCACTTAAAAAATTTCTTGGAAAATCAAATAAGCTGAGATACTAAAATATATGATCTCTTTTTCTTTCTTTTTTCTGAGCAGAAAAATACCGAAAAATTGGGGTTTCGTTTCAGTAAAAATAATTGTCAGATGAAAACAAATTGTTTATCCTTTTTTTTTCTTTGCACCATTTTATAGTCTCTTATAACTAAATAAAGAATAGTATTATGGGATCTGAATGTTCTTTTTTTATCTATTTTCGTATATTCATTCGTATTGTACATAAGAGAAAATACCCGTCTATATAAAATAGTTTAAAAATAGCACGGTTTATTTTATTTTATATAATGTAGTTTTTATTACATGTAATTCCGATTCTTTGTTAGGTACTAGTAAATGCAATTAATACTGGAAGATCTGTAGAAAACGATTCCATTGTTTGTTCATGAAAGTGGTCTTTGTGCAATGAAATTGGCTACCTCTCAGTTTGTATTTCATTATTCATGTTTACGGGAAACTTGCTGAAGTGAAATTGTTGTCAACACGCTAAAACATTTGCCTCCCGATGCTATTTCGATACCAATGCTGCACTCTGACCTTTTAATCGAATGGAGTTCAAATGTTTCATATATTTAATCGATTACTATCATGCCATGTAGAACATATAAACATAATGCTTTTTAAATTAAATAAATGGATAAACATAATATATATTTTTTCTGACCTTCTTAAGTTATCGACTCTTTATATAACTTGGCCAATGAGATTAATTGGTAGGATAAACTATTTTAATATAAAGAAACCTTCCAAGTTAGAGCCATATTACTTCATAATTAAAGTATTTTTCTCGCATAAATTATAAATACATCAATTACAATAATGATTTAGAACACAAAGTTATCGAAAATACAAGGATAATGATTTTTTTTCAATTAAACTTTTTAACAAAAAAAGTGTACCAAATGATACAGAAGGTAGAAGAGAACACGTCATAGATTTATATCGAACCAGAAAAAAACATATATGCTTTGAAAAAAAAAATAAAAAACGTACATTTTGAATAAATAAAGTAGTGTGTATTATATTTAAATATATTACGAATTTAGTTCTGAAAAGATATTTTCTATGACCATTCACAGGACTTTGAATTTGTTTGCTTGACCATTTAATGTCACTTAAATCACTCACAGTCTTAAATTTTGCATATCCAGGTTTGATTAGGATAAGAATCTTGAGCAAGTACGGGACATCGCACAAACTCGAGACCACCATTTTACTCCTCCGAAGGGTTGCATAACCTAATATTTTTACTTCCTAAAAAAAATTCCTAGGGACATCTACCGGGTTGGAACACGCGACCTTAGGCAAAGATGGATGTTATGCTATGGAATACCCTATATGTAAACTCTGCATAATTATAGTTCAATATAGTTTATAGTAATAACATGTTTTAGCAATAATAATAGGTGATATTAATCAGGTGTCAGTCAATATTTTAATTTTTCAGAAGTTTCGGCTTAAACACAACCTGATGATGAATCACATGTTCGAGCCGAAACGTCGAAAAAATTAAAATATTATTTCAGACTGACTCTAAATTATTTCCATTATTATAATTTCAACACTTGGCCATACATCCTCAATAGAGAGAAGAAAATAAACTTTATTTACATAGACAAAATATTTACAGATAATTTCCGATGAGACATCCTTATAATCAGCAAAATGTATTGTTCGTTTGGTAATTAAAATCTATTAGCCTTATGACTAAATATGTGGTAAAATTATATTGATATTAACTATGGTAGTAGGAAAAAATATACAAAAAACCTACTTATCATCCTCAATATAATTTTTAACAAAAGCTATAATATTTAGTATAAAATATTTCGTAGCTATTTAATATCATTTAATCTTGAAATTGTATATGGGTGATAAGAATGATAAGAGATTATCATGATGCTTATCATCAAAGGAATAGTGCTATATGATGATTTTAGGAAAAAGGAAGGCAAAATTAGAAGGGTTCGTACTATCAATTTATCACCTGCTTCCATTATGACCCTCCGAAACACTCAGGTATCAGAGAAGAGACCTTTGAATGGTTGGATCCAACAGAACAATTAATTGACTATAATTAAGTATTTATTACAGTAATAGGAAGTGAGATATAGGAATGAGTTTGGGAGAATAAACTGAAATTGCTGGACCTCAATTACTGGGGAGTGGGTAAAAACCTTCCATCAAAGCCTACCAGCTGCCACCGCTTGCCAATATGTCCCCTACAATTTACATTCTTACTTTCTTTTTTTTTTTCTTATTCTTTTTTTTAACCCTAACGGAAGCATGTGGCGGACGTATCGGTGCTATTACTTATTTTCAATTCGTTATACCTTGTTAAACATATCGGCGTTTCAATGATATCGGCACTTTATAATTAAATGATGAGGCATTTGAAGGAACTCCTGTTTAATTTTTTTTTTATCATAGTTTGGATTAATCAGTCTGATAAACAATACTTTAATTTTGCCGAAGTTTCGACTCGAAACATCAGGGCACTAATGAACCACGCCAAACATAAACTCAAACATCAGCAAAATTAAAATACTATTTACAAGACTGACTCATGATTATTTCTACTTATTATAATTTTAACAGTCGACCATACATCCACAATAAACTCCCAAAACTCCCTTTAAAAAAAATCGGTATTATATAAAGGAAGACGGTTGAATATAATAGGTGAGACACAACAGATATACCTTTTGAACTGTCGGGGTACGTATTTCTTCTTGAATAGAAATTTACGGAATAACTGACTGCTTCGCCTTAGGCTACTTTAAAAATGTAAATCCGGAACAACACTTGCTAACTATAACGATAAGTTAATTGCCAAAACAGCTTAGTTGTAAGATATAAAAATGCTCCAAATTATTCCACTATGGTTTGTTATTTATAAATAAGTTAGAGCATAACTGTTTATAAAGCTATTTATATGAATATCAAAAGCAATAAGTAATTTTTAAAAAAAATGGTCTATCACCACTGCTAATTTCAAAACGCTATATCTCTGCTATTTCTAAACAGATTTTAATGACTTTTTTTTTCTTTTGTAAGATTGTTTAAATATCTATCGAAATAAGAAAACCAGTTGTTACAAATTTTGGTATTTAATTATTTATTAATTCAGCCAAACTATTTTTTTTTTTCGTATTTTAGTTCTTACTATTATATAGGTGATATTTCAAGAATTAAATTAGAATTTTTTTCTCCTGTATCATTATTATAATCATAAGTTAAATTTCATTGATTCTTTGTATGGTAGTATTAAGAATTTTAGTCATTGTTGTCAGACCCTGTCCATAAATCAGTACGTATTTACCATTCTACCTTTTTTTCCTACGTTTTTTCCATCCTACCTACCCCCCATCTACCAAACAGTACCTAGTTTCCATTCTCCCACCATGCGGTTCGTATCTCCACTCTACTTCATATTTTTATATTTTCATGTTAATTATTGATACCTGTGTAAATTTTGTTTAGTGAACATTTTTATTTTTTTCTGTATAAAACTTTCATTATTGTACTATGGTCATTGTATTTTAATTAAGTTTTTTTACATATACAGTTCTTCTATTATTTTTTAATACCGACGTTCTCTAGCTAAATAGGTTATATAATATTGTATGTAATGTCATTGAAATTATATTCTTTTGTATCTATTTAGCTCTGATGATGACCCACAAAGGGGGTCGAAACGTTGGAAAACAATAAAATAGTTAAAACTATTTAGTTGTTTCATTTAATGACCGCCACCCGGACTAATTCCTTCCAGTATTTTTTTATTCTTTATTTGGGTTCAACCTATCCTGAAACGTAAGACCGTGAGGAGGATTGAGAATAATAAACCAAAAATTCCAAAGTAACAAGATATTTGTGGGAATAATAATGCTGGTTTTTTACACGTACAACAGGTTTACTTTCATTGAAGACACGTTTAAGAAACATAAATATTTTTCAATTATCTCTATACAGTTTTTTAAGTCAGGTTGTTATAGATCAAACCTTAGCAATTAAAAAAGCTTTAGACACAGCAATAAAGAATCAGTAATGTCCGTCTAATATCATATAATTACGCGTTTCAACGAGCACAGGAATGATTATTGTTCGCAATTATAACACAATTTTATAATAAATAATAATTGGCAATAAGAGCCCGCGAGACGGGACGGAAAGGACAGCCGAGGTGAGCCGAAGGCAAGCTAATGTAACTTTTACGATCCGTTAGCCGAGTGATGATGGGGACAGGTAATTGCCCCCGGCCTCAGTATCCGCTACTGTTCTTTCTCCTTTAATCATCCTTTATCACCGCCTTCCTATAAATCATCCCCTCCACCGAGGTAGGCCAGCGTCATGGGACGCGGAACAGAAGTGGAAGTCTAGTAGAACGCAAAACTCATGAGGAATTAGGAACTTGCAGAAACTTTTTAACATATAGAGGAAGATATGGTTTAGATCGCGGTCTAAAAGAATAATAAAAATAGTGATAACACTAATATACAACGTTTCGTTATAATATACACTTTGCGGGTCTTCATCCCAGCTTCTATCTCCACATACTACGGAAGCTGAGTGAACTGCATTACTGCAGTATGAATACTTTAATCGAATTCAATTAATGGCAGACACTCGGAACGAATCTCGACCAATCCGATCTTGTTGAAATAGCGTGGTTACTAGTGGGATAACCCGTCCTTTTGGTTTATTATTTTCAATAAAAAACCTTTGTAATCGACCAAAAAAAAAAAAAAAAAACCTGCCGAATAACGAATAAAAAAAAATCCGTTTTTCTTATTTAATTAATAAATAAATAACAATAATATTTTCTATAAATAACGTTATTTGATAAAAAAATTAATTTTCCTACAAAATGAAAAAAGAATCATTGAAATTGGTTAAGAAATAGCAGAGATATAGAGTTTAGAAATTAGCAGAGGTGATATGCCATTTTCATGTGAATTATTTATTGCTTTTTATATTACTTAATTGCCTATATACAACTTTATAAACAGTTATACCGTACTATTGTTATTTGTAAATTATAAAACATTGTGTAATAATTTGCAGCGTTTTTAATATTATAGAATAGAAAGTTGTGCGACACACATGTTTCACTTACATCCGCTGTTAAAAATTTAAGACTATTAAATCAACTTAAAGTTGAAAAAATTTGAAGTTAATTTAAATAAAAAGTTTATACAGTTTAGTTGGAAACGCATGATTTAGAATAAATAGATGATTTAGAATATTAAATTGCTATTTATATTAGTCAGTAATAACTTGATGCCAAATTCATCGCTTTCGAACGGTATATTGTGCATCTATATTAATATACAAAAACGCTGCAATTATTACACAATGGTTTATTATTTCCAAATACCAGTATTAGGTTATAACTGTTTATAAAGATGTAGATAAGCAATTAAGAAAATAATTCAAAGAAAAATGACATATCACCACTGCTAATTTCCAAACGATAGCGTTTTGACTAACGATCTCTGCTAGTTCTTCAACAATTTCAATGATTCTTTTTTCCTAATGTAGAAAATATATTTCGTATTTATTTATTAATTAATTAGGAGAAACGTTTTTTTTATTCGTTATTCGGGTTCTATGCATCTTGAAACGTAAACCCTCAAATTTTAAAGGGAGTATTCTTTTTTTTTTTTTTTTTGGTCAATTACAAAGGTTCACTATGGAAAAAAATAAACTAAAATTAAATTAAAGAATATTTTGGTCTTTTATCCTTTCGTTAATTATCAATTTCGTTCAACTCGTATATTTAGGCGTTTATTATCAATGCTAATAAGATGAAATGTTTTATTGTTTTCATTATACAAAATTGAGTGTACTTTACAGAAAGAAAATTAAAAATATTGGAATTTAAGCCCTGTCAGACTATTTCAATCAGAATGAAAACTACATCCTATTAAAGTCTATTCAATTTTGCATCGATATAGCAAGTTTAATCAAAATCGTTAAAACTGTTTTCAAGATAATCCTAAAAAGATGTAAATTACATGGTATAAAGTGGCTCTTTTGGTTGGCCGATTTTAAGGAAATAATTGTTGTAAGATCTCAGGCAAATGCGCTGCTAAAATATGAAATTTTAGTTTCGTAAGACTTTTCGTTTCGGAGAGGATCATATAGGTTTTATAAAAAGACACGAACATAACCGACTCTAGACGAACTTGGCCGAATAAAGGCGATAGTAATTAAAAGGCAGAAGTGGAGACTCTAATGGTGGTAATTGGGAGGGTGAAGGGGGAGGAGGGTGGAAAGGGGAGTTACTTTTTCAGGGATAGGGGGTGCTATATACACGAGGCCTTACTGATCCATATTCACCAAGTCCCCCTATCTTGTCCCACTTTGTTAGGGAGTAGTCATATCATTAAAAACAGAGGGTGAAATCTAAAGGTCAGTATAAAATTATATTTTTTCACATTCAAATCAATTATATATTAACGCAAAAACAACGTACAGTACGAATTATATTGTATAAACTATACAGTTTAAAGTAATAAATTTAAACTGAAACTCACGAGGAGCATTCATAAGATATTTTAGATAAGCACATGCATACGATGTTACAGCAACTCTTTAAAATAATCGAATGACCAGACGTGCCACTTTACATCACGGATTTTCCACATTTTTACAAAAATGATTTGATCAAACTACTTTATCATAGTAAAATTAAACTGTCTTTATATAAGCTGAGTGCTGTCCTCAATGAAACTGTATGGTAAATACATAATGTTCGAAACTTTTTTCTTAAAAGTAAATTTATTGATTCATTAAAAATAATTAAGCAACTCTTACATTATTCGTCTACTATAAAATAAATTAATAATGTATTTTTAAAAAAATATTTAGAAATTAAAAATTTATTTTAATATTATAATTGCAGTAATGTTGTAATATATTGAAAGTAATGCTTGAAATTTGATAAAAACAGATTCAACAATAAAGTCATAGAAGTAAAATTTAAGTCTTGTTTAGTAGCTAGCATAACAGACGTTTATTCCCGCGGTGAAGGTTTCGAACTCGGCTTTAATGGGGTAAAAACTCTTGGTTCTGCCGTCCTTCGAAGGAGACGTAAAATGCTGGTCCTGAAACTGTAAAGATCCTAATGATCCCGATAAAATCCTAATGAACCTGGGTATGAATATTTAGTACTCCCATGTAGTATCGAACGATTAGCCACAGTTGCATGAAAGAGACGTTTAATGAAAATTGAAATAAAAAAGACAGAATATAATTTAAAAAAATAGATTATTTAATGAAAAACTAAAGTTTAAAATAGATTTTTTAAAATCTATTACAAGCAGAGAGATAGATGAGAGATGTGCTCACCAAATTTTCGCCCACAGCTTATGAGTTGTTTCAAACTTCTACGCTCTTCTAAGCAAACACTTTTCAAAATAATTACTGCTCAAAAAAGTTGATGAAAAGCAAGCGGCGCGGGTTCCCACAACCCACTTCTTTTCCCCGAGAAGTCTTTCAATATTAAGGAGGCGGTAAAGCTGTTAGCGAGTTGGAAAGCCGACTTGAAACCCAGCGCCGCCCCCGGAATTGACAGGTGTCTCAGATAAGACGCCCGCCCCCTTCTTCCGAATTGAAAAGTTCAAAGGGTGGTAAATATTGGAAGAGGGAAGTGGAGAAGCCCGTAGGAGTACAAGATCATTTTTCAATTGGGAGCGCAGATCCACCCCGCAAGGCGCATACCCTCGCATATCCAGCGATACATCTCGACCCTTACCATCCTTCCTAATAAGCCGCCGCTATTGGACAGCCGTCACGTTATTGCGGGCATCCTTCACTCCCTGGATCGATCCTTCTCCAGGACCTTTCTTCAGAACCTAACAAGCTGGAATGATCAGCTTCGATGTCGGCTACGGCCAACATCTTTTTTATCCATCTCTCTTTGGAGGATTACATTTTTTTTTTTTTCAGGAGGCATGACTGGTTTTTTTACCTTCTCCTGGAATTACGAAAGAAAGAGGGATCTATATTCTAGAAGTTTTTTATAAGTAATATTATTATACTCAAACTTAAATTTATATGGAATTTATCATTGAAGTTAGTTTCTTATTAGTTGATTCTAAAGATATTCAAGCTAGGCTCTTATCACATAGATTGTGTCCCATAGCCCCATAAAAGGTATATAACATATATACAAAAACTGGTACCTCTATAAGCTCTCAAAGATCTTGGATTCAGTATACATGTGTGGTTGCTTTTTTTTTAGACTTTTAAGTAGAAAGTAATAGAAAAAGTGTTTACTAAATACTAAATATTATTTTTTTAACAACCTGGTAGTAAAATAATCGTAGGACATACAATCTACGGAAAAATAAAATAACTTCTAATCAAAACGAGTTTTCCTTTCTTTTTTTTTTTTTTTAATTGCATAAGAACATAATTTACATCTGATATTTAACCTATACAACCGCTTATTATTTATTCAACTAATCCCTTTAAATGTAATTACACGGTTAAACAAAAAATAAAAATAATAAATAAAGAATGTAAAGGATTTTTTCAATTTAAGGCTTAAGGTTTTCGTAAAAATGTCACGTTTCCTGCGTAGGACGGGATCTTGTAATTAACAAGCACTTTAATTTAGAATCCCACGCGGAGGGGGTCATATTACCATTAAAGAAACCTTCTCTCTGACCAGAATTCAGATTACTCCGATGCAATTAAGTATCTCAAGTTGGGAGTATGAGAGCAGAAATCAAATATAATTAACTATAGGTAAAAGAAGCATACATTTTTATACATGATCAACCAAGCGAAGTCAGAGATCTTAACGAAGTCGAAAAACTAGACCGAAAGCCGTAGGCAAAGATACACATTCCTCACATATCTCCGCTTAAGTCGTTATGTTTTTTTACGGCCGGGAGAGGTAGAGGGAATGCTGGGCCACAAGAGGAAAACCATCCTGACAAACCTCATAATATATTTAAGTACGGAAAAATTCCAAGGGGGAAGTGTGGAAGTTGGTAAGTATACGACCGCTGCTGAGTGCTGAGTAAGGAATACGGAAAGCAAATAAGGTTCCTTCATCCATTGAACTGAAAAGTTTTCCCAAGAAGGTTAAGCACGTATTTATTTTTAATATATGTTTACAGAAATTGAAAATAACTATATGAATAGGAAAAAACTTAAGAATTATGTTTGGTATAGATCATTGCTACCCTGATGAAGGCTCACATGTTTGAGCCAAAATTTGAAAAATAAATATTGATTATTAAACTGATTTTTCCCACCTACTCTTAAAAATCAAAAATTTAAAAAGATTAATGAACTACTATTTTCTCTTTTTTTTTTTTTTTCTTTTTAAGTAAAAATAAAAATAAAGAATATAAGAACACATTTTCTTAATTTTGTTTTTATATTATTTACTATGAGACTATTTAATAAAATGAACAAGTTATTTTGTAAATATAAAAATTCAAATCGACTTAGGCTGAAGAATGACGACAGATTTGGGTATCGATTGTATCAAATACTTACGTAACATTGTTAATACATTACATACACTATTATATTATATAATACATGTAATATTATGTAATAGTGATAAATAAAATGTACTCACTCGTCGTAGAACTCCAGAGAGAGGCTGATCTGATCGTCGGGGGAGTATATGAGCCGGTCCAACCCGACACCGCGGCACTCAGGTTCCAAGTGTTCGTCTGTAACACAGATTACATTTATCTTCTCATCTACGTCTTGGGTATAGTTTATGAATCCTGTTTTTTGGGTTGAGAAAAGGGACAAACTTGAGTAGTTCTAAGGTAAATTAAATATAAAAACTTACCCCGATAAGGGTGGTTTTTGTAGAAGTCCCTCCGCCTTTGCATTTCATTGTGAAACAATCCGGGGACAAGCTTATAGACTATGTCTTGTAAAGTTTTATCTGGCCTAAAAAAAGTTTAAACATAATATAAATAAGGTCAAGATAATTAAAAATTGCAACATTTAACAAAGGAGGAATTAATAGTAACCATTGAGATGCCTAAGTTAACAAAAAAACAAAACAAAACCCTTTAGTATAAGCTTTTAATAAGGAAGTACTTAGGATAAAAATGAAGATTTAACAAAGATAAAAATTATCAAAAAAAAAAAAAAAAATTAGTATGAAATAAATATTTTATATGAAGCATATATAAAACAAAATACCCTTTTTTTTAAATTATTACATGACTGAACTTAATGATTTTAACACATCAAATAAAATAAAAAATTACCTTAAACTCCTATATAATTTGGTGTTATGTACGTGTGTTTCGCAGATCGGGCATATACTTTTTCGTTCCAATTGCCTGAATATACAGCTCCGGCAAACTGTGAAAATAAAATAAACAATTAGAAAATAACATAATACAAATATTTTTAAAACAAGTTTATATGGTAAGCAAAGAGAGCACAGAAAATGTATTTCCTACATATTCTCAGCATGAACTATTTTTATGTTAGGACTTTCAATTTATAAATCTTAATATACCATCTATGATAAACTAATTATAAGACCGTAGAGTAAATGTAATAGACAAATTCGTAGAAGGTCATAAAAAAAAAAAAATAATAAAAAAAAATCACACTAATAATAAAAAAATATTATATTTGTGTGAACATTCCCAGCCTAATGTTAAGCACGATTGATACGGTGAGAAAATTAAAAGAGAGAAGCTTAAATCTTAAAAGAGATTCTCACGAGTGAACCTGATAAGCCTAAAATTTAATCCGAAGTCGGCACACAGATATTTTAAATTTAATTTATTTATAAGAATTTACAACAGTATTACGTAATACAACCAGTAAATGTAAGTAAAATATAAAAGACATGAAAAAATGTAGAAACCTTCTCATTGGAAGCACTATAAAAATATTCTAAACTAGAAGGTCTAATGCCATCTCCTTTTCAGAAGTCACGGAGGATTAGCAGGAATCAAGAATTGAAACAGATGGGTTAGAATCAGAATGGAGTTTGTCGTGAAAGGAAGGGGGCCTAGTTCGGGACAAATCAGCAACATACGGAACACTAGTCTTTATGGGTCAGTCTATTCGTTACAAAGTAAGATGCCTTGAAAATTTTAAGAAGAATTTTGGATTGTTGGAATTGGCTATGGAAAGAATTCGATTGTTTACTAGAGACCCAAAGCTCTACTCCCCAAGTCCACATCGGCATTTTAATAGTCATGTAGATGAACCTTTGTAGTTAAGTGGAAGATTAGAAAGTTTGTCTGGTAAGTGTTGAAGTAGCCGAAAACGTAAGTAGTTTTGTCGTTTCAGTCTTTATGAAGTTGCAAGCAGGCGTTGTCAAGGTGAGTCAGTATCGATTGTTAAATAAGAACAAACGGGATGTTATTGAAGGATACTTAAGAGTAGAATATAATAGGTACACAGATATCATTTTTTTGTCTTTTTAGTGAGATTTTTTTACCACATCCAAACCAACTTCTCCATGGCTAATATATGATATGTATTTTTTAAGCATGGTGTGACAGGATTCAACCTAAAGTTACAGAGACTGAAAGTGATGCATAAAATGTAAGTATGCCTCAGCCAAAGTGCAAGCTTTGCGAACCAATTAATTTTTAAAGTGCGTGAAGGTTGGCATGTACAATAGCTGAGCACTGACATAGAAAGGCATACAATAGGCTTTTCAGCCAGCGGTGCATCTACAAAAATAAAAGCTTATTAGACTAGAAGGAAGTGAATTGGTTTTAAACTAAAAGATAATAGTAAGTCTCAAGGGCCCTGCAGGTTAACGCAATAAATCATTTAAATGCTTAAGGGTGACGTGAGTATCGATGGTTAACCTCAGTAATTTAAGGTTCTACCACAAGGTGTTGTGAGGTGCGAGGATTTAATATGTTGATCAAAGGGGCAGGAAGAAAGAGGATGACAGTTGTTTCGCGGGGCTGTTGAATATTCACGAGGACATGCTCTGAATGAAATTAACGAGAGCTAATTAATTATGTAAGAGCATTAGGGAGGAGCTGAGGCGTCCGAGAGGAGCCAGTGATTGACTCCAGCTTACCGCTTCCAAATTTAATTAGCGCTGGAGCTGGAAGCAGTAAGGGGGGGTGGAGAATTTGGTAAGGGGGGAGAGAGAAAACATTCCGGCCGTCTCGCCCCTTTTTGTAGCCTCTTACGGCGGTTAGTCACTTGAAAGAACTGAGATAGTGGTGGCTTAGAGTGTTAAGGTGTCGCTTTGAATAACTCGAGTCAAACGGCTTAACTGGAATAGGCGGGTAACCTGGAAATAAGCCCACTCTGGCTTAAAACACTGCTTACGAATAGCGTGCCAGCAGCTCATTTTCTATTGTGTACAGACAACATCTGAACTTACAAGACAATGATTCAGAAAAGTCGTCCTCCCTTTTTTGAAATTATATAAAATAATTTATAACCAGGATAAGCGGTAGAAAAATCGTTGAATAGCGATTTTCCTAACAAGCTGAAGATACTTTAGATAGATATAAAAGAAACTTTATTCTGGGACAAGGTCCCCAATAAATAACGCATTAAGAAAAAATAAATATTTAATAAAAATGAGGTTAGTATATAAAGGATTTTTTATGCTAGAAGCGATTAAACTGCAGGATAGGACTGACTCTTTGAAGGTTCATGTTATACTATTTTATGTATATATGAATATATAAATATATATTTATATATATATTTTAATATAATATATAATATATATATTTAGTCATCAAGAATGATTTCAGTTCAAGGTTTAACTATATTCGTTTATTATATTGTTATCCGATTATCATTATATCTATTCATTTTAAGCGATTCCTAATCGATTACATTGTAAATAATACCTTTAACTGAAAGGCTATAACAGATGAATAAAATATTTTGTATACGATAAAGTATGAACGTCACTACAGCTGCTGTTATAAATGGTTAAAAGAAGAGATGGAAATATATATTTATAATAACAATTCATTTTTTTAAACCACGAAATATAACTATTATCTGTACAATGTACCTGGAATATCTAGATCGTTACTGTGTTAAAAACAAATGATATAAAAAAAAACAACTGTAATACAACCAGTAGATGAGAACTACAACTATAAAACATGAAAATGGTTTTATCGATGGAAAGGAAATATCAATTGGGAAAACTTAAAACCATAAGGAAGAATGTCCTGTATTATTAAAGTTGCTTCATAAGGTTATAGGTAGATATATCACATTACGAGCTATGGGAGGGGTATTTTTATCTATTTCAGAGGTCACTCTGCGGTGCAGTAGTAGTAGTACCCAAGGTCATAGGTTCAGACTCGGCAGATGGCCCTAAGATAAAAGGAGTAAAAATCCTTGGTCATGCCACCCGCCGGAAACAGTAACATGGTTGTCCCGATTAACAGCTACTCGTTTCAAAACCCTGTTCTAATTAAACCTGCATAGGCAATTTTATAACTTCCACGTCGTCCGATCAGCCACAATAGACAATATAGTGACTTTAATAAACAAACAAACGATTCTTCTATTTCGTGCTAAGTCTGCAACAAATTGGATATTGAGGTATTCTTAAAGAACAAACAAAGAGCACTAAAATTTTCACTTTATCTAAAGATGGATTTCAGATTGGCTGCAGAAGGAACATAAAATATCCAGTTGAACACATAGACACGTTTAATTCTTATCTGAACAAGGCATCGGAATCTCCCGGACGCGTCATGTTCTCGGAGATATTTACTCTTAGCGGAATCAGAAGTGTGATCTTGTAAACAGGAGCGAGTGCTTTAACGGTGACACGGCGGAGGTTGTTAACTAGAGATAAGGCAGCTACAATAACAGTTCGAGGAACGTGTAATCAGATGGTATCGCGGTAATTAGGTAGCCATTAGCGATCCCCAGGAGTTAGGATGTCTCAGGTCTCGGCGAAATGTATGAGCGATCTCTTTGAGTTACTTTTCGACGTGCCCGGTGTGTTTATGTTACTTTTCAAGGGTCGTTCCTCCTGTCTCGCTCCAACTCCAGCTAAAGTATCGATTTTACGGTCAGAGTTTCCGGCAAGCCTTCCCGGAGCTTGGCGGGGTATACTCTGCGCTATTGATTCTTTCGCGGTAGGTAACCATTCAGGTTGTCGATATATGTCACCTTGTAATAAAATTTTAAAAATTTGGTGAAGGCAACACATGACTTTCACTTATCGCCGTTGTTAAAATCGATTAAAGAATTTCCAAATACAGGTAAAGATAAAAATGAGTGAAACTAATAAAGATTTAATTAAATTGAATTTCTATAGAAACATGTGTTTTATTAAAATATCTATTATATTATTATCTGAAATAATAATAAGATAGTTTTATCGGCTTTTCGTCACTCTTTATTACATTTTACTAGTGTATAAGATAATATTTTTTTTTAATTTTTAGCTTTCCAGCGGTATATTACTCATCTATATTTCTGTTCTTATGTTCAAAAATGAAAAATTGCTTTAAAAAAATATTTTTGCAGTTTACTCCTTTAGTTAAAGATCGAATTCGTTCAACTTATATTTTCATTCATGTTGATAACAAGATTATATTGTTATTTTTTAAATATCTATAAGGTGCAAAATGCAATGGTATAAATACATCTTCAGTCAGCTGTTTTTGATGGAAAAGTTTCTGTAATATCTCAAGGGACAAGCATAACAGGTTTGTATAGAAAGACTGCAGTCACTAAATCATACTTAGTTTATCTTGGTACATTTTAAATGTTTTATAAAGTAGTTTACTTAAGTTCAAATTCTAAATTACACATAATTTTTTACATAGTTATATGGAAAAATCTGGAGAAAAAAATCAGTTCTCATTTGTCTTCTGCGGGTTTAGAGTTTCTGTAACTTTTTTTTTTTACACTCAGAACATGTAACGTTTTCATAAAATATCGGCATTTAATCAGAATAAAACCTACATCATGTTAAAGCCCATAAAACCGATAGAGCAAGTTTATCGAAATCAAAATGAGCCGTTTTTTTATTATAAAAAGATGGGGCACCTGTCGTGTAGTGACTAGCATAACAGCCTTCTTTAACCAAGTTCGCGGGTTCAAAACGTCAGATAGCCTTAGGATATTTTAATGGGAATATAAAGTTCTTAGTTATGCAATTTTGATGAAAAAATTCCTGTAAGATCTCAGGCCTATGCTATTCTAAAATATGATATTTCACTTATATACAACTTAACATTTTCCATCTAGACAAACACAGACCTTTGTGCGGGACTTGGTCAATTGACTCAGGGGACCCTAAAACGTGATACTTTTCACAATCGCACTACTTTCCCTAACTATATATTTATATATATCAAAGTGGAAATAAAAATAGTATTAAACGTTAATTTCAACTACATTTATTATTTTTCTAATGTATATTTGAGATTTATGATTAATTATATCTTCATTATTGATACCATAATGCTGATTCATAGCATGACAGGGGGACGTACTGAGCTAGGCAGGTACCAATACTTTGTCAAGCGGGTGTGATGCTTGTCAGGCACAACAGGCGAGACGTATAATGCCATAATGGAAAACGAAAAGGATACAAAAAAATTAGCAGCTTTAGAGAGGCAATGTATGGGACAGCTGAGCTACATAATCCAAGATGGCAGGGAGGCCACATGGCAGCCTGCTATTGTACTCACACCTGCCCGTGACGTGAGCGGGAGGCTAAATATATGTAATTTAGCCAGCATTTCACCTGTGTCTATTTAGCCCACGCATGGATAAGCTCTAGGAGAAGAGGGAAATCATAGGTTCTAGGAAACTTCTATTGTTTTCGAAACAAGGGAGTAGCAACTGTCTACTGGAATAGGGCAGTTCCATACTTATTTTCGTTCTTTAAGGACGGTCTTTTTTACTTCCACTTATACGAAATATATATTATAGCAAAGAGAATTGCATTCGTGAAAATTTTCGAATTCTAGTTTTCACCAGAAATTCAGAAGAAACAATTTAGGGTCCTTTGAGTCCAATTGACCAAGTCCCGCAAAAAGGTCTGTGTGGTGGTGATTCTAGCGCAAAAACTAAAAGTCGCATGGAACTGAAATTTCTTTTTAAAACAACTATAAGCCCGAGATGTTACAGTAGTTTTTTTTTTCACAATCAGCTGACCAGAATAGCCACTTTATACCATGCATTTTGCACATTCTTACGATTGTATCAAAAGCGCCTCAAACGATTTTGATGATTTAGGCTTCATTCTTATTGAAACAGTCTTACAGCGCTTAAATGCCGATATTTTAAATTTTCTTCCTTCAAATTTTTAGATTCTTTGAAAATAACCATACTATTGATACAAAACAGATAAATATATAAGTTGAACAAATGCAATACCCAACTAACGAGAAAAAATAGTTTTTTTAATGTAATTTTTAAGTTTTGATCGTAAAAACATTAATAGAGATGTATAATATACCGTTGGAAAGCTAAAAATTCTAGAAAAAATATTATCTTATACAGAAAATTTTGAAAGTTAACGAAGAGTAATGAAAATTCGGTAAAAATAACTGATTGTCGTAGATAATAATGTAATTGGTTATTTAATAAAACACGTGATTTATTAAAACTCAATCAAGTTAACAACGGAGGTAAGTGGAATTCGTGTGTTGCGCGCACCAGTTTTTTTAGTAGTTATTGCAGGGATGTCTTGAATAAAAATAATAATAATAATAGGCTTAGCGAACCCGAAGGTTCGATGCCGATACCACATAATTCCGCCTACACAGACTCGTCCAATGTTCACCGTTCAAGCCCAAGCTCCAGAGATCAGCCTCAACGACGCTTCGGCCTACCTTTCGGACGCCTACCAGTCGGATCAGCGAATACCAACTTTCTCGGAATCCGCTCCTCACCGAGCCCAACAACTTTACACGCCCATCTCCGCGATGCTATCAACTCAATTATATCCACAGGATACAAGTTCCGCAATTCCACGTTGTGCAACCTTCTAAACTCCCCAGTGGCCTCATCTCTCTTCGGACCAAATATTTTACGCAGTACCTTATTTTCGAAAACCTTAAGCCGTTGTTCATCCTTCAAAGTAAGCGGCCACGTTTCACATTCGTAAAGAACCGTCGGAAGAATAATAGTTTCATAAATTCTAACCTTTAAGTTTTTAGATAGAAGCCGCGAACTAAGTAACTTAGCAACTGAATAATAAAACGCATTTCCCACCTTTAACCGGGACTTTATTGCTTCCTGGATTTCATTTTTTCTTGTTATCATTGAACCTAAATACTTGAATTTCTCTACGTGTTCAAAAGTATGCCCTGATACATGAATACCACCAAGATCGCCACCGTTTCTGCTTGTCGGTATTTAACTTGAATAAAAAACAAACAAAAAAACTGTCTGCTATTGCAGAGATTAGTAGCTAATATTCAGATTTCTTTGTTGACTATTTAACGAACAAACGGAAATTATTATTGAGTCAAAATTTATCACTTCGTTTAACTAGAACTTCATACGGTATCTAAATTATTGTTTTGTATTTTTTTTTTTTTTTTTTTATATAAAATCATTTATTACAATCCACACCTGTCACTCTTACCACGAAAATGAGCAGATGCGCTATACATGATTAAAGAGACCTGAAATGCCAGGCATGAAGAAGCTGAGTACCTAGCAGCACCTCCTACTAACGTGAAAAGTTTTAAACCACCTCCTTTTCAACCTTCTTCTGGTGAGATCTGGCTTGTCTGTTGTCGTTTTGTTGAATGTCCGTGAAATCGGTCGTGGAATCTATGTACTCCAGTAAAGTCACGAATAGTAGGCATGTGTAAATCTAAATGCAAAGTTTAGTTCCTGGCGCACCAGGAATGAATGAAAAAGTATAGTACGAGCAAAACACCACACTCTTTATTTAAAAGGAAAATAGTTTCCAGCATAAAATAAAACAAATTTCAAAAGAAAACTAATCAAAGATAGCAGAAATTGTAAGACAAGTTTTTTCCATAGTACTTCTGTTCGAGAATCGAATATATTTACATTTAATTAAAGAAAGAGATAAAAATAGAGTAACTGAGTGGCATAAGACAGGAATTATATAACGCAACGTTGTATTTAAATTTACTTCAAAACGTTATTTAAGGAGCATTATGTTTTACAATAAATATATATTAAATTTTGCCCTTGTTTTAAGATTTTTTTCCCTCATTTTTATTAACAGTGAAAATTGTTTTTGCTTTGTTTTTCCAGGGAATAAGTAAGGGGTTGTGGAGGAACAGGTGTTTTTTTTTGTTTTTTAACAAAATAAAAAAAACTTTTTATTTTTTGGAAGGGGATATTAGAACAATTAAATCTAGTGACGTGGCCAAAATATAGTTGTGTATATATTGATACAACCTAAATACTCAAAAAACTTATTAATAATCAACAATGAATATAAAAAAATATACGTATGAAATTCTATTCCTTCTTAAACTCGTCATTCCAACACTCTTCCGACCTTAAAATGTCTGTGTGTGTGTGTGTGTGTATGTGTGTGGTGTGTGTGTGTGTGTGTGTGTGTGTGTGTGTGTGTGTGTGTGTGTGTGTGTGTGTGTGTGTGTGTGTGTGTGTGTGTGTGTGGTGTGTGTGTGTGAGCGTGTGTGTGTGTGTGGTAACTCCCGCGCGGAAACGAAAGGTCCTATGAAACTGAAATTTCATATTTAGGACAACTATACGCCCGAGACGTTACAAAACCTTTTTCTTCAAAATGAGCTTACCAGAAGAGCTTTATACTATGCATTTTGCACCTTTTTTCCATTTGCTCGAAAACGGTTCCGACGATTTTGATTAAAATCATACCATGTAAGTTTTATTCTGATTAAAATAGTCTAACGGCTTAAATGCCGATAGTTTAAATTTTCTTCTTCGATAGTACCTTTAATTTTGTATATTTTATGAAAATAACCATATTATCTTGTTAGCATTGAGAAATAACAGCTAAATATGCAAGTTGAGCAAATTTGAAAAGCAACTAAAGGAGAAAACTGAATAAATATTTTTTTAATCCAATTTTTCGTTTTTGAACATAAGAGCAGTAATATACATGTATGATATACCGTTGGAAAGCTGAAGATTTAGAAAAATCTCATACACAAGCTTTTAAAAGTTAATAGAGAGTGATGAAAAGAGGATAAAACTAACTGATTCTTTTAGATAATAATATGATAGATTTTTTAATAAAACACATGTTTCTATATAAATTCAATTTAATTAATTCTTTAATAGTTTCACGTATTTTTTTTTATCTCTAACTGTATTTGAAAATTATTTCATTGATTTTAAAAATGGAGGTAAGTGAAAGTCGTAAGTTGCCCTGTTGCATAAAAAAAATTGTTTTTTATTGACTGAAACCTTAGTAAAGAGAAAACTTAAATTATCAACAGTCGAGAACTGATCAAACTATATATATTACATAAAATATATATAAAAGTGTGTGCTATTTAAACATATAACTTAAAGAGGCCATACTCCAGGCATTATACAGAACTGTTCTGTCACACGTCAGTCAGATAATAGCACCTATCCGTTTAGTCAATAATACGTCAGCTACTTTTCCATGAGGTTTCATTTCCATGAGGCATGCTTCATACCTTAAGAGTTATCCTCGCACATCCTTAGGAATACGGAGGTGTATAAATAATACCCTTATTATGTGCCATTATCGTTGACATAGATGGAAATAAATACCGAAAAGAAAACATGAGACATGGCGTGCGTAAGTGTGCCAACAAAGGAAGAATCGAAAAAGGAACAGTGACTCAAGGGAACTATATTTAGCTTTCGAGAGAACGACTATAGTCCCGGGTATATTTAGTTCGGCGCCAAAAGTTATCACTAACATAACTTTTTATCTATTATATATCTTGTCAGTCAATGTCGTCGGCTGAGCCTCATGCAATAAACATATATAGTTTTATGTATATATGTTAGACAGTATGTTATAATAAAGAAATAAGTCAGACAGCTGCCAAGAATAAAACAAAATAGTAATAACTGCACCAACGTTTATACCACTTTGTAGGTCTTCATCGCGGCAACCCATAGCCTGTGAGCTGACACAAAAAAAAAAAAAAAAATTAGGGAATTAATTTTTTTAGTCACATTTTGTAAAACGTACGTCACATCTTACGTAGAAGTTGTTAGGTAGGTAATGGATAAAGGAAATATTCCATCATTATTTTCTAATTTCCAAAATAAAAATTATAATAAGAGCTTTGTAGCCCTTTAATATTTTTATTTGTTCACTTCTTTATTCAAAACAAATTACATATTTTACAAGTTACAACCCTACTGTAATGAGAGAAAAAATAAATGGCTGAATCAATAAAAGAAAAGCAGTAAGGAACACCTAACATATATAGACACAAAAAAATAAAGGCACGTAAATACAAATATTACCTTTATAATATATAAACAATTATAAACAATCATTCAAAACAAGCAATAAAATTACAATGAATGAACTACGGTGACAATGAGGACGACAAGTCTATAGTTATAAGAAATTTGAATTTCAAACTTCAAAAATAAATTTAATCAAAAAAATAAATAAATTTAACCAAAAAAATAAACCAATGTTATCGTTAATATAGTTTAATTTTATATTCACTTTAGACTTTTTTAGGTTATAAAATCAAGAAAACTGATATTCAGCGAAACCTAAAAATAGCTATGCATTTATATTTCTCGATTTTTAAAAATAATGTATCCATTTTAACAGTTCTGAACGAAAATAAAGGCATATTTTAAAGCTGAAAAAAAATAAAATAATAGAAATTAATATTTACTGTAATATTAAATGATTTTTTAATTATATTAAGTTTTTATGTAAAATAATTGTTATTAATAATTCTATTAATTGTAGAATGTCTCAAAGATGGGATAAGAAGCACGGAACGTTGAATAAAATAACATATTTCTTTCGGTCAAAATTTATATCATCAAGAAAATGTTGATGATTTTATGATGACTAAAACAAGCTAAAAAAACTCAGGTATTTTAAAATCTAAAACTTTTATAAATGTAAAGGGGAGGTTTTCAGACAACCATATTTACAGTCTATCAGAGTACGTTCAGATTTTTTAAAAATGTGGTCAGGCAAGCACAAAAAGCTCTGTACCAAATTACAAAATAACAGTTCATCAGAATATAATAACGATATTCTAACACTTCGCGATGGAAAATTTTAATTAATAGATCATTACCTGGATAATTATAGCAATTAAAATTAATTACAGTACTAATGTCATAATCTAATCGAGATAATTTCCCGATTATCAGTAGGTCATTAAGCACGACTAATTAGATGCAAATGTATGCCACATTATTTGCATACGTCAACAGCCGAAAAGAAATGGACATCGGACACGTTACTGACGAAAGATCGGACGGCAAAGGTGTGAATGTGATTGCTACGAAATAGGTCACCTGTGGAGGAAAAAAAAAAAGCTTTTCAAGCAGAGATAAAGGTTTTACTGCGTTACAGTTGAGCGCACGCACACACTCCTACTCCGTTCTGTGGTCCAGTTTTTTTGCGAAGCAACATCAAATAAAGTGGTTGAGGGTTGCTCTTGCGAATAAAATCATCAATTAAAACAAAAAAAAAAACATAGAAGGGCGGGTGGTCTTTGACATAAATCCATAGATTACGTGCGCTAAAATTTATGTTTCCTTAATTTAATTGTACTCAGAAATTAAATATAACTAGAAGTATGGTGGATTTATAAAAAAAAAAATTTAAACCAATAGCATAGGTTTTTTAACGTCACTTCATGCTATTAACATTAATCGGTTTATAGAGACCATACATTTTGACTATGCAGATTTAATTAGAATTACCTGACATGGCAAGGCTCGGGACCACCATATTACTCCAAATCATGGATAATAAAGGATTTTTCCTTATAAATTAGATCAATATATAGTTTCGATTCTTACATTATATTTGATTAACTAAAACTATCAATATTCAAGCTGAGAATATATTCAATGCAATCCTTCATTTAAAAACATCAAAACGAAAATCAAACAGTCGGTTTACTGAACTACTTAAGCACTGCTACTATTATTATAAATAGAAGAAAAACAACAATTAGAACAAAAAAAAAAATAACAAAAAAATATTTTTTATTATTATTAATATTTTAAAACGGATTAAAAGAAGAAATCTAGTAATTTATAAACTCAGGATTTAACCATTATAGACAATTTAATTGAATCTTAAATTTTTAAATAAAAATAGTATGTTTATAGTTGTATTTTGTTTAATTTAAATATTATTAATTATAACAGTCAACTAAGGTATATATTACGAATTATGATTTGAACATTTATAAGATGATACGTAGTACCTTGTAACTATTTCTCCTGCCTTAACTCTTATTATAAAGCATATTGAAGAACATTATTTATTAATAATAGAAAACATTATCTTTATGATGTAAATTCAAAGAATTTTTCTTTTTTTAAAGATATTTTTATCTTTATTTATTTTACTTATTATTTTTTATTTATATCATCTTTCAATTTTTCCTCGCTCTGTGAAGAAAATAGTAAACCAAAGTTTTAAATCTTTTCATGCAGAAAAATCTGTGTTATATTTTCATTTTTTCAGAAGACTTGGAGATGATAAAAATACACGGAAATCAGGAGAACCAGATAATATCATATATGACCATAAAAGTAATTATGTTATTATTAAAATTAATAATAGCAATTTCTATCCATTTTCCAAACCATTTATTACTACTGACCTATTAATACAAAATACATTCATTTCATGTTATCCTCAGGAAGATAACAAGAGGAAAAAAGTGGGAATTCAAACAGTTCAATCTGATTTTCAGAACCAGTCCAGCAACTACATTCGAAATTCCATTTTTGAATTGAACTCATGTTTTATTCAAGATTCGTGAACATAATTTTTTTATTTTTTTCTGATTAGGTGCGTATTAAAAGTTCCGCTAGTACATTCCTATATGTAACGAGAAAAAATCTCTCAGTGAATAAAAAATTAATTGGAATTTTTCTGGGTATATTCGCAACTCAAATACGCATTTTTTTATTTTTTAGCTACTAAAATATGATATAAACTATTGATTCATACCTTTAAATGAGATGAGGATGCGAAACCAATTGACTGTAAGCTACTGAAAAATAGTCGAGTGGAAGAATACCGGTTCGGTAGCAGATATTTTATCCGGTTTTACGAGAGCGACGGACTCACCAAACCACCTCCGCTTATTGATTCTAATGCGTTAATAATAATAATGAGAGATAGATTGATACAGCCTCCAATTCCGAACCTATAAATCTTGGCTACTGATATATTAAAGGCCACTTCGTCCTTTGAGCGCCCGTCATTATAATTCTTCAATGCACTAAAACACCGAGCGGCAAACAAGACAAGTTCGAGTAGTAAAAGGATATTATACCATCATAATAATTATTAATAATGCCTCTGATTTTTATTGTTACAGTAACCGTTGTTTTAATGATGTTATTACAGTCCTAACGAAATGCCAAATAAAACGCAAAACCAGTTCTCAAAGTGTCCCTGATCACAACTTTCAAACAAAAGTTATTCTTGATTTTTATTAAATTATTTTTTATAAACATATTTAATTGATTTTTTACAACTGTACTAAAGATATACAATCAAGTAAATGTGTATTAGAAATTAAGAAATAATGATAAAGGAAATTACATTGTAAAGACTTAAACTAGAAGGTCTCGGTGCAATCTTCTTTCTTCAGACGCCTCATCGGAAGAAAGGAAGCAAGGATTGAAACTAGTGGGTTAGTGGGAATGGAGTTTGTCATAGGAAGGTATTGGTTTGGTATTTCAAAGATGATTGAAAGGATTGATACGAGAAGAGTTCGGAGGATATAGTTACTCTTTATGTCCCTATCGGCCTTATGATGTTCATATGAATGAGCCTTTTGTATTAAGTGGAAGGTTGGAACGTTGTCCAGTAAGTGTTGAAGTAAACGTAGGGCAGTTTCTTGTTGTTTTAGTCTTGTATGGGATCCGAGTAAGGATGATTGTGGAGATGGAGTCTTAGGTATCGAATCTGTTCAACAGGGACTAGCGCAGTGTCATTAAGATACTGTAGGGCAGGAAGACATAGGTTTACGTGAAGGAATTATTTGTATTTTTAATTATTTGTAAATTTTATAATTCTAAACATTGATAAGAGATTTCCTGTGTGATCAACAGGTTTATCACGAAATTTAAGATTTTGTTGCGCATAAATTTTTTTGGGAATGTATAGAAAATTAATGTAACTATGTTGAGTGAACTATATTGCAATGCATAAAAATTCTATTAAAAGTGTTAAAAGAAATATTAACATTCACTCCTGGATTAATCTCACTATTTTCTATAGCTCCAGAAATTATACAGATAAAGCAGTATACAAGATGCGTTCATTTCGTTTATTTATTGAACGCCACTTTTACTCTATTGTTGCTAATCGTACGATGCTACAGTGGGAATCATAAATTTGCCTATCCAGGTTTAACTTAGCATAGGATCTTTAAACAGTATCTGACATCGCTCCGGCTCGGGACTACCATTTTACGTCTCCTCCGAAGGACAGCACAACCTAGGATATTTTAATCCCTTGAAAAAAATTTGAAATCCATTTGAACCAGCAACTTTGGGCAAATGACAACGATGCGTTTTTCATTTTTATACCCACAACATATCACTTCAGCATATAATATAATTATTGTAAATCTATAAACTGCGTAATTATTCTTTTTGATGTGTCAACACTGTTATGATTATGGTGACGAATAATATCTGTAATAATGATGAAAAAAAAAGAACTGTACGAAACATTAAATCTAATATGTGACGAGACACTTTATTAACTTTTTTTGCAGTTTTAAAGTTTACGTTCCGCAATAAACGTTTAACTGTTAGGTTATTATTTTTTTAATGGTTGTTAAAATACGAATCGCTTTTTATTACTATTAATTAAACAAATTGCATTCATATAATAGCGCGTTGTCTTACTAAGTGATATGTACTAGTGACCCAAATGGTATCTGTAGATCAATAGCTTTCATTTGATTCTCTCATTGGCCGGTTTCAATGCAACCTATATTTAGCAATGTCTGTTGTTAGGGCTGAACAATAAATTTCTACATACATCTCCTAATCATATATCACATATGATGGAATAATTTCAACAAATCAAAAAGTTTTTAATTTCTAATAAAGAGCTTATAAATACAAAATTTAAAGTTGTTAAAAATAGATGGAAAAAAACAAAACATGTCAACCATTTTTAATTTTTTTTCCCACAAAAATCATCGCATGCAATTTAATTCCAAAAAATAATAAAATAAATTTCGATTGAAATGTTTGACTACATTTTCAGCCTTGAGGGTGGATTTTATACAAATATATATTCAGATTCGAGACTTAAACTAGAGAAAATTTGGTAATTGTATAATTATACTGCGGGCAAAAATTATAAAGATTCACTAATAATATAATTCTTGTATCGATATTTTAATTGTTTTATTTCGCTTGAGTGATAGTTGTATCTCAGAGTGTATTTGGTCGGTAGACTTCTGATCAGAATTTTCTAATTGTTCTTCGGTCGATTTTTCTTTTAAATACACGTAGAGATGAAGATTGAAAAATTCGAAATTTAATATTTTTGAAATTTAATACCGAAACTCTATATTCTAGAAATGCCTATTGTGGAAATGGAAATTGAAAACTGGAAAAAAAATGAACCAGGCTCTTGGGTTTACTTCAATCTAAGAAACAATAATTAACTAAAACTTAATGTAGAACCTGGTCCTAGACTTTTAGAAAGCAAGTAAAAATTCCTTCGTTATGCCATCCTTCAGGGAAACGTAAAATGTTTGTACTTGTTCAAGATACCCATCCTAATTAAAGCTGGATAGGCAAAATTTAGGGCTTCCACTTTAATATTGTCCGATAGCCACGGAATCATAAAATGAAGTTAAATATATCTCCTGTTCTTTAAGCTCATCATTTTAAATGTTAAAAGAGTTTGACCAATTTTACGTTTGTGATTGTAAACAGTAAGAAACGCCAAATAACATAACTTGGAATCCTCAAACAAGACTGAAACGACAAGAAAATTCCCCAACGTTTCGACTATTCAACATTTATTAACGGTATATAAACATATATTAACAAATAAACGGTTCAATCTTCCACTTAATTACAAAGCTTATTTTACATGACCATCATAAGGCCGATATGGACTAACGTAGTCGAGCTAATGGGGCTGAACTAAACCGTCGAACTCGTCTCGTATCAATGCAAAATCCCTCGAAAAATCCTCAATGCTCCTTACTTTGTCACGAATAAACTCATCCATAAAGACCTTAATTTTCCATATGTTACAGAATTAGCCCGAACCAGGTATCAATCATTTTATAAAAATATTCCCTTCCTATCCTAACCCACTAGTTTCTATCTTATCATCCTCTTCGATTCCTGCTAAGGTCGAGTATCGGAGGATTCTCCGAGGCGTATAAAAAGAAGATGGCACCGAGACCTTCTAGTTCAGTCAGAGTGCTGCCACTGGGTAGCGTCTCTACATGCATTTCATGTCAGTTTCCTATGTCCATCACATTTACTTGATGTACATTATACAGTTGTATATATGAATAAATATTTTAAAATAAAAACAGTAGCATAAACAAAAGCAATTAAATCAGTTAGAATTTTAATTTTTCGAGTATAGCGTGATATTTTACGTCAAGTTAATTTGAAATTACACCCTTTGGATATCGCCTTCGGACCCCCTGGACCTGGGGTCCGCGGACTACAAGTTGGGACCCAATGCACTAGTAAAAGTATAAAAAAAAATAGATTTCGGTTATACAGATAACACTGTTATTATACATATATTACAAGGAGACAATATATCACTTTAGTACTATCACGATATAGACTGTCAAGACTACTATCACGACGTAGAGCCGACAGGACGAGCGACAAGACGCACACTCTACTTCCGGAGAGACAGGCCAAGGCCGCGCACCCTAATTAGCGGGGGAGGGGAGGAGGTAGATCTGGCAACAGCGGCTATTGTGCCCCCACCACCCTTCCAACAGCTGATCCCCCCACCACCACCTCCTCTCTCCTCTCCCTCTCTCTTCCCTCTCTCTCTCTCTCTTTCTCTCTCCGAGGCTCCATTTACATATAAAGTAAGGTTACTGCCTTGGCCCAGCTGCTCTGTCATTTAGTCCGCCACTTGTCTAAGGCCTTTCTATTGTCGGGAAAAAAATCGCCGCACATTTTCAGAGATACTAACGCGTAAAATGAAACCGATACAAGACAGAAATATCATTTCCATGACAGTCTCAAGTTGAAATCCCATAACACACTTATTCCCGACTGGTAGTCTGCGGACCCTTCAGAATCCGCAGACGACACCACGGGAGTCCGCGAGATTGTGGAATCATTTTGAATTACCTTAACGCTAAATATAAGTGTAGTCTTGGCTTTTAATAAGAATCAGGCATGCTGCACACAGACCAATTTGGACAGTTTTAAGTGATATAATAGCTAGTGATATTTTTAGGAGTATTGGAATTTTTTAAAAATTTATTTAATAACAAAAATAACAAATGCCTTTTGGCATATATTGTAACTTTGATCATCTTTAGTAAACCTCCTCTTCAGAATTGTTGTGAATGCGTGGGTGAAGAAACCTCCCAGTGTAGGCACTCTTGGCATGGAAGATCACTACTAAAATAGTAGGTCTCTGCTCCAGAGGCGTTTGAGTATTAGAATAAACACCTATCTTGAATTATTTTTAGATTTTAGTAGTTTCATGTTTTGCGGATTAAACTGTTACAGTTCGGTTGTTTTATCTTAATTTCCATATTCTATACTGGGGTATACGGCGAGTTATGGTAACAGAGGTCTTTTTGCCTTCTTAACCTAGGTGTGCTGATAAGCCGTACACCTTTTTCAGGTACAAGAAGAGACTCGACCAGGATTCTTTAAAACCAAAAGTGGGACCTACTTTTGACTATCCTGTATCACCATGAAAGATACGTGATATGGTGTATCCCACAAAAAATCCCAATGAATACGTAATATTTAGTATTTAGGGGGTCCATGATTTTGAAAGGATCGGATGAACGGTTCCGCGAAAAACCACTGAACTAAGTTCCATGTAAGCTTAATATAAGATATCAAGAACGAGACTTTTAAATAGTTTTTTATATAATATATATTTTATTAATTGCAATTTGTCACTACATTAACAATACATCAAGAAAACGTGAGTATAACTATAAAAAGAGATACAGATTTCTATATTTCTTTTCAGACGCCACGGTGGATGATCACGAATCTACGATCGAAACTAGTGTGGAGGTTAACATGGATTAAGGGGATGCATTAGGAGTAACATGGAATGGAGGTTGTCATGAAAGGAATGGTTCCAGATTCGGGCCAAATCAGCACGATATTGAACAATAAGGTCTTTATGGATGAGTTTATTCTTCATAAAGTGAGGAGCGTTAAGGATTTTGCAAAGGGTTGAGGATTTAAGGATGGGATACGAGAAGAGTTTGATGGTTTACTAGAGCCACATCTCTCTCAAATAGTAGTAAAATTATCCTATTTCAATAAATCCCAACTTATATCTCTCTAACATCAATATTTTGTTTGATAGGAGTCAGGATGGAATCAGGAGCCAGTATGGTAAATTTGGAATTAAAATTGGTTACTTATCTTAGGTAAAACAAGTGATAAAAAGTGATAAGAAGGACTCCCACGCCCTCCTAAAAAAACAATCTCAATTTTGGTACCACCTAAGAAAAAAAAAAAAAAAAGATTCAAGAATAATGCAGAAAAATAACATTTAACTTCACAGGGAAATTCGGAGTTGTGACGCAGAAAAGTAATGGTTCATATCCACTTCTTTGTTTAACTACAACAATAACACATATCTCGTAATATTAAAAACATAAGTTGTTTTTTGTAAACATATTTATTGATATCTACAACTGTATTAAATAAAAATACATCTAGTAAATGTGATGGTAATATATAAAACTGTCATGAAAAACATGTAGAGACACTACCCAGTGGCAGCACTATAAAAATATTCTCAACTAGAAGGTCCTGGGGCCATCTTCTTTTTAGACGCCTCGGAGGATTATCAGGAAACGAAGAATATGATAGTATAGAAACTATTGGTTTAGAGTGAGAATGGAGTTTGTCATAAAAGGATTGATATCGGGTCCGGGCCAAATCAGTAACATAAGGAACATTAAGGTCTTTATGGATAAGTTTATTCGTGACAAAAAAAGGAGCGTTGAGGATTTTAGGAAGGATTGGATGCGGGAAGAATTTGATGGTTTAGTAGAGCCCCAAAGCTCTACTCCGTAAGTCCCGATTGGTCTTATAATAGTCATGTAGATGAGCCTTTGGCAGTTCAGAGGAAGGTTTGTCTAGTAAGTGTTGAAGTAGCCTAAAGCGGCGAGCAGTTTCTTGTCGTTTTAGTTGTGGATGTGGATTCCAAATTAGTCGTTTGTCAAGAAGTCCTAGGTATCGGATCTGTTCAACAGGAACTAGTTGAGTGTAACTAAAGGATACTGTAGGCCAGGGAGTCAAAGGTTTACGACGAAGGGTAAAGGTTATTTGATGGGATTTAAAAACATAAAAGTTGGAATCAAAAAACATCAAATTAATAGAAATTTTTAATACCAGAGAAAAAGGAAGTTACCTTTCAACTAATAACTCAATGTACAATACCGAGACGTTAGGAGTAATTAAATGAAACCAATCACCTGCATTCGCACAATATTACATAAGATGTACATAGATCTTGATGTACACACAACTCTAAGACGTAACACAGGTGTTGTAGAATGTTATATAATCAATAATAACCTAGTTAAATGCGCAAAGAAATAAACAAAAACCTGTCTTTGTGTAGTTTTTTTTTTAGTACCAATTGTGCACCTTGGTTTAACTCGGAATAAATTAATATACAAAATATACAACCGCGTATCAAACATGCTTAAGTAACTGGGGTATAAACGACTATTAAATGGGGTCGATTGTGGGGTAATGGCTAGATTAACATGCCCAAAGTCGTAGGTTAAAATCTGGCTAATGGTCAGAGGATTTTATATTTTAAAGGGAGTAAAACATCCCTGGTTATGCTGGGGACACAAAATGGTGGTCCCGAGCCTGTGAGATGTCATGTACTCCGTGAAGGTCCCTATTATTATTAAACCTGGATATGCTAAATTTAAGGTATCGTGCAATTAACTACAGTAGCGTTAAGTGACGTTTATTGAATAAACAACAAGTTTTTTACTTTTTTTTTTATTTGCTTATTCACCTCTACCCTAAAGTGTAATTGGCGTGGTCGAAATAATAATATTCTATGGTAGATTCATATTATTTTTGTGAATTCTATTAATGTAGTTATACTTTCTTCCTCACCTTTAATTATTTCCCTCATGGTTTTCTTTAGGTTGACTTTTTTCCTTGATTGCTCGAAAAGTGGGCGCTCAATTAGCAAGTTATGCACAGGTAAAGGAGTATTGTTGCATTTTCCACAGGTTGGCGTTTTTAGACGTCTCAAAAGGGACTAGATCTTTTTATATAGAAAACCATTATCTCACAGAGGAACAAGATTCTTATCGAAAGAACAACCCAATTCTTCGACTTCCACCGACAGAGTAATAAAGAATGCATAAATCAACGGGAACAAGAATGGAGCAATCCAGAGCTAAACGAGATATCGAAAACAATAACGAGGGGGTGGCATCTGATCCCAGGGCGGCAGCAATTAGGAGAAAGGGGGTTGCAGGGAGGGGAGCCCCGGCAACAATCCACTTAATGCAGCTACTGCTCTACTGTCGTATCTTAGGGGAAGTTTACACCGTGATAGCAACCCAATGAAGCTCGAGTCTTATCGTCGAAACTAAGCGTTTGCTGTCGTGGAAGCACAACAGAAGTGTCGGGTTTTCCGTGACAGTTAACAGTAAAAATATCGTCTCGGCCATGATAATAGATAATCGTCATAAACTCACCTTACAAGTTCTTAATAAACATTATACTCTATTTGCCCCCTATTAATAAAAATACCTTCTAGTTTAATTCCAACATCAGAAGAACTACAATATTTGGTACTGTACTTAGACCAAAGACTGACAAAGAGGACCCACATTACACTCAAAAGACAACAGCTGAACAGACGATTTGGACTACTACCCCGTCTGCTTGACAAACGATCAAAATTATCCGTGAACACCAAAATTACTATTAACAAATTACTGATCAAACCATTATGTACATATGGGATAGAGCTATGGGATCTGTCAAAAACTAGACATGCCTTGATTTAACCGACTTTCGGAAGTTATCATACTTGCTTATTGCAATTTTTTTAGATAGCAAATAGCAATGGAGAACAAACAAAAAACAATCGTAAATAAATAAAATAAAGTTTTATAATGTCAATAATAACTGCCATTGATACAAAAATAATTACTCAATCCTAAAGCCAACAACGTTAGGTATACTTTCAGTGTTTATGTAATAGCATTATCTAAACCTATCATCTTTAATTATTAGTTCACATTGGTTATTCAGAGGACATGGAATTACTTGGAGGCAGTTGGAGTGACAGCTAGAGTGTTGGAGAGATTCGTTTGAGAAACTTTATAATACCGATGCATTTAATAATGTATTAACAAAATGTACTTGTCAAACTGTAGCTTGGAACCACTTTACACAGACACACTAAACTTTTCCTCTTGACATATAGTGCAAGGTTCCTACGTCTGCAAACAATTCACAAGATAGACGACAGCCCATACTCCCCAAAGTTTCGAAAATAATGATAGCATACCTCACTAAGCAATAATATTTGAATAATTCAAGAGTAAAAAACTTATTTAATATACAATTTGGAATACTACTAAAGTTTTTTCTTAAACCATATTTTCTATCACCTTCTACCTAAGAAATAGTCCAACCGTATACCATGTTTCTCTAATGATTCTTTAAGATTTTTTTCGTTGCCTCTGGATTATCTTCTATCTATTTACAAGAGGATTTACGTTCATACGGGTCTACGGGTAAAAAAATTTAAGGATCCACTCATGTAGATTCTTTTATATATAGTACTATATCCGGTCTGTGATATTCGTACTTATTTATTAAGTAAATGAGCTAAGTAATGAAATCATATCCAAATCGAGGAAGGATACATCATACAGAAGAGTAGAATTACAGGAAACCGTTTCAGCATCCTTGGTAGGCATATGGTGGGATGACATCCCCCTCAGGAGTCGTAAAAGACAGAGGCAAAGAGAATCCGAAGTAGAAGAAATATTGATGGTGGTAGCTGGAAGGTGCCGGGGTGCAGCGCATGCGCACAGCTCTGAAAGCCACGTGCTCGCCCGTCGCTCCGGAATTTCCCATTCATCTCTTCTTCCTCTGTAGAGTCTGGGAGCGGCGCTAGTAGAGTTCTGCCAGTACCTGATGGAGGAAGTCGAGTAGCTAGTCGAGTCAGTCTATGGAATATGAAAAGAGGTCCTGCATATATTAATGGGCTAATGCAAAGAACTAAACGTGCGACTCTTAGGAAAATTACACATTAGACGAGTCCATTTCAATAGAATAGAGTCCTTAAGCCAGAAGAGGTGATAAAAAAAACCATTAACTTTAACAAAAGCTGAAAAATGGTTTCAAATATAGGAATAAGAGCCAGAAAATCTGTATTGAATATTAAATAGTTGATCGTGTAATATGAGTTGGTTCGGATGGTGGTTATTAACTACGATTCGAGCCACTTAACGGGTCTTCATCAAGTCTAAAAAATAACAGATACAGTCAGATGTTTAATGAAGAAATAACCAAGGAGCATTAACAGAAATAAAATTAATTATATTAATAATTAAATGTATGTAGTATATCAACATGAGTAAAAGAAAAATGAAAAATAAATATAGTTAACAAAGCATATAAGGTGAAGTATAAAATACATCGTATATTAATTCGATCAATTTATATACAATGGTAATAGTATATATAGTGGTAATCTAAAATCGACGTAAAATAGTTTGTTTGTTTATTCGCTTAACGTCACATTTATGCTATAACGGCTAATCGGGCGATGCTACGGTGGGAATCTTAAATTTTGCCTATCCAGGTTTTATTAGGATAGGGTATTAGGATAAGAGTATTATTATCAATTACTATGCATTGTATTGTTTTGTGCAGTAAATTTGGAGGTTAAGAAAAATAAACAAATCGGGTGCGCTCAGCACACGGCTTTCACTTACCTCAGTTACTAAAATCAAATTAAGAATTTTTAAATACATTTAGAGAAAAAAATAAATTGTTAACAAATTTATTTATTTAACGTCACTTTATGCTACTGTGGCTAATCGGACCATGCCAAGGTGGGAGTCCTAAATATTGTCTATCCTGGTTTTAGTAGATAGGGATCTTTAACGAGTAACTGACATCGCACAGGCTCGGGACCACCTTTAAACGTTCAATTAAAAAATTAAAGGGCCACCCGCAGGTTTAAACCCGCAACCTTTGGCATAGGAAGCTGTTATGCTAGCCACTACGCTAGGCTGACCCCTTCACGTAAAATAGTGTTCTCAAGCCAATGAGATGTCAGGTATTCTTTAAAGATCCTAATAAAACACGGATGAAAAAAATTTAGAACTTCCACTAAAGCATCATCCGATTAGCAAGAGTAGCATAACTGACGTAAATGAATAAATATAAGCAAACATAAAAAAACTTATTGAATATTGTATTCTTAGGCCCCGTTTACTAATATTTTTATTCAAGTACAATATCATGTATTTTAAAACATATTAACTTAAGTTAAAACAAGTCAAACAAAACTAATTTTGATTATTAATTTGTAAGGATTAATAAAACATTGAAACCAATTTAATGTTTCAATTTTAAGCCAATCAATATAAGTTGCAAGTACCTGCCTGTTGTATATACCTGTAACGTGTGTCGGGTCAGAGAATACAGCGTGTATACAGGGCACACCCCATAAGAGCTACTCAGGTAACTTAATTGATTTCACTGATACAACACCACTCAACCCAAATTGATTAGTTATCAGAAACATCTGAAGCAACATATTTTTTATGTTCATACTTTCGTTGGCGCCAGTAAAAAACAAAACAACAAAATTAACAAAGATCATCGAGTCAATTTATGTAACCATCAGAATATCAGAACGAGAGTCACTACAATACTTTATTCAAAGCTTAGTTTATTCAATATAATAAAAAAATATCTCTGACCAGCTTCTGTTCATTCTACCACGCTTAGCAATTACAATCCTATCATAATAAAAAAACAACAACAACCTTATTCATTACAATTAATTTACAAAGTAAGGATGGTACTATTTCTACACCAACGGTTGTGCAGGGAGGAAATATTACACTCAAATGTCAATTTATTATCCCCTACATAGAAGCTGGGCGAGTCCCAGGCGCGTCGACCGAATAGTAATACAATAAAATAATTATCTCCCTGACCTGGATTCGAATCTGCGAATAGGAGATAAGTAACACAGTGTTACTACTTCCAATCACTCATTAATATTAGTGTTTGTATAGTAAATTGTGAAAATAACATTAAATACAGCGTATTAATGTATATACAAATATATATTTAGTGTTTCTAAAGAGTCCATATTTAGAAGTATAAAAAGCGTAATGATAAAAAATAAGAATTTAATTATTTAAAATTGTTTTAAGCAGATATTTACACAGAATAATAGCATGTTATTTTATTTTCCTTTATATAAATAAAAGTATAAAAACAGTAATTTTTTACGAATAATAATCATTAATTACAAATAATATAATTTTGCCATAAACCAATATTTAACCAATAGATTACCATTATTAAGTAACAGAATTATTAAATCAAAATATACAATTAGAATAAAACCATAAATATTTAAATTATAGTAATTAAAGCGTTTAATGATCAGATCGTTTAACTAAATTGACTAATTAAAAGTCGAAGAGGAAGCTGTAGTGTTTTTTGATTAGGTGATCCTTATCCAGCCTAGAATAACACGGCCATTCCGTTAAAACATATGACTACTGCATAAATTAATTACACTAATAAAAGGGGGTGTATATGTGCGGATAATACGAATACTTATAGATTATTTTGATAATTGAAAAATTCTGGTGCGGGCAACACACGACTTTCACTAACCACCATTTTTAAAATCAATGAAAGAATTTTCCAATACAGTTAGAGATAAAAATACGTGAAACTATTGAAGAATTAATTAAATCGAATTTATATAGAAACATGTGTTTTATTAAAAAATCTATATATTATTATCTAAAATAATCAGTAAGTTAAAAGCTTGAGTATAAGATAATATTTTTTCTAAAATCTTTAGCTTTCCAACGGTATATATATATATACGGTATGTATGTTACTGCTCTTATGTTCAAAAACAAAAAATTGCATTAAATAAAGATTTTTTCGGTTTTCTCCTTTAGTTGGGTATCGAATTCGTTCAATTTATATATTTACCTGTTTTTCATCAGTGGCAAAAAGATAATATCGTTATTTTTATAGAAACAACAAAATCAAAGGTAGTTTAGAGGAAGAAAATTTAAAATATCGACATATAAGCCCCGTCACACCATTTTAATCAGAATGAAACTTACATGACGTTTAAGCCTATTAAATTTTACATCGATATAGCGAGTTTAATCAAAATCATCGGAACCGTTTTCGAGAAAATCGAAAAAAAATGCAAAATGCATGGTGTAAAGTGGCTATTCTGGTAAGCTCATTATAATGAAAATGATTTTGTAACGTTTCGGGCGTATATTTGTCTTAAATATGAAATTTCAGTTTCATAGGACTTACCGTTTCCGCCCGGGAGTTACCACGCACACACACACACACAGCCCTTTTTACGGGACTTGGTTATTTAGACTCAGGGGACCCTAAAATGTGTATTTCCGTTGAAAACTGTTATTCGAAACTTTTCACGATCGCAATACTTTCCCTTATTATATATAGTAAGTGAAAGTAATACTATATATAGTAGGTGAAAGTAAAAACATTTAATTGGATAATTTTTAAAAAATAAATTAATAATTTTTCTATCAAGTATACTTATTTCAAAATTTCACAAATAGATAAAATACCCGCCAAAATGGATACGACAGTTATCGGTGAGAAAACACCTGATCCATGGTCACTATGGCAACCCCACCGGAACTCTCGGGACCGTCCGACCCCCACCATTTTAATTAAAATAAACTCGTTCCGGAAATTCAGGGGGTGTTATCTTATCCAGGCTTCCGGTGGCGTAAACAAACGTCAGAGCCTCGGGCGGCACAAGATCGAATATTTAAAACCTTCGTTAATGGATGGAAGTTTTTCAGGATTGATGAGAACGAACGAAAACCAAATAAAGTAACGCTTATAAACGATAGTGGAGTGTATTTGTATAAAAATACTAACATGTGGATAACCATAAAAATGTATTAAAAATAATATTCAATTCTAATACAATTTAAGTTGAGGAATTAGAACTTTATCGAGTGTTGACTTAATACAGTGTAGTGTTTCAAATAAAAAAAAGTGTGGGGTAATTCAGTCAAAATTATTAGGAAATCTTAGATTTCGCAAAAAATAATGTTATATCGATTTTATTGAACAATTAATATAATATATAATTACGGAAGAATGGAGCGACGCGGTCTAATGGATAGAGCACTAGTCTACTACTTTCCAGATCCTGGGTTGAATCCTGGCTATGGCAGAATATTATTTATTCTATTAATTCTACTGGGGGGTAACCGTAAGGTATGGAGATCCTCCTGGGGCAGACCCATTCTCTTTAAAGTGGGTAACCAAGTTAATGGAGAAAAACCTGGATCTCCGCCTAATCACCTCGTTTCACGGCCGTTGGGCGGTCAATAAAGGTTTAAATATTGTGAAAGCAAAATTTCGACACACATGCAGGTCTATATCATAACTATTTTTTTTTTTTTTTTCATAGCAATATTTATATATTATATCTATACAAACCCTTGCATGGCATCTGTTTTAGCGTGTCACTATTTTCAGCCCTCAAGTAAACGCGTACCGTGGGTGAAACGTTATCATCATCACAAAATATAAAATTTAGCAATTCACATCCTTTTTAATTTTTACTAATAGCTAAAAACAGAACATCATGAATGTTTTTAACTATAAAAACATTTGATTGTGACTGTTATGAGCTTTAAACGAAGCATTCAATTACTTTTATATCAAAAAATAATAATAATAATAATTGTGCCAGAAAGTCCCTGTTAAGGGTGGGTAATGCGTGTTATTAATCAGTTGCTAAATTACTTAGCTCGCGGCTTCTGTCTAAAAACTTATAGGTCAGAATTTATAAAACTATTATTCTTCCGACGGTTCTTTACGGGTGTGAAACGTGGCCGCTTACTCTGAAGGATGAACAACGGCTTAAGGTTTTCGAAAATAAGGTAGTAAAATATTTGGTCCGAAGAGAGATGAGGCCACTGGGGAGTTTAGAAGGTTGCACAACGCGGAATTGCGGTGTTTGTACCCTGTGAATATAATTGAGTTGATAGCATCGCGGAGACTCAAATGGGCGCGTAAAGTTGTTGGGCTTGGTGAGGAACGGATTCCGAGAAAGTTGATATTCGCTGAACCGACTGGTAGGCGTCCGAAAGGTAGACCGAAGCGTCGATGGGAGGATTGCATTAAGGCGGATCTCGGGGGCTTGGGCTTGACCGGTTTGACATTGGACGAGTCTTTGCAGGCGAAGTTTGGTGGTATCGGCATCGAACATTCGGGTTCGATAAGCCTATTATTATTATTTATTATTTATAATAGTGCCAGAGATAGAAATTCAACTAATTTATACTTGAAATATAATTTATAAAAGTCGAAAAATTAAAAAGCATTACAAGCTAAAGTAAATATTATTATGTTTATCGATTACAAGAATAAAAGATAGAAGTTTAACAAGATAGAAGAAAAACAATGACATCAGCAATAACATTTAAACATATTAATAAAACAGAATGTCGTACGGAGACATAAAAAGACTGGAGCTAGTGATTACGGAGTATTATAAATGTCAATTTTTAGTAGCTCATAAAAAGAAAAAAAAAAAAAACATTCACCCCCAATGAAGGGGAAGAGCCCGATTTCGTTGGGGTGTTTCATCAGCTCTAAGAGGTCACACCTTAGTAGGGAGGGAGAAATGAATGGGGTTGGGGGTTCGTACCCTTCAATGATATTGCTAACAACCTATATATACCATAAATCAAACTTTCAGTTTGATCAAAAAAATTCCCATATTTCAGTAAGATATATATATATATATATTAAGCTCATTAAAGACAACAGAAGATAAAAGAGAAACATTAACTCTTAGAATACGTATATCTTTTTCAAAGAAATTTTTTTAAAATTTATATAAACAATACTCAAAATAAGTTTACCGTTTTCAAGACGATAAACATTACAGTTATTTTAGAATCCGGAATAAATAACATCAGAATTCGAAATGAAAAATACGATGTTTGTCTTTTTTAGGTTTATATTAATACATTAGAAAAAGAACGAGACGGTCCAGTGGGCAGGGCACTGGTCTAATAATTACAGGGAATTTGGTTCGAAACTGGCTCAGGCAGATAATTATTTATGCTAATATTTTAGCCGTAGGGGGCTCACCTAGCCTCTATAATAATTAGTAGAAAACCTGGTAACTGGGCGAAATAGCGAAACTAATCAACTCCTATATACTTTCATCTTACTACTATTACGAACCTTCATGGATTGTAGAAGAAAATGTGTAAACAAAACAGGAAATAATATGGACCCACTTCCAAGTAAAATAAACGGCAAACATGTATTCAGGGGATTACAAAAACTTAGTAAACTATCTGTCTATAAGCTAATGTTTGGGATATAATAACTTTTTTAGGCGGTTACTTTTGGAGTTTCAGCAAGAGCCTGATAGAATAAAAATAATCCAACCATAAGCAAACTAAGCTCTAGAATCCTATTAAAGGTTTGATTTGTCCATCATTTGTCAAGGTCCAAACGTCCTTCACAAATAAAGGAATACATTCACAAGACCTACAAGATTTTGGTTACCACACGAAGGTCAAATATTTTTTCGACTTGTACTACGATTTCTTAAGTATTTTACTTTTCGAGTTTCATTAGCGTATTACCGTATTTCCGACCCTAAGATATAAGAAAATAACTGCGAAAGACTGAAATAAACGAGAAGAGAGGAATAGAATTTGGGGAAAAGGAGGGGGGAGAAGGAGGAAGGGGAGGGGGCGGAAGGAGCCCAGGGTTGCCAACTTCAAATATTTACACTGCACTTGGGCCCTTTACTCTTCCGGTTATGAATAGGTAAAAACTTTAAGTCTCGTCTCTTCTGTATCCTTCTACTATGCCTTTTTAATATTTTAAACTGTCTCTCTTTCACTCCCTGGTTGGATCTCTTTGAGTCCGATATAGAAAGAAAGGGGGAATGTAAACAGTCTTTTCGAGGGAGAAACGGATCCGAGAATCCGGAGAACTGCAGCCTAAGGTTTTAAAAATAATGACATGCCAAAGAGGTCGCATGATAAAACAGCAGTTAAAAAACAATAGACAAACGCTGAATAGTACGGATAAACGCAATAAGGGATTAAATATCCTATAAAATTGATGGACTTTCATAATTTAAGATCCAAAACATTTTATTGAGTTATTTTCTCAGGAACTTCAGGAGATGAGTTTATTAATTAAATAAAGTCTTTATTATCCTGGGACAAGTCCCTTTATAGAATATATAAAATGTGTTTTAGAGTCTTAGAGTAAATTACATACACATAAATAAGTTATCAATTGCTAATATATATGTTATCATACATCAGGATTACGAAGTCGTACCTAGGGACATCGAAGATGAATCGAACAAAGCAATTAATTAAGCGTTTTACTTTTACCTCGTGATCCCTAGATACAACGTATATCGTACAGCAGGAGTCGAAGTGGAAAATATTAGAATGATAACAAGGAGTTTTTGAGTTTCATAGGGTAGCAGGTGACGAAGGGAATTCAGTCACTTTAAGGTCTAAAAGGTACGACAGGAGATTTCGGAAATACGATTTTTGAAGGATAGTGTTTGATCGAAGGTTACGTCCAGTTTCCCGACGATCGGGTAAAACTTATGCTTTGAAAAAAGTAGTTTTAGTAATCAAATAAAAAAAATATATTTCAGTGACTATTAATTCCCTCAGACTACCAAGAGGTGGCGTATAATTGATTTTTGAAAAAGGTTAAAGACAAGAGTGAAGAATGGAGTTAGCCAAGTAATTCTAAAACAGTATTGCACGAAAAACATGAGATTTTCTGAAGCAGTGGGATCTGTGAGAAGTAATGTACAAGTTTCTAGGTCGTTTATAGGTACCTCGTATTTCAGAGTGGAAAGAGGAAAGTAGGGTTAATGGTGTCATCTGTGGTGTAGTGGCTAGTACAACAGCCTTCTACACTTATGGTTGAGGGTTCAAATGCAGCAGATGATCTAATGAGTTTTTAAAGAGTATAAATTGCTTGTTTATCCACTCCTACGGAGCGCACGTAAAATGGTGGTGCTAAGCTTAAGCGATGTTTGGTACTTGTTGATGAGCTCTACCCTACACATGAGGAGACGAAATTTAGGACTCTCGCAGTCGCATCATCCGATTAGTTAGAGCAGCATAAAGCAACATTAAATGAATGAACGAACAAATGGGGTAACATATAAAGTATGTTTGAAAGTTTTTCGGTTTTACGAGATCAGAAAAGACAAACACATGGAATATATTGTTGATGAAAAAAAGGGTAGGTCTGCTTAGACTAGACATACCTACTAGGGGCATGGGAGCATTCGCAGATGGATCTAATGAAATGATTTATTAATCTTTTAAGGCTCATCTCATAACTAGCAGATAGGCCACCAAACACAAGCAGTTATATTAATCCGCATCGCTATCTTTTGTATTTGTGTAGCAAATGTTCTTGAAGAGACATTACTTGACTCGGAACTTAGGAATCGATTTTAAGTCTTAGATTATTTCATATTTTGTAACATTAAAACAATCCACTATTTGCCAAGAAGATATCTGTAAATTATAGTCTTCAAATAGTGTAATATACAAACACGGAATCGTGCTAAAAATAACTAATGAAATCAATACAAAGCATTTAACCTTACAAAACCCAATGTCCAAAAAAGGAAATATATATAATTTTAATTACATACTTAAAAGGCTGAAATAGTAAGACTCGACTTCAATACAAGCTTCCGATTCCAAAGCTTCAAGAACAAAAGTGTTACAAACAGAAAGGTAATTGTTCGGCTGACAACACTCGTACACCGTCCCAGTATTAAGTGTGGAATGAAGTACGTGGCTTGGAAACAGAACTTGTATACAAGCCGAGAATGGATTACGGTGAAATAATTGGGGCGAGAGACACGAGAGAATAGCCGATGACTGATCCGCTGGAGAACAATCTCATAGAGACCGCCCTTTGTAGGGTATAATAGAAAACCGCTTCAATCCTACCGGGTCCTCTTCAATGCCACTTCCAAAGGGCTTCGTTTCGGAGCAACAGTTGGCCTGCGTTCAAAGGGTTAAAATCGACATCACTAATAATGCAGAGCTTATTCCAAGGACACAAATGATAATGCAACATTAGTATAACTACATGCATGCATATCATTATTACTGCATATTAATATATATGTGCAGTCGAGAAATCAATAAAATTAATTATGAATTACAAATGTACAATAAAAAATTAAACACGAATAAAAATAGATAATTATATTTTAAATTGGAATGAGGATAATTGAATTACAAAGTCACATTTGTTATGCGTCTGCTTGGGATGGCAAAATATGTTGAAAAAAGGTGGGATTTGAATGTGAGAAGCGAAGAAGCATGGTGAATATGAGTAGTTAGGGATTCTAAAGGGCTGCAGAGTGGATATAACATGAATGATTTAGTTTTATGGGTGGGAATGTATAGGTCGGAATGATCTAGTTTCAAGATAGTGGACTGAACATTTAAATTGATGATTTAGTACAGGTATGATTTGAGGAAATATTGTCTCCGTATGGAAGGTAGGAGCCACTTCAACTCGGCGTATAAGTTGGTCACTGGAGACCTTCAGGTAGCAAAGTTGAATCTTATGAACATGTTCATGATACATACGAGTATCTATATCATATTTATAGTCACAAGGAATAACTAGGAAATCATGGATTTGTCTTACAGAGTTACGCACCGTTTGTTTATTAATTCATTTGTCACTTAATCCTACTGTCTTATCTGATTAGACTATTAATATGCACATAACTAGAGAAAACGTTATCATACCAAAAACTTTTATTTGTATTAGTATTTACGAATTGTCACACGTGGTTGCTTTACAACCGTTCAGTTTGACAAATATAACCAATTTTGTTATTTTAAAGAAAAATACGTTACAATTAAATTAATTTTGATTCGAAATAAGAGTGTATGCAATTATGTAAACTAGGAATGAAACTTAACAAGTATTCGTATTTAGATATGTAAATAAGAATATATGTATTTCTATAATTTAAAATATATATACAAATATCTACCTAATGATGTGCGAATGGTTGACTGTATGTAGATATTGAGAGGAAGGTAATTCGGGATGCAGGCAACTAAAAACTTAATTAGGTATAATATAATAACAATACAAAGGTATAAAGGTCCTTGTGGGTGCCAAAGAGGTGAGAAAGGGGAGAGTCCAGTCTGAGCGAATGAAGATAAGGGGGGAAGAGAGAAAAAGTGTGGAATGTGTGGCAAAGTTTGGAGAAAATAAATTTGCGTGGTCTTTAAGGCCGTCCACGGCGTCAAAAAACAATACAATACAACTGAGTTCGATAATGAATTATCTGATAAATTGTTAATAATAAAATTATCTTCTTCTCAATAAATATTTCCTGTTTGTACTCATAAAGAATCATGAATGAATCATGTATTTACGAATAAAAATATGGCCACCTCTTCATTAAGGGTATATTATAAAAAGATCGTTAATTGCTATTCACAGATTCAAGAAGAGTCGATGTGTGCTCGACTGTCGTGTTGAAGAATCGCGAATTAGTCAATAAAATTGTTTATTATAAAAATTGACGTTTCGGCCTAACATAGCTACCGTCATCTGGGCTAAAAAATGATTCCTAGAAGTAGGCACTAGAACATTACTTGACTTGAGTATTTGTGTCGTAAGGAATGATTCACAAATATGTGCTGAGAGACTGAGAGCTGATCATTTTTTCAATGATGTATTTTATAAATTAAATCAGGGCGAGAAATTTTTAACATAATATTTTAATTTATCACACATACCAGCAATAGAAAATATTGCATAAATCCGCAACTCTGGACGCAGGAGGCTATATCGCCCAGCGGCCGCCCTCTGTAATGTAAACCAATATACCCCACCCAAACCCCTCCCCCCCTGACCCCAATATTTGACCCTTCAGCACACCCCCGACCTTCATAATCCCTAACACCCTTATCTAGTGTCCCGGTATTAGGTTTCCAGTCAGTGCTTATATTTCGTCATTTTTCCAATAAACCAGAATCTTAATACACAGAGCGAAAATTTGAGAAAAAAAAAACTAAAAACAATTACAAAATGCATACAAAAAAAATCATATGACCGAGTTCATCGGTGTATAAACTCGAAACTAAAAAAAAAATAATAATAACAATAATAAAAAATAAATAAACTTACACATAAAAAAAAAAACCTGTACCACTACAACCCATGAAGGGTCTTGGGCTCAGTACATATAGAGATTCGTACTGTTTCTAGGCCAACGGCTGTGCAATGAGGTGATTAGGCCTTAATCACGCTCAGCCGCCAGGTTTTTCTCTTATTAATTTGGGTACCCACTTTATAGAGGCTGGGTCTGCCCCAGGAGGGTCTCCATACCCTAGGGTTGCCCCCCGACTGAATTAACAGAATAAATAATATTCTGCCACAGCCGGGACTCGAACCCAGGACCCGGAGCACAGCAGACTAGTGCTCTATCCACTAGACCACGCCGCTCCGAATAAACTTACACATAAATAAAGAAATTAAAAACATTAATCTAACACTAATATGAAATTAGATATTGACTGTAGGTAAATGCCTGGGACGTTACAGAGACTTTTACACTAAAATTTATGATACTAGAAGAACTCTTTATCTTTAGATAGAAAGAAGATTTTATCCCTTTTTCTCGCAACAGCTTCGACATTTTAAGTTAAACTCGTTATATCAACTCACTACATAGCGTCTTCTTCAATTTTTCTTTTTCTTAAATATTTTTAAATATGTTTGTTAGAAATAATTAACCCTCTTTCATTATCAAGATTATTTAAAAAATGAATAAATACAAAACATGATAGAATTTGATTATCAATCAAAGGATAAGGATTTCACCTAGTTGATTAATTATATTTAAGAAGTCATACATATATATATCATTATAGACAATTTATCGTTTCAAAGCTACAGAAAAAATATTATATACCAAATGACATTTGTAGACGTAAGCGGATATTGAAAAAAAACAACACTTTAAATAGGTAGGTTTGTAAAAGCTGTAAGATAAAACGATACGAGTTATTTACTTTGATTTTTTAAATTATTTATTTATATTAATTAATAAATATAACAAATACAGTAGGTAAATGTGTATGAAGAATACAGTACTACCCATTACCCATTAGTATCTCTTCATTAACTATTTTAAGGGATTAGATTCCGAGGTTACCTTTTTTTCAATCGTCACGGAGGATTGCCAGGAATATTTAAGGAAGATAGGTTACGGTGTAGACGTGGAGTTCGAAATTAAAGGAGGTATACCTATTTCAAGCTAGGTCTACGACAAATGGAATGTTAAGGTCATTATGAATGAGTTGATCCGTGACAAATTAATCAGGATTAACAATCAGGATTTTGGATTACAAGGATTGGATGGGGGAGAAATGTTTAAAAAATAAAGTAAAATCGATAGACCTCATGTTTTTTTTTTGTTTTTTTTTTCCTGCAAGTTTTTATGGAACATCGTCTATTTTTACATTTTTAAAGAAACAGGGGTTAGAATCACTAATAATAAAAAGTTATGGTTATGTATTCAGCCAAGACGAATACCTAAAATTTATACCTAAACATCAGTAAACATTACAATATGCCTTTTTCACTGACCTGTTTCTTTTCTTTTCCCACTCTCAAATTACCTCAACATCAATAAAAATTCATGAAAGATTTTTCAGCTTTCAGGTCAATTTTCGCAGGATGTCAACAAGTTGTTTTACAAAGCTATACTCCAATCCGATTTCGAAAAGTTTCGGGGTTATCCCTGGAATAACTTATGCCGGAATCCAATAGGGCACAAAGGCCTGGATAAGAATTCACCAAGCGTATCCTGGAGTGAGGAACTGATTGCTACTGACATCCAATCTTCCTCCTATTCCTGCCTGCCATCCGAGCAGATTAAGATCCGCGGGAGTGCGCTGGAGAAAATCCTAAGGGGAGGAGAATCGATAATGAACCGATTCGGAAAGGAATAATAGAAGAATAAGAAGGCGAGGAAAGAGGAAGGTGTGAGAGAATCCGAAGGAATGTTTATCTGAGCAATAAATTTTATCTGACTTGTTATGATGGCCGTTGGGTGACCACTTTATCACCACCATTAGCCCATTCATTCACTAGCACGTCTCTATTTTACGGTTTCATTCAAGGGTAATCTGAATCGCCCGAATGAACGCCCATTCAGTATTTAATGAACCATTCAATGTCACTGTTTCGCAATCATGAAAAAAAAAAAAAAAATCTGGTGTGCGAAACACACGACTTTCACTTACTTCCGTTGTTAAAATCAATTTAAGAATTTTCAAATACATTTAAAAACAAATAAATTCCAATGAATTAATTTTTTTTAATTTCCATAAAAACACGTGTTTTATTAAATAATCTATTATATTTTGATCAACAACAATCAGTTAGTCTTATCGGCTTTTCATCACTCTCCATTAACCTTTGAAATTCCGTATATTAAATAATATTTTTTCTAAAATCTTTAGCTATCCAACGGTATATTATACATCTATATTACTATTCTTGTGTTCAAAAACAAAAACATTGCATAAAAATATGTCCGATTTTTCTCCTTTAGTTGTTCAATAAAAGTTTACATCAATATATAGAGTTTAATCAATATCGTTAGTGCCGTTTTTGAGTAAATCGTAAAAAAGTGCAAAATGCATGGTATAAAGTGGCTTTTCTGGTTAGCTCATTTTAATGAAAAAGATTCTGTAACATCTCGGGTGTATAGTTAGTTGTCTTAAATATGAAATTAAGTGAAAATAGACGATTTACAATAGACATATATTTACAATCCGAGATTCGTGTAGTAATTGCTTAATTATTTTTAAAACATGGAATATATAATGAGGGGTTACAGTTCTCTCTTTAGCCATGAAGATAGCCCATAATTTGGGCTGAGACGTCAGCACAAAATTAATAAGTCTTCCCATAAAAGCGCATTATCTTTTAACGACTGTAACACTAAACGATTTTAATACTTTTTTTTTTTATTATTAGATCAAACTTTTTTCAGTGACAGGTAATACGGGATTTGATTGTTCTTGGATTATATGTTAAAACTATCGTACACGTCATGCTATATTGATAAAAAACAAAAAGATCAGTTGAAGTAGCCGTAGCATTCAAAACACGTTTTTAAAGGATTAACAGTCGGTTTCCTGTCCAGTTTCAATTGATATGTTTTTTTTTTAATTCCTTTTACTTTCACCAAGAGCATTGACATTCCAGTAGAATGAAGAAATTGATGGATCAAGTACACTATTAAAGGAAGGTTTGAAGACCTAAGACACCTAACTTAGACACGATGATTACAACTTGCGACTTGAAGAATATACTGGCCGTTATAGTGTCCCTCGATATAAAGCCCTTCTCATGTTTAATTCAACAGGCTTCGATCTATCTGTGCCAAGGAAACCCATTTACTGTCACCCCTTCAATAAAATATCTACATAGCGTATATATATATATATATATATATATATATATATATATATATATATATATATACACACATATATGTATATGTATATATATGTATTTGGCGACGTTGTCAGAATTTATTGTTCTTATATACGATACATAACAGTGTAGAACTGAATGTTAGCAAATAAATACAATTATTAATATATGAAAGTACAATTACACTAAATATGGCAAGTCAAAACACAGTAATTTGAATAAATATCATTAATTAATTATATATTTGAATTAAAATTAAAAATGTTACCAATAGGTTTAAAGGAAAATATAATTAGAAATATTCTTTTGATAGATCGAAATAAAATGTAAACCGAAGGATGTGGCAAAATAAATAAAATTACATTGTATTATTATATAGTTGTTAAGATTTAAATAATTATTTGGAATTTTATTGTTATAAAAACCATTATACGCTAAGGTAGTTCTATTTATTTTTATTCTAATAATTTCATAAACACTAAGAAAAGTTTTCCAATCTTTTTTATTTTCGACAGTTTGTTTACTCTTTTTAATTCACTCTATAATACTGTGGATAATCGAATGATATTGCAGTGAGAATTCTTAATTTTGCCAATCCAGGTTTAATTAGACTAGAGATTTTTAACAACCTTTTTACGTCCACCTCCGAAAAATGGAATAACATTAATTTTATAACTTTATTCCTATTAAAAAATCCTACTAGAACCGTCTGTCAGGTTTGAACATGCGACCTTGTGTGCAGGAGCCACTACACCTCATAGGAGACTCCTAATTTTTTTTAAAAGTACTCCGCAAGTTGAAACAATACAAAAGTATGTGTCTAGCTATAAATAGATCAATGAAAAAGAACATCACATCAAAAGGTTATCGTGCGTAAATACTTACGAACGTTTGTGTCTTAATTTTTTTTTATTTTCAACCTTCAAATTACAAGATAATTCTCCTTTTTTTTTACTCAATGATATAATTAGAATAAATAAACACTTAAATAGCTGAAACTATAAGTACAACGAGGATATTGATCTTGGGAATTTAAAAGACGATTAAAAATAACCAAATACATCTCTATAATAAAAAAAAAAATTATTTCCTTGCCGACTCGCCCACACAAACCGTTGTTGCGGTTTGAGAGACACTTGTCAAAAGGAATGAGATTCATATTACGCAATCTCCATCTCTGTTTGAGTGCTTGAATAACGGGGGAAGGAGAGATAAAAAAAATGAAAAAGAGGAAATAAAACAAATAAGAGAGCGGGAAGTGAGGGAGGCTGGGAGGATGTCTCAATTAAGGTGTCCGTGGAGATGATAGATCTCAGGTGGGGGGGACTGGAGGAGGAAAAGGAGGGGGTGATGAGATCATCAGCGACCACGCAGCATTATTTATCGTCTTCTAGCATATCGATATCTTATCATACCTGGCAAGTATTAATATAAAGTATTTTAATGGATTCCATGAATAAAAAACCTTGGATCATTCGATAGGCGAACCGAATAGACGATGGGAGAAAAAATTGAATTAAAAAAAAAAAATTTGTTTGTTTGTTAATTTATTTAACGTCACTTTATGCTACTATGGCTAATCGGACGATGCTACAGTGGGAGTCCTAAATATTGCCTATTCAGGTTTTATTAGGATAGGGATCTTTAACGAGTACCTGACATCGAACAGGCTCGGGACCACCTTTAACGTCCCCTCCGAGGGACGGCATAACTAAGGATTTTTTACTCCCATTAAAAAATCCTAGGACCATCTGCGGACCATAAAAATTTAACAGGTCCGTAAGAGGGGCCCTTGTTGTATTTTTCAAGTATTAAAAATAAGAAAAATCTAATTAAATCGAATAACTATTAGTAATAATTGATGAAATTAATTAAAATAATGAAGGGTAAATTATAGATTATAATGTAAATAAATGTTAGAACAATTTCCTCTTTAAATGAATTCTTAATTCGAAAATTCTATTTTGTCTAACAATAATAAATAGAAAAGATAGAATTTTTTAATAAATTCTAGCTAAATGTGGACAAAAAATCATATTTTATGAAATTAGTTTTATTTTCATAATATACATTTCATTTATGACTTTTTTTCTCCCATAATTATCAACAAATATTATTTTGAATTACTACGATTTCAACGACGTCAGATAATGGGTATAAATTTATTTTTATAACAAAATTGCCAATTTTTTTTTATTTTATTTTTGTTTTTGGGTTAGGGAATTGGAATAGGTGCTCAACCTCTTGGTTATTAGCACTGTATAAATTTGTAGTAGCAGATTTTTTTACTATTTTTTCTTTCTTTTATTTATTTTTTTTCCTTCTATTTTTTTTATTGTTTATTTATTTTTTGACACATTCTTAATTAGTGAATTTATTCCAATTTTTATTTTATTTTTTAAATTATTATTATTTTTTTTATTTATTAATTTTTTTGTTTTATGTACTGTACATTATTACAAAAATTTACCTTTTGAGATATTTATCTGTTCATATCGATGGTTTAATTATCTTGTTTATAGTTATTTTATCCCTAAGACTCTAAAGTACACGTTTTATTTCAAATGATATTATTTCAAAGCGAATTTTATCAGAATAAATAAGACTTTATTATGCTTTAAAAAGACAGATTGAAACGGGAGGGGGATCTTTTACTGACCTTTTGTCTAAATCTGTACAAACATCAAAAGTTGGGTAAATAATGTACTTAAGAAAATTAAAATTGGTATCATGAAATTTTATTTTAATTTTCTTTCTAAGCGATTCAAATCATACAGCACATTAGATCTTATAAAAATATTAAATATATTCTAATTTATTAATAGAAAAATAATAAACAACACAGCAATAACATCATAACCAATCGGAATAGCGCTATTCGAATGGAACCAATTGAAACTCCGTTATCCTTCGACAACTGGGAAGTGGTTGCCTTTATTTATTAGTTATTTCTACAGTTACTACTATTATTATGTATTGTTCATTATGTTTTAAGAAGCAGTTATTATAATCGATCAAAGCCAGAGTATTTCTTAATAGTTCCGAATGTTTTACAGAATTTTAACCCAAAAAAATATAACACAAAAATACGATAGAAGAAATGGTTTTGAATGAATATATTCATTACGTAACTTTGAGTAACTCCGAAAATATATTTATGATTAGGCCAAACCCTATGTTTATTAATGTATTTATTAAAGTAATATTCTAAACATAATAAGGTTCCATAAAAGACAGTGACAATAGTGATAAGAGAATTCATTCACACTATACATAATTTAAAAAAAAAAAATTAAAAATATAATCTTAAACATTCCTACAAAACAAATACTGATGGGCACACCTTTGACCACATGTTCCTGGTATGGCATCTGCCCTTCCCAACAAATCAATAGTAGCAGGCGACGAAGCCACACTTACGACACACCTGATTAAATTAGGGCAGCAGTTTTTGTCAGGTCACCTCAATTTATTAAAGTAATTATCATTCAAATTTATATGAAGTTGTTTATTTTTTTTTGTTGGGAAAAGAATAAATTACGTCAACTAGACGTAGAAGTCAACTATTGGTTTATTTCAAACGCAATATAGCTCAATGAGCCAATGGAACTGAGAGAGATAAGTTTTTTTTTTCGGTTTCAGACCATCTTCCTCACACATCAAAATATTTTTTGATACTAGACGTACTGAAGAGAAGCCGGGATGAGGAGCATACAAAGACGGATACCCCGGCTAAAGCGGCGGATCAAGGTGGCCGAGGAAGATAAGGAAGAAAGAGTGGCCCCTGTGAGGGATTAAGTTACGCCAGTCGAGCGGAATTCCAGGAGCTTCCGGTCCAGCGAACAGTAAAACTCCAGGGAGGCTTGTCTGTTGCACGCCTACCTCCAGTGAGTGCAACATTGTGCAGTGGCTGCGTCGTTACGCACTGTGCATTGCGTGCAGGTGACCTAGTTCGTAAAGACCGAGCAACACGGTGAAAAAATAGGTAGGTGAAAATTCGAGAGAGAGAGGTATTGTGAGTTCACTGAACTATTGGGACAGTAGAAACTCATTAACAAAATATATATATGAATCATAACATAAAATATTACTTTTTAAAAATTTCTATAATATCATTAAATATTATTTTTAAAAGACAAATGAAATTTATATCAAATCAAAGAAGTGGAATATTCACATCATGAAAAAAAGTTTTTTTAACGTAGAAACTCCATTTTAAGAACTTATACATTTATAATAAAAGTTAAAAAATATTAATCATAAAGTTTTATAGAAAATAAGTTAATTGAATGTTTATTATAATACACTGACAGTATGTGAGAGTGTATGATAATTCACTATCATAGAAATCACATCAAAACCTTCACAAATTTTTAGTGTGAGAACAATTTTTAATAATTCTGCAAATAACCATAAATTAAAATAAATTCAATCATTTATTCCACACGGGTCTACGGCAAGAGTACAAGAAAGTAAAATATGAAAATATGTGATGTGATGTGAAGTCGGCGATAGTTAACTATCATCCACTATCAACGTATTATAAGAAATAATAAAATAACCGTATATTCTATGAACAATTTTTTTAGTTTTAATTATAAATAATGTTTAACTTCTCTTAAAATAGTTTTTCTGCATTAAAAAAAAAAAAAAAAAGTTTTCATAAAGTGTATGTCACTATTGTGTTTTTTTTTCGAAGCTTGTTGTGAAAAGTTGTGAGTTCGAAACCCAGTCCCGAGAAGACTTTATATTAATTGAATAGGGATTCACTCACAACCTCCCCCGAGTATGTGAGACATGACAGCCAACTGGTGGCATCTCACAAAAATAGGCTTAGGCTATGTTGACCCTGCCCTATAAAATATTATTGAGAATCGCAGTGTGAAATTTTCAGAAATCTCAACAAGTGAAATACCGAGAACAGTCTATGAAATGAAGTACCTAGTGTGTGGCATAATAATACCTCCATTAGAAGATACTGTCAGTTTTAATTTGTACATATATAACTTTTAACTGATGTATTTTTTAAAATAATAGTAAACTTAAATAAATATTTAAAAAAATAAGTATACTACATGTTCATCCAGTTCATTTGTCCAGAAATCCCTGAAGGAAGAATTGCTGACCATTCAATGCTATGAATAACTATAATTATGATTGTTTAGGGTATGAATTTATGCGCTGTACAAATGTGATATTTAACAATGAACATGTTAGGTTGTAGTATATTCACAATTTCTAAAGTCGGATTTGAAAATTTAAGGTACAACATTTAAATGTTATGTACGTGTAAGAATATCAAGCGCAGATTAAATTACCATTCCGCTGAATAAACAAGTGGTATAGAAGAGATGTTAATAAATCCACTGAGATTATTACTCCAATGAGGTATCAATACTTCGGTACCTATTTGTCGGAATGTAGATCGTGGGTTGGAACACAACGATCAAGGTTCACCTGCCCACAAGTGTCTATATATTAAACTGCATCCACGTCGACACATCAACAAGAACCTACGACGCACTAATCTTAATGAATGTTCACGATTGGTTTTGATGTAAAACATAAGAGAATAATAGTTCAATGTCAGAAGGTAAAGTTCCAAAAAGGCGATATATTTTAATTAGCATCTATTCTGTTCAGACATAGGGTCTATCTTATCTACTGAAAAAAATCTGGTGCGGGCAACACACGACTTTCACTTGCCTCCATTTTTAAAATCAATGAAAGAATTTTCAAATACAGTTAAAGATAAAAATACGTGAAACATTAATTTGAATTTATATAGAAACATGTGTTTCATTAAAAATCTATTATATTATTATCTAAAATAATCAGTTAGTTTTATCTTCTTTTCATCACTCTCTATTAACTTTTAAAAGCTTGTGCATGAAATGATATTTTTTCTAAAATCTTTAGCTTACCAACGGTATATCATACATGTATATTACTGCTCTTATGTTCAAAAACGAAAAATTGCATTAAAAAATATTTTTTCTGTTTTCTCCTTTAGTTGGGTATCGAATTTTTTCAATTTATATATTTACCGGTTTTTCATCAGCGTTAACAAGATAATCTAGTTATTGTTATTGAATTTACAAAATTAGGTACTTTAGGGGACGAAAATTTAAAATATCGGCATTTAAGCCCTGTCAGACCATTTTTATCCAAATAAAACCTACATGATATTAAAGCCCATTAAATTTTACATCGATATAGCGAGTTTAATCAAAATCGTCGGAATCGTTTTCGTTGAATTGAAAAAAGGTGCAAAATGCCTTGTATAAAGTGCCTCTTCTGGTAAGCTCATTTTGATGAAAAAAGTTTTGTCACGTCTCGGGCGTATAGTTGTCTTAAATATGAAATTTCAGTTTCATAGGACTTAAACTTTCAGGCGGACTACGTTTCCGCCTGAAAGTTACCACACACAGACCTTTTTGCGGGACTTGGTTATTTGGACTCAAGGGACCCTAAAAAGTGTATTTCCGTTGAAAACTGGAATTCGAAAATTTTCACGATCGCAATACTTCCCCTTACTATATATAGTAAGTGAAAGTAAAACAAACATTCAACTAAGATTCTTGGGCTGTTAATATTACTCCTAATACCGGTAACTACAAGCACATAACTTCTTTTTCATAAGAAAAATATAAATGAGTAATCATTTATGAGACAGGGCTATAAAAAGTTTTAGTTGAAGCTTATACTTCAATAAAACGGTTGGAAGAGATTTTTTGGTTAAACCAAATAAAAAGCAGTATGGTTACTATTTCTAATATGAAAAAGCTTAAATAAAAAAATAAGTACCTCATAAGCATGTTCTCGTTAGCGTTTATGTTGGAAATGTTCAGGTAAAACAGTTAAACAAAGACGCTTCAATTACTGTAATAATTCCCAGTTTTTAAGAGATTTTGTAGCAATACTATTATTGTCCATTGTGACAAATTGTAATATATAAGAATAAATAAATTTATATATTTAAGAGATTTGGAAAGGTTGAAATTTGAGCTAAGGAATCTGCACAAACCTTTTTTGTAGTGTATTTCATATCGTTATCAGATGATGTGGTTAGCTGGAGGATGAGCGCTGATACAAGATATCACAAATACCACGGCGATGACTAGACGTTAACAGACCTTGGTTGAAAAAGGAGGGCCTAAAATGGATTAGGTTCGGCGGGGTCCGGACGATTTGTTTCAGTTTGTAAACTGTTGAGGATGCGCTGTGGGAGGGTCCAGTAGATAGCGAGAAAAAAACAGGAAGCACTTCTTCACCTTGTGGGACCCCCTCCTTACGTCAAACCTCCCTGCTACTTCTATATCTATCTTATAGGGAATCGATAAAAAAAAAAAAAAAAAAAAAAAGATAGTACAAAATGGATTGTGATCAACATATTGTTAAGCGTAGAAGGTGTGAATTTACAAGATAGAATAAATTAATTTCAAATATATGATCAGTAGTAGAAACGGTAACGATCTTAGTGATATGTATAAATCAGAGTATATGTTTGAGCACGAAGAGAATATAATTTAATTATTTAGGTTATTTAATAATTAGAAAAAAAAAATTTAATCCAGGAGGATTATAGTTGCGGTTAAGACGGGATATGAGAGTTAATATTCAGTTGCATAATTATTTGGCTTGCGGTTTTGTCAAGAAACATGAAGGTTAGAATTTATAATACTATTATTATCTCGAAGGTACTGTATGGATTTGAAACGTGGTCGTTTACTTTGAACGATAAATAACGCCATAAATTTTTCGAGTATAAGGCACTTCCTAAAATTTTGGTTCAAACAGAGATAAGGCCATTGGAGAATTCAGAAGGTTACACAATGCGTAATCATGGAATTTTCCCGAGATAACCCACTTATATTGTATGGCTTGGGAGTTAAGTATACCTTCGAGCTAGGTCTGCGACAAATGGGATGTTGAAGTCATTACGGATAATTCAATTTGTAATTAAATAAGAGGCATTCGAGATTTTGAGAAGGATTGTGTGCGGGAGGTATTAGATGGTTTAGTAGAACCCTTAAGTTCCATTACATATACCCAAATAAGTCTGATAATAGAGACATAAATCAGTTTTTTTAAACAGACAGGAAGTTTCGAACGTTTGTCAAGAAAGTGTTGTAGTAATCAGTATCTACGAACAGTTTATTGTGGCTTCAGACTTGTGTGAGGATCTTTAAATGATAAAATATTAAAATGAATTCAAGTTTTTTTGCCTTCACCTTTTTTAAGCAAACTCTATTCCGCTGATATTCCAACCCATCAAACCACTTTCCTTTCTATATATGCTGGTGACACATGTCTGTTATAATACGATAAAGATCTAACTATTGCCTTCCGAATTCTCTAATTCCACATCAGAGACATTCAGGTATGGTGTGAGAATTGGAAATTAAAATAAATTCTAACAAATTTTAAAAAATAACCTTTACCCTTCGTCGTAAGCCTATGACATCCGATCCTACAGTATCTTTCAATAACAATCCGCTTGTCCCTGTTGTACAGATCAGATACCTATGACACCACCTCAACAAACGTCACACTTTGAATCCTCAAACAAGAACTAAAACGACTAGAAACTGCAAAACGAAAGCTCAAACCTTCCACTTTACTACGAAACGATAATTTACATGACAATGATAAGGCCGGTTTAGACTTACAAAGAGATTTAGGACTTAACTAAACCACCAAATTCCTCTCATATCTAAAATCCTCAATGATCCTTACTTTGTAACTAATGAACTCATTCATAAAGACCTTAATGTTCCAAACTCCATTCTCACTCTAACCCACTAGTTTCCATCCTTTCTTCTTCAATTCCTGATAATCCTCCAAGGAGTCTGAAAAGAAGATGACCCCGATACCTTCAGGATTAGAATATTTTTAGAGTGTAGAGAAATAAAAAATATTTCTAAAAAAATTAGTAAAATGTTTTTTAGCCAAGTTAATTTTCGCATACGAGTTCTACTTGGATGTATACTTGTTTATAAAACATGAGCTTTGCTGGAAGTAATAAGAAAGAGGGAGTTCTTGCTCATGGATTAACCATATTGCGACCCGCATTGCTCACAAGCCATAACCGCTTCTTCACGCCAGGGCACACAGAAGAACCCTCGCAGGTATAAGGGCTGTAGGACAGCCAACCCTTATAAATTTCCAAGCAGCCCCCCTCCATTTAATATTCATCAACAACAATCGCCTGTTCTCCCCCGATGCTCTTAAACCGATAACCGTCCCTTCGTCGCTCAAGGAATTGTTTTCCTAATTGCTACAAGGAATGAATGATCGCCCTCCCATTAGGAAAATTACTCTTCTATAGGAAAAGCAGATAATTATAAGCAGATAAGCATACGAAGATAATTAATAATAAAATAACAATATTGATAAGGACACTCACAGGAATGGAGACATTCGGCAATCGTAGTCGCATCCACGAGGTAACCATGGCACAGCACGCAAACGAGGTAGGGGTTCACCTCTGTCAGCTTTACTCTGTGACCCTCCATTGCCTGAAAAACACAAATTTGTAAAACATAAATAATATAAATATAAAATAACATCAGGCCAAAGGCAACATTATTAAATAAAACAACATAACCTATAGACGAAATTCTGAGAGAAAAACACATTTTTTCAATAAAGAATTCATTAAAGCAATGCAAAATAACGAACAGTGATAAAAACCAATAACAATAAAAAAGAAGGTTAAGTATACTCTGATTACTCAGTTCGAGTCAGTGAGATAACGTCAGTACATATGTTAAAATTGAAATAGTTTTGATGATACACAAAATTATTCAGCAATATGTCGTTAGGATTGACAGGCGTGCGTTCTATTTTGCAGGCAGAAGTTGATTTAAAAAATAAACAATCTTTATCTTATACACTGGTAAGGAATATCATTAATTGACAGACTTCAAAAAAAAAGTTTTAGTTTGAACAATAAAAAAAAAAAAAGATAATAATATGATACAAATTTTATAGAAAACAGTTACAAGAACCAAGTATGTGAAAACCTGTGAGGTTAACTCGAACGAGCAACATAACTTCTTAAATTGAGTATTTGTATAGAAAATTCATTTTTATACAAAAAAATAATTAAATAAAATAGCATGATTACCCAACGGATCTTATAAGGAATATTATAGTATTTATGAGTCTAATGGTGCATGTATTACAATACAATAATTGAACTCTCTACACAAGAGAAATAACTTAACTCGATATAAACAAAGCTTATGTTCCTCAACATATTTATTTGAATAATTCGTTTTTGAACTTATGATGTGAGATGTGCTTCGGCTGGTATGCATTTCCAATAATCCTCCGATAGTTCACTCCAACTTCTCGCCATTACACAATAGATTACACAAGAGTAGTCGCGGAGCAGACTAGCAATCAGTGCGCTACCCGTGAGCGATAGTTAGGAGGAGATAGGTACACGGCGGTGGGGAATTAGAAAGAAACAGCAATTTGGCAGAGAGACGTGGCTGGATGGGAGGAACGCAGTAATTTGTTGAGGGGGGGCCCTCAAAGGATCCTTATCTCGGGATCACTAACCCCCTCCCTTCTGTCCTTCCGAGCCCTTCTCCCCATCACAGGATTAGGGCCAGCCCTCAGCTTCATTTTACGAGACCTCAGTCAAAATTAAAATACAAATACTCCCTCTAGAAGAGGGGATATAAAACGGGAGCGATTTAGTGAAGCGGTAAGCATTCGCCATTGCTCAATCGTAGAGGATGAAAAAAAAACAGTATGAAAAAAAAATCGAAAGGTTTAGAGAAAAGTTCAGAACGAAAAAATAAATTTAAAAAACATAGCAACAGTCCTTTATCTGCTTAAAATTCCATGAAAAATCAGAATAAAAATATAATAATAAAAAAGCTGTTCCTACACTGCAGTTTTACTATAAGGACACCTTTTATATGGCTACGCAAAAAGGGTCTTATACAGAGAAAACGCTGAACCATTAGATTTTATTCTCGAAATTTGTTAGCCATTTCAGAGAACGTGGGTGAGAGCAAACTTATATTACAAAAAGTCAATGGTGGCCGAATTGAGTCCCCACGTATTTTCTAAGGTGGTCGAGTTGAGTCCCGAACTGAAGAAGGTGTAAGGTATTGGGTAAGGTTAGCTGGATTTTTTAAATTATTGTGTGAGGATCAAAAGTAGGTCATGAATTTATATGATCAAGAATTTCTGAAAGATGGAAAAACGATATGCACGGACTTGCCATTAAAGTGCCATAAAAGAAACTTTTTTTTTACTTAGTGCCCACACCTAGTACCTAACACCATTTTCAGGTTGGGGACTCGGATTCATAATGTTTCTAAACCAACGGGTACGCAAGGAGGCAATTGGGTCAATTTAGTATTTGGTAAATTTGGTAGCCAATTTATAGAGACAATGGCCTAAACAATTTTCTTCCTAACCTAGGGTAAAACCACGACAAAATTGGATATATCATGAACAACCGGACTCAAACCAGAATCCTGAAAATATTAATTATAAAAACAAATAAACAGCCACTGAGCTACCCTGCTCTCCTCTTTAAATGATTTATGTATTAATGATATTTAAGATTTATGTAATCTATAACGCTGCTAAAAAAAAAAAAAAAGTTTGTTTAAGAACAAAAACATGAAATAAATGATTGCTAATAAAATCATCTTGACTTAAAATATTTCCACGTATTTTATTATTTATCAAAATTGTGGTACTGATATACTATTTATCAGGGACAAAATATAAATATGTAAAAATTATGATATGTAACTCTTTATCAATGGTATAGATCACATTCAATGTATTTTGTAAGAACAGTCTTAAATAACTGCGATCCCCTTATTTCCTTCACATTCCGGCTACAAAGAGATCTGAAAGCGATTCGGCCAACACTGCTCGCCCAAGAGAAGCACCCTTCAATAAGGAAAAGCTGGGCATTCTGTATTAATTAAATTCCTTTGGGAAGGGGGCCCCTGTGAACCTTTGTTGGAAGAGGTACTGCACTTCGCAGCAGCACCAAGCGGAAGGTACATCAGGCACAAGTTCTTTAATAGGTTTCGCGCCATCGTAAATATCTAGGCGCCGATAGCTCATAGCCAAGTTTCTATGATGAATTATAGACACGCCGTCCCCAGTTAATTATTTCTCATGCCGAAGCTTATTTTATAACACATAAAAACGTTGGTCTATATTTCCTCGTCAACAGGTACAACAATAAGGAAATAACAAATTGTAAGCAGATAATGTTATAACAATATAGATTTTTTTTTTTATAGAAGAGGTTTATTAAAAAAAAAAAAATCATTAATTTTTGTATTGTTTACACACCGTACTCTTAATGATCTTACTAGTAGGGGTGGGCATAATCGAATGATCGTCATAATCGGATGATCGGACTTCAATAATTTAAATAATCGAATGATTTCATAATCGAATGATCGAATGATTAGTATGCATTGTGAGAGACGATATGTCACAATTCCCGTCTCTTCCAGTGGCTGAGCCTAGGTGGAAATATGCATATGATTTATCAAATGAGGAAAAAAAAAAAAAAGTACGATTATTCCCTTGTCCAAACCGATTAATCCGAAAATCGATCAATTCGAATGATTGCAATAATCGAATGATCCAATAATCGTCATTAGATTGTGCCCACCCTTACTTAATAGTAAAATTAACCTAGGAATATTTACTTATATACTACATATTTGTATATGTATATATGTATGTATATATATATATATATATATATATATATATATATATATATATATATATATATATATATATATATATATATATATATATATATATATATTCTGCTAGGTATTCTGAACTATGAATCTAAAATGACTTTACCTAAAAATATATCGTCTGAATTATTTAATGCTACTGTTAAAAATGGATTTCCATTTTTTATTTAATACAATTATATTTTGTGAAATAAGGGCTATTTTGTAGTAATTGGTTTTAAATTTGCGAATCAATAGGCATATTCATATATATTCATTGAAGACGTTATAGCTACAAGAATAACTGTTTTCAAGTCTATCAGGCATTAATATCTTGAAAATGGCTAAAAGAAGCCGAGTCAAAAATAATAAGATAGTAGAGAAATACTTTTAGTAAAATAACTGATGGATATGGCTGGCTTATTTAAAAAAATAAATAAGTAAAATTATAATTTACTGATTCAAGGGTTTGTTTATTTAACGTCACTTTTATGCAAATATCTTTAATGATCTTAGGGATGATGGTCATAGAAGGCTGTTATGATAGCCACTACACCACAGGTGATTCCTGATTCTAGAATATACTAGACGAAAAGATTGTATATCTGTTTTTTATATCATAAATTCTATTTGTGTTGGATATGTTTTGTCTTATTATGTTCTGTCAGGTGTATAAAGTAAAACAATCCAAATCGATCTATGGTAATAAAATATTTTTCCATATCATCATTCATGGTATGAAGTAATGTTGTGTATATTGATATACATAACATTTCATAGGCATGTATATAAACAAATAAGGTCATCATGTAGACCAGACACAAACAGAAAAAAAAAAAAAGACAGAGAGAGATAGAAAGAGAGACTGTAAATAATAGCGTAAGTCTAGAGAGAGAAAGAGTGAGAGAGAGAGAGAGAGAGAGTGAGAAGAATGAGGCTGGAGATAATGATTAATGAAAGAGCAGCTGATGTTCAAGGTCGGATCAATGAAGCCGCTCATTCACCTCCCGCCACGTAGTATATTGTGTACAGTCTACTACCGGCTACCATCAAAAGTGGGTACCTTACTCTCCATCTACGCTAAAACCACGATTTTCCACTTGAATATTATCAGGAACGAATCAAATTTAATTAAGTATAAGAATTAGAATCAAAAGAGTGCATTTTTTTATTCGTAAGGCTGCTGTAAAATACGTTTATAGTTATATAGTGAGGGGAAAAAACTTAATTAGGTATTAATCCTTGATTAATTCTTTTTTTAATCTATCATATGTTCCTGAAATTTTATTTTATTATTTATATTATATTTTATATTTCTTTATTTTGTTCAATTTGTAAACAAAAAAAAAAAAGTTATATTAGTTAACCTATAGATGAGTATAAATAATGTAAGCTAATATAAAATTAATTCCATTGTAGAGCGAATGAGGTCCTAAAACTACTAACTAAGCGTAAATGTCACAAATAAAAGAATAATTATAAAAAACAATTAAAAAATAAATAGCATACTGCAGGTCCCCGGTCTTCATTTTGTCATGGTATACTTTTTTTTAATGTATCATTCTCAAAAATATATATAATTTTGTATGGTTAATTTGAAAACTAAACTTAAATTTCCTAATTATCTGAACACAACATTCCCTGAAAAATTTAGTGTAGTTCTTTTTTTCAATGGACATGGATACTAAACGAATGAAAATTGTAAAATATCGTAAAGAATTATTATATATATATATATATTTTTTAAGTGATCTTTGAAAAAAATGTATTATTATCAGAATCATTGGATACCCTTTAGCAACGTAGTCAATTCTTTAAAAATAATTTAAAAAAAAAAAAGAAAAACTGTACCTAAACGTGAGATATTCTGGGACCCAGAGACCCTTAAACTATTTTTACAGACCAATTATTTTCATTGGATAAAAAAACAGGCGGTTGAACGTAATACTGATCCAAGTAACTCATTTTGCATTGTTTTCTTGTTAGATTAAAGTATTGAAGTTATAATTTTATTTAACAGAATTAATTGCTTATAAATAAGTCTATCATCTTGACTTTTCAACCCTTAAAGCGTTAATTAAACTTAAATATTAAGTAAAATCAAACTACCAATGTGTATGCGTATGTTTGTGTAAATGTATAAGTATAAACCAATATATCATTATTTAATTTTTAATTTACATATAACTAATTCAAAAATTATATTACAGAGAGAAGAAATTGATTTTCATTCAGACATCATCGAATTGCGATCATATGTACACGAGATTAAATGGAAAAGGCATACGGAAGATGATCTAGATATAATCGGCAACATTTGCATTGACCGCATGTTTGTGGAGGGGAGCGTCCACCCTTGCAACGTGTCAGTGGTGACTCCAATCAAAGCGGCAACAAAACATCATTGGGGTGATAACAAGAGAATCTGGACTTTATTGGTTGGGTGGCTCTGGCATGATTCACTGTTGCATAACAATCAGCTTATAACATCGGCTCTGTTACAGCAACAATCGCTGGGCTAACGAACTTGCTACATGCTGGCAAATAAGAAAAAATTAAATTTTTATACATATATATATATTATTTATTTTAATAATATTTACAACAAAAAATATATTAATTAAATGTACTCATTCATCATATGGCGTATGGTATGGATATATGCGTATGGAAAAACTTCAGTGTTTGTTTGAATCAGTAGTTCAGGAGGCCATCATATTTTCATGGATAAAATAATAAGTAAATAAATTAAACCAAAAATTTTCTAGAGATTTTTGTCATTCAAGAATGTGAATTTAAATTAAATGGGCTTCCACCTCTATTTATTTATTTATAGTCGTATAGACGTTTTTAATTTAATACTACCGTTCTTGACGAAATTAAATAGTTCAATCTATTCTGAAACATCTATAGACCATGTATTTGCATAGTTTAAAAATCTAGGCAACTCCTCTTGAATTTTCTTTTCTTGTTAAATTATATTATTAAAGTTATTTTTCATTTTCTATTATGTTATTATATTATTAAGTTATTCTGAAACGATAAGAATAACTACAATAGGACTAATTATACATTCCTTAACAGTTTAATTAATTAGGCATTTAAAAATAATCTAATTAATTTCCCTTATCGCCTCGAAGGTTCGAAAACGTAAACGATTTATAATTAATTGTTTCCCATAATTAATTTTTAATTTAATGTAATGGGCGAATCAAAGCCTATGCAAATGGGTCTCCGTCGGGAGCTTTCTCGTTAAATTAATTTATTTAGAGACCTGGTTCATCTCATTAACTTAAACAGTTAGTTGCCTCAGGTCAATTAACATGAGAAAAAATGTCTAGCAATTAGGGAGAAACACGTTCGGTGCGGTCGTAGATAAAATAAAAAATAAAAAATAAACCAATAAAACCCATGAAGTTCATGGTTTCAGAACATACAGAGATCTGTATTGTTTCTATGCCAACGTCCGTGCAAGGAGATGATTATACTGACATCACGCTTAGCCAAAAGGTTTTTTAAATTTTAGGTACCCACTTTTAGATCCAACGGCTGATAAAAAGCAGTAAAAAAATATTCTGCCATAGCAGGGTTCAAAAACTACCTTTATATAATTAGCCCTATGCCTCACCCACAAAAGCACCGACTAATTATGAATAAGTATTAAATTAGCCCGGGAAAAAATATATATACGCCTTATTTATAAACAATTCCAATTACTGAGATATAATACTATTTACGAATGTAAAGAACCATCAATGTTACTTGATACGGTATCACATCACGAGTGAGGCCACGGTCAATGATAAGCTTGTATTCGTCTGAGATTTTCTCTTCAACATTCTGATTTTTATTAAAGAACTGAATTTTTTTTATTATTATTAAATTTTTAAAGGCACTTAAAATCATAAGAAAAACTAGAACACTTCGCTATAAAAGTTTAATGTAAAAAAAAAATTCCAAGTAAAAATTAAATTACAACATTAATTCACATTATGACCGAAAATAACCTTTATGTGGCTGGCATAACAGCCTTTCAAACAAGACAGAACGTGGACTCAAACCCAGTAGATGGCTCTAAGAATTTTTGAAAGGGAGTAAAAAAAAAAAAACAGATTCCAAGCCTGTGCGATGTCAGGTACTCCTAATAAAACCTGAATAGAGAAAATTTAGGATCCCCGACTTAGCATCGTCCGATTAACCACAATGGCGTAAAAGGACTTCAAATGATTATTATACGTCAAATTATTATTATTAGTTTATAAGAATAAAAATTTTGAAAAATAAAGCATAAACAAATCAAAAACGGTAAATCATAAAACATATTAAATACAAGCAAATTAAATTGTCAGTCCGTAATAAAGGCATTAAATAAATAAAAAATTAACTCAAAAGAAATGTATGAAGGTTAGATAACAATACTTAACTGTTAATTGAACAACATTGTAATTTTAAGAAAATTAATAAATAATACGGATAGTTGTATGTTTTTTGAATGTTGGTCGAATATTTTTTTTTAATTTAGTCAATTTGCTAGACTTATTAGTATAGTCAGTCACTATTTTGTATCAGTCAACCAGATTGTTTTGTTTTTTTAATTAAATAATAAACAATTCTCTGAGAAAAAAAAGAATTTGAAATCGCTAACTTAAAGCAATATGAGATATATATTATTTCCAATACTTGTAAGTTGCAGAAATATAATGTAGTTAGGCTTCTACGTTGTTGTTAAAAAAAAAGAAAAAAGTTTTCCATCCCCAAAACTCTTCTGATCCTTCACTGATTACAGTTACATAAAATGGTTAAACAAATTGGGAATCGAAAACCTTGATAAGAAATGAATAATAATATTGATAAAAACGTAAGAATTGATATCAAGATATGTACACGAAGGAAGTCGAGCTACGTAATATGTAGTAGGAAGCATTGTCAGGCACAAGACATCCGTTAAAAGAAATGGAAATGAAACAACAAAAAAAAAAGAATAGAAATCTGACGTTTATTCAAGGACGCATTCCTTGTCGGACATTTAAATGCAGCTGAGTGGAGTACGGTACCATAGTAATGCCCACATTATTTACCGTTCAGCTAATTTTGAAACGATTTCTGTATTAATTAATAAAACTACTCGTTCATACATACGAGAATCAACAAACAGCGTCCTATCTATTTTTATATTTAAGGGATTATCCAAGGAATATTATATTATGATTATATAAGGGATTATTATAAGGTATATTTAATAATATTAAAAAGAAAAATAGTATTTAAATAAGTTTTGGAAATCCTGTTAAACAGTAAATCTGACACATGGGAAACAAAAAAGCAATTATACCATTCTGTAGAACTCTGAACTTTGTTATACAGCACAGAAGTGTAGGAATGTATAATCCAGATAAAATAGAAAACTGTTAAACTAATTTTTTAAAATATTTTTTACATTTAAAAAAATTGAAAAAATGATAATTTTGTGGCAGTACATAATAATAATGATAATAGGCCTACCGAACCCAAAGGTTCGATGCTGATATCACTAAATACTTCTTTGAGATCAGACTTGACCATCATCCCATCGACGCTTCGGCCTATCTTTCGGACGCCTACCAGTCGGTTCCTCGAAAACCGTCTTTTTAGGAATTCGTTCTTCACTGAGTCCAACAACTTTACACGCTCAATTGAGTATTCGCGATGATATCAACTCAAGTATACACACAGGGTACAAGCTCCGTATTTCCTCGTTGTACAACCTTCTGAATTCCGATTTGCTTCATCTCTCTTTAGACCAAATATTTTAAAAAACCTTCAGGCGTTGTTCATCCTTCAAAGTAAGCGGCAACGTTTCACACCTGTAATGAACCTTCGGAAGAATAATACTTTTATAAATTCTAACCTTTAGGTTCCTATATAGAAGCCGCGAGCTATATAATTTCGCAACTGAATAATAAGGAACATTTCCCGCATTTAATATCGACTTTATTTTCTCCAGGATTTCTTTTATTTTTGGGATAACATTTTAAAAATAGAAAATACCAAACTTCCGAAAACGTGTTGCAACAGACAACCTGGGAGACAACCAAAAATTGTCTTTCAACTGGATTAAAAAAGTGCATTCATAGGTTCAAAGGAAATATGGACATTCGACAATCCTGTCGTTTTTAAAATTCAAAGAGCAAACTGATAGAAAAAATGTCAAAGCATCTATTTTCCCTGGATATATAGAAGCTATTACCAACACTTCATGAAGTAAAGTATTTAGTAATAAACTAAATTTGGATTAAGAGAATATTTATATTAATAGACTTGAAAAAAAAAAAAATAAAAAAGAAACTTTTCACGTAATTTAGCCACACTGAATGATTTTCAAGCCCCCTGGCCTCCTGACGAAAATCCTGCCTACGCCAGAGTATTGATTTTTGGATTCAATGTACACTATAACGTTTAATTGTGGTCGTACAATTGGTTGATCAAATCTTACTTTTATATAAAAACAAAGTTTGAAAAAGTGATAAAGACTCAGTTGATGATCTCATGCTTTCATGAGAGTTTCAAAGAGGGCGAAAATTACAAGAGGATGTCGTATTATTTTTACGGTCCCTCCAAAAGCGGGCGTTGCAGACTTTACACGGCCATGATGCTGAGGATACACCCTTAGGGCTCTAAACCAAAGGGATTTCTGTCGCATAGTGTGTAATCCTAAAAGGGCCTTTCAGGGACCTATAAAGGAGTTATGTGATACGGTTTTATACGTCTCCATTTCAGGTCTTGTAACACCCGAGGTATCTTCTCTTCATCTTGTAACGTACCCTCCTCAGAGCTATACCGTAATCCTGTATATAAAGGTATTAGCAATTTAAATCCATGCTTTATTGAATCCGTGAATAGGGGACTCAACGGTTAAAACAATAACAGAATAAACCATTTTATACAATAGAATAAACTCCATAAGAGAGTACAGCAACATAAACAAAACTGTAACTCGAAATGCACAAAATCAAAATTGGCTACAGGTTTGTCACAACACTGCGATAAACATAAACATAGTTTTGATTTTGATAATATCTCCGTCCTACACAAGGAAGAAAACATAAATAAACGTAGAATCATAGAATCAATTTACATAACAAAAAATTTAGAAAAATCAGTTAACCACCAAACAGACGTTGACAACCTAAACACCTTTTATGCAAGTACTATCGAGAGAGTAAATATATAAATCCTTTGGCATCCCCACCCCAAGTTCAGTCGCGCACGAGAACACCTAAAAGGCGGCTGAAAACTGTTAAGTAAGTTGGAAAAAATGTTTATTTTCTTTTTTGAATAAATAGATCCACTTTTTCAATGGATGATGAAAAATAATATGATATTTTTGAATACAGGTTTTTTTGAAAAATGACATTTTTAAAAAAATTATGACGACGCTGGTGAAAAGCGGTAAAATTAAAAGATAACTGAGATGGATATGCATGGTAGGTGACAAAATTATTAAAAATAATTTATTATATGTTGTTGTAATTGAATTGTTGGAAAAATATATAAATGCAATAAGATTTTAATTGATTTACAGAAGCTTGAAAATGGCCCTAGAGGCTGAAACGTCGCGATACTGGAATAAATAAAGTGTTTTAAAAAAATATCCAAGAATTTCTTTTGCAAATCGGCCTGATAATTAACGAACAAATATTAGAACAAAAGAAAAATGACGACAATGATGAGAAAAACCATTTTAATAATAAATAGATCAATACTTAAAAGATAATTTTACTTCTGTTTTGCATATTATGATGTAGAGATTTTAATACATCTTAATACATGAAATTCTATTTTCAAAATGGAATTACATATATGACAGTATATAAAACAGTTATTTAATCAACCGAAAAATGTGGTCGTCTGCGATTTAGTGGCTATTTTAACCGCCTTGTATGAACAAGGTCGGGGATCCATCAGTATAAAGTGGCGTTAAACGATTAAACAAACAATTAACCGAATACTAAACGAGTATCAATTATCAGTTCCGTTGAACTGGAGTTGAATTGTCCGATTACTGCAGTGAGGAGGAATTGGGATTGACCAGTAACCTTCTAATGGATACAAAAGCTAATGGATTATAATTAACAAAACAAATCTTTTTGCTGATTATGAGGATGTCTCATCCAAAATCATTTGTAAATATTTTAAAAGTAAATAAAGTTTATTTTATATTAGGGAGCGTAGTGATCTAGTGATTATAGTACTAGCCTACGGTTCTCTGGGTCCTGGGTTTGAATCCTGGCTGTGGCAGAACATTATTTATTGCTGTTATTTCAGCCGGGAGACGACCCTAGCGTACGTAGACCCTCCTGGGGAAGACCCAGTCTATTTAAAGTGGGTACCCAAATTGGGGAAAAAACCTGGTGGCTGAGCATGATCAAGGCTTAATCACCTTATTGCACGGCCGCTGGCCTAGAAACAGTACGAATCTCTATATGTACTCAAGACTCTAAATAGGTTGTTGAAGTACAATTTTTTTATTTTTTTTCATTTTTCTATTAGTTCTAATATGTGGAAATAGTCAAGAATCTGTCTGGTAAACAATATTTTAATTTTGCTGACATATTGGCTCAAACACATGAGCCATCATCAGGACATAGTTCTGGCGCTTATCTTGTTTATTTCACCTTATTATAATTTCAAAAGTTGACCATCCTCAATATATTGGGTTGATGCAAAATTAATGCAGGTTTCCTCAATTGCAATATCTTAATTCCAATTGTGTAAACAAAGCTAATCCTAACATTGATCATTATTATACCAAACAAACCTTATCTAATACCCTCTCTTTCACCATGAATTTGTTTAGTAAAATCGTTTTGTTCAGTGTGTTCAAAGGTCTTGAATCGAAAATGTCAAAGTGCGATTTTCGTCAAATTTATTTTTACGAATTTAAATTAGGGCGCAGCGCTGCGCAAACGGCTCGTAATATTAATGAAGTGTGGGGTCAGGGGGCTATTAATGAGTGCACGGTGCAGCGTTGGTTCCAGAAGTTTCGCAGAGGAGATTTCGACCTCGAAGACAAGGAAGGTCGGGGCCGTCATCTTGCTCTGGACTACGACCAGCTGAGGTCAAAAGTGGAAGAAGACCCAACCAAAACCACACGAGAAATGGCGGCGGAACTCGGAACTCAAAAATTGCAACGTCTTTGCCCAGCATTGATGAATCGGAAGGTGCCGATCCTGCTCCACGATAACGCCAGACCACACGTTGCACAACCAACGCTTCGACGACTGCACGAGTTGGGCTACGAAGTTCTCCAACAACCGCCTTATTCACCTGACCTCTCTCCTACAGACTTCCACTTTTTCAGGCATCTGGACAACTTTTTGAGGGAGAAAAATTTTCAAAACCAGGACGACATTGAAAATTCTTTTCGTGATTTCATTGAGTCCAGGGATTCGGATTTTTTTTCTGGTGGAATAAGAAAGCTTGTTGAACGTTGGCAAAAGTGCATTGATTCAGATGGAAATTATTTTGATTAAATATATATGGTTAAAGTAAAGATATGGCGTATTTACAATACCTAATAAAAACCTGCATTAATTTTGCATCAACCCAATAGTAAAAAATTCTAATAAATTAGATCAATTTATAATCCCTACGTAACCTAATGCTAACAACTCAATTTACGGGACTCGGTTTGGACACCCAATACCCCAGGGGATTCCAACTACAGATAAGATCTGGCTCCACGAGGCCTGAAGATAATGCCAAACCGTTGCCGGGAGGTGGGCGCCCGGCGGATAGGTCAGGGCACAGATGGCAAATCTCCAAGGACCGGATATGAGAGGATGCAAAGGGTGGGGGTGAGAGATGGAAAGAGTACGTGGGGATCTGTATGGAAAAAGTGCTCTCCTGTTGCATACTGAGGACCGCCTTCATAAATTAGAGTGAGCGAGTCATTATATCTGTCGGAGGGAGATAGCATCTCTCCTCCCTACTTCTCCCTTCAGCGGTCTTTACTCACGGGCCCATCGCGCACCTGCTGTCTCCAGTCCATGTAATATATGGAATAAATAAAACAACTGTTATATAATATATCTGATATTGTATGTACAATCTGTGTTAGTTCGTGTTATTAGTCAAATTTTAATAACACGATGACCGACAATGTATAACAAATCTGACAAAAGTGTAGTAATAAATATAATATCTAATATATAAAAATCTCATGTCACAGTGTTCGTAATCGAAAACCTCCGAAACGGCTTGACCGATTTTTATGAAAACGTACATTTAACCTACGAGAATAGGTCGTTAAGTCTTTTATATATTTGACAGAAGAAGTTTTAGATATATTTTCGTACAAAATTATAAATGCCATAAAAAAATTTTAATTGTTTATAGATGCTTGAAAATAGTCCCAGAGGATGAAACGTTGTGATGTCTAAAAATTAAATAAATAAAAAAATATATCAACAACTTCTTTTGTAATATATATATCGCACAAATATTGAACCAAAAGAAAACTTAGGATAATGATGAGAACAATTATATTTTATACCTCTATGTGATTCTGGTGTTCTTATCTAGACTTTTTTTTTCACAAAATTTTTTTTTTGTCATTTTTCTTTAAAATGGGAATAAAAAAATACCTGTAATCTACAATTTTCACATTCCTTCCCTCAGTCTCGCGTTATCTAGTCGTGACTTCAGTATTTATGAATGAACAATATCCAAATAATTTAACCGTTGTTCGTATTTAAAAAATCTTATGCCCGCAACACACGAGTTAGTTAAAGTTAAAAACATATAAGATACTATGAATTTCGATGGACGCATATCGTTTAGATTTAGATAAATTACTTAAATTTTTATAACTCTCCTTTAAATATAAAGCATAACCACTACAAACATCCCTTATAACACTCACAAGGAATTGAAAAGAAGCTGGATGAGGGATCTTCTGACATGACTACATAATAGTAACCACAAACGGAAGAGATACCGCAGGGCATTTCTCTATCCATCATGCCTATCATCTCACAATATTCAATGTTTGTCCAGAAATTCCTTGGATTTCTACCTCAGGCAGGTGTGGTTAAAAAAATAGCAATAAAAATATGATGAAATATAAAAATAATTATGGAACTTGAAAAAAAAAATTATAAAGTTAAATAATAAATACGGTTATTATATGTTTATTTTAAGTAGGTTGAGAGATATTACTTTCACAGATGGTGTTTGTCAGCCATCACGTGTGTAGCGCGCATAATAATGCTGACACCTAGAAATACTGTCAGTAAACACGGTGAAATTAAAGTGGCGAAAAAATTAGGTTTCCTCGCAATAAATGATTCAGATTATCTCCCATTAAGTGCGTTAATGAGCAATTTTTCAATTAAAAAAAAAACACCTCTTGAGTACTTTAATCTAACGCTATCAAAAATTACACCTAAAATAAATTAGCCCGAGTTATTTATAGCGTTAATCCCGGGCCATTAGAAGAGGAAAATAAGAGAGTGGCTAAACAATGGCGGGATGAGTTAGCTGTTTGAAGAATGGATATGGAGGGCAATTATTTCCCCTGGAGTGAATTATCTAGAGGGTCTTGGAGTGTGTAAACAGGGGACCCCTTGTAACCGGCTCTGCGCCCAAAGGCTCCCTGTTTAATCATCAGGACCACATTATAAACCTCGGTTAGGTAGGCAGGCGTCGGGTATTTGTTCAGCTACGAAATTAAATACAATAGAAACGCCTCATGTTTCTGCTCAGAGTCTAAGACATACAGACGCCTGATTTCGCTTTGAAAAAATCAGGTAAGGGAGAGGATCTGAGGTCTTGTATTCTTGCTACTGCACCAAAAATATTAGTGGACAAAAACAACAAAACAATCCTACTAAGAAATACTATCACAGGAGCCAGACGAGAGGATTTCCCACAAAACACAACTCATAGGAATGGTAGAGATTTAACATTCCTAAAAACTCGAAATAAGCTCTGGGTTACTAGTCTACGAACGTTAAATTATTACGGGAGAAGTTGGTTGAAGGTGCAGTCAAGTGAACACACAATTAAGTATAAACTGAATTTAATGGTGCTGACATTTCGGTCTAAATTATAGGCATTCTTCCAGTCGATTTAGAGAGGGTCCAACAATAAATATGATATTTCATTGTCTCTTTATTGTCCTTTCTTTCTTGGACTCTCAATACTTCAATCGCCCTGAAGAAGGCCTATAATTTAAGCCGAAACGTCGGCACCATTAAATTAAATTTACACTTAATTGTGTATTCATTTGACTGCACCCTGAACCAACTTCTCCCCATATATACAAACAGTCAACGATTCTCACTTCACGATACGTTATTACAGTGACTCACGAGTATTATTATATTACAATACTGTATAATACAGAACTTGGAATAGAAAACAATTTTATTCTGGGACTGGGTCCCTTGAGAATAACAGTTATGTACAATTGAAATATGTTGGGCCAACAGGCAAAAGAAACTAGATTCATTGGATAATGTTTCAAGACGAGTTCTAGATTTTTATTTTGTTCTTTATATATTAATCCTTTTGTAAGAAGTAGATAAAGGACTGATGGTATACTTTTTTTATAAATTGTTATTTTATCCTTTGGATGGCCCAGTGTGAATATATTGAGGATAAACCTAGATGAACTTTATCTCGGCTTTTTTTATTTTTGGGGGATGAAAGAGGTAGTTTTGAGAAATTTCTAACATTAATTAAGACACACAGGCTTATTGTATAACTTTAAAACGTAAGTACTGATACCAATAGGTACTTTTATTTATTGCTTTTTTTTTTTTTTCAACTCCTACATCGCCTTTAGAGGCTATACGGGAGAGGGTGAGGGAGGGGGATAAATACTGAGTTAAAACTCCCCTGACGCACTGCGATGCGAACTCGCACCAATTGTTTATTATCAGAAGGCCTGGGGCGTTTCAGGGGACTCCTAATAATAATAAAAAACTTTAATAATGGATGGGCTGTTTTCTAAATGATGCGGACTGTATAAAGGAATGGGTATATATATACATATTTCTTTATAGATTTATTGTATGTAAATATTAGTTAAATATTTAAGGTGAAAGATAAGACAACAGTTCTTTCTATTTAACATATGATTTACATTATATTAATATAAATATAATGAATAAATATTATTCTTTTACTAAAGATTGAAGACTGAAATTCCAGGTTTCCCTCCATATGTGGAATATCGGCGTACTCTCCGACGGCTCGTTAGAGTGAGGAATCGATCGTCCTCTCACCCTCTTCTTTGTTCAGATCGGGCGGGGATAAGCCCCCGCCACTCCCCCCAATAAGATCTTCCTCAAAGGGACGTGTGCACCCTGAAATTTCCCATTTCGGCCTTACCCCTCGGACATTCCCGGGCTCTGGGAAATTTAATCCAAGGAGGAGGAAAAATAATCGACCCTTCAAAGGTCAAGGGATAACAGACATTTAGACAACAGTGTCGGCCGAGGGCAAACGAAGCGGTTTGTAGGAGTATGTGTTCGTTAAAAAAAATAGAATAAAGTCGCCAAAAAATCATCTTAGAAGTACTATTTGGGGGAACACAATTATGTATTCGTATGCCTCTCCTTCAAAATATTTTTTCTATCGATTTTTTATATTTAAACAGGTTTTTCAGCCGTCTACTTTATTCAGAAGGAGAGTTGTGGTCAGGTGGATTGGACACTACACTAATGTTTTCTGATGCCGTGGCAGGAAATTATAAATTCTTCTATTTTAGTTGAGGGGCGACTTACTGGTAGGGTGACTCCTCTAGCACATAAAGTCTCTATAAAGTGGGTCAAAGATTTTTAATTGTTTACAGATGCTTGAAAATAGTCCCAGAGGATGAAACGTTGTGATGTCTAAAAATTAAATAAATAAAAAAATATATCAAAAACTTCTTTTGTAATATATATATCAAAGTATAATATATAATATATCAAAGTAATACTCCTGTCTGAACGTGATCTCGGCCTTATCACCTGCTGGCTGAACCCAAAACTCAGAGGTTGTAGAGGTGTAAATTTTTTACTTTATTGAGAATAAACTTAGTATAATGTATTATTTATTAATGATGGCAATAAAATGTATTTATTACTAAACAACTTGAAGCCACTTAGTCCTGCAGAGTCCCCGAGAGACCGTGGGAAGGTATAGATAGGGCAGTTGCCTTGGATACGGCCCGTACACCGTAATCTGTCCTAATTCAGTTAGCCTCCAATCCCTTGGTTATACTCTATCAGGGAAATCGCTTCACCTTTCTTGAGCAAACTTTAACTATATTACCTCTATACTGTATCAATCTTATACACGCTTGTTTACTCTGATTCGTTTATTACTTTTTAGATGTATACAAAAAATAATTTGTTGCTTGCTTTCAATAAAAACAATATTTTTAGTCCATTTATACAATCTAATAAGAAATATATATGTTATATAAAAATATAATCTACGTCGAGTATTTTTACTTTTAGTATAATTATATAGAATGAATTATATAGTAAGGGGAAGTATTTTTGAATTCCAGTTTTTAACGCAAATACACTTTTTAGGGTCCTCCTCCTAAGGTCCTCAAATGACCAAGTCCCGAAAAAAGCCTGTGTGTGAGTGTCTGTATGTGGTAAGTTTAGCGCGAAAACGAAAAGACGAAAAAACTGAAATTTCATATTCAAGAAAACTATACGTCCGAGATGTTACAGCAACTTTTTCACTAAAATCGATTGCCGGAAGTGCTAATTTATACCAAGCCTTACCAAATCTTTTACGATTTTCTCAAAAAACGGCTCAACGATTTTAATAACTCATTAAAAAAATTTAAAAAAATGGGCTTAAATATGATTTCTGATTGAAATAGTCTAACAGGGCTTAAATACCGATATTTTCAATTTTCTTCCTCTGAAGTACAATATCTTTAATTTTGTAGATTCTACAAAAATAACAATATTATATGTTTTAGTACTGATAAAAAACGGATAAATATATAATTTGAATAAATACGATACCCAAGTAAAGGAAAGAGCAAGTGTATTTTTTCATTCAATTTTTGAACAGTAATCTAATCGTATCCTATACCGTTGGAAAGCTAAAATCTTTAGAAAAAATATTATCTTATACACAAACTTGGAAGAATGGAGATGAAGGCGATAAAACAAACTGAGTGTGTAGATAATAATATCTGTGGCGGTCGTGAAAAACTGGATAACTCGAGTTATATAAAAAATGAGTTAACTTCACGTATCACTCCTCAGACCTTCTCCCACGTCGTTTTAAATTGGTTAAAGAAATTTCTTGGTGGAAGATTATAACTCTATTTTGGGTATTACGTAAAACTTTAAATCGCTCACCTGTAAAATGAATGATTTTAACATAACCACTTATTCACTACCGCCACAGATATAAAAGATTATTCAATAAAACACACGTTTCCATGGAAATGCAAAGTAATTAATTCTTAAGTAATTAATCTCTAAAGGTATTTAAAACTTCTTAAATTGATTTTAACAACGGAGGTAAGTGAAAGTCGTGTGTTGCGCGCTTCAGATTTTTTTAATAATAAATAAAAAAATTTTTGCTGCTTGCTCAGTATTTCGTATCCAAATATTATTTTAAGCCTGATCAATATATTGTGAGTTCGAAAGTTGGGTAAGTATAAATAGATAAGGCCATCTTGGCTTTTCTGTTATAGGAGTACACTAAAACCTTACAACAACTTTTCGAATATGCTAACCTGATTTTTTTTTTTTAGTTTGCATGAGGCATACGATTTACTGCTATTAGACATACGTTTTTCTACGATTTACTAATAAATAAACAAATAAACCACGCCTAAATGAGGAAATAAATATTCCACGAGTCGAAAGTTCTTTTTATTCTGTGCCAGCAATTCTCCACTGCTTTCACCTTATTAGCATCGGAAAAGGAATGCGGCTCATTTCAAGTTGTAACCGCTAAATAGCTTCTTGCACTTATTAGGCGCCGTATAATGTTATAAAGAATATACATACGTAAGATAGTATGTTAGTAATATTATATTTTTTATTCAGGATGTATAGTCGACTGTAGAAACTATTATAGGTGGAATAATCAGGAGTCAGTCTTTTTTAAATATTTTAATTTTGCCGACGTTTCGGATCAATCTTGTGAGCCATCATCAGGGCATTACTGAGCCATTTCCAAGCATAAACTGACCCGACGGTTTATGCTAAGCAGTTTATGCTTGACATGGCTCAGTAATGCCCTGATGGTGGCTCACAAGCTTCATCCGAAACGTTGGCAAAATTAAAAATATTTAGAAAAAGACTGATTCCTGATTATTCCACCTATAATTTATTTGTTAGCACTGATAGAGCAAGAAGTGTTATTATTTTTAACCATTGGTTGAAATAAAAAAACTTTTTCAAAATATCTCAAAATAAATTTTTAAATTATGTCATAGTTAATCGTTAGAGAGAAACGTTAACACATAGGTATGTTTAACTGATAAGCTTTCTACTTCAATAACTCAGCAATAAATAAAATGGAGAAAAAACAGAGTGTTGGATTTGGTATAATAGAATTACCTACAATTCCATGGGATCAATCCGAATTGGGTCCAGAGATATTTTACGAATTAGGTCCCGGCCCTATCTCTACTACATCCGAATTGGGTCCAATACCTGAAATCAGCCTATAATAACGTAATTTATATCAAAATTGAACCACTTTAATGGACAGTGAATGTGGAAAGTGCTTTTAATGGGTAGTTTCCTTAAATCTTCATATTTACTAAATATATATTTTTTTGTTTATTTCTATAAATATATACTTTAAATTTTATGTGTATATCAGTGTTATCGTTTATCATTAATTGTGTAAGAAAGTACAAGCATTATTTCTACTTATTATAATTTCAACAGACGGCTTGACACCCTTAATATTATTTATAGGCTATTAACACTTAATTAAGTCTGCATAAATCTTTAAAATAAAATCTTTCATTATAATATGGAATCATAAAGTGAAGTCACAATGGGATTCGTCACTTAATTGTTTCATTACTCAATTTTAAATGATATTGACATTAAGAGATGAGTTTCGCATTACGTTTAATCAAGTTTTATTTATTTATTTTTTTGTTGAGAGCGAAACATAGGTGTCGATGGTGAAGTAAGAAACCTGAGAATGTAAGGAAATGTGTAATAAGAATGCGATATCCGATCCCTACAGGAAAAGTCATACGAAAGCTCATTGTAGATTCACATCTTGAAAACGGACTCCATTAAGCTTTAAAAGAAAAGTAATACGGTTCGAAAACCCCTCTCAACATGTCATTGCATAAGATCGTATTGATGAAAGGTATTGAGTGTCACTGGAGAGAAATGTCGGTTGTCTACAAGTTATATATACATATACAGGTAAATAACGATTATTTACCCCAATAATTTAAAAATGGTTAGTTGAATAAACATTATAGAACTTGTAATTAATCTAAAATCGATAACACTCCTAGTTTAAACTTCAAATCAAGAAATTTAAAAGAAACCGCTAAAAATATTTAAAGATAAACACGATTACGGATCGTTCTTTGTGCGGAGTATGAGAAAAATAAAAGAAGTCTGTTAAACTAGTTCAGACAGACATAAAATACGACCGGACCCTTTCAAGACTTGTGACAATTTTAGGAAGCAGGTCATATTTCAGGGTAACATAGCGGATTACTGTCAAGTGCCAAAGGAATTCATGACCTGTTGTAGGGTTTTCTGGAGTTTTGGGAGTGAAAATGAAGAGATCTTAGAGAAAAGTTTAATTTTGTAAAGTAGTAACTGTGAAATAGATCAAAATCAGTATGAATTTTATAGAGAATGTATAGTCGACTGTAGAAACTATTATAGGTAGAATAATAAGGAATCAGTCATTTTTTGAAAATTTTTAATTTTGCCAACGTTTCGGCTCAAGCTTGTGAGCCATCATCAAGCCATTACTGAGCCATGTCAAAGCATAAACGTTGGCAAAATTAAAAATTAAAAAAAAAAAAGATTGATTCCTGATTATTCCACCTATAACAGTAGGAATTTTATTTCTTTTGAATTGTTACCTCAAGATTATCGAAGCAATGAAACATTAAAACATATTGAGGAAGTATAGGCAACTGTTAAAATTATCGTAAGATGAAATATTCGGGAATCATTCGTTTTTTGAAATTTTTTTAATCTTGCCGACGTTTGGCCCAAACGAGTGAGTCGCCATCAGGCCATTACTGATTCATGTTAAGCATAAAAATGAGTTTATGCTTGACATAGCATCAACGTCTGTTGATATTTACAATTTTATCAAAAGCGAAATACAATAAGTGCATTTGAAAACAGAACTTAAAGAGAAAACAATCCTAGTTTATTATTTTATTTTATTTTTTTATGAACGCTTAACTTCTTCATTTACTGAAATTATTCAATCATATGACTATATATATAAAGAAATAAATTATATAATACATAATATAAGCTAAGAGATAAGACAGACAGAATATATATATAAGACGAAAGGGCAGACTGGCTAGATGGCCACAAGCTAAGAAGTAGTGTCTGGCCTCACACTCATTATAGTACCTCTGCCTACTTTTTCTATTACTTTCACTTACTATATATAGTAAGAGGAAGTATTGCGATCGTGAAAATTTTCGAATTCCAGTTTTCAACGGAAATACACGTTTTAGGGTCCCCTGAGTCCAAATAACCAAGTCCCGCAAAAAGGTCTGTGTGTGTGTGGTAACTCCCGGTCGGAAACGGTAAATCCTATGAAACTGGAATTTCATATTTAAGACAACTATACGCTCGAGACGAGACAGAACTTTTTTCATCAAAATGAGCTTACCAGAAGAGGCACTTTATACCATGTATTTTGCACCTTTTTTCGATTTTCTCGAAAACGGTTCCGACGATTTTGATTAAACTCGCTATATCGATGTAAAATTTAATGTGCTTAAATATCATGTAGGTTTTATTTGGATAAAAATGGTCTGACAGGGCTTAAATACCGATATTTTAAATTTTCTTCCCCTAAAGTACCTTTAATTTTGTAGATTCAATAATAATAACTAGATTATCTTGTTAACGCTGATGAAAAACAGGTAAATATATAAATTGAATCAATTCGATACCCAACTAAAGGAGAAACCAGAAAAAATATTTTTTTAATGCAATTTTTCGTTTTTGAACATAAGAGCAGTAATATACATGTATGATATACCGTTGGAAGGCTAAAGATTTTAGAAAAAATATCATCTCATACACAAGCTTTTAGAAGTTAGTAGAGAGTGATGAGAAGAAGATAAAACTAACTGATTATTTTAGATAATAAAATAAAAGATTTTTTAATAAAACACATGTTTCTATATAAATTAAATTTATTTAATTCTTTAATAGTTTCACGTATTTTTAACTCTAACTCTATTTGAAAATTCTTTCATTGATTTTTCAAATTGATGTAAGTGAAAGTCGTGTGTTGCCCGCACCAGATTTTTGTGATTCCTCTTACCAATAACAAATATATTCCATACAGTATATTTTTTTGTATTGAAAAAAAAAAATAATAAATTTGAACATCAAAGCGTCATAAGCAATCAATTCAATTACACAAAAAGTATATTCAATACTCCTTAGAATATCAATGTTTTTATTTATTTTCAAATTACCTAGGTAAAACCCAATTTTCTGATAATACAGTAACATTTCCTAGGAATTATGGAGAACGAACTGGCTGGACACAGGTACCTAATAGAGTAACATTCCTATACCTTAGTTCAGTCCAAAACGTACCCCTGTAGATACCCCAAGCCTGTGTGATGACAGGTACTGGATCACTATTCTAACTAAACCTGGATAGGCAAAGTTTAGAACTCCCACTGTAGCTTCGTCAGATTAGCCACAACAGTATACAGTGGCGATAAATGAATAAACAAACAAACGAATCTATAAAAACATATCAAAACGGCGGAATAGTCAAACTTATTAAAGGTACGGTAGAGTGATATTCTAGGAGATGGATGCATAACTAATGCTTGAAGGATGTTAAGAATTAAGATTTATGTATGGACTGAAGGAATAAAGGTGCGCAAATGACGAAGGATCACTAATATTAAACAGACCTATAGGAGGAAATGAGTAGGTTCAAAGTGTGAAACACAGTTAATAGACATACAATACTGATCAGCTACTGTAGTAATTTATCTAGAATAGATAGATATGCCGTCCTAAATCAGAAATGTGATCTAGAATTAGGTGTTCGCACTGTTAAAATCTATGAAGAGTGTGTAAATTAATATCGGTAGAACCGATCCTTTGTTCTTTGTAATTGGAATGTTTTTCATGGTAGGGAAGATAGTCAACTCCTTCAAAAAAGACTAATGCTTTCTCTTGTGTCCTTTTGCATGATTCCGTACTTCCTCATTCCATCCCTGAGCGCACCATCCATAACAAGGATACAAGTGTCCCCGCAGAGTACATCCATCTCCAGGCTGCGAGCCCCTGGCCATTTGCTATTTGTCAGAACATATCATTAGTAGGCCGCGGCTCGAGCTGCTTAACGAAGACTGATGGAGCTTCATTATGAGGCAGGAGGGGGCTGACAAGGAGATCAATTTGCAAGCTTTCCTAGCATATTCACTCCGCGCTATATCGCAGGGCCTCTGGGTCGTGCGGCTCTTCCCTCATCAATCTTACGATAAGGTCCTAAGGTAGTCATAGCCTTCATTAGCGGACAAAGGGGGTAAGAGAGCTAACCTTTATTTTAAGTGAATCAATGCGATCAAAGGTCTAAAGTCTTCGGTGTAGTAACTACCATAACAAGCTCCTCAGCCTAAGCTCGTGGGTTTAAACCTGGCAGATGAACCCGTCTATCTTAAATGAAAATATCAGTGGAAATATAAGGTTATTACAAAATTTCTCCCGAAACCTAGCCGTACTTGGTCGAGAAATTATTCCGAAGAAAATCATCTCAGTTGAGATCTGTCGAACTACCCGATCCTGATCCATCTCGTAGACACTATACGAATCGATTGGACTCCATCTAAAGACAACCAAAAGACTTTTAGAGTCACTTTAAATAATCAATTCCGGAGCCTTCATTTTAAAAAATATCCACGCTTATTAGGTGCTAAGTAGCATTTCGCTAATTAAAAATAAGTGTTTACTAAAGCATTAAGCGTGAGTATTATATAATTTTATTTTACGAGTTTAAACTAGGCAAACGAAGTGTCGGTCAGAACAGTATTAGTGAGTGTACTGTTCGACAATGGTTCAAAATATTTCGAGATGAGAGAACAAGAAAGCCGAGGATGAAAATCCTAGAATAACTGAAATTGTGAACTTTCTCGATGTGAAGCAAAAATCAAATGTTAGCTTACACATTCATTTTATAATTGTATGTTGAATATTATTTATTTATTGATATTTACAAGTGTATTGGTTAATACATGTAGTAAATGACCTGTGAGATGAAATACATGACGAAGTCATGAAGAGAAACCATTGGCAGCACTCAAGTAGATGATCTAAAGCAGAAGGTCTCGTGGCCATATTCTTTTCAGACGCCTCGGAGGAAGTATATTTTTAAACATAAAAATGTCAGAAACAACGGACAGTTTTTATCTTGATTTAAAAGGAGAATTGATAAGTAATTAGTATTAGTACGTGCTGCAAAAAAATACTAAACAAAATATATAAAACACGCTGACTTTTAATGTAATTGTTTTTGGAATGATGACATCTGCGCAGATCTGTTACGAGTTGTAACAAAAATTATTGAGTTGTCAGCAGCCTTCAAGATTTTTATAGGATTTTTCAAATTCTTGATTATTATTCCTCAAACATACACGCACGGAATGATGTTAAACGAACAAAAAAATTAAAAAAAAGCACAACAGCTGAATCGATACTGGAATTTAAACTCTTGCGGACGTATCGTGATTATCAAAGGGCATGGAGCAGGTGAGAGTGTGCCCTGAATGTCAAAGGGCGGCAATTAGTACAAGTTTTTTTTTTTCGTTTCTCTTCTTTCTGTCTCAATTTACATTTCTATTGATCATTTCAGTAAACTTTTTCTGATTTCCTCTTGTTTTATTTGTTTTCACGGTTTTCTTTGATAAGCTCACAATATTTGACGCACACCTGCCAATGAAGATAGCATCTGCTTCAAGTGAATCGCCTGGCTTGTCATATGGGTTATGAAGGAATGATAAATATATTAATGTTTATATTATAGCAATCAGCATAGCTATATTCAATCAGAGTTTCAGTATTATCAAAATTATGCCCGAAAACGATAATTTTATAGGTTGCTTGATGTGATTGAAAAGCGGAAGGTTCAAGTTATATTATTGATATCAATTTTAAAGCACATTTCGGAGGTTTAGAAAATTTGAGAATATTAATATACACTTTATGTAAGGTTCTTGGCGTTTAGACAATAAATAAAGATGGGTCACCTGTAGTGTAGTGGCTAGAATAACCGACTTCTATGCCCAAGGCCATTTATGTTTAAGAAAGTACATTACAGAACAAGAGATGTTCAAAACTTCATAGGCTTTTGAAAACTTTCTATTAACGTGTAAGACATTTTTTTCTTATTAACTTTTTTAAAATCTTGCGCGTTCCGACAGTATATATAAGTCTATATTATTATTCATATTTCAGGAATAATTTTTGTAATGACTTTATTACAGAGAATTTTATTTCCCCTTCTAAAGAACAAAATAATAGTAATGTATTTTATTAAAAACCCTTCAGTAAAGGATTGCCTAAATCATAGTGAAAACCGTATCAAAATACGTCTCATGGTTTAGAAGGATTTCGCGAAAACAAGAAATTGTGAAATAATTTTATATACATAGAGAAAGAAGTATAATTCTTCCTTTAAATTAAATTTTTAATGCTTTCCTAAAACAGTAACCGTCATAATGTGAAAGAAAAACTTTTTACTAGAACTGCGTTAGAGCTAGAGTAAAATTTACAGACTTTTCCATGTGTTTCAATTTCATGCTCTATTTTATTTTCATATTATTTATTTAATTTTGATGTGCATTGCGTTCACGAGATAGTTGATTAAACTAACTTTCTAGTTATCAGAGTAAAATGAAAGCCATGAATACTTTCACAATTCATAATTATTACTAATCGAAAACTTTTTCTTTTAACCGCACCAGCTCAGGGATGCACTGCATTAGTCAGCGACCACCGGCCGAAATGGACTTGACCTCAGCGATATCCATCTATGGTTCCAGATCCATCAGAACGTAATGGGGGGTTTAATAAGCATCGCCCCAGATAATTGCCCAACCCTAGCCAAACCATGGTCCATTGGGTTAGGTAAACCCTAAATCAAATTAGAGCAATGCCTTAATGGAAACCTTAATTGAGGTAGGGACAGGCCGAGAGGAGGCAAGGAACGAACTACATTAGGGCAGTCACTTCCGTACTCTGAGGTATAGAGGCAATTTTTCTTTAAATAAAGCGTTTTACAAACTACACCCTCGCTGGCTCAAACTGGCAGATGACACTAGGGTTTTTTAATGGTAGTGAAAAATCCTCATTATGCCGTCTTTCGGAGGAAAGGTAAAAATGGGTTCCGAGCCTGTACGATGTATCATTAAATAGCTTATTCTGAATTTAATCCTTCTTCATTGCATATTATTTATTATACATAGACAGTTTTTAGGTATTGAGAAGACTTTAGAGGCCTATTTTTAACTATTTTAAGATTAACTCTCAGTTGTTAATTATTCCCTATAATAAATAATAAATAAAATATATATATATATATATATATATGATTAGAGTATAATAAGTAATGTTAGAGACAGGTTATAGAGAGCCGAGACGTGATATTGAAGATTTCCCTGACAATGACTACCGTAGCTAACACCTTCGGCCTTGGAGTGGCTCCATTCATTACCACTCCTTAGCGCCTAGTCCTCAACCTATCCCATCCAACACTTCTTCTTTTAAGTTCTTCCAGAACATCTTTATTGAAGAAAAACCAGGCTAAGAAAAATAAACTAACAAAAATAAAACTGTCATACGGACTAAATCGTATAATATTTAAAATGAAAAAAAAAAATGTATGCGCCTATTATAATTATGAATATATATGTATATTGTTCACGACAGTTAATAATATATTTTTTAGTTCAGGCAATAATTGAGGACTATATTTAATGACATGTCTAGAATATATTGTTCTCATTTATACATCACGCCATTAATTAATATTTTCTGTTGGCTTAAAAACAATTGAAATACACTGAACTAATGCAGTGGATACAGAAAAAAAAGAAAATATATATATATATATATATATATATATATATATATATATATATATATATATATATATATAAAATCATAGTTAGAAATAATCGAGTCAGTAGTTTTCTTTAATATTTTAATTTTGCCTACGTTTCGGCCTAAACTTGTGGGCCATAATCAGTGCATCACTGAGCCGTGTCATGCACAAACTGACATGATTTAAGCTTAACATGGCTCAATAATGCACTGGTGGTGGCTCACAAGTTTAAGCCAAAACATTGGCAAAATTAAAAATATTAAAAAAGACTGACTCCCGATTATTTCTATCTATAATAATTTCGAAAAGTCGACTATATATACTAAAAAAAAAAATACAATATAATATTAATATGCAAATTATTATAAAATAGTTCATTATTTCTAAATAATGATATTAGGCTATGACGATCTATGTAGTTTAAACTTCGCCATTTCTTAACGGATTTCAATGATTATTTTTCTCATTGTAAGAAATTTAATTCTCAGAAAAATAATAATTTTATAAATTATATTATATAAGAAATTTTCGAACAGAAGGATTATTTTTATTTTGTCATTCGAGTTGAGAACGTTATTATTTTATTTTGTCAATTCCATCCTTTTTACACTCATTAATTTAATCTATATATTTATTTTGTTTTATGATTGTTTTGTAGCCCTAATGATGGCTCACATGTTTAAGCCGAAACGTCGACAAAATTAAAATGTTGTTTACTAGACAGACAGAAGCTCCTGATTATTTCTGTCTAAAATATGTTTTCTTTGTCTGCAACAATAATGTCCTCAAATAATTAAGGGCATGAATATGAGACAATAAATTTTCGGAACATAGCCTTAGCACGATTGTTTATTTGTAGACAGATCCTCGACACTTGTCGGATACTCATATATATGTATATGTATATACAAAATCCAGAATCGGGTCTTAAACAATAATAATTAAACCGCAACCACAATATACAAGGGAGAGAAGGAGGGGATGAATAAAGAGAACACATAAAAGAGGCGGACCATAATTTAATATCCATTCCCCATCTGTATTCCAGCGGATAGCTCTCCAGGGGCCCAGGCCAAATCTCCCTTCTGGAAGCCCTTTACCTGGAGAGGAGGGCGGCAACGCTAATTTGATGGGGCAGGTACAGGGTTTAAAACCCTCTAGGTCAGTCTCCCAGAAAGTAAACAGGCAATTCCGGCATTTACCCAGTAAGGAAAAAAATTAAAGTGTTTGAAACAGCGACATTATTCAATATCAACATTTTCTTCTGTTAAAAAAAAAAGTATAAAACGTATAATTTTATGGTGCTCTGGTCATTTTTTTTGTAATTCAAAAACCACTTATGCTCGATTTAATTGACTGACTCAACAAACATACCAAAGTGGTTAATTCAGGGAGAGGGAGGGAATAAATTCATGTTAACGAAACTAACATTTATAAATGTCTATTTCATTGTATATTAATATTTTTATACAAAAGACAATTAAAAATTAATTGTTTATATAAATAAATGTATAACTATTCTCTTCTTAAATAAAAACATTTATTTATTAGAACTATAACATACCCTAACTGTTTTTAATGTTTCGAAGATATTTAGATAAGACAATTTTTATCAATTTTATGAAAATGAAGTAATTTTATTAGAAACGTCAAAAACTGATGAAATATGTTATAGTTCTAATAAATACAAGTTTTTAATATACATTTATTTACATAAAAACATTAATCTCTTCATAAAAAATAATTTTAATATCACTTAAAAGGAGAGTTTAAACTATTGCAAATAAAGTTAAATTTATAACGTTGTTTTTTATTCATTAATATTAATTTAATTTTAAACATTCAAAATTTAACAAACTTTTATGAGAGTTTTTTTATCTATTTATGAGTTGGGTTATGCAAAATTTTAAATTCTAAAAAGTAGACTGAGTCAATTTTTTTATTTTTTGTAATTTTCTTTTTACCGAAACCTTTTTACCGGTTTTAAATAAATGAAGCACAGATAGCTTTGATTTGAGCGGTTTGATATATAACACACTGTGGATTCCGGACTGTCTTACTGCAGAGAAAATTATCAAAAAGACAACTTACAACATTTCTTAGAAGCTTCTTAAAATGCAATTTATAACGTATGTAAAATGGTGGTCCATTGGTCCAGGTACTCGTTAAAGACCTCTATTACAATTAAATCTGGATTTGTAAAATTTATTACATGCACTGTTGTATCGGCTGATTATCCACAATAGCACATAAGTGACGTTAAATGAATAAGCAAACATTTGAATGTTTGTTTCTTTTCGGTTTATTTTTTTTTATTTTTTTTTTTTTTATGAAACATTGTTTGACAGCCAATCTGGCAGGGTTTTCACACCTATATTGACATCGAAATATCTTTTTTGCTGGGGTGTGTAATTTTCACTCTAAATTTGACACTCTCTACCACTGTGGGTTTTTCGGATCAAAAATTTGCCTGTCTGCTGTTTCCTAGTCTGAATTTTAGTGGAAAATAACAGTTGTCACAAGGAAAAAAAAAATCAGGTTTTATCTACATTTTTTTGTGTTGGCGCTTTTTTGACACGCTCTATTTCTCTTGGTTAGGGATGGGCATAATCGAATGACGATTATCGGATCATTCGATTATTTCAATCATTCGAATTAATCGATAAATCGGATTAATAGGTTTGGAGAAACGAATGATCATTCGAACTGAATTGTTTAACGATAATCGAGGGATTTGAAGGAGCGTTTGGATAATCGAACGACCTTCTTTTTTTTTTCTCATCACGTAACTTACATGGACGGGAATTGTGGCATATCGTTTCTCAGAATGGATACTAATCATTCGATTATTTAAATCATCGAAGTCCGATCATCCGATTATGCCCGCCTACTCTTGGTGCTGCTTTGGTGACGACAATTTTTAAGTTAGAAATTTAGTGGAGAATATATTATGTTATATAACATTTGATGCTAGAACACACCATTCATAGTTAAACAGGTTCCAATGAAGTTTCGTTTAGCCAATTTTGTTTTCAAAGTTCCTTCGAGTACTTTTTTTTTTTGTTAGCGCTTTTTTTACACACTCTATCTCTCTTGGTGGTGCTTGAATCAGTATTTTCACGACAGTTTCTAGGTTAGAAATTTAGTGGAGAACATTTCCTGTTACATAAAATTTGTCGCTAGAACACACCATTCAGTAGTTAAAAAGGTTCCAATGAAGTGAAGTTTCGTTTTGCCAAGTTTTTTTCATAGTTCCTTCCAGTATTTTTTTTTTCTGTTGACGCTTTTTTGACACACTCTATCTCTCTTAGTGTTGCTTGAATAAATATTTTCACGAATTTAGGGAAGAATATTTTCTGTTATACAACATATGTCACTTAGACCAACAAGAAGCTATAATCACGTATTTTATTTAATAGATTATTTTGTCCTTCTCTACCCTCTATACTTTTATCAATCCGCTTGTCCTTCCACAAACTTAATTTTTCCTAGACCAGGAACAACATTGGATATATACGTTCTATGGTTTTTCTCAGTCAGGAAGAAATATATATATTTTTGTTTTTCCTTCCTAAAACAAGAAGCTGGACCTCTTACGCCCGTTAAAGAAAAATCCCCCCGGAGAAGTGCTGGAAGAACTGTGTGTTTACAACCCCTGAGTTCCCCTCGCCCTAACTTGCCACTCCGGCGGACCTACACACACCCCGAGGCATAATTGGATTGTCGTTCCAGGGACACGGAGGGATTTCATTCAGAGGGTCCACACGCCCTCCAACCGCCTGTCTCAGCCAGCTAATTATTCTTACTCAGGCTCTTTAATGACTAATCGTCTGCAAATTACAGATAATTCTAATCGCTTTGCCAGTTAGTTCAATCGAGTTTACATTCCGATCATCAGCTTCGTCACTTAACCATGACGCTTGATCTATAAGGTGAATAACAGTTAAAAAAAAGTGAAACAGTTTTATTTAGGAATCATATTATATATATATACATATAGATATTTCCTTTATGATATATATCTTAATTATACTACTATGTAGAAAATTTATATCCCTAAGTATTTTCTACGAATTGTTTATTAGGACGAATTTACTTGCATTTCATCTTAAATTCTACATAATAAATCTTATGAATTAATTTTTTTCGATAAAATTGGTCAGATTGTATGGAAGAAAATGTCGCGAACTGCGAACGGATTTTATCCCTATTTTTTTTTTTTTTTTAAAGTGTGTGCAATGTTTTTTTTTTCTGGGACGTTTCTAAAGGCCATAAATGTTAATTAACAATATAAAAATTAAACAGAAGTAGATATCTAATAAAACCATGTTATGAATACAGTTTTTTCTTTTGAAATCACCAGGTTCTGGATAGGTTGAATCTATTAATTTTTTTGTGGTTTTGTTTTGTCCAAATTTTCACCTACTTTTAGATGCTACCCTTCTCTGCTTATCTGAGACTTCTATTTTTCTAGGAATATTTTATTCCTCATCATTCAAAAACTTTCTCAAAATGATATACTTCCTCCGTAATTTATCCAAAGCAAGTTAAACTATTTATTTGTTTTCCTGTTATAAAAAAAGTCCAAAATCTGTTTTTTTATGTTTTTTTCTCGTTAATAATCATAGAGAACATAGAAAATAAATTAATATTTTTTAATAATTAATCTTTACTATGTTGTCATAGTAAAGATTATTTTTTTTTTTTTTTAAGGAGTGCAACATCAATAATTTACCTTCCAATTTTTTAATACTTATTTCTACCTGGGAAGCCTAAAGTCAAAGATTCGAAATCGGCCTGGGCGCGTAAAAATTTCATTTCTTGTGGTCGGTCTTTCGACTTTTTGACTCAGATTAGAACGGAATGCCATCCTCAAAGAAAAGGATATAACTTGGTACTACTTAACTTGGTATTACTTAACTTGGTACTACTTAACTTGGTACTACTTAACTTGGTACTACTTAACTTGGTATTACTTAACTTGGTATTACTTAACTTGGTACTACTTAACTTGGTACTACTTAACTTGGTATTACTTAACTTGGTACTACTTAACTTGGTACTACTTAACTTGGTACTACTTAACTTGGTATTACTTAACTTGGTACTACTTAACTTGGTACTACTTAACTTGGTATTACTTAACTTGGTATTACTTAACTTGGTATTACTTAACTTGGTATTACTTAACTTGGTATTACTTAACTTGGTACTACTTAACTTGGTACTACTTAACTTGGTACTACTTAACTTGGTATTACTTAACTTGGTATTACTTAACTGGTACTACTTAACTTGGTACTACTTAACTTGGTACTACTTAACTTGGTATTACTTAACTTGGTACTACTTAACTTGGTACTACTTAACTTGGTACTACTTAACTTGGTACTACTTAACTTGGTATTACTTAACTTGGTACTACTTAACTTGGTACTACTTAACTTGGTACTACTTAACTTGGTATTACTTAACTTGGTACTACTTAACTTGGTACTACTTAACTTGGTACTACTTAACTTGGTATTACTTAACTTGGTATTACTTAACTTGGTATTACTTAACTTGGTATTACTTAACTTGGTACTACTTAACTTGGTACTACTTAACTTGGTACTACTTAACTTGGTATTACTTAACTTGGTATTACTTAACTTGGTACTACTTAACTTGGTACTACTTAACTTGGTATTACTCAACGTAGTTTCAGTTATTCGCAAGGGGCAAAAATAAATAAAAAAGGAGTTTATTGTAACTGCTACAATATGAAATTTATAGAAGAAAGCAAGATAGTAGAGGTTAGAGCAAAGCAAGCCTAGGAACCTAGGAAGGAGACTAATGGAAGACAGGGGAGAGTAAATATTGACACTGCCTTTGATTAAGACGGCGCCGCCCCCGGCAGGAAATGGAAACCTTGTCCGGGGGAGGGGCTCAGGTGATTAAGGTGCTCTTGTATATCCTGGGTTCACCCAGCCTTGTTTGAGTTAGTCTCTGCTAAAATAACAAGGTGCCAATCCACCAGGCAGTGAACTAACAGAGTCCCACTAAGTAATCTATGTGATGTATGATAATTGCGTGGTCTCTATGTTATTGCTTAAACTGACAATTGGAAAATGATTTAATTAAGGACTAAAAGTTTTTTTTAATAATGCTACATACTATCGTAGGTAGAAATAATCAGGTGACAGCCGTGGGAAATATATTTTAATTTTTTCCGACGTTCTGGCTCAAGCTTGTGAGCCATCATCAGGGCTACAAACATCAGAACATAAGAGATTCTTTTTAATGTGATAATTAATTTTTTTTTGTAATGTAGTGACAATGATGATATTTAAAATAAAACAGAAAATATACCAACATACTTAAATATTATAGATGCAAATAATGATAATATGATAAAAAATATGATGATGATAACTATAAAAACAAAACTTTAGACTTTAATATAGAAGTAAAAAATTGTCCAAGCATAAACTGAGGAAAACAGAAAACATAGGTGGCATGGACTCCTGATTATTTCCACCTATAATAGTTTCTACAGTCGACTATACATCCTCGTTTTTAGGTTTTCCTCAGTTTATGTTTAAAAATTTTAACATTTTTTATCACCGTGGAAATAATTCGTTGACCGTTGAGAATTACTAGAAGGAATTAGTCCTGATAGTTTTCCATTCGCCTACAATACGCCCTGATGAGGACCCACAATGGGGGTCGAAACGTTGGCAGAAAATAAAGGTTGAAACTACTTAATGTTTCATTCACTGACCCCCACCCGGTCTAATTCCTTCTAGAAATTTTTTAACACCCATTATAAACTTAAAGACTTTATCATCTCCCTAGGTAATCAAATCAGATAAATAGATTAATAAACACTCAAGATCTGTAAATATAATTATTCCTATTTATGTCAGATTTACACTCATTTGGAAGAAGTTTACACGACCGATACTGTCAAAGTGTCCCTCAGGGACAGACGCAAAAAGATACGGAACAATAACGTTCATTACTAGCTAATGACCTATTTATTATATATTTTTTCTAAATATTTATTTATGGGGTCCCCCACGGGAGCCTATTCTAATAGCTCTTTTACCTTTTTTTTCCCTCTCGATAAGAGCTCCGTTCAGCTTTCCGAAAAAAAGGGTCCGTGCGTACTCCTTTGTGGTGTGTGACGGCGAGGTTCAAGGGTTGAACGGCGACCCTTTGTTAGCTACGGGACCGACCCTTGTTTGTAGTGGGGAGGGAAGAGGGACAAAGAGGGAAAGCACAAAACCCGAAAGGAAAAATAAGGATTAATGGCGGGAGGGTAAAATATTCAGCGGTGGCCCTGACAGGTAAAACTGTATTGGGCTCGGTCGATACCCGATCGCTCCTGTCTTTTTTGTTTTGTTGGTTCCTTTTTTTTTTTTTTTTTTTTGAAGGATTAATTTTAGCCCGGCCGGGGCCTGCTATGGGTTCGGATCCTACAGGATATATATTTGTATTTAGAATTACCTTGATAACGCTTTTTTACCTTTAGCATCCAATATTTTTATAGTTTCTTTAATGAACAGCTGCGATAGTACTGAAAAGAGTACTCGAAATTTTGGTTAAATAATGCTATTTATGTAATTAATCAAATACTTTAATTAATTAATGAAATACTTTAGTATTTCTTCTGCAATACTAAAGAAAACACTAAGAGTAATATTTCACGTACGACATTATATTCAACATTGTAAACGACTAAATTTGGTTCGATCGTCTTAAGCCAAATAGCAATAGCATGATGATGCAATTTCATTACGTTTGCTATAGCACAAAAAATATGGTATAGCAAACGTAGTGAGTACCCCTATAGTAGTAAGCCCATGTTCACAAAACTATTTATAGTAATCAAATATTTTAAATATTACAGAATAATATACAGGGTCGTGTCACATGAAATGTCCGTTTTCGAGGTAAAGGATTTTTATTAAAAATACAATATGAAAACAAGATAATTTTATTTGAAGTATTAACCTTTTTTTTCTACACATTTTTCCCAACGTGACACCAACTTTTTTTTTCCGATCATCATTTTCAAAAGGTTCCTTGACGAAGTTGTATAAATTCCTGAACAGGTGATCTGTTGGAGACAAATCGAAATATGGTGCGAAAACTTCGTAGCCAGTTCTTTAATTTTTGACACGGTATGTTTGGAATCATGCCGTCGTGAATCATGAGGTACCATGATTCTAGCTTCTTTTTACTTTCCCAATACACTTTTAAATGTCTGGAAACGGTAATGCACTTGCTTTAGTGTGCTGAGAGTCCTTCAAACTGTTGGTAGGGATTTCTTTCTACTGTATGTTTGAGGACTTCGTTGTTGGTCTGTTTACGGACGGATTTCTTCTCGGGGCAAGTTTTTCAAGTGGTATCCCCAGCTGAAAACTTAACAAACCAACGGCGAATGGTCCGTTCATTAACACTCCCTTGCAAATATTTCTAGCGGCCTCAGCTGCTGAATGGCCGAGTTTAAACTCGTACAAAAATATTACTCGAAAATCGCGTGTTTTCATGTTCATATTTGGAGGTATACTAAAAAGTGGGTAGTTGATTGGGAAGCTAATTATTATAATACAAAGGTAGAGGATTAGTAACTGTTTACTTTAAATATGTTTAATTTAAACATTCGGAAGAAAACAACAGAGACCTACAAAATCCTTTATGTATTTCAGAAACTATAAAAACGGACATTTCATGTGAAACAACCCAATAGTATTCAACAACTTTTTACTAAACACTTGGGTGGGGTTACCTGTAGCATGGTGGGTAGCATGGTTTAAACTCAGCTAATAGCACAAATAATTCGATTTGACAAAGATCAGGACTCTAATGACAACAAATATCACGGTCAGTATCAAGCCATTAAAATCTCCATTAAAGATGTTTTCTTTAAATCAGTTCTCAAATCTCGGAGCGATCATTGGAGGCCTGTTATCATTCTACCAATCTTTTCATCATGTATTCACTAAAAACACTTCTTTTTTTTTTTTTTTAGAACGTTAAGTAGAGTTTTATAATAAATTAGATACTACATACATTTAATCTATAAATTTTATATTGAAGGATTGTTCGGGCGGTAATCAATACATGATTACAAATATAGTGAAAACTTTTTATCGAGAAACCGAAGTTTCGAATTACAATGCGATGAGTAATCATCAGTGCTATAACAGGGAAACTAAGTTTGCAAGTGCCCATGACATGAACCATTAGAACTAAATGATTAAGCCATTATATACGTAGATGAAGTCCATAGGATACCGTGGTAGGATACACCTTGAACCTGGGTCCGATGACCGGAAGCGGGTGACAGAGCAGCTGCGGTGGTGGGGGTAGACCCAACTTCCTGCCCCTCCCTCTCATTGCTGCTACTTTATAAGCGGTTCAACTTCCGTTCTATATCGTATTCTTGCGTCATCTACGCCAGTCGTAAAAATATTTATTCCATATTATCGTTGCATTTTATGGCGTGTTCTTTGGTTATGGATTACATCATTAGGAATTTTCTTTTTAGCTAGTTGGTGAGGATAATGAAGGAAGCTAGGATCTGTACTTGGACGAAATAGAAATGGTTTCCTTAGTTCCATATGTTTGTTTGTTTATTTATTTAACATCACTTAATGCTACTGTGGCTAATCTGACGGTGATAAAGTGGGAATCCTAAATTTTGCATATACATTTTTAATTAGGATAGGGATTTTTAACGAGCATAAGACATCGCACAGGCACGGGACCACCTTTTTAGGTCCTCTCCGAAGGACGGAATAACTAAGATTTTTTGACTCCTATTAAAAAATCGTAGGACCACCCGCGGGTTTAAACTAGTGACCTTTGGCATGAAAGGCTGTTATGCTGGCCACCCTGCTACAGGTGATCAATTTTCCTTACGTTTGATTAGTATTGTCTTGTTTAAAAATATATATTGAACCGTGATGTAAGATCATATATTATTTTCCGTTTTATTGATATTTACAACTGTACTTATAATAAATACATTAAGTTAAATGGGCTAATTTACACTATGGGACGTGAAAATATTTTGTGAGGAAACTAACCAGTGTTTGCACTTAAAAAATATAAATTTAATTTTATGTAAATCATGTTATAATGACTAATTTTAACAGTCTTCTCTGCCCAAGGTCGTGAGTTCAAACTTGGCAGATGGTCCTAGTGCACTCTTATAAAAAAATCCTTAGTAATGTCGTCCTTCGAAGGGGACGTAAAAAGGTCTGATCGACTGTCCCTTAGTGTAAATTAGCCCATTTTACTTAATGTATTTATTATAAGTACAGTTGTAAATATCAATAAAACGTACAAAAAAATATATGATGTTATATCACGGTTCTATATATTTTTATACAAGACAATACTAATCAAACGTAAGGAATAGGGATTACCTGTAACAGGGTGGCCAGCATTTCATGCCAAAGGTCACTAGTTTAAACCCGCGGGTGGTCCTACGATTTTTTAATAGGCGTCAAAAATCTTAGTTATTCCGTCCTTCGGAGGGAACGTAAAAAGGTGGTCCCGTGCCTGTGCGATGTCTGGTGCTCGTTAAAAATCCCTATCATAATTAAAAATGGATAAGCAAAATTTAGGACTCTCACTGTAACATCGTCAGATTAGCCTCAGCAGCATTAAGTGACGTTAAATAAATAAACAAACTAATTTTTTACTGGAAGGAATTAGTCCGGGTGGCGGTCAATAAATGAAACAACTAAATAGTTTCAATTATTTTATTGTTTGCCAACGTTTCGACCCCCTTTGTCGGTCATCATCAGGGCGCATGGTGGGAGAATGGAAACGTTGGCAAACAATAAAATAGTTGAAACTATTTAGTTGTTTCATTAATGACCGCCACCCGGACTAATTCCTTTCAATAATTCTCAATGGTCAACTAATTACATCCACAAACTAATTTTTTATTTGAGAGTATTTTTTTACTTACATTAAACAACGTAGGACCTCCTGCCGGGTTTGAAGTGACAACCTTGGACATAAAAGACTGCAATGCTAGCCACTACACCACATCTGAGCCCTCGAAACGTTGGTCGCATAATAAATATATTTCATTGTCTTAATTTTTATATTTCTTTTATACAAAATTAATATGTGTTCATCTTAATACTTTATATTTACTTATCATTATCTATATTATTATTTTTTGTTTAGCATATGGTATGTGTTATATTAAATGTATAATTAAAATCATATAAATACATAGTTTATGAAAAAATTACACTCACCTGAGTGAAGAATTTTAATGAAGAATTGTGAAATAGTAAAAACCAACGGAGAAAAAAACAACTATTAGATACATTCATTGTTAAAGCTTTGAATTAGATAAGATAAGGACTGTGCGAGTAAACAAATAAACAGTATAAATATTTGTTTACAATCAAAATACAACAATTTTGTTGTTATTTACCTTCGAGAAGAATTTCTATTCTCTGCTCAAAATGAGAGTAATATGTGAATAATAAAAAAATCCTCGAACTCTAAACAAATCTCTGTCAAAAGTGTGCCGAGAAGTATAAAAAAAAAAAAAAATAAAATTGTGGAGATCATTATTAGAGTTTATCATTAACACTACTACCAAACTTATATCAAGCAAAATTTACTGAAAGTTTAAGATAAAATAAATAATTGGGTTATGATAAGAATCGATTTTATACTGTGAAAATGTAGAACTTTTACACGGCATGTACACTCGACCGAGTGGAAAAAAACGAAGAGACAGTAAACAGTAAGGGTTATGTATATTACGGTATGAAATATTTATCAGGCGATAAACATGAGACAGGTGCCGGCAGATACATGCCACGCCACGAATAGACTCGACACACCTGCCTCAGTATTGCAACATCAACTCAGACCTCACTTCCTACTTACAGGATATGCAAAATGGACTCCGGAAAAGAAATATCTTATTTATGTAAGGCCTCTTTATTAAGAGTGATGAAAAGCCGGTAAAACTAACTGATTATTCTAGATAATAATATAATAGATTTTTTAATAAAACACATGTTTCTATAGAAATTAAATTAAATTAATTCTTTTATAGTTTCACTCATTTTTATCTCTAACTGTATTTGGAAATTCTTTAATCGATTTTAAAAACGAAGGTAAATAAAAGTCGTGTGATGCCCGCACCAGATTTTTTATTGTCTCTGAACGATCTCTCTTTTGAAGCATCAGCTATTAATTACGTCGAATTTACGTATATTTCCAAAAATAGCAAAAATGTATGGTCCTTTGAAGACTTGCTGAGATACATGGAGGTTAATCTCTTACAAAGTCGCCCCCTCACAAGATGGAAGAACCCCCCTGTTTTTACAGCCCATAAACACCCTCCAAACTCTCCCTACAATATTTTTTATTGCCTCGGGCCCCTCTTAACAAAACGTCTTATACCTACTCGAGTGCCTAGGACCCACTCTACGGTTCTTTAAAAAAGTGTTGGCATTTAAAAATATATGCAGGATTGAAATTGCAGCATTTCATTTATATTTTATTAATCTGGCTTATTCACCCGAGACAATTAAGTTGGCCTAAAACATACAGCCAACTCTAAAAAAAAATCTTAGATTATTGCGACAGACTCTTGGAGTGTGCTGGCCGCCATCGATGGCCAAACACCAACCAACGCGATAATCCGGGAAATATTGGGTTGTTACTTATGAAATGTCCGTTTTTTATTGTTTCTGAAATACATAAAGGATTTTGCAGGTCTCTGTTGTTTTCTTCCGAATGTTTATATATTTAAAGTAAACAGTTACTAATCCTCTACCTTTGTATTATAAACATTAGCTTCCCTATTAATTACACACTTTTTAGTATACCTCCAAATATGAACATTGAAACACGCGATTTTCGAGAATATTTTTGTACGAGTTTAAACTCGGCCATTCATCAGCTGAGGCCGCTTAGAAATATTTGCAAGGCGTTTAGGGAAGGGAGTGTTAATGAACGGACCATTCGCCGTTGGTTTGCTATGTTTTCAGCTGGGGATACCGACTTGGAAAACTTGCCCCGAGAAAGACCTCCGTCCGTAATAGACAACGATGTCTTTAAACCCCTACCAAACAGTTAAAGGACTCTCAGCACAACTAAATGCAAGTGCATCTAGCGTTTCCAGACAGTTAAAGTGTATTGGGAAAGTAAAAAAGCTCGATACATGGGCACCTCATGATCTCACTGAGCGGCAGCAAAACACCATGTTTCAAAACATACCGTGCAAAAATGGAAAGAACTGGGCTACGAAGTTCTTCAGCACCCACCATATTCTCCCGACTCCAACAGATAACCACCTGTTCAGGAATTTAGACAACTTCGTCAAAGGAAAACTTTTTGAAAATGATGATCAAGTGAAAAGTGCGTTTTCAGATTTTGTTTTACTTCAAAGCTCAGAGTTTTTCAGTTCGGGGATAAAAAAGTCGGTGTCACGTTGGGGAAAATGTGTAGAAAAAGAAGGTAAATACTTCGAATAAAATTATCTTGTTTTCATATCGTATTTTTAATAAAAATCCTTTACCTTGAAAACGGACATTTCATGTGACACAACCCAATAATAAAAGAGAATAGGGGAATGAAACCCAGACATATACAGTTGTGTTGCTATGGGTACCGGCTCATCGAGGAATTCCGGGCAATGAAAAAGCTGATCAAGCAGCCAACACGGCCAGAATAGGAGAAGAAAGTGATACTGTTTAGATTAATTAGGGAAACGTAGAAGATTGGGTGCTCCAATCGAAAAAAGGGTTGCTAGCGGATTGTACGGAAAAGAGGGCAAACGAAGTTAGGAGCAGTAAAATCTGATTGAAGCAAATGGAAAACTAGGTCCAGAAAGTCTACCAGGGAAGAAACCATATTGTGCAGATTGAGAATTGGTCATTGCCAATTTACCCATCGATACTACCTAAAATGGCTGGAATCACCCACTTGCACAAAATTTGACATCATCATACAAACAGTAAAATAAATTGTTAATAGAATGCAAAAAATTTGAGAACTTACGAAAAAATATTGGATTGCCGCTCACACTGAACAAAATAATCAGCGTTTAAGAAAAACAGATATCCATACTATAGATGCATTAAGCCTCTTTTAATACAATAAAAAGATATATCGAGATTCAAGAAGAAGTTATCAGTAAAACAAACGCCAGAAAGAAAGAGGGGGCCTCTGTTTGACTTCAATACGAGATATCGTCCCCTTCTTAAGTTTACTCTCTCCAAATAACCTATGAGTGCTTTCTTCCTGGAGAAAATATTTGGTCTGTGGTCAGTAGATTTTTAAATAAAGCAATTGAGGAAATCTCAGTGTTAAAAAAAATGCCTTAGATTCTTCTTTGTAGTTATTGAGAATAATCATAATTAGCTGATATTTTCTTCTGATGAGATACTCTCCATCGCCCACTAAACAGAGTTTAAAGAAAGCTTTTGGTAAATCCTGCACATCTAAAATACAAAACATTTTCCCGTCAACAGCAACAGTAACTTGATCCAGTTTGATTTAACTGAGAGAATGTTTGTTTTAAAAACATCAAAACTCACTTAGGGACCATTGAAAGTTGTTTTGCTAGTTCAAGGATTTTCTTCGAGATTATTGCCAGTATCAATGGAGAGTAAATCGATATTTTTTTTTTTTTTTTGGAGTTTTTATATAGCGTATTGAGAAACCGAGCCACAATTATATGTGATCTGTACTTTCGAATAGAAAGGACATGATTAGCCAATAGGATTGCCAAACTTGAAACAGATGCAGAAAAGCAAAAGGGCAAATTGTGCAGATAAAAGGAATGCCGAAGTAAGATAATAAAACAACATAATCATAAATAACTCTTATTCTCAATTGGAGTAACTGGATAATGTAACGATTAAATAAGAGAATAACTTGACGCTATGGAAGTTTGAGTAAGGAATTAAAGAAAAAAATCTGGTGAGGGCAACACACGACTTTCACCTACCTCCGTTTAAGAATTTTCAAATACAGTTAGAAATAAAAATGAGTGAAAACATTAAAGAATTAATAAAATTGAATTTCTATTAAAAAATATATTACATTATTATCTAAAATAAACAGTTAGTTTTATCGGCTTCTCGTCACTCTCTATTAACTTTTAAATGCTTGTGTATAAGATGATATTTTTTCTAAAATCTTTAGCTTTCAAACGGTATATCATGCATGTTCTTTTGTTCAAAAAAAATTTGCATTAAAAAAATATTTTTAAAGTTTTTTCCTTTAGTTGGGTATCGAAAAAGACAAAAGTCCACTGCCTCTATTCTTCGTGGACTTGGAACCATCAGCAGGAGTCGAAAAAATCTATGACCTCAGTAGACTGTACTATACCCGTGTAAAAGTTGAAAAACCGTACACAAAGAGGGAAATAGTTCAGTGTCATAACTGTCAGGCATATGGTCATACCAAAAGTTATTGCCATCACGTACCGCGCTGTGTGAAATGCGGTGAACAGCATAAATCAGAAGAATGTACAAGATCAAGATCAACACCCGCTGTATGTGCCCTGTGCCTCAAGGACCACCCGGCTAACTACAAGGGATGCGAAATCTACAAGAAACTCAGAACCAGATACCAAAAGCCTCAGGATCCGAATGAAACAGCTATACCAATCAGAAGCAGAAGAGAACCATCTAAACTTGTAAATTCTAATGTGTCATTTGCCCACTTGCTTGGAGGTGGTAACCAGAATCATGAAGTCGAGGCACTGCCGGAACAACATTTTCCTCAACATTCTCAATCTATTGTACAACAATCTATCCCTCAAAGTTTACCTAATCTTCAAAAAACTCCTCAACATCAAATTTCTCATATCCCTCCACCATCAAACGTCACATATCTTACCAGTCTAATGACATCCTTCATCTCCGAAATCAAATCTCTTGTTATGCCGCTTATATCACTCCTTACAAATCTAGTATCAAATCTAATCCCTGCCTTGAAAAATCCTTAAATGAATTCACCTAACTCCTTATCCATTCTCCTTTGGAATGCGAATGGTGTTAGAAATCATACTGACGAACTGACAGCGTTGTTGAAAGACAAAACAATCGATGTTGCACTTATAACTGAAACAAGACTAACGACTAAACAGTACTTCAAAATACCGCAATACATGACATACCGTACTGACCACCCAGACGGCAAAGCCCATGCCGGTTCTGCTATCATTGTCCACCAATCCCTCTCTCATCATTTACTCCCACTTCCCACCTATGATTTCCTACAAGCCACAGCCATAGTAATCAAGACTTTTTCCTTTCCGGTAACCCTTACATCTGCATACTGCCCTCCTAAACATTCCATTTCCAATTCCGAATTTGTATCCTTCCTGGATTCCTTAGGAAATCGTTTCATCCTGGGTGCAGACTTAAACGCCAAGCATCAGCAGTGGGGTTCTAGAACCACGAATTCTCGGGGACGAAATTTGCTGTCTGCACTCAACTCCAGAAATTTTAATATCCTGCCTCCTGACTCCCCTACCTACTGGCCAACCGATCCTAACCGCAATCCTGACATCCTCGACTTCTTTATCCACAGCGGATTAGGCTCCCTCAACTTGTCTGTAACTCGCCTTGATGAACTATCCTCAGACCACAGTCCACTGATCCTAAAAGTATCTCTCACTCCAATTCCAAAACCCATTCCACCATCATTCATCCGAGGCCCTGTTAACTGGAACCTTTTCCGCCAAATCCTGACCGATAATATTGACCTCAGAGTAACCCTCAAAACCCCAGATGACCTAGATAATTCCGTCTATTCCTTTACCACCGCTATCCAACAAGCTGTCTGGACTGCCTCCTCTCCTAAACATCCCAATATAAATCTTCACCAAAATCATTTTCCACAACATATTATAGACCTCATCCATACCAAACGCCGAGCAAGATCATTATGGCAGCGCACCCGACACCCAACAGATCGCCGCTCCTATAACTTCTATTGTAGACAATTGAAGAGGGAGTTGGCGACCTTCCGTTCCCAGTCCTTTGATTCCTACCTCTCCTCTCTATCAGCTCGTGATAATTCCCTGTGGAATGTCACGAAAAAGATCCTAAAATACCATCAAGTTTCCCATCCTCTCCGACGTGGTGATGACTCCTGGGCTGCGTCTGATGAAGATAAAGCCGAGGAATTCGCCACACACCTCTCCAAAGTTTTCACTCCTCACCCGGAATCCCAAGCCAATCACACCGCAACAGTGCAAGACTTTCTTTTGTCACCGATTCCACTTTCCTTACCTCCTAAAGCTATTAATCCCTCTGAGGTCAAATATCTTCTCCAAAAACTTACCCTCCGTAAATCTCCTGGACACGATCTCCTTACTCCCCAGATCCTCCGACAACTTCCGCAGAAAGCTATTATATTCCTTACTTATATTTACAACTGCATCCTACGCACCACCTATTTTCCTCTGTTATGGAAACATTCCACTATCATTCTTTTTCTAAAACCAGGCAAACCTTCCAACAACACTTCATCCTACAGGCCTATTAGTCTACTCCCTATCCTCTCAAAAATCTTTGAAAGGCTTCTTCTTAAACGTATCCTACCCCTATTAGAATCTCAAAATCTTCCTTCCCATCAGTTTGGATTCCGTCCTCACATTCCACAGTTCAACAGGGGCCTCCGAGTTGTAGACCATATTTCCTCAGCTCTTGAATGCAAAGAGTATTGTTCTGGTGCGTTTCTGGACATTGCGCAAGCTTTTGCCCCGGGGTATGGCACACTGGATTACTCTTCAAGCTGAAAACCCATTTCCCCCAGTTCTCTAACTTATTATCCGATCCTATCTCTCAAACCGTTCCTTCCGAGTTCGCTGTGGGGTGTAGAATTTTCTAACCTTTATCCCGTTGAGGCCGGTGTTCCTCAAGGCAGCGTCTTGGGACCCGTCCTCTACATCCTTTACACTGCTGATATTCCTACACATCCTGATACCTTCTGGCAACTTTTGCAGACGACACCCCCATCCTATCATCCAGTTCCAATCCTGAAACGCATCCTTAAACCTGCAAAGACACCTTTCTCTTATCGAAGATGGTGTAGTGCTTGGCGTATAAAGGTGAACGAAGCCAAATGCAAACACGTAACCTTCACTCTTCGACGAAAATCCTGTCCGCCAGTTTACTTCAATTCCATTCCAATTCCTCCTTCAGATACAGTCCGGTATCTTGGCTTACTGTTAGACAAAAGATTGACTTGGAACCCACATACAAGACTTAAAAGACAAGAACTCAACCGACGATTCGGACAGTTATCCCGACTACTCAACAGAAAATCTGAATTTTACGTTCACAACAAATTATTAATCTACAGGACCGATACTGAAAGCCCATCTGGACCTACGGGACTTAAAACTGTGGGGACAGCTAAACGTACTAACATCAAACGCATTCAATCCTTTCAATCCAAAGTCCTCCGTACAATAGTAAATGCTCCTTATTATGTTTTCCAACTATACCTTGCACCACGCCCTTAATGTCCCTTTTATTTTAGGCCTGATTCCATCCAAATTTTCCAAATTCCACCAGAATCTCATTCATCATCCTAATCCTCTAGCTCAATCCCTATCCAGCTCCACTCATCCATACAACCCCCCTAGAAGGTTGAAACGGCAGTGGCCTCGTGACCCTCTTGTAACATGTATATTGGGTTCTAGCATTGGCTAGATTCTCCACTCACCGTGCTGTATGCTTGTGAATTGTATATAGGTATGAGTGACTATTGTATATATTTTTATTGATTTTATTTTGTATATATGTATATTTTATTATTATTATTATATAAATTTATTGTTTTGTATATATCGTGTGAATGTAGTATGAATGTTGTACGTTATCATATTAAAAATGTCCTGAATTGGCAGATTGTAATATTGCTCGATAAATAAAAAAAAAAAAAAAAAAAAAAAAAAAAAATTGGGTATCGAATTCATTCAATTTATATTTTACCTGTTTTTTATCATGGTAACAAGATAATATAATTATTTTTATAGAATCAACAAAATTAAAGGTACTTAGAGGGAAAAAGATTTAAAATATTGGGTCGGGCATTTAAGCCCCGTCAGACTATTTTAATCATAATGAAACCTACCCTACCTCATATAAGCCTATTGAATTTTACATCGATATGGCGAGTTTAATCAAAATCGTCGAAACCGTTTTGAGAAAATCATAAAAAGGTGCAATAAGCATGGTATAAAGTGGCTCTTCTGGTAAAACCGTTTTGATGAAAAAATTATTGTAAAATCTCGGACGTATGTTGTTTAAATATAATTTTTAGTTTCATAGGATTACCCTTTTCGCCCGGGTGTACCACACACACACACCAGACCTTTTTGTGGACTTGGTTATTTTGATCAATAAAAAAACAGGATTATGTTTACTATTTTTTTTTTTCTTATGAGATAACTTTTCGGGACTAATAAGTGAGTAAATAAATCAGAGGAAAGTTTTCTATATATATTTTTTTTTATTTTACACATTTATCCTTGATTAAAATTTCTGGAAATTACCGTAAGGGAATTATAATTTTGATGATATATGATATGTTCTGTGACAAAATAATTGCATAATGATGGACGGAACCAAATTTACTGAATATTAATGTTCGTTAATCTTCTATCTGATTAACAGGACGATAGTGATCAAGTCGATATTTAGAATTATTAGGTAATGGCCGGAGTACAAATAATCAGGACGATGTGGGAAGTATTCTAGAAAGCGACACCAACCCCTCGGAATTTTTTTTGTGGGGGGGGGGCGTTTAGCGGAGTTGGCTTGGAAATCTATTTGCAAGTCCCAAAATGAATAAATAAAGGTTCGTATGATAAAACGAGAGGTTATGCTTAATTGCGTTGGGCAAAAAGGGAGTGGAATAACAGGGCCCTTTTGATGGAAAGAGGTGGGTTCCATCTGAGCTAGATGGGGGTGCACTGGGTTCCAAGATGGCGAAAGCTCCCTATCTCTTGCTCGTATCTACATCCGTTAGAATATGTCTGTCAACGCTGTCGTCGGAAGGGATACGGCCCTTAGGTGGATAGCAGGCGATATTATTTTTTCCTGGAGCTTCCAGGGTAGTCCAATTATCGGATAATTATTGGGTGCGGAAGGGTAGAATCCTGGAGAGTTTTTTTATGATGAGAGGGAAGGGTTATAGAATTAACGTCTTTCCTCACTTTTGTGGGTCTTAAAAAAGAAGGGGGGGTTTTACCTACCAGGTGGGGTCAATCCATTTTAATTAGCGTAGAAAGGTCAAGATTTAAGCTTGGAATCGCACCAACGTGCACTTCAATGCCCCCAGACTTATATTCCATGGTTTGACTCACTATAGAGGAAAATAATAATAGTTTTTTATTTATTCTGGGACGAGTCCCTTCAGGAATAATATTGCAGAAAAAAAATAGTTTTAATACTAGTGTCTAAAAGTAAAAAGTGGAAAACAACAGGAATTAAACTATAAAATAAACCAATAAAATAAACTCAAAAGATAATTTCTAATAAAATGTACAAAACAAATAAAAATAACCTTATATTAAAATGAGAACAGAGAATAACACATAATAAAAAATACAATAACATTTAAAAAAAATATACAGTAATGAATGGTTTGTTAAATAATATCATGATGTATTCTTACATCTTTGAAGAAGGATATCTTTTGAAATAATTATTTCTTGATGAATGTACCAATGAAAATAAATAAATAAACTTATCTGTCTGCTTATGTAGATTGATGATTAAGTTAAGATAAAAAATTAGCGCTGTTATTTAATGATTGAGGTGCGAAGAGATTTTTTTTGTTTGATAACTTCTATTGTAGACAATTGAAGAGGGAGTTGGCGACCTTCCGTTCCCAGTCCTTTGATTCCTACCTCTCCTCTCTATCAGCTCGTGATAATTCCCTGTGGAATGTCACGAAAAAGATCCTAAAATACCATCAAGTTTCCCATCCTCTCCGACGTGGTGATGACTCCTGGGCTGCGTCTGATGAAGATAAAGCCGAGGAATTCGCCACACACCTCTCCAAAGTTTTCACTCCTCACCCGGAATCCCAAGCCAATCACACCGCAACAGTGCAAGACTTTCTTTTGTCACCGATTCCACTTTCCTTACCTCCTAAAGCTATTAATCCCTCTGAGGTCAAATATCTTCTCCAAAAACTTACCCTCCGTAAATCTCCTGGACACGATCTCCTTACTCCCCAGATCCTCCGACAACTTCCGCAGAAAGCTATTATATTCCTTACTTATATTTACAACTGCATCCTACGCACCACCTATTTTCCTCTGTTATGGAAACATTCCACTATCATTCTTTTTCTAAAACCAGGCAAACCTTCCAACAACACTTCATCCTACAGGCCTATTAGTCTACTCCCTATCCTCTCAAAAATCTTTGAAAGGCTTCTTCTTAAACGTATCCTACCCCTATTAGAATCTCAAAATCTTCCTTCCCATCAGTTTGGATTCCGTCCTCAGCATTCCACAGTTCAACAGGGGCTCCGAGTTGTAGACCATATTTCCTCAGCTCTTGAATGCAAAGAGTATTGTTCTGGTGCGTTTCTGGACATTGCGCAAGCTTTTGACCGGGTATGGCACACTGGATTACTCTTCAAGCTGAAAACCCATTTACCCCAGTCTCTATACCTTATTATCCGATCCTATCTCTCAAACCGTTCCTTCCGAGTTCGCTGTGGTGTAGAATTTTCTAACCTTTATCCCGTTGAGGCCGGTGTTCCTCAAGGCAGCGTCTTGGGACCCGTCCTCTACATCCTTTACACTGCTGATATTCCTACACATCCTGATACCTTTCTGGCAACTTTTGCAGACGACACCGCCATCCTATCATCCAGTTCCAATCCTGAAACCGCATCCTTAAACCTGCAAAGACACCTTTCTCTTATCGAAGACTGGTGTAGTGCTTGGCGTATAAAGGTGAACGAAGCCAAATGCAAACACGTAACCTTCACTCTTCGACGAAACTCCTGTCCGCCAGTTTACTTCAATTCCATTCCAATTCCTCCTTCAGATACAGTCCGGTATCTTGGCTTACTGTTAGACAAAAGATTGACTTGGAACCCACATACAAGACTTAAAAGACAAGAACTCAACCGACGATTCGGACAGTTATACCGACTACTCAACAGAAAATCTGAACTTACAGTTCACAACAAATTATTAATCTACAGGACGATACTGAAGCCCATCTGGACCTACGGACTTGAACTGTGGGGGACAGCTAAACGTACTAACATCAAACGCATTCAATCCTTTCAATCCAAAGTCCTCCGTACAATAGTAAATGCTCCTTATTATGTTTCCAACTATACCTTGCACCACGACCTTAATGTCCCTTTTATTTTAGGCCTGATTCCATCCAAATTTTCCAAATTCCACCAGAATCTCATTCATCATCCTAATCCTCTAGCTCAATCCCTATCCAGCTCCACTCATCCATACAACCCACCTAGAAGGTTGAAACGGCAGTGGCCTCGTGACCTCTTGTAACATGTATATTGGAGTTCTAGCATTGGCTAGATTCTCCACTCACGTGCTGTATGCTTGTGAATTGTATATAGGTATGAGTGACTATTGTATATATTTTTATTGATTTTATTTTGTATATATGTATATTTTATTATTATTATTATATAAATTTATTGTTTTGTATATATCGTGTGAATGTAGTATGAATGTTGTACGTTATCACTATTAAAAATGTCCTGAATTGGACAGATTGTAATATTGCTCGATAAATAAAAAAAAAAAAAAAAAAAAAAAAAAAGTTGGGTATCGAATTCATTCAATTTATATATTTACCTGTTTTTTATCAGTGGTAACAAGATAATATAATTATTTTTATAGAATCAACAAAATTAAAGGTACTTTAGAGGAAGAAGATTTAAAATATTGGTCGGCATTTAAGCCCTGTCAGACTATTTTAATCATAATGAAACCTACCCTACCTCATATTAAAGCCTATTGAATTTTACATCGATATGGCGAGTTTAATCAAAATCGTCGAAACCGTTTTTGAGAAAATCATAAAAAGGTGCAATAAGCATGGTATAAAGTGGCTCTTCTGGTAAGCCGATTTTGATGAAAAAATTATTGTAACATCTCGGACGTATAGTTGTCTTAAATATGAAATTTCAGTTTCATAGGACTTACCGTTTTCGCCCGGATGTTACCACACACACACACACAGACCTTTTTGCTGGACTTGGTTATTTTGACTCAGGAGACCCTAAAACGTATATTTCCGTTGAAAATTGGAATTCGAAAATTTTCACGATCGCAATACTTTTCCTTACTATATATAGTAAGTGAAAGTAATAACGAATCAATAGTTGATAAACACAGCTATCATATATATTTTCACCACCTGATTAGGTAAGCTAGTCATAGAATAATACGTTGAATGGATAAACGAAAATATATAAATGTCATGGGAACTAACTACATTTTATTACACTTTTAATAATAATTATTGGATATATAACGATGGTACAGTAATCCTCATTGCATTGCTTTTATAATGTTTAATGTAGAATAAAAAAACAGGATTATGTTACTAATTTTTTTTTATCTTAAGAGATAACTTTTCGGACTAATAAGTGAGTAATAATCAGAGGAAAGTTTTTATATATATTTTTTTTTATTTTACACATTTATCCTTGATTAAAAATTTCTGGAAATTACCGTAAGGGAATTATAATTATTGATGAAATCATGATATGTTCTGTGACAAAATAATAGCATAATGATGGACGGAACCAAATTACTGAATATTAATGTTCGTTAATCTTCTATCAGAATTAACAGGACGATAGTGATCAAGTCGATATTAGAATAATAGGTAAGGCCGGAGTACAAAAAATCAGGACGATGTGGGAAGTATTCTAAAGCGAACCAACCCCACGATTGCGTTAGCGGAGTTGGCTTGGAATCTAATTGCAAGTCCCAAAATGAATAAAATAAAAGTCGATGATAAACAAGAGGTTATGCTAATTGCCGGGCAAAAGGGAGTGGAATAAACAGGGCCCTTTCTGATGGAAATGAGGTGGGGTTCCACTGAGCTAGTGGGGTGCCACTGGGTTCCAAGATGGCGAAGCTCCCTATCTCTTGCTCTTATCTACATCCGTTAGATATGCTCTGTCAACCGCTGTCGTCGGAGGGTACGGCCCTAGGGCTGGATAGCCAGGCGATATTATTCCTGGAGCTTCCAGGGTAGTCCAATTATCGGATAATTATTGGTGCGGAAGGAAGAATCCTGGAGAAGTTTTTTTATGATGAAGAGGGAAGGTATAGAATTAACGTCTTTCCTCACTTTTGTAAGGTCTTAAAAGAAAGGGTTTACCTACAGGTGGTCAATCCATTTTAATTAGCGTAGAAAGGTCAAGATTTAAGCTTGGAATCGCCACCAAAGTGAACTACAAGGCCCCCAGACCTTATTCCATGCGTTTGACTCACTATACGAGGAAATAACATAATAGTTTTTTATTTATTCTGGGACGAGTCCCTTCAGAATAATATTGCAGAAAAAAATAGTTTTAATACTAGTGTCTAAAAGTAAAAAAGTTGAAAACAACAGAATTAAACTAATAAAATAAACCAATAAAATAACTCAAAAGATAACTTCTAATAAAAATGTACAAACAAATAAAAAAACCTATATTAAAATGAGAACAGAGAATAACACATAATAAAAAATACAATAACATTTAAAAAAAATATACAGTTTTGAATGTTTGTAAAATAATATATGATTTAATCTTACATCTTTGAAAAGATAATCTTTTGAAATAATATTTCTTGCTGAATGTACCAATGAAAATAAATAAATAAACTTATCTGTCTGCTTATGTAGATGATGATTAAGATAAGATGAAAAATTAAGCGACAGTTATTTAATGATTGAGTTGGATAAGAGATTTTTTTTTTCTGATATGTATATTCTATGGATTGATGGTTGAACTAATAGATCAAGTATTACGGAAAAGAACCATTACTAAATCCTTCTGTATACATCTAACAGATATTTCAAATTTTGTGCTCTTGTTAACGTCTTAAATCAAATAAAAATGATAATTTCATTACAAAAATTATATTGTTTTATTTATATTTATCTATTTAATTATATAGTTGAAAATTAATATTTTCATACCAATATATATATATATATATATATATATATATATATTATATATATATATATATATTGCAATTTCTGTATGTATTTTAATTTTAAAAATTAATTTAACGTCAATTTATGTAACAGTAGCTAATCGGACGATACTACAGTGGGAGTAAACATTTTTAAAATCCTATGGTCATCAGCCAGGTTCGAACCCTCGATTTTGGGCATATAAATCTGTTCTGACAGCCACTAAATTACAGGTGAACCCCTCAACTTATAATGGTAGAAATTTATTTTGTGAAGGAATCTTCAAGTTTTATCTTTATTCAGTATATATTAGTTAACTACGTGACAAGTCCTTTTTGCCGTAATGTTAGTCAGAAAAAATATAAAGCATTTAAAAAAAAAAAAAATTGTTTTAAATAATAAAAATATCCATAGACAAGGGATGAACACGTGTTGATGACAGGTTGATTTTTTTTTTCCGTTTTAGGAGCTAAAATCCAACCTCAACATAACTTTTACCACCAAGACCTTCGTTTCGCTACGGAATTCCGAACCAAAGGAGAAACAAACATGGTTCCGAAAAACATCATAACATTTTGTAGAAGAAAAAAATATCAAAGCTAAAGGTATTGCTGACTCGGCCATAAGAAACACGAGACCTTGTCGAGTAAACCTTTATAGTTCCTGGAATAATACTAACCTTCCTCTAACTGAACTGAGTCGTATGAGGAATTTAAAATATCTAAATAATTTAATTTCTAATATATTTCTAATTTAAAATATAATATATTTTTTTAGAATTTAAAGGAGTTTTCTCGAAATATTCTCCTGAATTCCACAGCGTAGCTAATGGCCAAACGAGAATTGTTAATGGGGGAAAGGTTTCACCTGATAGCCATGCGGGAACCGTCCTGTTGAACTTGGCGGATGGTTATCATCACCGAGCTTTCATTTAGTAAATGGCAGAGCCCCCGACGGATTTGATGGAGTCCATGGCAAGCCTAGTTCAGCTTTCTCTTCTTGAAAAAGTCATATCTCATCACAAAAAAATAATTTGAAAGAGATTCCAAGGTGTTTTAAATATACTAAAAAAACAACTCTGTATGCGCAACTCTCCACTTTCCCTTACCTCCGTTGTCATGATAAATTTAAGAACTTTTAAATTTATTTATAAAAAGCTTTTAGAAAAAAAAAAGGTTAAAGAATAACATTATGTTTCGATAAAATAATAATAATGTTTTAAATTAGATAATCGTAACAATAGATCATTATTATCTGCAATATTCGCTTATTATCACATACATTACTTTATACAACTTGTAAATAAGATTTCCAACAGAATTTTATACTTAATATTGCTATACTAAGTTGTGAAAAAAAATACAAAAAAAAAAAAAAATTGTCTTTTCTACTTTATTGCTTATCAAATTCGTTCAACTGTATATTTATCTCGGTTTTTTTAAACAATGGTACAAAAATTAAATGGTTTTTTTTCATCCTTTCGATACTTTGAAATTATTCATATTTGAACCTTGTCAGGCTATTTTAATCAGAATAAATCCTACATGATATTAAAGCATATTAAATTTACACCAATATGGCGAGTTTTATCAAATTCGTTAAGAGCCATTTCGAGAAAATCATAAAATGGTACAAACTACGTGGTATGAAGTGGGAGTTTTGTTTCGCCCTTTAGTCGAAAAAGTTTCTATACATTTCAGTATATACGCTTCAAAAATAAGAAATATCAGTATTATACAACATTTCGAACTACACATACAAAGATTTTTGCGGGACTTGGTCATTTGGACTTGGGCTCTTAAGTTAAAACGTGTATTTCCAAAAACATTTTCATGAGAATTAAAAAAATTGTCAACATCGCAATACTGTCCTCTTACTATTTGTTTCATATATAGGTAAGTAAAACCAAAAATCACTTCTATGAATGAGCTGTGTTAAGGGGTCCTATACCCATTTTATATGCAGATGTCTTCGAGGGTTATTGACAATGAATTAGGGAGATTATATTAAGAATTATTCCAAAGGATCATGCGCTTTAAGCATATAATAGAGTGTATGGGTGGGTAATGATTCATTGGTGTGTCCAAATAATTTATTTTAATTAAATTATAACCTCTTAGGCCGGATTTGAACCCGCGACTCGTAACTCGAGGTTGTTATGTTACATTAAATTAAAACGTTTCTTAACGCATAACGGTTTCGCTTCTCCACCCAAGAACCTCAGAAAACCATTCCCACTGTACCCGACTAGAAGGCATCCGATCCATTATTCCATCCAATTGAATACAATTGGTACTAAGACTCCTCGCTCAAGCCAGGGATGTTGGTAATCGCTACTAAGCTGTGCCGTGTCACTTGCGTAGGGTGAAGGCATCTCACGCAATTTAATTAGTACACCATTCCATTGGGTGCAGTTCTGGGGGTTGTCAATGCTCACCCCTTAAATTAGGGGTTGAGGGTTATCCAGAAGTCTGGAACGTTCAAGAGATATACACACCAGAAGAATTAATTAAGGTCAAAATAACCCACGAAAGTTTAATGAGACGAGAAGAAGATAACTAGATTTTATGCAAATTTATTTTTAACATCGAAACTATAAACATATTCCGATATGTAAGTAATTGAATCGGAGCTGCAAGGATGAATCACCTGCAAACTGAACAACAACCTCATCGAAATATTTTTCTGAATTCATAAAAAGCACCTTGAGTTTTTAGTTATATACATATTTTTTTAAAATAATAATATGTAAATTAGCGTAAACCGTATAAAGAATTTTAGAAAAGGAGAACCTAGTTGACAAATTTTTTTTTTGGAAATGAAAAAACACTGTGATTTTCTTGATATTTATATTTATATGTGATAGTAATTTAATTTCAGCATCCGAACGATAAAACATTTCCAGTGTGTGTGATTGTAATTGAATGAGTCCAGCATTGAATGAATCAACAACTACAAACTGAACAACAATCTGATCGTTATATTTTTTATTCCATTCATAAAAAGCCCCGTAGTTTTTAACTATATTCATTTTTTTAAATGAATGAATAAAAGCCTTTATTGCATTTTTTTAAATAACGCTATATTAATTAGCGTAAACCGTATAAAAAGTCGTAGGAAAGAATGACTGCCAATTTTATTTAATGAAGGAGAAAGAAATTGTGATTTTTTTCTGATCATTGAAATGAAGAAAGAAAAAATGTATAGTTTTCTCATTAACTACTAAGTTACTTGAGTTTTACTTAGAGTTAATTGAGAATGAGGTCATAAAAAGTATCACTTAAATAAGAAAACGTATGGCTTGCCGACGTTTCGGCCTAAATACTAATAGTTTTATTGTTTACTGTATGAAGAAAACTAAGCTTATTAATATTTTATAATGCTTATATATGTTTTTCGTATAATACCGTTTAAAATTTTGTTGCTTAAAAATTATTTTATGATAGAAAATAATGACTTACAAATATGTCAAGTATTCTGAATATAAACCGCGATCTGGAGGAAAAATTAATTAATGCAACTATTCGAACAAAAAAAAAAAAAAAAAAAAAACAATAAAAAACTAATCTCTTAAAAACGAAAACAAAAATATAAAACACACAAATTAAGGTAAACTGCGTTAAAGAAAATTGAATTTCTAAATATACAGGATTAAAAAGCAGTAAGTTAGGCCTGAAGTTTATTCAAACACCTCTTGCTCGGCCTTCTTCAAAATTAGATTTGTAAGACAAACTTTTAAGCAACTAAACTCTAAACATCAACCTAATAAGAGTATTCCGAAGACTTAATAATCTAAAAGCTTTAACAGATACTGCCATTAAAAAATATATATAAATAGTCTAGGCTAGTTCTATTAATTCAGTCTTGACATTTAATTTTTTGTATTGTTTCGTAAAAATGTTAATTTTATTCCCAGTTCTTCGTAAGAGAGATTTTTAAATAGTATTTCGTAGTATTTTATAAAGAAGTATTTTTATATGATTTATACCTTTGAACATTACTTTCTTGTATGCAGACTCACTATTGCCCTATTTTCTTTCCTTATAACATTACGGTCAACCATCAAAATAGGAAAAACATAAAATAAGAGTATATAAACCAAAATATAGTTTTGTAGGAGAAAAACTCTAAAATAATATATATATTTTTTTAAATGAACTACCAAATATTTAACAATCATAATAATTTCTAAAATGTATATCACTTAGCAATTAAGTTGTCAAAAGAGGAGTAAAAAACAATAAAATAGTAGAATCCATTACCTTACTCAACTAAAAACTCAGACAAAGGAATGACACGGAACACAATGGAACTCTTGTGGGAACAGGCTTCGGAGAAAGTGGATATTGTTGTACAACAATAGATGTCGCGTCCAACAGCTGTATTACTAACAACTAATATATTTAGTTCTTCACTAAATTATATTGTTTAAAATTTTATTTGTAGTGAGCGGATATAAGCAACAAAGAGCGTCGAAATTGTATTGAACAAGCCATTCATTTTTTTTTTTTTTTTTACTATTTTTAATAGTTATTCTCTGTCCTATACTGGGTTTATGACCGTGGGTAAAACATTTTATGGCTAATATTTTAAGTTTAAAAAGCCTGAATTTTCGGCACGTTTAAAAAATCACTTATATGGTCACCTTAACAGCTAGTAGAATAATTACTAAGCTATAATATATACAAGAAAAAATAATCAGAATTAAGTCTCAGTTTTTTTAAATTATTTTTTGTGAATTTCTCGAACCATTTTTTTTTTTTTTTTTATATTTAGGTGATGTGAGGTCAATAAATGAAGAAAAAAAAAACCTGTACCAGTACAACCCATGAAGAGTTTTGGACACAGTACATGGAGAGATTCGTACTGTTTATAGGCCAACGGCCGTGCAATGAGGTGATTCGACCGAGATCACTCTCAGCCGCCAGGTTTTTTTCCCCCATTTTTGGGTACCCACTTGATTGAGGCTGGGTGTACCCCAGGAGGGTCCCCATTCCCCAGGATCGCCTCTATTTTTAGGACTTTTTCTATTTTTACCACTTAAATTATTTTAAATTTAATAATTGCCGCCCGGAGGACTGCAGAAATCAACCCATCTCAACGAACTTCGGCCTCCCATAGTTCTTCTTCCAAGACTTACTCAACAGTAATATCACCTCGCTCTCAGCCGCCTCGATCTTCCTCATCCCAGCCTCAGACTTCCTCCTCCCATCCTCAACCTCAGATCTCTCAACCTCTGCCTCAAACCTCTCATGTACTTTCTCATGCTGTACCTTCTCAGCCTAAATTTCAAAAAAACAATTTCCCCTCTAAAAATGTCTCCCTGAGGGTTGAGTTACCCCCCGTAATTACTCCTCAGAACGCTCCCAAAGTTCCAGTTTCATCCCTTCCTTCTAACCATTTCGAACCCTCATCAGAAGTACCATTGAATATTCAACCCCCACAACATTCCCAAAGGAATATCCAACCACCTCTTGCCCAAATTAATCCTCCTTCCTATGACACTACCTACTATCCCTATCCCAGCCAAAACCCATCTGATATTACATCTATCCTCTCTTCCTTCCTACTAGATCTCCAAAACACTATAAGACCTCTCATCTCTCTCCTTACAAATCTCCTGTCACAATTCCCACTTAGTCTCCCACGATGAATAACAAGTCTCTAGCTCTTCTACTGTGGAACGCAAACGGACTGAACAATCACCGAGACGAACTTGACATTTTTCTTCACGACAAACACATTGACATTGCACTGATTACTGAAACTCATTTCACCACTCATTCTCACTTTTACATACGTGACTACATTACATACAGATCAGATCACCCAGACAACACATCACACGCTGGCTCATGTATCCTCATTCACAAAACCTTACCTCACTCATTGATTCCCTCCACTCCATCTGACACCATTCAGTGCACCTCCATTTCCTTAGCTTCCCACCCATTCAATATGACAATCTCAGCTGTATATTGCCCTCCAGGTAATTCCCTCAACTATAACCACCTTGAATCCTTACTCAAATCCTTAGGTCCGCGCTTCATTGCTGGGGGAGACTACAACGCCAAAGACCAACGATGGGGATGTCGAACGTCCAACACTCGTGGCAGGATTCTTTCCCGCGTGACAACCTCCAATAGCTATTCCATCTTGTCACCTCATAATCCCACATACTGGCCCACATCTCCTAAAAAACGTCCAGATATTCTTGACATCTTCCTTACTTCCCAAATCCCCTCCTCCCAATCTATAATAAAATCCTTAGATGACCTCTCCTCAGATCATAGTCCGGTACTACTTCTCATGGCTTCAAATCCTATTCTTAAACCATCTCCTCCCTCCTTAATTAAAGGACACATTGGCTGGGAAAAATTTCGTTATGATTTAGAGAACAGACTCGACTTAAAAATTCCGTTAAAAACCAAACAGGACATAGACTCAGCCATTGACGAACTAACAAAATCAATAGAAACAGCCATAGACAACAACACATCTCACTTTAAAAATAGAAAATCTCATGAAACAAAATTGCCAAGTCATATTCGACTCTTATTAGCTGAAAAACGCAGAGCTAGAGCGAAGTGGCATAGAACCAGATACCCTTCAGACAAAACCCATTACAGTAAACTAACTAACAAACTCAAGACAGAAGTAAGAAAACTCAAAATTAAAAACTTCCAGAACTTTACAGAAAACTTAACCACGTCAGACAAATCTTTATGGACAACAACTGCAAAACTACTGAAATACAAAACCTTTAATCATCCACTCCTCACTGAATCACAGACCTGGACAAGAACCGATGATGAAAAATCCCAAATTTTTGGCGAACACCTATCCAAAACTTTCAATCCTCATCCCGATATCATTAACCCTATCCATAATGAACATGTAGAAGCAGAACTAAATGTTCCACTCCAAATGTATCCACCTCCTAAAGCCTTTCATCCATCAGAAATCATCAATATCCTTAGTAAATTACCTCTTAAGAAATCTCCAGGTCACGATCTTATTACAACCAACATCCTGAAACAGCTCCCTCGAAAGGCCATCCTTTTCCTTACTTACATCTACAACGCCACTCTCCGTTCTACCTATTTTCCTGACATTTGGAAACTGTCCATTATGAAAATGATCCCTAAGCCCAAAAAGCCACTTGAATACCCATCCTCTTACCGCCCTATATCCCTTTTACCCATTATGGGCAAAATTCTTGAAAAACTTCTCCTAAAAAGGTTATACCCGATCCTAGATTCAAATCATGTCATTCCTGACTACCAGTTTGGATTTCGATCATCCCACTCTACTATTCAGCAGTGCCATCGTGTGGTGGATGTGGTATCCTCTTCATTGGAGCGCGGAATGTACTGCACTGGAGCCTTTCTAGACGTGGAACAGGCTTTTGATCGAGTTTGGCATCCAGGACTGCTCTACAAACTCCGCAAATTCCTCTCTCCGACATATTTCCTAATAATCCGCTCCTACCTTACAGGTAGAACCTTTAAAGTTAATCATAACCTCTCCTACTCCTCAGTATTCAACCAGTCAGCCGGTGTACCTCAAGGTAGTATCCTAGGCCCAATCCTCTACACGGTGTATACAGCTGATATCCCTATCCATCCAAGCACTTTCCTCTCTACTTACGCTGATGACACATGTGTGCTATCCGTAAATAATGATCCTATTGTTGCTTCCCAAGTCCTACAGAACCATTTATCCGCCATTGCAGAATGGTGTCACAATTGGAGAATCAAAATAAATCCTAATAAATCCCACCAAATCACCTTCACTCTACGACGTAAACCTATGAATTCCTGTCCAGTTGTTTCCTTTAATCATACCCCACTCATCACTGTAGAACAAATACGATACCTTGGACTTCATCTTGACAAACGTCTTACATGGAATCCTCATACAAGACTTAAACGACAGGAAACTGCCCGTAGATATCGACTATTAAAACACTTACTTGACAAACGATCAAAACTTCCTCTTTACTTTAAAAAACTCATTTACACAACCATTATTAGACCTATCTGGACTTATGGCATAGAGCTATGGGGCTCCACTAAACCATCGAATTCCTCCCGCATCCAATCCTTGCAATCCAAAATCCTTCGTCAAATCCTAGACGCTCCTTACTTTGTTACCAACAAACTCATCCATAGAGACCTGAATATCCCACTAGTTACTGAAATCGCTCAAAAAAGATACACCTCCTTTCATTCCAGATTACCCACCCATACAAACCCGCTTGTCCGCATCCTCTCATCGACATATATTCCCGATAATCCTCCGAGGCGTCTGAAAAGACGGTGGCCTCGAGACCTGCTGAACAAATAATCATTGAAGTGCTACCGCTGGGTAGATTCTTCTCATGTCTTTTTCAAGCCAATTTTCTGTTTTTAGCACATTTACTTATTGTACTGTGTAAATTGTACAGTTGTAAATATCAATAAAAGAATTTAATAAAAAAAAAAAATTTAATAATAATATTGTTTTAAATATATAAATAATTTTTTATCCATTTTAAAGTCTTTCATCAATCATCAAACTTAAAAAAAAGTTACCATTAAAAACCGCTGCTAATTACTACACTATGGTTTATTATTTCTGATTAATCATATCATGGTGATACATATTACACAGCTGTGGAAGCAATTAACTAATTATACGTAAAGCAATAAATTGATAACATTACTTCATATTTATTTTTAAGTTTATTTTTATTTAAGGAAAATAACCAATTATGACTATCAAGTTCAAAACAATATATCTCCTCTGTTTCAAAGCCGATTTAAATTATTCTTTTCTTGTTTTTTATTAAACATTTAATTCTTTAACGATCAGAGATTCGAGGGAAGGGTGGATTTATTAAATATTAATTTGGGTTCTACGAGAAGCCTCTTATTTTAAGGGCAGTTATTAGTATTTTTATTTATATTTTGGGTGATTACAATGATCAATTATTAAAAATAAAGATTTTTATAAAAATAATTAGCACCATTACACAATATGGTTAAACCACATGTTACCTAATAATATAATTTTCCATTATAAAACCGTATATAACGAACTTCGATGTTAAATGTCAGAGGAAAAGCTACACATCGGATGGGTTAATAGAAAGGCAATTATTTGTGGACGTTTGTTGAAACAACCAGGAGGTTGGTAGGTGTGCTGACCATGCATTAACATGCACACAGCGGCCTGAGTAACAGCATCCGAATATTGTTTCAGCCGAAGAGAATATAATTCACCTACACTACCTATTTACATATTTCGAATGGACACATCTGTCCAAGGCAGGGTTCTGGATATTATTCTAAAAATATATCAATCGTTTGGAGTTAATTTAAATTGCAAAACTAAATTATGAAATCGATCAATATTCATATACTACGCGTTAATTTTGAATACTGTTCGGTAACAATATTAAATATAATTATAGTTTTCAATTGATAAACACTTATAAAAACTAAAAAAAAACAACACAATCTTTAGTATTTAAATCAACAGCTACCTTTATTTAAAAAAAAGAAAAACATAAGCTCTAAAAACGAAAAAATATATAGCGGAATGGAATATAGCTCTATGCGAAGACGATTTTAAATATTTCTTAACTATACCAAAAATAGTACAGGACGGTATTACCGTAAACAGACTAAACATATATTACTGTAAGATCCATTTATTGTAGTTTTCAAATTAATTATATGTTTATATATAATAGGTTATATATATATTTATATATAATAGGTGGAATAGTCATAAATCAGTAATTTTTGGAATTTTTTTAAAAAATTCGTTTATGCTTGGACATGGCTCAGTAATCCCCTGATGATGGCTCACAAGCTTAAGCCGAAAAGTTGGCAAAATTAAATTTTTTTTAAAAAATGACTGATTCCTGACTATTCCACCTACAATAGTTTCTACAGTCGACTATACATCCTCAATATAAATAATTTTTTTTTTCAAATTCAGGAAGTTTTTATATCCATATTTTCTTTCATTTACAAATGAAAAATTATATCCTATCTTTATGTTGTTATGTGGTTAATTAAAAAACTGCTCTACTTTTGGTACAGCATTATACATGTATAATGTATCTGTATATACTGCAAAAAATATTTTTACAAAAATTAAAAAACAATATTTTATAACATAATAAAATAAATAAACAAATTAAATCTGTAGTATAACTAGACATAAAAATGGTGTTTGACTATATATAAAACCGTATTACTTAACTTAAGAATATTTATGAAATAAAAAAAAAAACCTGTACCACTACAACCCATGAAGAGTTTTGGGCTCAGTGCATGTAGAGAATCGTACTGTTTCTAGGCCAACGGCCGGAAATGAGGTGATTCGGCCGAGATCACGTTCAGCCGCCAGGGTTTTTCCCTATTTTTGGGTACCCACTTGATTGAGGCTGGGTGTGCCCCAGGAGGGTCTCAATACTCCAGGATCGCCCTCCGGCTGAAATAACAGAATAAATAATATTCCTCCACAGCCGGGATTCGAACCTAGGACCCGGAGCACAGTAGACTAGCGCTCTACCCACTAGACCACGCCGCTCTCTAATATAAAATATTTATTTTAGTTTATTTAAATGAACTTACTAATAAATATTAATTGATTATTTAATTATATGTAACGAAAACCAATTTAAAAATCCATTCTGTTTCTCTTCTAAATATTCTACCACAGTAGCAATTATAATAACAGAGTTCCGTATAAAAACTAATACATTTTACGAAAAGGTAATTAATTTTTTGAGTTGGTTCTGGTGGCGGTAAAAAAAAACTTATTTATACTAAAAACAACAGTCCACGATATTTTTAAAAAACATTTATTGATTGTGATCCAAAATATTTATCTCATCCTTCATTGGATACACATTCTATCAAATATTTAATATCCAATATGATTTTTTTTTAATCCAAGGTTTAGTTTTTAGTAATATATACTTAAAAAGTTTTAATTTTGATTTTCCTACAGAAATATGAGATGATAATTGATGTTAAAATTATATTTTGTAAGCGAATTTCATATTATTCAGCCTAAGAATATCTTATATATGATAAAACTACCGTTACCCACACCAAGGCTAACTTATAGTCTGCTAATACATACATTGAATATCACTCAGAGGGGAGAAAAGTCCAATATCCCAAGCAATAAATTTTACTTTTTTTTTTTAGGATACAAGGGGTATGAAAAATTGAAATACGGATATAATACTGGACAGTTGTTTTTCTCAAAAAAGCCGTAAACGATAAATCTTCAGAAGCGACAAATAAGATGTAAAATTTGATTTAGGTTGGCGAGATATATGGGGGAGGGAGGTCTGAGTAGGCACTCGTGTAGAGAAGTGGAATTGATGTGTGAGGGGCGCACCAAGTTGTGTTAACGGTTCGTACTCTCCCCTATTTGTATTCGTCAGAATCTTATTAGGCTATGAAGTCATTAAGTATATAATAAAAATGCTTTTCGATCACATTTAATAAATTTAGATTAGAAAAGAAGATTATTTTATTCTTGGACTTATTCACTAGAAAATAACATAAATGGTGCAGTTAAAAAGAGCATATACGATCAAGATACATTAAATAGATTTAATTATTTACATAAATAGAGAAAGAAAAATAAATACAAGAATAGAATGATAAGTTAAAAACAACTAATTCTGAACACACACAGACAAAACAAGAAAAAAAAGAAAAAAAAAAAAGAAAGATTTTTATTCATAATAATGATTGAGTTTTCCATATAAAACAATAAAAAATTATTCGTTTAGGATAAAAAATAAATAAAGATTGACTTTATATAGTTCTGATGTGCATTGCATTAAAACAGTATGTGTTAGTCATAAAGAACATACAAAAATATATTGGTTCATAATTAAAAACGCTGCAATTTATATTGCTTTTTACAGGCAATTAACAAACATTGAAAGCAATAAATTAATTAAAGGAAGATGACTAACCACCACGGCTAATTTCGAAACTACATCTCTGCTATTTTTGAACCGATTTTAGTGATTTTTTTTGTTTAATTTTGATGCAATTTAGTACCCTGTTGAATAGCATTTAATTTATATGTTCGTACGGAGCGTAAACATATTTTTTTTTTTTTTTTTTGTCGATTACAAAGATTCATTAATGAAAATAATAAACCTTAAATGGCTATATATAAACTTATATCGTTCTGATTATTACTGTATTAAAATAACCTTTAGTTATCATTAAGAACATACCAAAATATATTGGTTTATAAACAAATAAATAAAATAAAGATAAACTTTATTATTCTGATAGTTATTATATTTAAACAGTATATAATACTGATAAAGGATATAAAGTGTAAATAAAAAAATATAAAACGTAATGTTTCTAAATCGGGGAAAAAATATCCATAATTCCGAAAATAAACCCTGGCCCCTGAAATAGCAAGCTTTGTTTTATTTTAATTAATTTCTTTTTTTATCATCACAATTTAATGAGGTCTAGATTCTTTCCTCTTTTCCTTTTCTCTATCAAGAAAATTTTCTTTCTTTTTTTTCTAACCTTTAATTTTATTTGGAAAATATACAAAAATTTACAGAAAAGAATGTTGTTTATTTATTGGTTTTTTGTCTATTTCGAAAAATAGAATAATAATTTAGTTTCTTTTCTTTTATATATTTTTTTTTTATTTTATTATTTTTTTTTTTTTTGTTGGAAGTTTTCTTAATTGGAACATTTAAAAAAGCACATACTACCTTCCATTCATCATCTAATCACTTTATTTCATTAGTCCTTTAACATTTTTTCATCCTAGTCAACGTTTCGGGGTTGTTTCCCCATTTTCAAGACTTATTCCTTGCTACAACATTTTTCATCTTTCACTACATCTCATAGCCACACAAATAATAATTTAATTTTACGAGAGTACCGCTAGTAATGTTTTTAGATTTCTGCCTAATTTATATTATTATTTGTAGGAATAATTGTCGTTACGTGATGGACTTCCTAGTAATCGAAATATATGATTTTGAATAAGGATATTGAGTAAACATTTTCTAAACTAATTAGGAATAAAAATATTAAATAATTAAATTCAACTTTTAAATGTGTCCTTCATTAGCTAAGAACAAAAATGCAGATTATGTGGTTTAAAAAAAATAAATAAAATGTTCGTACGCTATATTGTAAAAAAAAAATATGCTTAATTATTTTAAGTTTTGGTGGCATCCTAGAGGCGAACTTAGTGGAAATTATTAAGCTGCCTTGCCTCTCAATGTGATTAAGTAAACGGTAGGACACCGTGAAATAACGGAATTATAATTCCATAATTATAATGTTAATGAGGTCAGCGACTCCCACGGATTTAAAGATTCATGAGCTAAGTATAATGAATAATTATGAAAAGACACTTCAGATCCACTTAATAGGCTGTGGAAGGCTGCTATCAATGTCTTGAGTTTCCCTGATGAAGATTTGCAAAATGGGTCAAAACGTAGGCAAGAATAGTTTTTTATTTTTTATCTTAGCCTTAAAAGTCATTGCCTTCAAGGCCTTTTTAATACTATAAGGAACTTTCTAAGAAAGTAGAGAGTATAAGTCACTTAGAAGGTATAGGTCATATTTTAAGCTATAAAAGGTTTGTTACTATTCAGATTTCTTTTTTAACTATCATTTTTAGAGTTAAAGAAGCATTTAAGGGAAATCAGTATTTAGTGAGCATTGATGACTTATTTTAGATTATAACAAAATAAAAATAACTACCTAACTGTATAATAGTAAGTAGTAAATATCCATTCAAGTTTCTCTAACTCTATACCATTAAAACTAATCGCTTATGGGGGGATATTAGCTAGCATAACAACCTTCTATGACAAGGGCGCAAGTTCTAACCCGGATGAATCAAGGTTTTGTTAAACAGAGTAAAATATTCTTAGTTATGTCGCCCTTCGAAGCGGGCGTAAAATGGTGATCACAAGCCAGTAAGATGTCGGCCACTTGTTAAAGATGGCTATCCTAATTCAACCTGGATAGGTAAGATTTAGGTTTACCATTATATGCTCGTTGTTTTAGGCTACTTCAACACTTACTAGACAAACGGTCACACCTTCCTCTCAACTACAAAAGGCTCCTCTCATCTACATGACTATTATAAGACAAATCAAGACTTACGGAGTAGAGCTATAGGGCTCTACTGAACCATCAAATTATTACCGCATCCAATCCTTATAATCCTAAATCCTTCGTAAAATTCTCAACGCTCCTTACTTTGTCACGAATAAACTCACCCATAAAGACCTTAATGTTCCCTATGTTACTGATTTGGCCCAGACCAGGTATCAATCCTTTCATGATAAACTCCATTCTCACTCTAACCCACTAGTTTCAATCCTTTCTTCCTGTTTAATTCCTGATAATCCTCCGAGGAGCCTGAAAAAGAGATGGCCCTGGGGCCTTCTAGCTTAGAATATTTTTGTAGTACTTCCAATGGGAAGCTTCTCTACATGTATTCCATGTTATTTTATTATATAACTATCACATTTACTTGATGTAATTTTTTTCTTTATACATCAGTAAATATGAATTAAAATGTTTAAAAAAACATTATAGTGTCGTCCGATTAGCAACAGTAGCAAAGTGATGCAGAACTAACCGTTAGTTTATTCATTTAACGTCACTTTATGCAACTATGGCTAATTTTTTACTCCCATTAAAACATCCTAGGGACACCTGCAGGTTTGAAGCCGCGACCTTTGGCATAAAGAGTTGTGATGCTATCCACTATGCTTTAGTTGACCCCGCAAAACTAACGGTATTGTTATTGTAACATTCATCACGATAAAAATAAATAAAAGCTGGACCATCTTCTATCTTATTACTTTAGTTTAAAGTGTTGAAAAGGAGATTCTTATTTTTTTTAACTTATAAATCCTTAATAGACTGTACACGTTTGGAACAACCTTCCCAACAATAGATAAAAACAGGATATACACACTATTTTTTCTGTTGAAAACAATTACAATGATCTGCTGTTTCCATTCATCCGAAAGGTATCAGGATCAATTCCGAACAATCAATTACACGCTTATAAAACACCAATAGTAAACAGCGACTAAAAACTATTCAAGAATGTATTTCTTATAAAAAATATAAATCCTGCGTTGAGAAGTCCTTTGAAAGGTATAGGAAAGGTAATACTAGACAGGACCTTTTGAGACTGGGATAACAAAGAAGATATCCGAAAAGGCAAAGCCCTGAGTTTAATCCTTAGGCCCTGCTGACAATGGGGCCCTTCTCTGAACTCAGGGCTTCAGGCGTCCATCCATCACATAGTACTAGGAGGGTACAACGGGGGTACTGTACCCCCCGAATTATCGGCCTTTAGAAGTACACGCAAGCATTAGCAATAACTAATAGAAGATACAATAGATTTATTATGTACAATATATATTATTTTATGTCTTTATTTTGTTAAGAAAGCTTATTTTGTTTATTACAATTCGAATACATCTATTTGATTTATGTATAAGTAAATTAATTTTGTAAAACTCAATTCCATTTTAATGGGATAGCCCGAAAACAAATAAAGAGATTTATAATTTATTATTATTATTACTTTCTGAACCTATTTATGAGTATTATTTTATTTAAGATATTTTCTGTACTAATCCATCTTTGAAGGTATCCGAAATGCATAGTGAAGGTACATATTATTAAAAAAAAACTGGTGCGCGCAACACACGACTTTCACTTACCTTCGTTATTTATATCAATTTAAAAATTGTTAATCAAATTTAGAAACGAAAATAAATTGTTAAATAATTATTTACATTGGATTTTAACAAAAACATGTGTTTTATTAAATAATCTATTATACTATTATCTACGACAATCAGTCCGTTTTATCGACTTTTCATCACTCTCCGTTAGCTTTTTCAACAGTATGTATAAGATAATATATTTCTCCTAAAATTATCAGCATTCCAACGGTATATTATACATGTATATTACTGTTCTTAAGTTCAAAAAATAAAAGTTTCATTAAAAAAATATTTTTTGCAGTTTTCTCCTCTAGTTGGATATCGAATTCGTTCATCTTCTATATGTACCTGTTTCTTAGCAATGCTAATTAAATAATATTGTCAATGTCATAAAATCTACAAAATCAAAGATACTTTAGAAGAAGAAATTTTAAAATATCGACATTTAAGCCCAGTCAGACTATTTCAATCAGAATGAAATCTACATGCTATTAGAGCTCAATATATTTTACATCAATATAGCGAGTTTAATCAAAATCGTCGGAACCGTTTTCAAGAAAATCGAAAAAAGGTGCAAAATGCATGGTATAAAGTGGCCTTACCACAAACACACCTTTTTGCGAGACTCGGTTATTTGGACTCAAGGGACCCTAAAACACGTATTTCTGTTGAAAACTGGAATTCGAAAATTTTCACGATCCCAATATTTTCCCTTACTATATATTTCATATATAGGTAAGGGGAAATAGAAAATTAAGAGTACAAAAACTTACCTTTAATTCGTCAGACAGAAATATATCACAAAAATAAACAAATATGGCACTATTCATATATATTTTAAGCATGAGATTGATAAGATTGTGAAAGTCAGTTAAAACTCGCCAACATAATGAATACTCAAGGTAACAGAGAACCTAAACTTCACCACTTTTCTTTGAGGGGCCGATTCGACACGCACCGAAGAACCAACCGATTTTCTCGAGAGGCGCCTACACACAATTCACTTCAGTTAAAAAAAAAAAAAAAAAAGGAATAAAAATCACTTCAGCGTCCTTTCTGTCATGATGAGTTTTTTCAATGATGTTTTAGAATAAACCTGGGTTATCTAGACCAGTATATCACAAGCAAACATGCAGTAAAGCAGCAAAATCATGGAACTAAATAGAAGGGTAAGAAAATGTAATCAGCAAAGTTTTGGCGTATCATAGTATATATAATTTAAACAAGTAGTGGGATGAGAAAATAAACTAAGTTGCTAAATAATAAGTTTAAGTTTTTAATGTCAATTACGTGTATATATTATTATGAATAAAATAATTAGAACTTTCTCTTCTCTTTTTATTATATTTTTATTTATTTTTACATAAATAAAACTTTAATGTCGTTTAGAGTTATTTTTTTACCACATCTTCAGATAATCTAATTAAAATAAAAATTTTCCATACTGCACAAAAAATATAGTGTGGTTCTTAATATTGCATGTAAATAATAGTACAAACTGTTAAAACAATTTAAGTTATGTGATAGCGAAATAAAAATTTTTTTAAACAATTAATGACGAAACTATTTTTATATAAATAATGTACATAAGTAAAGAGATCATGATATATAAGACCTATATATTTGCATTATGGAAAAACTTTATTTATTGTTAAAAATAATTTATAAAAAATATCTCGAAACATAATTAAAGTTTTATTTATGTAAAACTAAATAAAAATATAACAAAAGGAGAAGAGAAAGTTCTAATTATTTTATTCATAAAGTTTTAGTTTGTTTCAATTATTTTTTCTTTATTTATTTATTTTAACTTTTTTTTTTTTTTAAATAACAAAATCTTTATAACGTCCAAAATTATATTAGTAAAAACGGTGAATCTATATCCCACCTTAAGATAAAATAAAAACCTAAAATTGGACAACTTTTGATGTCCAATACGTTGCTGAATATCGTACAAATCTAAGACATATTTTTTTAAGGATAAAAGGGTATTTTGAAATGTTCCTGAAGATATAATAATTATATACTCTTCTGAAAGAAAAAGAAAAGAAGTGAGGGACAAAATATTATTAAAATAGAAATAAATTAATAAACAGGAAAGTAACATGGCTAAATTCATTCGTAGCAGCTGTGTTACGCTGTAGAGATAAAGACATATAAGGTTAGGATAAGTACACAAGACCATAAATAAACAATAAAACTTTATGTAACATTTAATGATGCTAAATTATTGTAATAAAAAAGGATAATGTGACCCGTTGTAAAAGGAGAAAGGTAGGCAATTTATGCGCCGAGTCAGTCGGCGTGAAATAAATTGCATTTGGGAACGGGACGAATTTAATCGGATTGGTCGGGAGAAGCAGGTGCCGTTCGCCGACAACCTGCCCACTCATCATCCGGAACAGATGGGTCTCCGCTACCCATATTATTACAGGGGGTACTAGTCGTAAGGCCCATCAAATGGAACCCCCATATGTATATGTAATTAATAATAATAAATTCAAGGGCTAGTTAACGGTCTTAAAATACATTAAAATTCCATTATAGCATAAGTCCTTTTAGGTGTGTATCTGTAAGTTAGAGATGGGAAGTGTTAATACATATTGAACATGAATCAACTTTCTTATGAAAATTATATTATCTTGTAGAATATTAAATACATAAATAGTTCAATAGAGTCTACTGTTCGAATCCTAGCTGTGACACAATATGCTGGCCAGTAATAGGTTAGTTTATGGTTGGATTTACTTAGGTACATTTGATTGTTTACTTGGTATTATTTTTTTGTTGAAATTTACACATATATTTATTTTATTTTATATTTTACTAGTTAGACCACTAGTTTAATGTTCTTCAGGTCACAGGTTTGAATCCTAGCTATTGCACAATATTATTCATTTTCTGATTTCAACAATGGAGGGCCCTTGGGGTATTGTGATCCTCGTGGGGCAAACCCAGCCTCTATTCAGTAGGTACTTAAAAACTAGAGAAAAACCTGACGGTTAATCTCGGCTTAATCACCTCATTGTACAGCCGTTGGACTAGAGACTGTTCGAATCTCTATATGCACAATGTAATCTGATTTTACCTTTGTTTTACTGTCAACATTGTATGGTTGTTGTGTGTAAGCATTATTACTATTGTTCATATTAAAACAAATTATAATATTATAATATAATAGCCAATATTATTATAGTAAATACGTATTAATTGTTTCCAAGTAGTGAAAAACTACAGAGTAAAACTCTTTTTTTTTTTGGAAGAGTACTAATAAGTGTTAATGATCATACAAATAAATAATTTAGAAAACATAAACAATTTATTATATAAAAGGGTATTTAAAGAAAACCTAGAATCATTTATTACCTTAGGGACAACCCAATATCAACGTTTTTCATAGACGATTTTTGGTTTTTAAATGTATTCATAACTTCTTGAACTTTTCATTATAAATTACTTAAACTCCGTACAGTACACAATTACTGACTAGTTATTCTTTCCTCCCCTAGACCGCCATCTATTATTTCCGACTTATAAGACACGTTCTAATCCCTGAGAGGGGAAGTAAAGGCCCTATATTGGCCTACTGGCCTCCGGGATATTAAAATCCCGAGCTAGGATGGAGATGCTAATGACCGAAGGACCCCCTCCAAGCTTTTATATTAGATTCCGCCCCAGCAAATCCCCAATTAATCTCCACCCCCCACCACCCACCCTACTATCCTATATAAATAGGGATCCCTCTATTTGTAACCTCTCTCGGGGCTGAAGGGTTATCTGTTTTCGAGGGAGAAAGGTGTTACTTCCGAATCATTTGTCTACAATTTTATACATTTTTGTTTATCTACTTTCTTTCTTTGTTATATATTGTATAAACTATAAACCATAAATTATAAACAATACTAGTCAATAAGACACTAACAAGGCAGGATCCCAAATGTATTTCACCGATCTTGATGAAATTTGTTTAGGTAAAACTAGACATTAAAATTTCAGACTCTGCAAAAAATTAGGGGCCAGCGCTCACCAGAAGTAGTATATAATATAATACCTTTACCAAATCATTAGATCCCAACACCCTCCATACATTCATAGTCTCCTACAGTTTAAATCTTCAGTCCACACTCTTGAAACAAGATCGCGCCATTCCGACCTTTACTTTCCTACCCATAGAACTAAAACTTTTGATCGTTCCTTCCTGGTCCGCTCCTCTATTTTCTGGAATTCTCTACCTACTCATATTCGCCATGCTGCCTCTCTCTCCTCATTCAAATTCCAACTTTTCCAATATCTTTTATTATCCCAAAAAGACGCTTAAATACAGTGATTCTTTTGTTCCTAATATCACACTTTGAAAGAAAAGTAATATATGTTCTTTATTGAAACGCTGTTATATTTTAATTTATTTTTAATTTTGATCAACCCAATATTTTTCAAAAACTGTTTTTATTTTATTTTATCATATATATATTTTTATTTATTTTTTTTTTGTATATTTTATATATATATGTGTGTGGATATTCGTGTGTGATATGAACACTCGAATTAACCCATCCGTGTAATAAGTAATTAATTCTGTTCCTTCTGTCTGTTGGCCAGACATGTTGTATATTTAAATTGTATAATTCTGTTATTCTTAGGGGACCCAGTCCCAGAATAAAAATTATTTTCTATTCTATTATATTCTATTCTATAAAAATCGGAAAGTTTGCGAGCAGAAAAATTTATGCTTAACATTTTTCTTTAAATATTTTTTTAATGTTTCTTTTGCCTCTACCCCAGAGGGTCATTGGCATGTTTAGAAAATTAGACTCTATTATAATATTTAGTTTCTTTGAGGAACTTGAACAGTTTCATAGCTGATTCCTCTTTGTCTTCTAAACGTTTCGCAATAGTCTCCGGTAAGTTTAATTTTCGTCTACTTGGTTCAAATAGAGGACACTCCATTTGGACATGTTCAACTGATTCTAACGTGTTGTTGCAATGTTCACATGTTGGAGCTTCCAGGCCTCTGAGGAGATAGCCGTGTGTGAATTTACAGTGACCTATTCGAAGTCGGCTTATGGTTTCTTCCCTTCTTGATTTTCTTTCATTTTTACAATCTTGTTTGATTTCTAACAATTTTGACCGGCTTAATATTTATTTGTTGAGACAAATAAAGATGAATTAACTTTAAAAAAAAAAAAATTACAGTTTTCATTTCAATAGTTATCTGCTGATATTATTACCATATTTTATTAGTGTTTTCATAGTATTGTTTTCCTTTTGGTTTTATTTATACTCTTATCATATTTCCTTTTTTTTTTTTTTTTTTTTTTTTTTTTAGCTCTTATGCGTACATAAACGCCACGAATTAAAATATTTTCTTTTCAAAAACTTCTAATATTAATTCAACGGTTACTATACTTCCTGCGTTATACCTTTATTATACTGTTTTTAATTATCACTAATTATAATAATTCATCTTTTAATAATACCAACGTTTTTTGGTATGTATTGTATGAGCGTGTCTCATTGGTTATGAAGAAGAAATGACGCTTAATAAAATTATTACGCTATGAGAGAGGGTAATTTTGACATCAAACTCATTTTTCACATGAACCTGAGAAATAAAATGAAATGAGGTTTTCGCGATTTTTTTCGAAAACTTTTCGATTTTTTGCGTAATTCCTGGGTAACGTTGGCCCCTAATATTTTGCAGAGTCCAATAGTTTAATGTCTAGTTTTACCTAAAAAAAAATCATCAAAATCGGTGTGACACATTTGGGATATTTCTGTAAGTAGGGCGGTACCAGTAGTGCGTTCATTGGAACGTTCTTTCTTCCTCACAACCAATGAGGCACACTCATACAATAGGTACTAAACGACCTTAGTATTATAGAAATATAAATTATTATAATTAGTGATAATTAAAAGCAGCCTAATAAAGGTATAACGCAAGAAGTATAGGAACCGTTGAATTAATATTGGACGTTTAAAAAAAGGAAATATTTTAATTCGTAGCGTTTTTGAATGCATAAGATCTAAAAAAAAAAAGAAAGTATAATAAGAGTATAAATAAAACCAAAAGGAGAACAGCATTATATAATAACACTAATAAAAGATGGTAATAATATCAGAAAATAACTATTGAAATGAAAACTGTAATTATGTTTTCTTTTCTAAAATTTCATCTTTATTTGGCTAAACAAACAATACAAATGTAAGATATTTATAATAGGAATCGCTATAAATCTTTATATATATAAAAAAAAAAAAAAAAAATGTTAAGCCTAAATTAAAAATGTTTTATGTCTTTTGTTATAAATTCTTCATGTCTCTTTTATTAATGGGTATAATAACACAAAAATATATCATATAGTCTTAAACTTCTCAATCAGAATTGAATAGCAAACGAGTAAAAACAGACTTGATAAAGATCCGAATAATCCTGACTTTTAATAATATTTTGCTTATTTTAAATAAGGTTTGTAGAAAAAATAAAACAATCCAATCACATGGCATCGCAATTTTTTTTTTTTCAAACCATAGTTTATCTGATATGGAAATTAAAAGTTCATAACATCACAATAATTTTGTTACAACCGTTATAAAACGAATAACAATTTGTCATTCTGGAAAGATAGATTTTTTTTTGTAAGTCTTGGCGTTGTTTAATCTACACCAAGCACTCCCTGGGGCTAATGGTTGAGCCAAAACGGTTCATTAACTTCACCAGAACGAGGGGGTCTAAGAAATAATGGCCAACGACAACATAATTACAAAGGGAAAGAAGTAACCTAACAGAACAGTTTTTACTGTAGATATTTATAAGTCTCATCAAGTGTTTTAGTTATACTTTTTATTTACATATATTTTTGGATTATATTATTAATAATGCATATATATATTATATATATATATATATATATATATATATACTCGTATATGCCTACATTATGTTATCATTTTTATAGAAATGAGGCTTGATGACCTTCAAACAAATAATATTTTACTGTAAAGAATAGCTCCTTAGGAGATCATATAATAAAACTTTGGAAAATCGCATTTAAATTTCACATTCCAAGTATGTTGATAATTTTTAAATATTTTTTATTCAATTAAATATCATTTGCCTAATCATAGTGAAAATCTTGTACGCATTTTTTTAAAAACCAAGAACGATGGAAGTGTATAAAACAATAAATTTATCAGGGAATGTTAAAGGAAAATACATTATAAATAAAATTATTCATATTATAGGTTTGTGTAATAATTAATAACACGAAATTGAAATGCCTATGTTTCCTTGGTTTCTTCAGCATAAAAAAAAATTATTTTTACCATGGTAGCTAAAATTATATATACTAACATAAAGTTAATTTATTCGCAAACATTAGCACGTATATTTACAAGGATATATTGTTTACATAAGTAAATATTATTCTAATTACAATAGTAAAAATCTTGTATAATTATTATGTTTTTTTATTTGTTTAAACTGTTATATATTTCCCTTTTTATTATTTATTTCTTCAAATATTGAGTCAATAAATCTTACATCACTAATACTTGTGCCAACACTGACTGTAGCATTGGTAAATATATAAATAATTAAAATTTTTAACAAAAAAAAATACTATAACATTTTATGTTATATTTTAGCCCTGATGACCAGCAACATGGGTCGAAACGTTGGATATTAATTAGTATTATTTTTTTTTTTTAATCATCTCTTCCTTTATATCATATCACGGTCAACTATTGATAATTCTATTAAAAAAAAAAAAAAAAAAATTATACCGATGAAATTATATACAAGACTGCATTCATCAGAAAATGTTCAATAAAATACTTTCATCCATTTCTATTAATATAAAAATTATCCATATTAAAATATTGTGTAAATAATAATAAAAAATCTACAATAATAAGGTCCTAAGAGCCTGGGAAATTTAAAAAAAAAAGTTTTTATTTATCGTACACAATTATGATAACATCCTAAAAATTGTATAAATATTAACACAAATGACAGTGTTTATATCTAAAAATTAGTGTAATTTAAAACCTGAAGAATAAAATACTGTTTAAAACAACAATAGTTTAGTCATGCTCAGACTCACCGTGTTATATTACCAGTTCCTCAAATTATTGATTTTTTTTTTTACTTTTTATTATGAGAGCTTTTAAAAAAATATTCAAAAATCATAAACGCTTATTGCTGATAGTTACCGCAGTCATCCCACACTGTAAGTGGATGCTACACTATCTGCCTGATAAGCGCGCTCGGGATAAAAGCGCTGATACGGACAACACTCAAGCCTTTTCACACAATTTCCATTCCAGCAGATTGCATCGTTTAAATCCTAACAAAGCCGTGTATCGAAGCCGCAATGCTGTTTTAAAAAACTCTTGTTTCCCAATTCGGATTTCATTATTTAAAAAAAATCTGGTGCGGGCAACACACGACTTTCACTTACCGCCGTTGTTAAAATCGATTAAAAATTTCAATTTTAAAAAAAATATTTTTATTGAAATTTACCACTGTAAAGATGCTGTTAAAGATAAAATACATGAAAAAAACATGAAGAGAAGACTGCCCATTGGCAGCACTCTAGTAGTCAATCTTCTTTCCAGACGCCTCGGAGGGTTATCAGGGATCGAAGAGGAAGCTAGGATAGAAACTAGTGGGTTAGAGTGGGAATGGAGTTTTGCATGGAAAGATTCATACCTGGTTCGGGCCAAAACAGAAACATAGGAAACATCTAGGTCTTTGTGGATGAGTTTGTTCGTGACAAAGTAAAGAGCGTTGAGGATTTTACGAAAGATTTTGGATTGTAAGGATTGGATACGAGAGAAATTAGATGGTTTGGTAGAGCCCCATAGCTCAAGTCCTTAGATCAGTCTTTTTTAATTAAGTGGAAGATTAGAACGTTTGTCTAGTAAGTGTTGTAGTAGTTTAAAACGTCGTGCAGTTTCTTGTCGTTTCTGTCTTGTATAAGGGTCAATTTTCTTATGTTCAAAAAATAAAATTCGCATAAAAAAATATTCTCGCAGTTTTCTCCTTTAGATAGATATCGAATTCGTTCAACTTATATATTTATCTGTTTTTTCCCCCGATGATAACAAGATTATATGCTTTGTTTTTTTTATTATCTACAAAATCAAAGGTACTTTAGAGGAAGAAAATTTGAAATATCGGCACTTAAGCCATAAGCACTTAATATTAATCTGTTTGAATTTTTTGTTGTGCGACACTTAAGCGCTCGGATTTTTTCTCTTTGGTATTGGGTATATATAGGGTTGGACTACGAAATTCAACGGAAAATTCATCCTTCTTAACCGTTCTTTAATTTAAAAAAAACAAACGAAAATTACCTTTGCAGTGAATTTCTTCTAACTTTGGCAGTCGACTAAGAATAAATTTATCTTCTAAATTCTCCTTAAGGAATTACTAGACTGTAAATAATGCTCCAGACAAAAAAATCACTTTATTTATACTTATTTATTTTTATCACGTTAGAATTCTTAGTAATAGATTAGATTTAATCGAATTATATCTTGTTATTTAATAGTAACTTTTCTCACACCTTATTAGCGAATATTTTTATAAATACTAAAAATAATAAGATATTTTTTTTAGGTATGATTTATTGTAAACCATAGGCGGTCCCAAACTTTCGACCGGCAGTCTGCTTTTACTGATTAAATAAAGATGTTTTCAACTCCAAATTAGTTATAAAATGTGATAAACCAAATAAAATTCATTTATAATAAATTACTAGAAGGTTCCTTAATTTTCCAATTATAGTTCATTCATTAAATATAAACATCAAAACGAGTCAATCGAAAAAAAAGAAATTAAAACTGTAAACCATACCTTACTGAATTATATTTAATAATATTTCAATATGTACTTTTCTGCAGTAAATAGGATGGCCCTGTATGGCCAGTTTTTTTTTTTTTGTTTTTTTTCAGTGGCGCGACAGGCCGTGTAGGCCCTGGGCCTCGCGGTGTGATCTGGGAGATTACACTCGCGTTTCACAATGAAATTCGTAGTGTAGGGTCATTACTCCCTACGCCTAATTTTGTAAGTGGCCACCATTTGGCTGACGGGTCTCACATACCCGGGGGAAAGGCTGCGAGTGAATCCCCATTTAATTACATCATTATAAAAGCCCCGCCGGGTCTGGGATTCAAACTCGCACAACCTGTAGCATGAGAAACTAGCGCGCTAGCCACTCAGCCACGGGCTCCCCTGTATGGCCAGTTTAGATGGGTAATTTTCCTTAGTGTTAATTTTTATAAAAACATTTGTAATGTGATAAACATACTTTAAATGATAGTGTATTGCATATAAAACGTACAAAAAGAAAAAAAAATCTCATGGCACGCCTCTGACACGAGCTACGGATCTGGTGAAAACAACACGAAAGGGGAAAAAAGGAAACAGGAAACCGAAGAAATTGGCGGATGAGGTGGCGTGTTATTCCTATCCTAAATACAAGTCAACCACAAAAGAAGCACATGTCTGGCTAAGACCTACACCTGTGCGCTTAAAATGGCTTCTCCAGGCGACATATGCACCCAATTGAAGGAATAAAGGACGGGGAATTGTAGCTAACATCTTATCTTCTATTGCATCACAGTTGGAAGTCTGCCTAAGAACCACAATTACATCATTCTCTGACCAATTAGCTATAACATCATAATTAAATTACATACGTAACAAGTTCTAAACATTTTTTTAGTTTTCTCAGTAATTCGCAGTGATAAGATATCTGTATAAAAAAAAAAAAAAAAAATTAATTTGCCATTGAGAAAGAAGAAAATATATTTTTAATCAGAAATATTAATAGGTCAAAAAAATATCTTTTATTTTTTTAATGATACTTTTATGAAAGATTTTTTAGATTAATATTTACGATATCTATTAGTTTTTAGTAGTTATAACTTTATTATAATTAATTTTATCGAATAATTGATTTGAAAATTTATCTACTCAAGCATCAAACTTTGATTCTTACTATCTTTAGTATGTGGTATTAAAGATTCTTCAACATCGAATTCATCTATTAATGTTTAAAATTGTCAAAATTAATTAATTATATATGATCGTTTTCTATATCATCATCAATTTAGTTATCCAGTTTTATTTATTTTTACTTCTTTTTCCACATAATTTTTTCCCGGTGATAAATTTCATTGAATAAATTCATTTTTGTTTAAACTTGTCAAAATTAATTTATTATACATAGTCGTTTTCAATATTATTATTATTATAGCATATTTCGTACCTTAAACATTTTTGTAACAATCATATATCATATCTGCATTCGTATAATATTTTGTTTGTTTATTAATTTAAAGTCCCTTATTAGGACAACGCTACAGTGGGAGTCCTATATTTTGCCTATTCAGGTTTAATTAGGATAGGGATTTTTAACGAGTACTTGACATCGCACACGCTCGGGACCACCTTTTAATGTCCTCTCCGAAGGACGGCATAACTAAGGATTTTTTAGTCCCATTAAAATATTATAAGGCAACCTGCGGGTTCGAACGCGGGACCTGGGCAGAGGAGGCTGTCATGCTAACTACTATGCTACATTTAACCCCGTATATTTTCTAAAACGGTCACTATAATTCAATTTTTTTTTCCATTAAATTTTTTTCTCTGTTACAAATTTAAATACCGAAAATCATTCGATAGCAATAAGATTAAAAACATTTTTTATTGCGACAACGCTTTAAATTCCATCCTTACGAACTAGAACTGAAAAAGTAACAGTGAACTATTCCCTGTAACTGTTTCGACTAAAATATCAGCAGGATGAGAATAAACTAACTGCAGCAGGAGGAGAGAAGTTGGTCGATAGCGGAAGTTGGATACAACATCCAAGACGCCACAGGAATATCTACTGCTTCCTGCCGGCTCCAGGCTCCAGCGGTCTTCTCCAGCCTGGAGATGGAGAACAACATACTTCCAAGAGTGGCTTACTTAAAAAATTATGGCTAACCTTATTGCTTTATATAGTTAGCGTATCTGATTATTTTTATCATGGATGAGTTCATTTAAAGCAAATAATCTAGAATTGGAGATTTTCAGTTAAGACCAACTACCACATGTCAAATTGATCGTATAAAAGACCTGTAAATAAGTTATTTTTACAGAACTGGAAGGTCGGAGTAGATTCTAGGAAGTGTTGAAACTATAAATGGCTAGAAGTTTCTTGTCGTTTCAGTCATGTATGAGGACTTCGTTAAGATCCTAATTAACTGGGACAAGGGGAACAATATTAAATAGCAATAGTTTACGATGAAACATAAATGTAGTTTATAGAAGTTTATTTTAAGGCTGCAAAGAGAGGAAACTTCCAAGTTCTCATACTGACGAATTTGAGTTTAGAATGATTGGGTCATTATTGATTGATAACAAACATATATCAATTAAATGCGAAGTCTGGAGTAAGAGTGACTTCAGATATAATTTTTATGAACAGCGTAAACTATGGAATACGTCAAGGAACATTACAAGGTACAATTTCAGACTAAAACCCACTTGATATCAAAATTTTGGCATTGATATATCTTTTGGCTGCGTGTCAGTTACCTTTATTTAATAACGCTTTTTTCACCCGCAATTCGACAAGATCTAGTTCTGTTGCTCGGATCAAAAATTTGACTGGAGTTGCCAAGTCAAAAATTTAATGAAGAATATTTTTTGTTATATAACACTTGTCACTAGGACCTACGGTTTAGGAGCTATGTTCCTTTAAATGAAAAAAGTCACGTTTTGCTTTCTTTTTTTTTTGAGGCTTTATTGAAATGCTAAAAAAGCTGTGTTGGTGTTACTTGAATTAAATATTTCAAGTTCTTTCAGTATATAATATTTGTCGCTAGCGTAGGTCCTAAACAGCAGGTTGTTTAGGAGCGATATTTTTTTTAAATGAAGAAGTCACGTTTTTTCCGTTTTTTTTTTTTACTGTTAAATGCTAAAAAAGCTTTTTGGCACTCTCTATACCTTTTAGTATTGCTCGAATCAAATATTTGAAGTTAGTTATCTTTTCAGAAATTTAGTAGAGAATAAGTTTGATATATCTTGTCGCTAGGAACAACCGTTTATTAGCTGCATTGCTTCGAATGAAAAAAGGTACAAATGTCTGAATGTATATAGATGATTACAAATCAATTTTATATATTAATTGTTTCTTTACCTTCTATACTTCATTAATCAAAATTCAATTCCCTCTGACTAGCATTAAATTATAGATAACGTAACTCTGATCTATTGTTTTCTGAAAGTCAGGAAGAAATGCTGAGGTTACATTTTTTTTTTTTTAATACTATTGATCATACATTATTTTGAGGAATTTCCCGTTATCCGAAATATCCTTGGCACATTATTTCCGATTAAACAGAACTGTTCCGTATTTTAAAAAGTTTAATAATCATTAACCAATTATTGTTTTTTAATCTACTTTTAGGGGCTTAGATTATTTTTCTTAGATAAATATACACATATATTAGTATGTAAATTATATTTTATTTATTTCAAGTTACGAGATATGATTACAATATATCAGTAGCAATCTCGCGTTACATGTAGTAATATAAAAATTTATTGTAAGGTTGGTGGTAAGGTGCGAAGCTGGCTTGGGTTATTTCCCAAGGGCCGAGTCCCAACACCCGCAATAATTTCGCCGAGGGGAAACTCATTTTTCTTTGGAAACTTTTCCAATCATTCTTTAAAGAAAAATCGGCGGAAGAAGACATCCTAATCCTATCGATGACTCGTTAATATTATTCTATATTAGAACAAACATAAATAATAAAAAAAAACATAAATGTGACGAGTATTTTTTTCTACCTTATATAAATATAATAAAATAAATATAAAGAAAAATATAGACATGACTACTATAATTAACTGCTTTTCCCAGTCAAGGAGAAATGGAGTTTGCAAACGGGCTGATTGATGAATTATAGTATAGAAGGTGAAGACAAAATAGGCTATTAAAAATTTTTTTTTTAATAATCCATGTACATTTAGATATTCCTAGCGACAAATGTTATATAATAAAATATATTTTTCATTAATTTTTTAACATGAAACAGGTAGTCAAAATTTTGAATTGAGCAACATTGACAGAGAAAGAGAGAGTAAAAAACACCAACATTAAAAAAATGTAGCACAACGTGACTTTTTTCATTAGAACCAGCTTCTAAACGGTAAGCTCTAGCGACAAATATTTTATATAATAAAAGATATTCTTCACTAAATTTTAGACGAGAAATCTGTAATTAAATTTTCGTTTTAAGCATCACCAATAGAGCTATAGTGTGTCAAATTGAGGAAGAAAAACCTTACACAATGAAAGTTACATGAAAAGACAAAAAGATTAGTTGTATGGAAGGAAAAGCTTGTCTAGAAATACTCTTATCCAGTGTATCCTACACAACGCTATATTATGAATAATAGATAGCTTGAGCATCCATAAAAGCTTAATGACCCACCTAAAAAATACCTTTAATGACCTGAAATATCTACTAATGAGTGGACACGATTAAAGATAATAAGCAAGTTTGATATGACACGGGGAGCGGGGCAGCACAGCGATTAGGCGCGCAGAGGCATACATTAGCATAGATATATCGGCTAATTTGGAAGGCAGTGGGGGTGGGGAGCAGATGGGATTGGCCGGCTAATGTGATTACACCCTCCAGCCCTGGAATATTTAAAACCCTCCCCGCTGTTTGTTAGGTCTGGATAATCCAGCCGGCTCTTGTACAATGGCGTCGCTGGAGGTTAATATAGATTCAGTAACGGGCGGAGGGTGACAAATGCATGTTTCTCTCGGTGATATCGAATTAAACTAGGTCGCACCAAGGGTAATACAGGATAGGTAGAAGGTAGGTAATTTCTGAATGTCACAGCAGATAGAAATTGAAATGATATTAGTGAAGTGGACTGTAAAATAAACCTTATACAAGCCCTAGCGCAAATGATACAAATAGTGGTTCTCCGGGCCGGATAACCATAAATGATTATGCTAAAGGACGCTGAACTTTATTTTTTTGTCAAGTACTTTTTTTTTTTTTTTTCAAAGTTACAGAGTGTCAATTACTGAAATATGGTAGTACAAAAGCAATTATCAAATATTTTTCCTCGTATTATATTCGGTTTTAATTTTTTTTTTTTTTTTTTTTTGTCAGTTGCCCACAGTAAATAACACCGATGAAAAATTGAATGAAACATATTTAGGGCTTTGCCAGCATTTTTTTTTTTAAAGTGTAAACAACTTGCACAGTCTAGACCCTGCATCAAGGGAGACGAGACCAGATCGTTACCTCTACTCAGAAACATCACGCGACACTTACCAACAGTTTTGTCACGAAAATCACTATTTTTTTTCAACAAGATGACCCTTTATAAATATTTTATTGTAAAATCGATAATCGTCTATAATTGAAGTAGCATGATAAAATAATATTTGGAGTAGATATATAGAATAGGTCTTTTGGTATATCGAAGAGAAATTGACAAAAAAGAGATGATAAACTTTTTAACGGGATATGGGATTACTGGAACGACAAGAAAGAGCACTATTCTACTGTCCTATGAGTCCCGAATTTCAATTCTGGCTTTGGAAAAATAATTATTTGTTTTGTTATTTCGGAAGGAGGGAAACGTCTAGGAAGGTAGACCCTCCTGGGGCACAGTCAGCTCCTAAGAAGTTGGTACCACTAGTTTGGAAAGAAACCTGGCGGGCTTACCATGATTTCCACTTGATGACCACTTTTCACGGCCGCAGGCTTTGAGAAAGTATCTATATGTACTGAACGCAAGACTCTTCAAAAAAATAACAGCGATTTTTTATATATTTTTTTTTTATTATGTTCTTGGTCTGAATTAAAACGAATGGAAACAAAATCTACACTTTATTATCAAGTATTGAATCAATGGCGGACAATAAGATAATAATCGGAAATATAACAGATGATTAAAAAAAAAATAGACAATTATTGTTAGCATATTAGGAGAAGATTTAAAAACTAAATTAACAACAGTCTAGTGCTCTATATAGACGACGTTGCTCACTATTTAGTATAACTAAACATTATTAAATGATATAGGATTGTAGGGGCACATACGGTATTTAGTTTCAGTATCGTCATGTCTCTAATCTAGCGAATCGTTGACTGATTATTGTTTTGAGAAATTTAAAGTCGATTTTAGAATTTTTATTGATATCTAAAAATACACAACAGTAGTGATTTTTTTTTTTTTTAAATTGGCTAAATGAGTTCCGAAGGTCAAAGAAATCTCGTTAAAAAAAATATAATTTCAAAACCTTTGAGCGTGTTGTTTTATTATTTAAGGAGACGGAGTCATAACCCTCGTTCTTCTTTAGAAGCTGCAGAAACTCTGAACAAAGATAAAAGCTTGAATGGAGAACGGAATGGATCCGGTTATGGAAGGGCCGTGACAACTGATAGTGCCCTTCTGAAGGGAGTGATAAGATTACAAGGGAACCGCCGCTGAAGAAGTCCGCAATGATTATCCGAAACTTGGTAGCGGCCCCCTCGCAATTAGATTTCTGCCGAGGTTCCCCCACCAAACTCCCGGCCTTAAGACTTGGAATAATTGCCTTTAAACCCGAGCTAACCGCGTTCCCTCCTACCTTCCCACCTACTCTCGCCTGTATAATTAGCTCTCATCCGGTCTTAGAGCTGTTAGTGTTTGGGAGCTGTTGGAACAGGACAGGGTACGGACTACACGTTATTAGGAGTTTCGAGATCTGCTCTTCTACAGATTCTAAACTGCAAAGCCAAAGCTTTAAAATAAAATAACAATGAGGAGGAAACCACTAAAAATGTTATTGTTATTTTTTTATAGAGATGGTTTTTGTAGATAGTAAGAAAAATGGGCAAAACTGAGCAAACATATGATACGTTGATTTCCAAAAAGTACTAAAGGACATTTTTTGATAAGTTAATTTTTTTACATATTTATATTTTGATCATTTGGTTTTATCTAAATCTCCTATTTGATTTTATCTGATGAACACTCAAGTCCTTTAAAATATCGATAAAGAAATGCAATTATTTACTACACATACTAATTACACATTTTGTTTCGTGCCAAATCATACTAAAACATTTCATTTCATAACTTTAATAAGGTGTTATTAATAAAGTAAAAAAACAATTCCGGATTTCAATAGGAAAATAATCAAATTAACTGGTTTAATAATATAATAACCAGAGATTTTGGCGCTTCCTGTAAAATTTCCTAGAATGGATATAGTACCTTTTGGAACTCAACGTCTCATGTATTGGATTAAGTCAACGTTTTGAGCTAAACATATGAGCCATCAATAGGTCTAACTTAATCTGGAATTCAAGAGAAAGACAAATGTTTGAGCAATACATGAACAAATGTATATGTATCCTTTTTCAATAAATTAAGGATAAGAGATGAATCATTTTTGGAACATGATAATACTTCATAAGGAGAACATTCATACTAATCGTAATAGACATCGATATGAATGGATATAGAACTATCAATAAATAGTTGATCATTGGGAGTTTAAGAAGGAAAAATTATTTTCCTTGCTTTATTTCCTTATGGAGCCCTGATGAGGAGCTACGTAGGCCTTGATCGAAACGTAGGCAAAACGATATTCGGACTATTTCATTGTTTTACTATACTTTACCGCCACCCAGATCATGTAAATGTCTCTTGGCTGGGTTCTGAAACTTTCATTGTGTAACGTTTATTTCACCGTGTTTGATGCTCTAGCTCTGTGTTGGTCGGATTAAAAATTCTTACAATGACCTACCTTTTGGGAGCTATATTATTTTTTTAAATGAAAATAAGTCACTGAAGGAATTAGTCCAGGTGGCGGTCATTAAATGAAACAACTGAATAGTTTCAACTATTTTATTAGTTGAAACTATTCAGTTGTTTCATTTAATGACCGCCACCCGGACTAATTCCTTCAGTAATTCTCAACGGTCAACTAATTATATCCACAATGAAAATAAGTCACGTTTTGCCTACATTATTTTAATAATAGCGCTATTTTTTATACACTCCACCTCTGTTGGTGTTGTTCAAATCAAAAATTTAAGAAGAGATCCTATGTCAGAAATTTAGTGGAGAATATTTTTGTTATATAACATTTGACGGTAGGACCTACCCTTTACGAGCTCTATTGGTTTAAATAAAAAAGGATTATCAGTGGTAATCTATACTTCATCAATCCGCACATCCGTTCGTAAACTCAATCCCTTACTACTTGTGAAAAGCAGTAAATTACAAATAGTCATATCCAAAATCCTAGTGCCACATGCCAGGTTTAAACCCACGACATTTGGCATAGAAGGCTATTATGCTAGCCACTACATCAGAGGTCAATACATATACATCATGGTATATTAAACGAGAAAAAAAAATATATACTTGTTATTATGACACTATTTTTGTACATTAAAAGAATATTAAGAAAGCTGAAAGCTCAAAGCTATTTAAACCTCAACGGGTATTTAAAAGCCAACCGTAAAACCGAATCTCCTTTGTCCTCAAAAGCTTGCGAGGATTACAACTAAGAGACAAACGGACGGAACGAAATGGCTACATGGACCAGAAGGGAATATTCCACGCTCACATGCGTCAAAGCCTTGTCCTCTTCCTAATATTTTTGTTCTCTCGGCAAAGCAGAAGGGGAATAAAAAAATAAAAAAAAATAAAGGGAAAAAAAAGGCGGGTAGAAGCCTGGGGTACGGCAGGTATAGAAGGGAGGGGGCAGCGGTCCGTTATAGGGGGGATAGTAGAGAGAAGGAAGTGGGAGTAGTTCCAGCAGTATCAGGATTCCAGCCTCCTCCAGCAGCTTTTCTCCAGGGATCGGCGGCCGTCTAGGCGCTGTCACTACCGGCCTATCTCAATACTAGATTTATCAATACATTTAATCCTGTAATATCGTTTCGACAAATTATATTATAAACACATTGAAGAAATAATAATAAAATTAAATACTAAAAATGTAATATTGTGGTCGAGGAACTTACAAGATAATATCAAAAGAGTGATTATGCATTTATAAAGTACTTGTTTACACGATGACAGTTATTATATTGTTGTATATTCTAAAACAATCACACTACAAAATTCGATTACCCTTTTAATGTATAGGTATATGGAAACTATTTATTTGATACTATCATAATAAAGTCACTATTGTGTTAGAACTTAAGGATTAACATACAATACGATTTATAAAAAATACAAAATAAATTTTGATTTGGATAGTTTTTGAGCCTTTAATAAAATACTACAACATGACAAGGCTCCCATTCGTGTAAACATGAGTCTCTCAACATTCTTTTCTGAAAATAACATCGTGTTTTCTCCCATTAACTCATTCTTTGGTAAGGTAAATTTGGAAGGTCTCATGTTTTTTTCAGTGAATACGTGAGTATCTATAAAGAAATATATATAAGCATACAAGGAACATGTTTTTAAGTCCGAAAAATTGTCTTTCTGTAGTATGTATATTTTTATCACCCAAAGAATTTAGTAACTCACGGTTCTAAATCTTGACCAAACATGAAACACAGATCTGTGAGTTATCTTCTTCAAACTTCCCATAAAACTTAGGAGTTGATTACAATACACACAACTTAGGACAACGATCATTATCACTTACTAACATATTCCTCGTAAGAATATTCTTGCATCAACTGACTTAGCTTCACAAAACCCAGCCTTGTTCTGAATCCAGTTTACTACAGATTTTCAAGTCTACAGAATTTTTTAAATATATATGTCATAAAATGTATGGTGATAACATAGAAGGAATAAATATATATTAACGAATGGTAGAGGATGAACAACTATGGTTGGAGAACTATGATAATGCACAAAGCTAGGGTGTACTAAAAACATCTTAAACAGTAGTCAACTTTCGGTCTAACATGTGTCTATTCCAACGAATTTATTTGGCCTGATATAATTTTATAAGAGATTATTCATATATTTTTTTCGTACAAAAATAAACAATATTTTTAATGATACTAAACTTAAACTGGAGTATAATATAGGAATTTCATTGTAATCAGTTACAAATAACGAAATGACTTTGTAACGGTTATTTTTTTTTAGTTACTGCTATTGTATTTGCTGCTTAACACATAGAACAGAGAACAACATGGTTCCCTGAAACCAAAGACTCCTTAGCTAAGAGTCATTCATCATTACAGTATACAATACTACATGTATATATATATATATATATATATATATATATATATATATATAAAAACTTATTTCAGATAAAGAATAATATCGATAATTAAATGATATCGCCTTTGCTGAGAAATTCTCCACAGTATCACTGAGATAAGGAAGTTGTTAAAGCTAATTACATGAATTATCTGACACCATGTCGTAATTCGTTGTGATCATAATTTATAGAATATTCTTATTTTTTTATTTTGTTTTCGGTATTTAAGATACTTTTATAGATAAGATAACGTTCCCTGAACAGCTAAAAGAAAAAAATTCTCATATCTAAGAAAATAAAAGTATGAACATGAAGATAGCAAAATAAAAAACCTGTAATATCATTCAAAAGTAAATTACTTTAGTGGTTACTTAAGTAATACTTAATTAATTCTTAACCACAATCATCAGTCATAAAAATATGAGTTTAATGTTTCTGCAATAATCATTATGATTGTATCTTATAGATGAACCAATACCTTCGAACAAAAAATCAAAATGTGACACAGACATGGATATAAACAATAATTTTAAGGACCTTTAGTGGCATATGCATATCCTAAAATCTCAATAATTTCACCACAGAATATATTTAATACTTTATGTACTATCAAAGAAATAAAAATAAAATACCTAAATATCCTTTAAAAAAATAACAGAGCATAATTCATTGTTATTATTAGTTAATTACAAGGAATATAATCATGCATAGATAACATAATCATAACAGAAGCTTGTGTATTCGTGCAATGATAAGACAGCAACCATAATTGTAATCATGCTTACAACCAACAGATAGATAAACATGCAATAAGTTGAATAAACCTACGTCTTATCAAAGTTTGTATACATTCTAATACACTTATCATCTTAAGTACCGTTAATAATTTAATCCTACCATTATTTATGTATATAATGTAAGGATGACGTAAGTAATGAGTGAAATATATTTTTTTAATTATTATTCCAAACAAATCTTATTTTTACATTACATTTCTTCCATTTCTTGATTACAAAAATGTTAAAATAAATTATTATGTGTAAATTTATACTAACATAAATTTATAAAACAATAAGATTTTTTTTTCTATTGCTTCAATTTTTACAATTTTTTTTTTTTTTAGACGTATGGAACCTTGTGATTTGTTTGTGTTTCATGATTATAAATAGTAAAATTATTTTAATAGAATGGTAATAAAATTAAAAAAAAAAATAATAACATTAACAACAAACATGCTTGAAAGATATGAATACTTGTCTAAAATTCAAGGTCAGACATTTTGTAACTCGTGCTGCAGCTGTGCATTCATTATATTCCAAAGCTAGGTTCTTATCATGCATTATTAATCCAAATGAGTTATATTTTTTATAGATTAAAGAGCTATTAATGGTTTAATTGTTAATAACGTTATGTACGTACTGGTTCATTGTTAAGGTTATACCGGATTTTGCTTGAAGGTTTTGATTTTGTGGATATCGTTTAGTTTTGGTAGTAAAATATTATTATATTTAGGGAAAAAACGAAATAGAGACCGTTAAAAATATCACGTTTAAAGCGAGGAGTTGAATGACGGGTCCGTATTGAAGCGACAGCTCCTGCCGCCTCCTGTTCTCCTGACGCGTTCGTCCCTTCTTGCCTTGCCTCTACCGGTTTAAGGGGGCTGCTTTCTAGTTAGAAACTTTTTTTTCTCTTTCTACGAACCGAGTTTCTCCGAAACTCCATCGCATAGCGGTGTGACACAAGCTATAAATATAAAAGCACCCAAGGCCACTTACACAATAGACGAGGGAGCCCCCCCTGCTGAATATATTCCCATCGACATCTGAGTCAACAGAGCGGATGGGGAGCGACACAGCTGTTAGAATCGATATCTGAACGGCTAGAATCGATTATCGGAAAAGTACCACTGCCCACCTTATCATTAGCAGCGGGCGACGTCCTATATTATTTACAACGCACGCAGCGGTTTTAAAATGTCCGTGCAATTAACTAGGATAATAACCGGACGCATGCAATGTGGATATACTTAGGCAAGCAGGCGAATTTGCCATGTGCTACTTTTATAATACTGAATAATTTAGTGTCATCTTTAGAGTTATTTTATTTAAAAAATATTATTGTTAAAACTAACTGAAATACCCATGCTGAAATACAAAAGTGAACGTACCTCAATAGTTGGTTAGGGACAATGGCATTTAGGGTCGACAGAATAGAGGTGGGGGGTTCCGATGCCTACCCTCTTCACAGCTGGAGTCCCCTTTCTCACCCTCTGTATCCTCAACTCCTGACGAATACACTAGAAATCACCTTTGATTCACACCAAATTCCTCCTCAGATATCACCACAATATCGATCACAAAACACTGATCACTCCACTTAATCCACAATGAGGCGACAGCGTTAAATAAAAGACTTGGTTCCACTCGCGACGAGGACCGGACACACTCACCCTTCCACAGCTGGCTCGACACTGAGGCAGCTCGTATCCCTTCGGCCACCCCCACTCCCTTCTATTTTTGTCGAACGGGAGAGCTCTATCCCCCACCCCTCGGATCTCCAGCCAATCAGAGGGCTCCCTTCTTCCCCCACCACCTCTCTAGGGGCCGGAGTGGGGACAGCGTGCGTCTGGGTATTCTATAAAAAGAAAGCTTCTGCTTCGACTTGATGAGGGAAAAAAAACACTATAAAAACTTCGCCGTTAGTTTTACACAACGCAAGCGTTCTTTGTTCTCTTCAGCGCTTAATAACTTTACTAGGCTTCAAAATGGAGGATGAGATTCAATTGAACGACCCACAATCATACACACATAAATTAAAAACGGTCTTATACCATTATCTTCCAGTTAATTACACTGTAATAATGAAATCTACTTGAAAACATCAATTTACCGATAAACACTTATATAATACAATACCTCTGCTAGTTTTTATGAAGTTATCTCAAAGAAACACCAGTAAATTACATAACGGAAGACGTAATAGGACTCCACAACAGACAGCTCTGAACGCACGCTAGCCAACTGGCGGCCATCTTGGTTACGCTTTATATCGTAACATTCTTTAATATTGTACTCGTAATATTCCTTTGGTTGTTGTAAAACCTCATACTTTAATCCCCTTTTAAATGAGTGTATTAAATTCCCATAAAGAAGGTAATAAACTAAATAAATTACGCTTGTAATGGTGGAAATTTTAATATTATTAATATAAACATTCAATTGTATAATGTTGTTTGAAAATTTCAGAAAAATATGCTTTCCTTAAATATAAATGTTAGACACTAACAGAAAATTTCAGACAGTTAAAAATATAATGAGATTACTTCATGCTTCCTTTTAATACATACACTAGTTTCCTAGAAAATACTAAGATTTTTTTTTTTTAATATAATAAGTTCCATCCGTTTTTCTTTTTAATTCTAAGTTTTCTTAAAGATAGATAATAATAATAATAATAATAGGCTTAGCGAACCCGAAGGTTCGATGCCGATACCACCAAATTCCGCCTACACAGACTCGTCCAATGTTCACCATTCAAGCCCAAGCTCCCGAGATCAGCCTTAACGCAATCCTCCCATCTACGCTTCGGCCTACCTCTTAAAGATAGATACTAGATATATTACCAGGGTGCCAGAATGCTATTAGGATGCCATGCAACATTCAGACAAATAGCTTGTCTAAAGAAACTAATATAATAACATATAAGAAACAAATAAAATAAAGTGTTCAACATATTTAGACGGTTATGATTTGCGTTGCTTACCTTATAGGAAAAATCATAGGCAATGTATAGTAATTAGATTATTAAAGAAAAATATCAAAGTAAAGAATTCTTTTGTTCGAAAGGAAAACAATGCAAATTACTACAAGCTAACGAATTTCATGACATGGTAGATAACTTAAGGATTTTTTAAATAAAGTAAAAATCCTTGGTTATGCCGTCATTTGGAGGTAACGTAAAATGGTTTTCCCGAGCCTGCGCTATGTCAGGTCCTCGATAAAGATACCAATTCCAATTAAACCTGGATAGGCAAACTTTAGAAACCCCACAGAAGCATCGTCCGATAAGCCAAAGCAGCATAAAAGTGAAATCAAATAAATAAAACAAACTACGAATTTCTTGGAAAATACTCCGTGACATCGGTTGGTTTATCGATTTTATTTTACAAAGATCCTTTAATCAAATTTTTATAATGTTTATTCATCCAACTGTTTCTTAGTACAGTTTAATAAAACAAAAAAGTATATACTAACAGGAAATTGCCTTTAACTTTATATTAAATGTTTTGCAGAAAACAAACAGATCATTGAAAAATTGCGTAATTGAAATAGATTTAATGAGAAAAGATGATTGTAGTCGACATTGTATAAATTTGAAGAATACAAGGAACATAATTACTGTATCAGGAAATAATCTGTGAATCGTTTCTAAGAATAAATGGAATGCGTTTAAGTTAACAATGGCGTCGAAACGAACAGTAGAGATATAGTATGTTTGTTTAAATTTATCTATAAACTTAATTATTCGTCATAATCATTTAAGAAATAATTAATGTACTTAAATATTAATAAATGTTAGTAGTTAAGACTTTTTTTTATTGTCGTGACTTAAACTTATTTCCTAGAAACTTCGGGTATATCATACTTTAGTTAAATTACCTACTGAAGAGACGAACGTAAATATTTATAAATCAATTTTTACTAGCTTATTTCTTAAAATATTAAATACGGGGACTGCTTATTTTAGCTGATCCTCATGGCCGTTTAAGGTATTAAAACTTTTAATATTTTTTCTTAATCTGTTTAAGATAAACTGTGTTTCCAAACAGGTATTATTTAGGAACAGATCCGGGACTTTTCAAAACAATAATAAATGGCAGTTTGTCAAGAATCAGAAAATGGCGGATTATTAAATTTAATCTATAAAGAATATTTAGTGATATGATTGATATATTAATAGGTATTTATTGATACACTTCGTATATTATTTATAAGGTAATAAAGCTAATCAGATTAGGTTGATATGCAACTTATGCCTAGTTATATAACTGCACTAAACAAATCAGGAATGTAAAATGATGTTAGTTTAGTGAAAATAGATGGAAATCAAAATCAAAATCTAGAAGGTAAGGTTTTAACTATTTCTTAAAGATGGTTTCTCACTTATTTTTCTATAATTATTTATTATATTTTTGATGATGATAAGCCAGAAGTTAAAATCCAAATATTTCTTCAAATAATGAATGGTAAATCGGTGCATATAAAAACATTATTTTAGGAAACAAAATTACATATTACTGTTTATTTCACGTTTTGCTTCGGAGTAGAGCTTTGAGGCTCAACTAAACCATCGAATTCCTTTCCATATCCAAACCTTACAATCCAAAATACTCAATGCTCTGTACTTTGTAACGAATAACTCATCCATACAGACCTCAATTTTCCATTTGTTGCAGAATCGGCCCGAATCAGATATTTCTTTCATGACAAACTCCATTCCCACCCTAAACCAATAGTTTCAAAACAATCTTCCTCTTCGATTCCTGATAATCCTCCGAGGCTTCTGAAAAGAAGATGGCCCCGAAATCTTTTGGTTTAGAATATTTTTTAGAGTTCTGCCAATGGAAAGCTTTTTATATTTTAGCGTGTTGCTAATAATTTAATAACGTACACAGTTTCATACAAAACACACTTTTTTTAATACGAGTATAACCTCCTTATCTCTTTTTTCCAACCGCCAAAATCCACCATATGTTTCTATCAATTGATAACAATTATCAAAAATACTATATCATTCTGAGGAAGGTAATAGTTGGTTTGCTAAAATAAATTTATAATTAGAACAATAATAATAAGAAAAATAATGAATAATTAAACTGAAGACAATAATTGGAAATTTGGAGATATTAAATTTATATAAAAATCAATGCTGCATTACATTAGCAAACCAACTTTACTTAACCGCTTCGGCGTCATGTGACACCGCTGCTACAATATCTTTACTCACATTTACTTGTTCAATTGAACAATACAGTTATAAATTGTAATAAATATATATTTTTTTAAACAAAACAAAAAGTTTTGGTTATGTAGAATAATTTTTCTTTAGTAGGAAAAATATAGGGATGAGATATGGCACAGCGAGGTATTTCTAAAGACAATAAAACGGCCATTTTTCACGCCTTAGTCACTACCTGATGAGGCTGAAAGCCAATTGTGAAAGAATAATACTTCATAGTTTTCTCTAAGATTTTTATTTTTCGTTTTAAAATGAATTAGTAACGAGAACATCGTAAATTAAATGGATGAATTACATTTTTTAGTTCCTGCATAGTTTCATGGTACAATACGGTTTGGTACCATAAAACTATGCAGGAACGTTCAAAATAAAGCGACATTTATATACCTTAACAAGTACAGAATTTCCCTTAAATAAATCACAGTAACGCCATCCTCTTAAGTACCAAAGGGTTATCAACATGACCTTTATAAGGCCAAGCTTTAAGACTCCACTAAACCTTACAATCCCCAATCTTTCATAAAATCCCAATGCTCCTTACTTTGTCCAAAATAAACTCATTCATAAAGACCTTAATATTTCAAACGATGCTGATTTGGACAGAACCAGTTATCACTCCTTCCATGACAAACTCCATTCCCACTTTAACCCAAGAATTTCAACCTCCAATTCCTGATAATCCTACGAGACGTATGAAAAGAAGATGGTCTCAAGACCTTTTTAGACCACTTACTGGTGTGCTGCCAATGGGCGGTTGTCTGCATGTTTCTTTCGTTTATTTTATTTTATAGCTTATTTACTGGATGCAGTATCCAATATTACTTGTGATTATCGGGTCAGTGTAGTTTTTGGCTTCAGTCATATCATAGCATTTTACAATATTTCAATTCTATCCTCTCTCTGTTTATAAAATCATGTTTGCCTACCTGTTAAATAATATTTACATATCCTAAAAAAGGATTAGTTCAGGTGCTTTTATACATCATTTTTAACGGAGGTTTCTTATCTTTAAGGAGGTATTTTGCTCGCACAAAATGAAAGAGAAAAAAAATTCATGTTCGTCATTTGATGATTTTTTATTTCTTAAAAAGAAAATGTGATGGACAGACTGTTAACGAAATTAGCACTGTGTATGGAGGTGATACCTTTACACAGTAGTCGGCACACTTATTAGCCAAAGATACAAATATAAACAAATCTGCTTATTGACTAAACTTTTATTACACTAAATAACTAGTTGACTAAATAACACTGAACTTTATACTTAATAAATATTTATTAATGCGAACAATGTGCTTGCACTTCCTTGGAAAATTTGAGAGTAAGTCAGGTTTGTAGGTTGTTGTTTTTAATTTTACGCATGATTCCAAGTTTTCATGAATAAGACGACTTCTATGTTTACTGTTGTTAATGTTTATGCTTGAAAAAGATTGTTCACGTATAAATGTAGAACCAAAAAAGGAAAGAACAGCTAACGCGAGCTTTTTTAGCTGATCGTAAGAGTCAGGAATACTATTCCAAGCGTTGAAAATGATCATTTTTTTTAATAAATATTATTTCGCCTTTCGCCTTTGTGTCAGCGTCGCACATAAGGACCCAAAGAGCCACTGCGGCTTCCTAGCCGCACTTTGCCGACCACAGCCTTTGGAGAATGCATTGTCCGGAAGTTATTTTCTCGGTTCAGAACCGGAATTTCGACTTGGAAGACGCAAGACAACCCTTACGGACACGGGATATAGCAGAATATAAAAATATTTATTAGAATCTGATGTTTTTATTGAAATAAAAAATACGAACTTATTTTCCAACCCAATACATCTACTTATGTACTTTTATTAGTTTATTTTATTATAATTTTTTTTTTGTATTTTCTCTTTCTTTTTTTTATATATCGTTTTCTCATACAATGCAATCAATAGCCCAAGAACTAAATCACAGAACGACCTTTTCCTAACTAGTAAAATAAACATTTCCCGCTCCCCCTCAGAGTTATATAGATGGTAGAAAAGGGAACTAGAGGCCGGAGGGAGAATGTTCCCCTCGGGGCCATATGCTCCTTCCCATTGTCCGCTCTGACTCACCAAATACATGGCCTCTATTCAGTTCACCCCCGCTAGGGTCATGGGGGATTTAAATATCTCATTGTTCCTGGAGCCAACATGGAGGATTATACGACTGGATGCCCTCCGTATTGGTTAGTTCTTCATTCCCTTTGATAGCGGGGAGTAGTTGGCTATCGATCCCCTGGGGTAGTTCTTCAGTCTCGATGTGTCTATTGCACTCAGGCAGGAACCACTAGCATAGATCAATAACAAGGCGAACTGGTGTAGAAAGAAGCAGCATATACATTTAATTTAAGGATGAGATAAAAATGATCTATTTCAGCTTTGAAGATTAAAGGAAATGAAAATATAGTCGACTGTTGAAATTATCCTAGGTAAAATAATCGGGAGTCAGTCGTTTACAAATATTTTAATTTTGTCTACGTTTCGGCTCAAACATGTGAGCCATCATCAGGGCTGTAAACATCAGAATTATTGTATGAATGTAGTATGTATGATATCTTTCACCACTACTATTGATGTCCAAATTGGGACAGATTGTAATAATACTCAATAAAAATTGTTGTTGTTGAAAAAAAACAAAAAAAAACATCAGAGAGAACAACAAAAGAGATACGCATCAATACAATATGACAATAAAAAAATATAAATATACAATAATATGCTATATACAAATAAAAATAATATGATAAATAATAAGATGATGATAAATATGAATTTTTTTTTTTTTTCAACATTTTTTATTGAGTAAGATTACAATCTGTCCCAATTCGGACATCAATAGTAGTGCTGAATGATATCATACATACTACATTCATACAATATTTACATAGCATAACATTAAAGAAGTTATAATTTTGAAAAAAATAGAGGCAAAAAAAAAAAAAAAAAAAAAAAAAAAAAAAAAAATATATATATATATATATATATATATATATATATATATATATATATATATATATATGTGTGTGTGTGTATATATACAACCCATAACGATTTTTCCCTTTAAATATAAATACTACTAAACCTCAGATTCTACTTGTTATTAAATACTGTAAGCAGTGTATAACAAATATTGTACATATTTGTTTTGTTTTTCCTTTATATATTAAAAAAAAAAATTGTTAAAAAGACAAGCTGTAGTATTTATATTTAAAGGGGAAAACCGTTAGTGGTTTTTACCTCAACCCTCTTTATAGTAACTATTGATGCTTTTGTAGGTGGAATAATCAAGAATCAGTAATTTTTTTGAAAATTTTTAATTTGCCAATGTTTCGGCTCAAGCTCTCCGAAGCTATATATATCCATATGGTAAAAGAGATCGAGTACCCGTCAACCATAAAACAGACAAAGAGATAATCTCTCCCTCGTATGCCAACATCTTCCATCTCCTTAAATTATAACTTTATTGTACAAATTGCTTGTGTAATTTATATTTTATTTACTGTATATTTATCTTTTCGTTTATAACACCTCTGGTTTTTGTTTTTGTTATTTATTTTATTTTATTTTTTATTATATACCTTCATGGATCTTTTACATACCTCAGATTCTAGTGTTTTTAATTTTCTGTTAAAAATGTTCAACCTTATTGTACATACGAGTATATTGTTTTGTTTTTTCCATTTATAATTTTGTAAAACAAAGATAAGCTGTAATATTTACACTTAGAGGGGAAAACCTTCAGGGTTTTTGCATGAACCCCTCCCCATACTACCTATGTTTGTGGTTTTCCTCAGTTTATGCTTTGACATGGCTCAGTAATGGTACGTTTATATATAAATTTTTTTTTTTTTTTTTTACTTCTATATTAAAGTCTAATGTTTGGTAAAAACATTTTTATGCTTATCATCATCAGATTATGTATCATATTATCATTATTTAAGTATGTTGGTATATTTTCTGTTTTATTTCAAATGTTATCATTGTCACTACATTCAAAAGAAAATTTTCATTATCATATTAATATGTATCTCTTTTGTTCTGATGTTTGTAGCCCTGATGATGGCTGATTCCTGATTATTCCACCTATAATAGTTTCTACAGTCGACTATACGTAATCAATATTGATACTTTTGGTTTTTCCACAGTTCATTCTTGACATGGCTCACCGATGGAACGTTTATATATACTTTTGTTACCTCTCTATTTAATTCTGAGTTTTAATTTGAAATTTATCCCTACCTTATATTTATCGGCCTAGTTAAATACAGGCCATACTCGCCGGTGACTCTATGACATGTATCCACACTGCAGAATGCCAAGCGGTCATTTAAAATCTGTTCGAAACTAAATAAAATAAACGACTGTCGGGCTTGTACATACTTGCTCCAAATTAAAAAAAATAAACATACAAACTACAAATACTTATTGTGGAACATAGAAATATAACTATTTCCATTCTGAACAAACGTAAGATCAATTATGGATTTTAAATGCAACAATAATCAAGTAAACTGGTTCCATAAAAAAAAATGAATATATAATAAAATGGATATGGTTTGGGAGATAGTATTAAAAATCATCCCCTTAATTTTAAAGTGCATCGGACTTACAGTAACCTTCTGTTGAATTACAGCTGAACTAAGTCGAAAGACCATTGCTTCTATAAATAATTATAATTAAATAATTATGTAGTGATTTAATCACATCGATTCAAATAAATAGTTAAAAGTGGTATGTGCCAGACCCAGGGTCTAAGAACCGACTACGATCCGCGAAACATTGTTCTCAGATAATCACTAAAATTTATAAATGCAATACAAGAATCTATTTACTCTGTTACCTCGCGCAATTCAATGTCAATAAGCAATATGTGAGTGATTCGTGTAACAAGCTAATGCTTCGCTAATTTCAGTAAGTTAATTTAAAATACTTTTCCAACGAGATCTCAGTCATGACAATCCGCGGGCCACCTGTTAAGAACTGCTGTCTTAGAGGAATAAAAATCAGAGTAGACTCGATCACAAGAAGATAATCAATAAACAGCCATAAAGTTAGTTCTATCTGCTAAATACTACGTATCTAGAGAAGATTGATGGCTCAGAAAGAGGGGGAAATAATTTATCTTTGAAAAGGTTATGATGAGGCTTTGATGCGTAGGGAATCCCAAAACATGGTAGTATTGGGTTGTTTCACATGAAATGTCCGTTTTTATAGTTTCTGAAATACATAAAGGATTTTGCAGGTCTCTATTGTTTTCTTCCGAATGTTTACATATTTAAAGTAAACAGTTACTAATCCTCTACCTTTCTATTATAAACATTAGCTTCCCAATCAATTACCCACTTTTTAGTACACCTCCAAATATGAACATGGAAACGCGCAATTTTTGAGTAATATTTTTGTACGAGTTTAAACTCGGCCATTCAGCAGCTGAGGTCGCTAGAAATATTTGCAAGGCGTTTGGGGAAGGGAGTGTTAACGGACCATTCCCGAGGAAGACCTCCGTCCGTAATAGAAAACGATGTCCTCAAACATAGACTTGAAGGAAACCCCTACCAAACAGTTAAAGGACTCTCAGCACAACTAAATGCAAGTGCATCTACCATTTCCAGACATTTAAAGTGTATTGGGAAAGTGAAAAAGCTCGATATATGAGTACCTCAGGAATTTAGACAACTTCGTCAAAGGAAAACTTTTTGAAAATGATGATCAAGTGAAAAGTGCGTTTTCTGATTTTCTTTTACTTCAAAGCTCAGAGTTTTTCAGTTCGGGGATAAAAAAAGTTGGTGTCACGTTGGGAAAAATGTGTAGAAAAAGAAGGTAAATTGTCAGATGTGACATGTTCGGTCTGACATGGCTTAAATGCCGATATTTTAAATTTTCTTCCTCTAAAGTAACTTTAATTTTGTTGATTCTATAAAAATAACTATATTATCTTTTTAACATTGATGAAAAACAGGTATATATATATATATATATATATATATATATATATATAAATTAAATGAATTCGATACCCAACTAAAGGAGGAAACTGAAAAAATATTTTTTTAATGGATTTTTTTGTTTTTTAACCTAAGAACAGTAATATACCATTGGAAAGCTAAAGATTTTAGAAAAAATATTATCTCATACACAAGCTTTTATAAGTTAATAGAGAGTGATGAAAAGCCGATAAAACTAAGTGATTATTTTAGATAATAATATAATAGATATTTTAATAAAACACATGTTTCTATATATATTCAATTTAATTAATTCTTTAATAGTTTCACGTATTTTTATCTCTAACTGTATTTGAAAATTCTTTCAGTGATTTTAAAAAAGGATGTAAGAGAAAGTCGTGTTGGCCGCACCAGATTTTTAAATTTAAATATCAATTTTGCTTCAATCAGTATGATGATATTAAAGAAACGTGCTCACAATAAAGCGGTTTATTGGAGATAATAATGGACATTGTTGGGAGCGCGCTAAAATCGCCATGATGATGATCCACTCCACAGTAGGGGTCGAAACGTTTCCAGACAGTAAATAATTAATTGCTTTTTTTTTTTCTGCCAAAGTCCTGACTAATTTTGCTGAAGATCATAATTTGTATTATTATATTACTTGATCTGAAATAATGGTTTAAATCGAAACGATGTAATTCTCTTTACTACTTCAAATTTATATTTGTTAAAGTTTGGCACTTGGGACTTTTTTTCGATCTTAAGAACATACTATGCCTTCAATCTTTCGTCTTTGATAAGTTTTTTCTGCACGTCACGGCACTGATATGTTTTCAATCCAATCAGTCTTGTCAGGGGAACCGCAAGGATCTATACTTTCACCTCTGATATACATTCTACATAAACATCAAATATCTACTAACTCTGCGATTTTTACTGCTACTTACGCTGACATTATAGGAATCCTATACAACTAAACGCTAAACTAACTATAATTAGTAATTCTCTTACGAAATCGTCGCACTCTTCAGAAAATGACATTGGTAAGTTCTATAACTGATTTTAACAAAGGATCGTATTCAAAACGCATTTTATGTTTGCATATTTTATAAATATAGTTTAGATTTTATATTGTAAGGGGTATAATCCTTGGAGGTTGTAGATACTGACTGAGCTGACTGCCTGTTGCACCACACCAAGGCCGCCAAGCTCGTCACAGTCACGTCTACTCCTTGAGCCTGATTGAACGCAAAGCAACAACCCTTCTATTACACCTCTAGTCTTCTTACTTAGGCCGCGTATCACGGATCACAGAACATGTAAAATATATTACATATTAGGTGACTATAAACAAGTCCTATCCCGAGGAACAAGAACTTAAAAAGTAATTAAGGAAAATTGGAGTAATGTTATATAACATAACTGAATGTATTGGGTTGTTTCACACGAAATGTCGGTTTTTATAGTTTCTGAAATACATAAAGGATTTTGCAGGTCTCTGTTGTTTTCTTCCGAATGTTTACATTTTTAAAGTAAACAGTTACTAATCCTCTACCTTTGTATTATAAACATTAGCTTCCCAATCAATTACCCACTTTTTAGTATATCTCCAAATATGAACATGGAAACACGCGATTTTCGAGTAATATTTTTGTACGAGTTTAAACTCGGCCATTCAGCAGCTGAGGCCGCTAGAAATATTTGAAAGGCGTTTGGGGAAGGGAGTGTTAATGAACGGACTATTCGCCGGTGGTTTGCTAAGTTTTCAGCTGGGGATACCGACTTGGAAAACTTGCCCCGAGGAAGACCTCCGTCCGTAATAGACAACGATGTCCTCAAACATACAGTAGAAGGAAACCCCTACCAAACAGTTAAAGGACTCTCAGCTCAGTATTTTTAGTAAACATCCTTTACCTTGAAAACGGACATTTCATGAGACACAACCCAATACAATGTCATTATATGTTTAATTAGTTTTTCAAGCTGTTAATATTGTCAGATGTGACATGTTCAGTCTGCAGTGATAATTTTCAATCCCGATGATGGTAGAAATTGACAAATTTCATGGTTCAATAATTTACTGCTATCACTTTTTGTTATGTTTAAGGTTTTGTCATCAAAATGTCAAAGGATTTGTACATGCATACATCCTTGGGGCTACCTCCTAGCCTTGGCATCCCTTAGAAAATCTTTCCAAATTTAGATAAAATTGCACTATATTATAATTGTTTGTTTCTTTAAAACCTATACATATCTTTGGACAGTCATAAGCAACAATTGAGAGGTTCTAAATCGGGTAATGAAGGCCAATGGACTGTACTATAGATATCCGAAACTATCATCAGAAAACATAAAGTTAGGTTAGGATTTTTAAATCGGTTTTCCTTCCAGTACTTTTATATCTATCTGAAAGCTGGACAACCCTTGCAAGGGACAGAAACCAGTGGGCTTGATGGACCGAGACGGCAACTCCACGCTTAGCGGCACACAGGAGTCAGAGGAAAAAGAAGAAGAAGACAATTTCACTGCTGTTTTTTTTTTTTTTTTTTATCTTCTAAAACTTCTGCTATAGTTTCCCATTGGTTTACTTTTTGCCGAGTTTGTCCAAATAACTTTAGCCTCACATGTTTTACTGTTTGTTAAGTATTGTCACATTACTCGGGGCTTCTGAACTCTGAGGAGGTAGCCATGTGTGAATTGGCAATATCTTATTCGAAGTCGACATAATATGTTTTTTTCTCACCTGGATTTCCTTGTACTGGTGGTCCACTTATTGCTATATATTTTAAAATTTAAAACAACTTGGATCAGCTTATACTCCACCCACTCTCTCAGTTCTTAAAGATAATTGCCTTTAGTTGATACAGCCATTCTTCCGTAGGGACTTAGCACTATCGTATCCGCTATTTCTCCTTGCCTTTGTCTGCTTCTTCATTCAAAATTCCGCAGCGGACTGTGACCAAGGCGAAGATTATTTTCACTCATTTCTGCTTCGCATCCAATTTTTCGCTTCGGAACGATATACCTAATGATGAGCCTTCAGATAGCTGGCGCTTCTCCTATGAAAATAGAGCATTCCTTTGGTTAATTGGGCAGACGTTTTTTTTGGCTTATTAAAACCGTAATATTGGATAATTTTCCGTATAACCCTATATACACACTATACTGTGATGAAAGCTGATAAATCTTCGAAATTTTTAAATTTGGATCTTAACAGATAAATTAGTGCTATTACTTCCTTCAGTTCGGTGGACCATCATGGAATAATTGAAAGAGGACAATATAGACGAGAAGTGGAGATATACTGATACGGAGACACCCCTGTACAAATACAGACCACCCTAAAGCAAACATCCGCCAACACCCGAGAACTGTACTCCAAGCTCCACAATGGGCTTCATTAATTATCCATTGTTTTACTACAGCACTATTTACTGTCTGTCTGTGAGCTGTTACGTTATACAATTTATTTTATTGTTCTCTTAGTCATAAAGGAAAAAAAATGAAGGCTTGGAAATAATTAGATTTCCTTTAAAGTATATAAGAATGATCAATGAAATGTATTCAGCGTCAACTGTGAAGTGGTGACTAGTATGAGTCTTCTATGCCTTGATGTTCCTTTTTTGTCGAAGGTTCGAAATCAGCTTAGAAAAATGGTGTTGTTGGAGGCCCTGAATATTTCCTTGCTACTGCAGTCAACCAATCCTTGTGATTTCGAATAAAGCTTATCTGTGCTCTTCATCTTCCTCCCTCTCCTTGTAAGATGCGCTTTATCATTTCATATTTCTTTCCTCTCATTAGATATCCAAAATACAGTAACTTGTTTGATTTGATGGTTTTCATCAATTCTTGATCTTTCCTCATTCTTCTTAATACTTAAATGTTGAACACCTTACTATCCTCCGATAGCATCATATTTCAAATACAATGATAATGATATAAGCTTGCTTCCTTCCAGTGCGACTAAGTAGAAAGGACGTTACATCTCAATATTCTGACTTGAAGTTCCATTGGTACTCTGTAGAACAGATTCGATACCTAGGACTCCACCTTTACTAACATTTAAGTTGGAATCCCCATACAAGACTGAAACGACAAGAAACTGCCCGACGTTTTCGACTACTTCAACACTTACTGGACAAACGCTCCGACCTTCCACTTAATCAAAAAAGGCTTATTTATATGACCATCATAAGACTGATAGATATGTACTTACGGAGTAGAGCTATGGGACTCTACTAAACCATCGAATTCTTCTCGTATCCAACCCTGATAAGCTCTCGAATAAGTTCAACCATAAAGACCATAATGTTCCATATGTTACTGAATTAGCCCGAACCAGGTATCAATAATGCCATGAAAAACTCCATTTCCACTCTAATCCACTAGTTTCTATCCTATCATCCTCTTCGTTTCCTGATAATCCTCTGTTATTATTAGTTGTTGTTTTTTCGATAACTTGTCAGATTTATCTTTAGCTATGATAAGTGAGTAAAAAATGCTAGCCGTGCTTACTCCTTGTTATGCCTTCCATTGGAGTAGACGTAAAATGGTTGCTGTCAGGTACTCGTTTAAAAGATGCGCATTGGTGTAAAATATAGTTACAGCCTTATATGACCAAGACCACTGGTTCAAACCTGTCTGATGACCCTAGGATTCAGTAATGGAAGTCAAAAATTCTTTGTTTAACAGTCCTTCGGAGGGGACGTGATAAGGTGGTCCCGAGTCTGTTCGATGTCTGGTGCTCGTTGAAGATCTCTTTCCTGATTAAACCTGGAAAGGCAACATTCAGGATTCCTCCTGTAGCATCCTCCGATTAGTCTCAGTAGCAGAAAGTGGAATTAAAAAGAATTAACATACATGTTGGTGTTATTTTCTATTTTTATGTTATTTGACTTTACCTTAGTTTTTCTGTAAATATTGTATGAATGTAGTCTCATAACGTTATTACTATTGTTCATATAGAAACATATTATATTATATCTCAATAAATGTAAAAATCGGGTGCGGGCAACACACGACTTTCACTTACCTCCATTTTTAAAATCAATGAAAGAATTTTCAAATACAGTAAGAGATAAAAAATACTTGAAACTATTAAAGAATTAATTAAATTGAATTTAAATAGAAACATGTGTTTCATTAAAAATCTATTATATTATTATCTAAAATAATCAGTTAGTTTTATATTCTTTTCATCACTCTCTATTAACTTTTAAGAGCTTGAGTATAAGATATTTTTTCTAAAATCTTTAGCTTTCCAACGGTATATCATACATGTATATTACTGCTCTTATGTTCAAAAACAAAAAATTGCATTAATAAAATAAGTTTTCTGTTTTCTCCTTTAGTTGGGTATCGAATTTATTCAATTTATATATTTACCAGTTTTTCATCAGTGGTAACAAGATAATATAGCTACTTTTATTGAATCTACAAAATTATAGGTAGTTTAGGGGAAGAATATTTAAAATATCGGCATTTAAGCCCTGTCAGACCATTTTAATCAGAATAAAACCTACATGATATTAAAGCCCATTAAATTTTACATCGATATAGCGAGTTTAATCAAAATCGAAAAAAGGTGCAAAATGCATGGTATAAAGTGCCTCTTCTGGTAAACTCATTTTGATGAAAAAGTTTTGTCACTTCTCGGGCGTATAGTTGACTTAAATAAAATATGAAATTTAAATTTCATGGGACTTACCGTTTCCGCCCGGGAGTTACCACACACACACTGTCTGACACACACACACGCACACAGACCTTATTGCGGGACTTGGTTATTTGGACTCAGGAGACACTAAAACGTGTATTTCCGTTGAAAACTAGAATTCGAAAATTTTCATGATCGCAATATGTTAGGAATCAGTTATTAAAATATAAAAGCAGACAGAAACGCCCTGGAAATTCCTACCATAATTCACCATTTACATTACCTTGGCTGTTCATAATGGTTTATTTTATTTTATTAAATACAAACTAGATATAGATATTATAGTGGGTAATTTCATATCTATTAATCATTATACTAGTGATGACATTTATTATGAATTAGAAAAAAAAAATGCATCATTATATTACAGATTTGTGAATGGAGAATTGAGAGCCGTGGCAGTAGAGTCAGTCACAGCTGGATGAGACAATTAAGGACTCGTGCCCTGAATTTTTAAGTGAGGTTGCATCACTGTATAGGCACTGCAGCTCTCACCATGTGTCCCGATGGTTAACTTGCTAAATACTGAATATATTTTAGTAGGAGATTTTTTTAAAAATAAAAATTGTTTATTATAATAACTCTATAAATTAAAAGTAAAATCATTGGTTTATTATTTCCAATAATCAACCATTGTAATCAACCAAAAAAATAAATAAATAACCCAAAATTTGAGATCTTACGTTTCAAGGTGTGTAGAATCTGAATAACAAATAAAAAAAAATTCCGTTTATGCTAATTAATAAATACTAAAATAATAAATGATAGAGAATTAATTTTTTCACAAAATGAAAAAAAGAATCATTGAAATTTGTAAGTAAATAGCTGAGATAATGCGTTTTGGAATCAGGGGTAGTGATATGATATTATAATAAAATATTTATTAATTGTGAATTATTACAATCTGTTTCAGAATGAACAATAGTAATACTGATCTGAGACCACATTCATACAATGTATACAGAAAATAATGATGAAGTCAAATTACATAAAATAGAAAAATAAATTCATATATATATATATATATATATATATATATATATACACATACAATAAAATAATAATAATAAAAACAAACAAAAAACAAAACAAACTACCTGTAATTGAGATAAATACAAGGTTGGCAAATAAATAAACATCTTACAAACAAACATAACTATATACAATATATAAAACTGCTAAGGGGACCCCAGACTGGGATTTTCCCTCTACTTGTGAAGGAAAATAGCGGGATCCAAGAGATCCCAGCGCCTCTCTCTCAGCCGCATCACTGGTCTTAGCCAATAGAGCCTGAGTTAGGGCGCAATAACCACAAACGATATGATATTATCCTTTGAATTATTGCTTTTCATATTACTTAATACCTATATAAGCAGTTATACCCTTATATTGTTATTTGGAAATAATAAAGCATTGTGTGATAATTTGCAACGTTTTTTTTTTCTCTCTAACGTTAGGTGCATAGTGTGTAAGTAATATCTAATGACTTTACGATAATACTGCTCTATATCAACCATTCAGGCGTCACGAGTTACTACTCAGTATGGCTGTTGAGTGAGAGCTGACAAAATGCTGATTTTTTTTTTCATCATAGGGTACATTTGAGATTAATTTAAAATAATATATATATATAGTAGCAAAAAAAAATTTTGTGAGAACTATTTTAGAAAACCATTAACATATATTTCTTTCGTGAAAGTCGGCTGATCTGTTCAAGAGAAAAAATAGTTTTTTTTTTATTTTTAACCATGGGGTAAACTTGAGATAAATTGAAAAAAAATATATTATACGGAGCTGCTGAATGGCCGAGTTTAAACTCGTACAAAAATATAACACGAAAATCGCCTGTTTCCATGTTCATATTTGGAGGATACTAAAAAGTGGGTAATTGATTGGGAAGCTAATGTTTATAATACAAAGGTAGAAGATTAGTAACTGTTTACTTTAAATATGTAAACATTCGGAAGAAAACAACAGAGACTTGCAAAATCCTTTATGCGAAAACGGACATTTCATGTGAAACAACCCAATACTTGCGTTTTGATCCAAATTGTAAATTCTCAAATCAGGGCATGCATGACCCACCTGCAGTTCTTTGAAGTAATAATTTATATTTTTCTTGGTACCTCAAGAATCAGAAATTATAATTATAAATGAAAACAAAATAATTATTCCTAATCGTGACCTTATTAATATTCACATTTCACAATGATTTTGCATAGAAGGTATCGACGAATTATAGATTCCCGGAGAAGCACGAACATGAAGAGAGGTTTAATATGCTCCCGAGGTTCTGAGAGCGTGCCTAAAAACCAAATATGTTTTGAAATTAAGTTTAAGCTGGTCACGTCCCACTCTTCCCTACTTCTCCAAATCGCCTCCAAGACTAACCATTAGCTCCTCGGTTTCGTATTAACCTTCAGGTTACTCAGGTTAATGTTGCTTGACCGTCAGTTTGTTATGAAATTTAATCTAAAATGCTTGAAGAGTGTCTTATTTTACTGGGCTGTAAAAGAAATTCGTAGCGTTTTTTACTGATTTCAATAAAAATTTCAGATTCTTGTAAATATTTTTAATGATTATATATATATATATATATATATATATATATATACAAGAAATTAATTCATCGACCCTTTTTTATATTATAATTTTGTTTGAAATAATTAGGGTTTTAGGTCATTAAACTAACACTCCTTCTTAATTTTCTTTATTTGGACGTTTCGATCCTCCGTCCATGTATACACATAGGATCCTTTTCAACACTGCAACAAAGAATTTCATTGAGCACCGGCACACCACTCAGGCTAACACAAGTGCCCTGTGTCAATCAATCATCATCTTATTAGCATAGATAAATAACGGCAAAATATGAAAGTTGGACGAATTTGATGAAAAACTAAAGGAAAAAAGTGCAAACATATTTTTTTATGCAATTTTTGTGTTTTCGAACACAATAATAGTACAATAATATAGATGTATAATATACCGTTAGATAGCTAAAGGTTTCAGAAAAAATATTGTCTGATAAACGGACTTCTATAAAGGGTAATGAAGAGTGAAGAAAAGCCGATGAAACTAACTGATGTTTGTAGATAAAAATATAATAGATTATTTAATAAAACACATGTTACTATTGAAATTCAATTAAATTAATTCTTTAACAATTTATTTGTATGTCTACATGTATTTAAAACATTTTCAATTGATTTTAACAACGGAGGTAAGAGAAGTCGTTTGATGAGCGCACCAGATTTTTATCTATTGTATTGGGTTGTTTCACATGAAATGTCAGTTTTTATAGTATCTGAAATAAATAAAGGATTTTGCAGGTCTCTGTTTTTTTGCTTCCGAATGTTTATATATTTAAAGTAAACAGTTACTAATCCTCTTCCTTTGTATTATAAATATTAACTTCCCAATCAATTACCCAGTTTTTAGTATACCTCTAAATATGAACATGGAAACACGCGATTTTCGAGTAATATTTTTGTACGAGTTTAAACTCGGCCATTCAGCAGATGAGGCCGCTAGAAATATTTGCAAGGCGTTTGGGGTTAGGGAGTGTTAATGAACGGACCATTCGCCGTTGGTTTGCTAAGCTTTCAGCTGGGGATACCGACTTGCCCCAAGGAAGACCTCCGTCCGTAATAGACAACGATGTCCTCAAACATACAGTAGAAGGGAACCCCTACCAAACAGTTAAAGGGACTCTCAGCAGAACTAAATGCAAGTGCATCTACCGTTTCCAGACATTTAAAGTGTATTGGGAAAGTAAAAAAGCTTGATACATGGGTACCTCATGATCTCACTGAGCGGCAGCAAGGCCCCATGTTTCAAAACATACCGTGCAAAAATTGAAAGAACTGGGCTACGAAGTTCTTCCGCACCCACCATATTCTCCCGACTTGTCTCCAACAGATTACCACCTGTTCAGGAGTTTAGACAACTTCGTCAAAGGAAAACATTTCGAAAATGATGATCAAGTGAAAAGTGCGTTTTCAGATTTCATTTCACTGCAAAGCTCAGAGTTTTTCAGTTCGGGAATAAAAAAGATGGAATCACGTTAAGGAAAATGTGTAGAAAAAGAAGGTAAATACTTCGAATAAAATTTGTCATAGCTGAAATGCCGATAATTTAATTTTCCTTCCTCTAAAATACCTTTAATTTCGTATATATAAAAAAATAATAGGGATATCATCTTGATAGAATAGCTAAATAACGGCTAAATATGGAAGTTGAGCGAATTTGATGAATAACTAAACGAGAAAAGTGCATACATATTTTTTTGTTTTTGAACAGAAGAAAGTATTGGGTTGTTTCACATGAAATGTCCGTTTTTATAGTTTCTGAAGTAAATAAAGGATTTTGCAGGTCTCTGTTGTTTTCTTCCGAATGTTTACATATTTAAAGTAAACAGTTACTAATTCTCTACCTTTGTATTATAAACATTAGCTTCCCAATTAATTACCCACTTTTTAGTATACCTCCAAATATGAACATGGTAACACGCGATTTTCGAGTAATATTTTTGTGAGAGTTTAAACTCGGCTATTCAGCAGCTTAGGCAGCTAGAAATATTTGCAAGGTGTTTAGGGAAGGAAGTGTTAATGAACGAGCCATTCGCCGTTGGTTTGCTAAGTTTTCAGCTGGGGATACCGACTTAAAAACTTGCCCCGAGGAAGACCTCCGTCCGTAATAGACAACTAATTGATGTCCTCAAACATACAGTAGAAGGAAACCCCTACCGAACAGTTAAAGGAAAACTTTTTGAAAATGATGATCTAGTGAAAAGTGCGTTTTCAGATTTTGTTTCACTTCAAAGCTCAGAGTTTTTCAGTTCGGGGATAAAAAAGTTGGTGTCACGTTGGGAAAAGTGTGTAGAAAAAGAAGGTAAATACTTCGAATAAAATTATCTAGTTTTCATATCGTATTTTTAATAAAAATGCTTTACCTTGAAAACGGACATTTCATGTGACACAACCCAATAATATAGATGTATAATATACCGTTGGAAAGCTAAAGATTTTCGATAAAATATTATTTAATACACGGAATGGTAAAAGTTAACGGAGTGTAATAAATAGCTGATAAAACTAAATTATTGTTGTAGATAAAAATATAATAGATTATTTAATTAAAAACATGTTTCCATCGAAGCCTTGTGTAATGTCCTAGGTACCAATCTTGGGCAAAGAATGCAGTTATGCTCCCCACTACACAACAGTACGGGCATGGGATTGTGTCCTGTCTGAAAAAAATTGTATTTAGTGTACCCAAATTAAATTACCCATTTTTCCCTTATTAAATACTTTTTTAAAGTATTTTTTTAAATACTTTATACAATGCCCTGCTTTGTGAAAGCATAGAGCTGAACAAATCTCGCGTAGTAAAATTAGATTGTAGAAAAACCGGATACCAAGGTTAGGGTCAGCATGAACTAGGGGGATGGAGTCCTGCCTCACTGGTTTTTAAGTTGTATTTATTATAATATTATTATCCTCATGAAGCTAAACAGAACACAACTTCCATATTTCCTGCTTCTAAAATATTTTGGAAAATAGAAATAAATGTTAATGTATAAAAATTATATACAATGAGTTTATTTGAAGCGTATAGATTACATAATCTAACAATATAAATTATTATCTTCAACAATCACTAAGTTTCATGTGTTATTCTCACTCAACATTACTTTTCACGATTTTAGATGTTAGGTCTTGTATTTATTTAATTTTGCATATTTACAATTGAGTTAATTTTATTTATTTTTTCAATATGGTATATTTATTTCCTGATAATAAGAGGCAAGTTGAATAAATAATCCTTTTAAACACCAATATACCATATTTACAATCAGCCAGGAGAAAAATTCGAGCCAGGCTTGTATCTCCTGAAAGTTCTATTTCTATTTTACAAGAAAATTTTAATGGAAGAGAAAAAAATCGTATTTATTTATAATTTAACAAATTTATTTGATTCCTTTTGCATCTATATTAAAAAAAAATATTAACGTCATTCATAACAATATTTTAAAGTTTCAAGAGGAAATGTTTTGGCTCAATTAGGAACGACTAGTAAATTTATACCTTGTATTACTTAGCTCGAGGAATCTGTAAAAAGGTATGAATTTATAAAATTGTAATAATTCCGATAGTTCTATATGGAGATATGAGACCACCCACTTTGAAGCATGAACAACGCCTTAAGGTTTTCTATAATAAAATTCTACGTTAAATATTTGGTACACAGAGGGATGGTGCCATTGGGGAATATAAGGAGGCAATAAAACGTCGAATTGCAGAGCTTATGCTTCGTCAGTATATTGATAATTGATAGCATTGAGCATTGTGATAGATTGTGAAGTTTTTAGGTTCACTGAATAACGAATTTCCAAGAAGTAAATATGCACTGAACTGACTGGTAGGCGTTTAAGAAGTAGGTAAATCGTAGATGGGAGGATTCTTTAAGAATACAGGGGACGGGAGTTGCGAGAGAGACAAAAGACAAGAGTCTCAGAAACACTCTAAAGTGTCGTCCCCTTTAAACTTTAAGTCTGATCTTAGTGGCTAGGAATGGCCGGTGCTCGTTGGGCGAAGTTTTGAAGGCGATAATGGGTGAAATCTGCACCGAACCTTAGGGCATGCTAAGCCTACTATTATTATTATTTATTACTATTATTTTAATGGATATAAAAATAATAAATAAATAAATTTGTAAATGAACATTACCGAAAGAGAAGAGGTACCCGAGGAATCCCTGTGCTTCTCTGGGAGTTCTGAATATATAACAAGGTAATTTTATAATATTTATTTATTTATTTAACTAATTACTATGTAACATTGTTAATTTTTGCTTTTAATGCCTCCTTTTGATTTTAAATTTGTTATTTAATAGTTTTAAATTGTGTTATCAATGGAAACCTAATTTATAATATTTTTTCATAACGTTTTAAACCATTCACTTCAGTATTGTATTTTTTAATGTAATGGTAATTGCTTAATTTACTTTTTAGACTTCTGAAGATGGGAGAAGATCCCGAAACGTCATGTTGATGTAATACAAAATTTGAGTCTTTATGGAAGAAGTTATTCAGCCCGAAATCTACCTTAATAATAAATAATAAATAAATAAATTTAAAATGAACTTTACCGAAAGAGAAGAGATACCCAAGAAATCCCTGTGCTTCTCTCTCGATCACTTGTAACTTGTAATCATTGACATATTAAAATACTCACCCAACTGTTTACTGGCATTTAAAATTTATTTAACGGTAGCCTTTAGCCTCAATATAATTACTGATGACTCAATTAACGAGCACATCCTTTTCCCTTCAACAAGAACCTTCTTGCCTCTACACATTGCAATTGTTCTTATACCACAATTTGAAGTTTCCTCAGCCTCATCCCGAGATAAGAAAATTGACGCCGGTTGAAGTATCATAGCACTTGAAATTAGAACGAGTTTTGTAGTCCTAAGCAATATCAGAGCGCTATCTAATCTCTCAGCTGATGAGGTCATCGCGGGGAGATAAAACATTAATGATCTACCCTTTGTTCCCTCCCAACGGCGATAACGACAAATTAACAGAACAAGGCTTCTTCTCCGCTATATAGCCTGATAAGGTATTTATCGTTGGCATTCAATAACACTTGAGAAAAAAAGAAAAAAAATCCTCGGCATTCGTAACATAAAATATGTCGTTCGTTAGATAAAATGCTTTCATGCTTAGTTCAGTTCTGTAATATTAAACATCTCTAATAAAGTATATTGAGTGAAACAGAGGCCAAGATATCATTAAAAAAAATCAAATAATAATAAAAAATATATATACATATATATTTATAGTAAACGCTCTTTTTAACGAACACGGTTATAACGAACTATCGTTGCGGTCCCTTGAAAAATGAATAAAAAACTATGCTTTCTCCCCATAATAATGGAGTTTTGTTGACCGTTGAGAAATTAGATGAGGAAGATGGTTGGGGGTGCGGTCATAAATTAGAAACACACATTTAAAATAAGTGTTATTTTAATTATGTGCCGACGTTTCGGCCAACAATGTGGGCCTTCATCAGGGCTAAAAGAAACAAGATAACAACCAATGTAATTATAGACTTAATAATGCGTTAGGTATCTAATAATAATATGACAGTAATATAATATGGGAACATAAATGAAATTAAATGTAAAATGATAATAAGATGACAATTATAAAATATGGAAATAAGGTGACAGTTATAAAGTATGGAAATAAACAAAATTAAGATGATAGTTATAAAGTATGGAAGTAAACATAATCGAGATGATAATATTGTAATGAGAATATCTAAAGAGAGACTAAACAAATGAAAAAAATGACAACTTTTTATGTTCTTTTTTATATATTACCTATACTCTTAACTATGTTTTTAATATATTACCGTCATATATCACTTCAAATTTGTTAATATTTAAAATTTTAATTGTTCACATATTTTCCTTTGTCATTTTTTTCATTTGCTTAGTCTCTCTTTATATATTCTTATTACAATATTATCATCTCAATTATGTTTACTTCCATACTTTATAACTGTCACCTTATTTCCATACTTTATAATTGTCAACTTATTATCATTTTACATTTAATTTCATTTATGTCCCCATATTTTATTACTGTCATATTATTATTATATACCTAACGCATTATTAAGTCTATAATTACATTGGTTGTTATCTTGTTTCTTTTACCCCTGATGAAGGCCCACATTGTTGGCCAAAACGTCGGCACATAATTAAAATAACACTTATTTTAAATGTGTGTTTCTAATTTATGACCGCACCCCCAACCATCTTCCTCATTTGCTTTCTCCCCGTTTATAACGAAAAATTCTCATATAACGAACTACTTTTGTGGACCTCAGAATTGAATTTGTTCGGTTATTACGAAAAATAAAGAAGAAAAAAATTACGATACGTCTTAATTCCCGGTAAAGACCGGCGCCTTTATGTCTAAATCCTTCTTACCTCTTATCTCTATGCAGCTGAATTCTGTGATTCAGTCTGTGACAGCTTATGGCTTCTAGAGTTTCAGCTAGTTTTTCTGTTTTTATTACTTGCTTTAATTCAAGTTTCCCACGAGGTCAAGTCAGTCTTGCTTTCCGTTTTAAGTGCGCTTCCGCTCCGCACAGTATGTCAAAGAGAAAATCCATTGATTTAAATACAAGGTTGGTGATTCTCCAAGAAGTGGATAAAAAAATTGAGTCGAAATCGAATCAAAATCTCCTCTATCAGCGATTATCGCTAATAAAGATAAAATCGATGCCTCCGTTGCGTCTTCATCGGGATTTACAAAAAAAAAAAAAATTTTTTATTACTTCAAATTTAAATGGATTGCTGAGATTTTGACACTGTAAGCCCCTTTTTAAGTTTTTTATTTTGAATGATGGTTTATGATATATGTACATAGTGCATAGTTTTAACTGCTTTTGTAGTTACTAAATAAACATGTGCCTGAAAGCGAATGCTGTATTGAAAACATTTCTTTTTAACCACCTGAATTTATACCAAGACATATAGCATACATACAATATATTTTTCGGATATAACGAATTCTTTTATAACGAACCGATAATTTTTTGGTCCCTCGGAGTTCGTTAAAACGAGGGTTTACTATGTATATATATATATATATATATATATTTTTTTTTTTTTTTTAATCTAAAATAATTTATATCACATTGGAAACTTTAAAAATAGAGCATAAATGACTCTGTTGTTTGAGAAGACCGTATAAATGAATACATTTTAAAAGGTCCAAAAATCAAGAGTTGTAAACCTTTTTACAAGAGAAGTAAGTGAAAGTCTTGTGTTTAGTGAAGCAGATGTTTTTGTACTTTTTAGTAAATTTAATTACTAGCCATTTTTTTTTTAATTATGACTTTATTCAAATCAAATTACGTACATTTTTACAGTGTATGTAAATGTCACAAACCCACTTAGGCAAACCCGCGTATAGGAAAGGAGTTCACCTACGACCATTCATTAGCAGTTAAATAATAGAATAAGAAACAGTAAATAAACCTAGAAGCATTAAGAAATACATATACATATATACACGGTGTAAACTCAAGACATGTAAACTTAAACTATATAATATAAAAAAACAATTATAAATAATAATGCACCATTCAAAACAAGCAAGAAAATTACAATTAATGACGTAAGGTGACATTCAGGACGTGTCTATAACGATAAGAAATAAGTAAGTCTTGAAACGTATAACCTCAAAGTTTTAAAAGGGCTTTTTTTTTTCGACTACCGAGACTCGTTATTGAAAATAATGAACCAAAAATTACAGAGGACCGAAGGCAGACTCGCCCTCAAGTAGGCTTTCAGTCAAAGGACGGGACAGCACGCGGCCCGATGATAGAAACGTAATGGAGGTGTTTACAAAGCAGGGACGGCTGGAGCTGGAACCCTCCAGGGGGAGAAGGCTGGAGAAAAAACTGTCGGCCGAGCCTTCACTAATGATCCCCTACTTCCTCCGGCTTAGTTACACTCCTCTCGGTGGTCTCACTTCTCTCTCCGTGTCTTCGCCGTAATTAGGCTCATTATCCCTCTTTGTTAGCCATTCCTAATTGATACTTACGATAGCTCCTTGAGATTGATCGTTTAGTATAGTGTTGCATGAGAAGATAATGAACGCTGTATAACCTCTTCCTGAAAATCAGCTCTGTGTGCTATCGGAAATTTAAAAGGGGAGTGATTGGGTGTCGACACAAGCGTTTGCTTCTATGGGTTCCTTTATAAAACGAAGCGATTCTCTGGAACAATGGTGAGGGCGACACATGACTATCACTTACAATCAATCAAAGAATTTTCAAATACAGTTACAGATAAAAATACGTGAAACTATTAAATAATTAATTAAATTAAATTTCTATAGAAACATGTGTTTTATAAAAAAATCTATTATATTGTTATCTAAACTAATCACTTAGTTTTATCGGCTTTTTATCAATCTTTATTAACTTTTACAAGCTTGTGTATGAGATAATATTTTTTCTAAAATCTTTCTCTTTTGAACAGTATATTATACGTCTATATTACTGTTCTTATGTTCAAAAACGAAAAATTGCATTAATATTTTTTTTCTGTTTTCTCCTTTAGTTGGGTATAAAATTCATTCAATTTATATATTCACCTGCTTTTCATCAGTGGTAACAAGATAATATAGTTATTTCTATAGAATCAACAAAATTAAAGGGACGTTAGGGGAAGAAAATTTAAGATATCGGAATTTAAGCCCTGTCAGACCATTTTAATCAGAATTAAACATACATGATATTAAAGCCCATTAAATTTTACATTCATATAGGGAGTTTAATCAAAATCGTCGGAACCGTTTTTGAGAAAATTATAAAAAGGTGCAAAATGCATAGTATAAAGTGGCTCTTCTGGTCAGCCGATTTTGATGAAAAGGGTTTTGTAACGTCTAGAGCGTATATATGTCTTAAATATGAAATTTCAGTTTCATAGGACCGTTTCCGCCCGGGAGTTACCACACAGACCTTTTTGCGGGACATGGTTATTCGGACTCAGGGGACCCTAAAATGCGTCTTTCTGTTGAAAGCTGTAATTTGAAAATGTTCACGATTGCAATACTTTCCCTTACTATATATAGTAAGTTAAAGTAAAAACGCTGCAAATTATTACACAATGCATGATTATTTCCAAATAACTACATTAGATTATAACAGTTTATATGAGTGCTTACAGGCAAATAACTAATATATATATATATATATATATATATATATATATAAAATATATATATATATATATATATATATATATATAAAAGCGATAAATTTATCAAGGTAAGATGACCAATCACCACTGCTGATTTCTAAACACTGTATCTCTGCTGTTTGTTAACCTATTTCAATGTCTGTTTGCATTTGTTATTCGGTTAAACATATCTTGAAACGCAAGACCTCATATTTTGAGTAGGGATAATTATTATTATTTTTTTTTTCTCGGCCGATTACCAAGATTCATGATTGAAAATAATAAACCAAATTGGTAATAATTCAATATAGATAGTTTATGAGTTTAGAGGATGGTGAGTTAATATTTGAAATAAGGGGAGGTAGTGGGTATCCTGGTTAATGGGTTTTCGGTCAGACGTAACATCGAAGTGCAACTGAATTGTAGAAGTGAGGTTTTTGTTGGTAGGAAGATTGATTTGTTTCGTTTCGTGGAGGTGTTTTGAATGTTGGTTAAATTTAGTGACAAGTCAAGATGGCTTTTGACAATGTTTGAGCCGAAACGTCTGCAAAATGAAAATATTAAAAAAAAAACGACTGACTCCCGATTATTTCTACTTAAATTTAGAATTTCTCTTTTTTGTTGTTTAGTATTTCTCCTAATCACTCCATTATTTGACAATTAATTATGTTTCTTTAGTCTCTTGGCCAGACATATTATATATATATATCAATTGTCCATAACTATTATTCTTAAGGGACCCAATCTCAGAATTAATATGTTTTTCTATTTCTATTTTTTACTCAGGAGTTTCCACTATTGGATGGCTTCTTTCCATAATTTCCTATCTTAGGGTCATTCTTCTCGAAGACCATGGTCCATCGCGGACTCCTCCACTTCGGCATCCCAGGTCTTCCTGGTCTTCTTTTCCCTTCAATTTTCCACTGGTAGACTCTTTTAGATAGTCAGCCTTCCGAGATTTTTTTTTTTTTTTCAAATGCCACCACTTCAAGCGGTTTTTTTTTTTCAATCTCTGCCAGGTTCTTTCAGCCTCCATCTTTTCCCTGATGGTCGTGTTCCTTACTTCGTCCGTTCTCGATATTTCCGCCGCACGTCTCCAGTCCATTTCTTTGGCTAATGGTTTTTTCCCAAGATTGCTTTTTAATTTCCTAGTTTCTGACCCATATGTCATAATGCTGAGTAATATACTAATATATATGCATATATATATATATATATATATATATATATATATATAAATCCCACCAAATAACCTTTACCCTTCGTCCTAAACCTATGACATCCTGTCCTACAGTATCCTTTAATAATATCCTTTAATAATGTTCCAGTTGAACAGATCCGTTACCTAGGACTTCTTGACAAACGTCTAACATGGAATCCGCACACTAGACAAGAAACTGCTCGCCGCTTTCGGTTACTTCAACACTTACTGGACAGACGCTCTAAACTTCCACTTTACTACAAAAGACTCATCTACATGACCATCATAAGACCGATATGGACTTACAGAGTTGAGCTATGGGGCTACACTAAACCATCAAATTCTTCCCGTCTTCATTCCTTACAATCCAAAATCCTTCGAAAAATCCTAAACGCTCCTTATTTGGCACGAACAAGCTCATCCATAACGACCTTAATATTCCCTTTGTAGCTGATTTGGCCCGAACGAGGTATCAATCCTTCCATGACAAACTCCATCCCCACTCTAACCCACTAGTTTCAATCCTTGCTTCCTCTTCTATTCCTGACAATCCTCCGAGGCGCCTGAAAAGAAGATGGCCTGAAGACCTTTTAGTTTGGATTCATAGTGGAGTGATGCCAATGGCCATTTTCTCTTCATGTATTTTTCATGTATATTATCTGACAGCTAATTTACTTGATTTATTTTGAGGAGATAATGTTCCGGTTCCACAATTTCATTATTTCCATCGACTTCAATTATGGAACCAGGGCATTTAAAATGTTAAACTCTTTTTAGAATCCCTCATGGATTCAGTTCTATGTCCTCCAAATTAATTGTCAGATAAACATAACAAAGCATCCCTGGAAATTAGTCTTAAGTTTTAACGAATTCTTTTTTTCTAGTTCCCATATTTTCCGTACCACGCAGAGAGCGTTTTTAACAGCAAACAATATCACTTCTTTAGACAACGTCTCAGAGTCAGTATGTATTTTCTTTCTTACTGATTATGATCTCTTTTCATCGCTTATTTCTTCCTCTCTTTTTCAATATTCATATATTTTTCCGTTATATATCCTCACATATAATTGTTAGTTTAATATTACATTAATTTAAAAAAAAATTAATTTTCTAATGATCATGTTCTTTTTATGTACCGTATGTTCTTTTATATATTACCGTCAAATATCACTTCAAAATTGTTCATATTTAAAAGTTAATTGTTCACATATTGTTCTTTTAACATTTAATCATTTGCTTACTTTCTTATTTAATATTCTAATTGATATATCTGTGGTGGTCGTGAAAAACTGAATAACTCGGGTTATATCAAAAACTAGTTAACTCCACGTGCTCCCTCAGACCGTCTCCAACGTACCCAATTTAGGTTGACAAAAGTCAAGTCAAAAGTTTGGAATTTTTCAGTGCTTCACTTTTTTATTATTAGTTTCCCGCCATACCGTATTTAAAAATAAATAGTAAATGAATAAATCATTCCTGTTCACACAAGTGCCTAGTAACCGGCAGTGTGATTATCTTTATTCGATGACCATTTATTGTGTTCAATGTGTATTTAGAGCAAAATCGTTTTGCTTTTATTTAACAATGGACATTGTAAAGACAGGTAAGACATTATATTTCCAAATTCGTTGTTGAATATATGTTGCAATCTCACCTGTAGAGTTCATTTAGAAATTTGTAAATGTATGCCCCTATTCAATAACAAAAAACTATATAACCCCCAAGTTACCCCAAGGATTTGTTTGTAGGATTTGTTTCATCAATGCTTCTAGTCTTTAGATATTACGAAGAATTTTTGCGTTTTGGGTGATACATAATTTTTTTCAGACACATCACTCCGAATCAAAGGTTTTCTAATCTATAATTTCAAGAATTTCCTAAATGATATAAAATACATCTCTTAGCAGGTTTTAGCAAATCCGAGCCAAAATTCTATTTTTTGTATTACTTTTTCCGTATTCTGGTACTTCAAACGTAAAATATAGGGAAGTTTTAGATTTTAGCAAATAAATTTGGTGCTTGACCAACGAACGCTCGCCAATCGTGTCAAAAAATTAATTAGTTTTTATATTTTTTCTTATAATTTTTTAAAATATTTTTTCCGTAATCTGGGACCCTAAAAGTTAAATATAGACAAGTTTCAGTATTTTGTCCACCTAAATCGGTCATATTGTCCACTGTGCGTCGAGTTAAATTGGTTAAAGAAATTTCAATTATTTCAATAATTTTCAATTACTTTTTCCGTATTCTGGTACTTCAAACGTAAAATATAGGGAAGTTTTAGATTTTAGCAAATAAATTTGGTGCTTGACTAACGAACGCTCGCCAATCGTGTCAAAAAATTAATTAGTTTTTATATTTTTTCTTATAATTTTTTAAAATATTTTTTCCGTAATCTGGGACCCTAAAAGTTAAATATAGACAAGTTTCAGTATTTTGTCCACCTAAATCGGTCATATTGTCCACTGTGCGTCGAGTTAAATTGGTTAAAGAAATTTCTTAGTGAAAGAATTTTTAGGTGGAAAGAAAACTACATGTTACAACTCTATTTTGGATATAAATGAAAGACTTTGACTTGACCACTTATTCACGATCGCCACAGATATTATCATTTTAATTATGTTTACTTCCATACTTTTCCATACCACAATGTAGGCCGAAACAGAATTAAAATAAGTACTACTTTTTAATGTGTGTTTCTTTCTGATGGACCTACCCCCAACCATCTTCTCATCTAATATTCTCAACTGTCATCTAAACTCCGTCCTTATTAATTGTCATGTGTTCCGTTTTCTTAGCATTTTATTTCTATAATGACACTATTATGGGATTAAAAGGCTTCAATATACTTTTATTGTAGATATATTAATAGGTTCTAACTAACTGCTGTCATAGAGGGTATCGGCCCAGTTTAAATATTTTAGTAATGAAAAAGATTTTTTAAACAAAATATATTTTGCTCATTATTTACGTTGAGCCTGTTGTAGTCCTTTGTTATGGACTGGCCTGGACAGTGATAAATAAGTCTACTTAGGAACCAGATGGCCTGAGCCAGAAAGAAAATGGTGGCAAGGATGCCCCGGGACCAGGTAGCGAGGAAATATCCTTCTCTCCTAATGGCTGAGACTGCCACTTTCTCTTTGACAGTCCCAGATTAGTTGAATGAGGGTGGTCTCTACTGGGCACTACATACATCCAGGGAGAGAAAGAGGGCGAAAAAAAAAAACGGAATTGTAGAGAAAAGAAAATTTTGTGTGCGCAACACACAAGTTTTACATCCCCCAGTTGTTAACATAAATTTAAGAATTTTTTAATTATTATTTATATTCTGTTTTAAATAAATGGGGAGAATAGGAACACTCTATAGTATCTTGCGTATATTTATTACTTTACATATTTATATATGTTTATAATATATTTACATATTTATTACTTTCATTACCTATATATGAAATATATAGTAAGGGAAAGTGTTGGGATCGTGAAAATTTTCGAATTCCATTTTTTAACGGAACGGGTCTCCTGAGTCCAAATGACCAAGTCCCGAAAAAAGGTATGTGTGTGAAATTTTATATTTAAGAGAACTATACGCTTGAGATGTTACATAAAATTTTTCATCAAAATCAGCTGGCCAGAAGAGCCATTTCATACCATGCATTTTGCACTTTTTTATGGCTTTCTCAAAAACGGCTCAAACGATTTTGAATAAACGTGGTATGTTGATGTAAAATTTAATTGGTTTTAACATCACGTAGGATTCATTCTGATTGAAATAGTCTGACAAGGCTTAAATGCCGATATTTTAAATTTTCTTCTTCCTCTAAAGTACTTTTTTTTATTTATTAAGTACCTTAATTTTTTAGATTCTATGTAAATAACCATATTATCTTTTTACCATTGATACGAAAACAGGTATGTATGTAAGTTAGACGAATTCGATATTCAACTAAAGGAAAAACTGAAAAAATATGTTTTTAATATAATATTTTGTTTTTGGATCTAAGAATCATACAAAATATACATGTGTAAACACCGTTGGAAAGCTAAAGATTTTATAAAAAAATATTATCTTATACAGAAGCTTGTAAAAGTTAATAAGAAGTGAAGAAAAGCCTATAAAACTAACTGATTATTATTTTAGATAATAATATAATAGATTTTTTAATAAAACACATGTCTCTATAAAAATTCAATTTAATTAATTCTTAAAGGTTTCACTAATTTTTATTTCTAACTGTATTTGAAAATTCTTTAATCGGTTTTAAAAACGGAGGTAAGTGAAAGTCGTGTGTTGCCCGCACCAGATTTTTTTTTTTTAATCTGAATTAAGTGAACAATACCTAAAATCTTAGGTCCACATCCCCTCTATTATATATTTACTGGGTGTGTGTTTTTGAAAAAAAAATAAAATACTGTTCCCATTCACCCTACAGTAGGGATGAATAAGAGCGACATTGAAAATATTATTGTTTCCATTTACAACATGTGGGGTGAGTGAGAACAGTTTAAAATGCTTATTTAATTATTTCACTTATATTCTAGAAATTAGGTCTCTTATATTCTAAAAAAGTTCTAAAGCATCACGCTTCTGTTGGAAGAAGAAGAAAGGCAAATCATCCATGCATTTAGATCATTGATAAATGAAACAGACCTCAAGAATCTGGCTGATTTAGAAGTTCTGATTCGCTCTTTCAACTTCAATTTAACTTCATTAGGTCTAAAATAAGTTTCCTCATGAGTTGGGACAAACCTATAAACTTTGCTTGGTTCTTAAGTAAAACGAACCGATGTATCCTCTATCATCAGGTTCTAAAACCTCAAAGTCAAAAATTCTCAGGTTTTTTTTTTCCAAATACATTAATAAGTAAAAAGTCGCCCACTGAAATGTTATAATTTGTGGATAATGATTCAAACCCAGGTTTATCTTCAGATGTGCATGACAACACCAACTCAGCATCACTGTCTTGCAAAGAATATTCATCTGATGTGTCTTCTGACAGAAAACAGCTGTGTTCCCATTCACCCCACACTCCAGAAAATGTGGACGGCATAACCTAAAAAATCTGTTGCTAAGAAACTGTTGCAAATAATATATTGAGCAAGGAATTTTATACAAGAAGTCAACTTGAGGAACAGTTAATAGATACTAAATAAGCTATATAGATAACAGTTTCATACTTACAGGTAAAGTTTGTGGGAAAGAAAAATTTCGTAACAACTAGTACAATTTTTCACAAGTTGAACTGATAAGCCTAAAGTATTACCAACAAAACAAAACCATATAATTGAATTATTTACAGAGTGGCCAATCAATAACAACAACATTAATTACGGTAACCATTAGTGAAAGGTCATTTTTCTTTGATTAATTTATCGTTTTTTTTTTTTTTACCATTTCCTTATATTATATAATTGAATATATGTAATTAAGATCTTTTACGACTAATTTACAGAATTTAAATTAAAATTTTAAACGAGAAATAGCTTAATTATCTCAGAGGTTATTTATTTTATTTTTTTAAATCAGAAGAAACCGAAGCAACAACCAGAAAGTTTCGATATTAGACGACGTCACAGGAATCCGCTGCTGCATCAACAGGTTTCCGTCTTTTATTGATTTTATGTTTCCACTAAAAGGTTCCACTGTTCTACCACAGATAGCAGCATTATAGAAATTTACTCATGAGACAGCTTGACGAACAAATATTTAAAAAATAAAATTTAATAAGAGAAAAAAATATTTCCATCCATAGTTATAAGATCAAACTGAACGATTTTTTCGATTATGATCCGAATTGGGATAAGTTCGATATTGTTATAAACTCTTACGTTCAAATATATGGCAATAAGTAAGATGGAAGAAAGAAAATTTTCTTTAGAGGTTTAAAGAAAATATTTACGTGTTAAAAATGAAAAAAAAAAAAAAAAACTATAGCGTTAAATGATTTGGAGCTTACTAAAACTTCTGAAAAACTTTCATTTTGATTTAGAGCTCATAAAGTAAATACTATAATTTAGCTACAATACTATAGACTATTTAATGCTATGGGGAATATACATTTTTTTTAAACTACAAAATCCAAGATTCCCTCAGTGTTTTTGTTTATTACTGCATATGATTAACAGGGAATAAAAAAAATCAACGGCAAGAAACTAAGCATAATTTCAAAATATGTACTACCTTAAAATGTTCGACAAGTGATGCGAATCTTTTCAAAATCAAAAACTCCTAAACATTGCCTTAGTTGGTTCACATCACCTTAATATGTTTTTCTTTAAATAGAATAGAATCGAAAAAAAAAAAATTATTCTGGGGAAGGGTCCCTTAAGATATACAATGTGCCTGGCCAAAAGACCAAAGGATTATAATTAATTCTTATTTCTATCTATCTATCTATTGGCGCTATGGTCCTCGTAGGACCTTGGCCTCCTCAGCGATCCTCCTCCACTCTGACCTGTCTTCGGCAGCCCTTCTCCATCCGTTGACACCCAACGACCGACGGTCCTCCTCTACATCCTGCAGCCAACGAAGTCTAGGTCTGCCCCTGCTCCTCCTTCCACCAGGGTGTCCCTCCATCATCATTTTTGGCAGTCTCCAACTTACCATTCTCTGTACATGCCCCAGCCATCTTATTCTAGCACTCTTGATCATGGCAGGTGTCTGATACAGATTTCTAATTTCATCATTCGTCTTCATTCGCCAACGATCTCCTTCTGTTGTAGGACCAAAAATTTTTCTGAGAATTTTTATTTCCCACATGTTTATTGATCTTTCATCATTGTGTGTTAATGTCCAAGACTCATTTCCATACATAACCACGGGCTGAAGGACTGTACGATTTTATCTTATCTTCAGTTCTCTGGATATATTCCGGTTCTGAAATATTTTCATAAGAGACCAATAGCATCGATTGCCAGCAGTTAACCTTGCTTTAATTTCGTCTCTAATCTTATTATTACCAGTGATGACCGTGCCTAGATACTTAAACTGTGGTATTCTCTCGAAACTATATCCAGCCTCCTCGATATACCTGTTTAAAATCTCTTAGAATCTCCGAGGATAATGTTTACATCGTATTTGGGAAGTTCGTCAAAAACTTCCTAACTGATCATAGAAGGTACCTTTCTCTTCATCTGTCTTCTCTTCCGTGGATGCATGCACACTTACCAGAGATATACTAAAGAATTTTGCCATCAATCTTAGAAGGCTTCAAGATTCTTTCATTGACGGCCTTGAATCCCAGAATAGCGTGTTTTATTTTCTTATTTATCAAGCCAGTTCCGAATAGATTTTCTTCATGCCCAATATTGATAATGACATATTCCTTCAGCCCCATTATAGTAGGCTCTCTTTTCCACCTGATTTCTTGGAGATCCCCAACGTCGATTCTATATCTTGTGAGACAGTCTTCTGGAGTCTGGCTCTTTCCTATTTGTAGGAGACTACGTACATTCCATTTTCCTAATGCTAATTTCCTTTCATTTCCAGCTCCTTTCATTTATCCGTCCGAATCCGAGACTTTTTTGAGGTTTTTCAGCTTAATTTTTATATAAGTGGGAGTGCTGGCCCCACAGTGTGCCCCTTTTTGTCGCCTTTTACGACTGGCAGGAGATACCGAGATATGAGTAGGTAGTTTACGCATAAAATTCCATAACATTCAACCAATTTCTTGACACTTGAAGATGATTGAGCTTTTAATGTAAAACAATCCTTGCATACCTTTTACACAAATATATTTATATAGTATAGCCGAAGCGAGTACCTAACCTAAAAATTCCTTGTTATGCCGTCCTTAGGAGGGGACGTTAAAAGGTGGTCCCGAGCCTGTGCGATAAAAGGAGGTGAATAGAAACTGTGTGAAGGATCTTCTTGAGTTGCTAATTACCCTGCTGAAAAGAAAGGAGAGGTGTTACCATTTTACTTTTTTATACAGAATATTTATTCTTTCGCGTAATCTCATTTACTGTTTATCGTTATTTATTCAATGCTTCGAGATTTGGCACGTCCAATCGAGTGCCGCATCAATTATTGATACATCAATAAATAATAAATTGCTATTGATTGTACTAATATTTCAGCAAGGCGACTCTGGAAGAAATCAAAAGAATATAAGTAGCTGTTGTTTTGACTTCACTGTTGTTTTGTTTTTCAATTTGTGAAGGGTTCATTTTACTCAGATAAAAATAATTGAGATAAATTGTAAAAATGTTTGTTAAAAAAAATAATTCTATTATTTAATGACCTGGATTTCTTTCCATTTGTTAGTCAAGTGTTACTTAATTCATTCCTTTTTTTATATATATTCATTATTATTATTTATTTTTTTTTACTCTGTACATATGGAATGAATGATTTTAGCCCTAATAATTACAAGATAGTGGCAGATTTTATTATTTTTGAAGAAATATTATAAAAGGTAAAAAAAAAAAAAAAAAAAAAAAAAAAAAAAAAAAAAAAAAAAAAAAAAAAAAAGTTTGTTTATTCATTTAACATCACTTTATGTTACAGTAGGATTCCTATATTTTGTCTTTATTTATTTAGTCAGGATCTTAAATGTCGGGGCCTCCTGATTATATCCCCTCCAAAGGATTTTGATAAATAAGAATTTTTTCTCTATTTAAAAAATCTTAGCCATAGAGCCATCTGGCGGGTTCGAACCCACGTCTTCGGGCATAGGAGGTTATTATGATAGCCACTACATCCCAGGTAAGCCCCGAAGGTTGATTCTATTCTGATTAAATGAAAATAAAAATGTAGAAAATTAAATTTTAACATTTCTAAGAATATTCGGACATTGCAAGGAACTATCAATCTGCTATCGTAAAGTTTTAGACTTTCTAGTCTCAGAAAAACCTCTTCGTTTAATTAGCTTTAAAATGGTGCAAACAAACCAACCTCCATAGGGCAATCAAGAATGCGAGGAGGGAATAAAAAAAACAAAAAAAAAAACAAAACAGATCAATAAGAAAATTATAGTTTCATAAATATCTAGTGATATTTTAGAAGCCGATACTAGAACTTAAGAGAAACAAAAATGTTGATATGACTGTTGGGGGGGAAATTCAGTCTCCATTTAATTTTAATTGTTTTAGTCTCCATTAAATTTTGCTGCTCAATGTAACAGCAAAAATATAAAAAATTGATTCATTGACATTCATTAGATATCTTGTATATATATATATATATATTACTGTTAAGTAATAAAGTATGAATAGATTTTTTTTACTTTCACATATATATATATATATATATATATATATATATATATATATATATATATATATATATATATATATATATATATATATATATATATGTATATATATATATGAAATATATAGTAAGCAAAAGTATTGCGATCGTGAAAATTTTCGAATTCCAGTTTTCAAAGGAAATACACGTTTTAGGGTCCCCTGAGTCTAAATGACCAAGTCCCGCAAAAAGGTCAGTGTGTGGTAAGTCCAGCTTGAAAATGAAAAGGAGTGAGAAAATGAGACAGTTATACGCCTGAGATGTCCCAGCAACATTTTCTCCTAAATCAGCTGATCTGAAGTGGTACTTTATACCATGCATTTTGCACCTTTTTACGAATTTCTCAAAAGCGGCTTTAACGATTTTAATTAAATTCACTGCATTGATGAACTTAATATGCTTTAATATCACGTAGGTTTCATTCTGATTAAAATAGTCTGAGGGGGCTGAGATGCCGATATTTTAAATTTTCTTCACCTAAAGTACCTTTAATTTTTAGATTCTAAAAAAATAACCATATTATTTTGTTACCATTGATAAAGCACGGGTAAATATGCAAGTTGAGCGAATATGACAAAACAGCTGAAGGACATAAGTGCAAAAATATTTTCTTATGCAATTTTTGTGTTTTTAAACACAATAATAGTAATATAGATGTATAATAAACCGTTAACTAGCTAAACATTTACAAAAAATATTATCTAATACACGGAATTTTAAAGGTTAATAGAGAGCAGGTAAAACTAACTAATTGATTATTTAATAAAACACATGTTTCTATAGAAATTCCAAAAAAATTAATTATTTAACAATTCATTGTATCTTTAAATGTATTTAAAAATTCCTTACTTGATTTTAAAAACGGAGGTAAGTGAAAGTCGTGTGTTGCGCGCACCAGATTTTTATGACTGTAATTAAGATAAATAAATCGTGCGATATGTTTTCATATCAATAATTTATGTAACAACAATTATAATGATATTATTTGAATAACTATCAATGAATTTGGCTAAGATTATAAGGGTTATCTATAACAGCCGGCTGCCCTAAAGGGCAGATAAGTGTAATGCCCTGAGTGAAAGATAGAGGTGACTATATTGGCGCTGGTAAAGGTGCCAAATTGAGCTGCTACTGTCTCGGTAGTCACAATGATCTATGTTTATTTATAAATACACGCAATTTGTGAGTGTAGTAGTGAGTGTGGACGCTTGGAGTCCCAACTTGGGACGTTCTTGAAAGTTTCTCAATTTTTTTATGAGCATTAAATAGGCTGTATAAAATATTTTTAAAAACATACAGTTTTTTAATTGTTTTTTGTATTTTTTTTTCTTTAATATAAAATATAATTAATATTAAAAGTACTGTTCATTGTTATCTTTCTTCATTGGCCAATCGCTCGAACTCATGCTGATACCATTCTTTAAGATTACTGTATAAGAACTCTTGGACGGCAATTTCAAATTCCGCAAAATAATCAATTTTTTCTCCTTGAATAAGATGGGGCATGGTACAAAGGAGTAGTAATGGGTTGGTCTGGAATATAAGGTGGATGAGGAGTTAGAACTTTATAAGCTTTTGTTTCTTTTGACGGGAAGTTTGATCTTCAACTTACATTTTTATCAGTTCTTTTTTATGATTTATAAAAATTTATTACAGCTCTTTCCTCATTTATTTGGTCATTGTATCATAAAAAATTGGTGTATTATCTGCCTATATTAATCTCCTTATTATCCAAAAAAAAAAAGATATGTTTGCTCGTTTCTTCTCTAATTTGTTATCAAATTCGTTCAACTCATATATTTACTCGTATTTTACTTTTATTTACCTATACATGAAATATACAGTAAGGGAAAGTATAGCTATCGTGAAAATTTTCGAATTCTATTTTTCAACGGAAATAAACGTCTTAGGGTCCATTGGGTCCAAATGACCAAGTCCCGAAAAAAGGTGTGTGTGTGTGATAAGTTCAACGCAAAAACTAAAAGCCGTACGAAACTGAAATTTCATATTTAAGACAGCTACACGCCTTTTTCATCAAAATCAGTTAACCAGAAGAACCACTTTATACTATGCAGTTTAGACTTTTGAACGATTTTCTCAAACACAGCTCTAATGATTTTGATTAAAGTCGCTATATTGATGTAATATTTAATATCATGTAGGTTTCATTCTGATTTAAATAGTCTTACAGGGCTTAAATGCCGATATTTTAAATGTTCTTCCTCTAAAGTACCTTTAATTTTGTGGATTTATAAAAATTAGTCACATCATCTTGTTAGCATTGATAAATAACAGCTAAATATGCAAGTTAAGCGTATTTGATAAACAACTAAAGGGAAAAGTTCAAACATATTTTTTAATATAACTTTTGATTTTTGTTAATAAGGACAGTAATATAGACGTATAATATACCGTTGGAAAGAGAAAGATTTTAGAAAAGATATTATCTGATACACAAAGCTGTAAAAGGTAATATAAAGTGACGAATAGGGAATAAACTTATTACTGATGAAGAATTTAATATAGTTATATTATTTAATATAGATCAAATGTATACTTTATATATTTATCAAATTTGTATATATCATACAAACAGTTGTAAAATGTAATATAAAGTGACGAATAGGGAATTAACTTATTGCTGATTAACAATTTAATAAAACACAACAAAAAAACAACGAAAATAAAATGCATGTTTAATTAAAATCAATTTAAAATATATTAAACATTGCAGTATATTTAATAGTTTTTAAATTGATTTTAACTGTCGAGGTAAGTGAAAGTCGTGTGTTGCCCGCACCTGATTTTTTATCAATGCTAACAGTATGATATTTTTAATTGATTCAAATCTACAAAATTAAAGGTAGAATAGAATAGAAATTTTATTTTGTCTTTGGGGCTTCCCCATACAAATAGAGCCTAGCTTGGCTATAAATTACAATATTATGGTTTTAGAACTTTATATACATATCATTTAAAAATAAATAAAATAATAGTGAAAATTCACTAAAACAATTTGACTTTCAAAAATAAATTACAGATTAAAGAATAAACAGTTACTGGTGCTATAACAGAAACAATAAATAAGCAAAATATCACTTTGAAGATAAAATAAAAATAAACACTGAATAGAAAATGTTCTAGGATAAAGAATTAAGCACTTTTTGAACTCCCATCATGTAATAGTACACTTTATGTAACTTATCTACACTATCGATACTCAGTATAGCATGGATACTTTGGATGTCGGAAGATTCTAAGATGAAGTTTTGAAGAAATTGCCGTCTATTTTCATTGTGTGTCGGGCAGTGAAGGAGAATGTGATGTAGGCTGTTGTAGATAAATCGATTGCATAATATACAGCTTTCTTGTGACTTCTATATGTTCTAGATTCTAATATGTTCTGGATTTGCAACTCTTAATTGGCTGACACATCTCAATTTCTTTATATGTACTTTAAATGTGAGGTACGTTTCAGGGTCGGGAGCATTGTAATTGCATAGTAATCTATATAAAGGATAGTTAGTCGAATTTAGGGTCCTTTGTATGTCGGCTGAGAGATAATGGTTATGTGCTTTTTCCAGTATGTCGTCTTTGTATCGAAGAAGTCCGTTTGTATGGTGAACAGAAAGCTCTTCTGCAAAGGCATTTAGCTCGGATATTGCTCTAAATTGGGACACCCAATTGAAGTTTATGTCGGGATTACCCTGTCTAATGATTTCAGTCTATTGAAGCAAAGTTTTGGAAGTCGTTCTTCTGGCATGAACTCGAGCTTGGTCCATAGATTTGTCATCTTTTTTATCATATTCATGGATAATGGTTCTCTTCCTGTTTCGAGACGGACTATATAATTTGGGGTATTCCTAGGCCAATAAATGCTTTAAAAATTTAAGTTGGACCGTTTCGATTGCCTCAAGATAATTGGGACTCCATACTTCAGAAGCATAAAGCAAAGTTGATGAGACCATTGAGTTAAATAAAGTTCTTTTTGTTTTCCAAAAGTCACTTTTCCCTTTTTTCAGTATGTCTATGACTTTTGCAGATGCCACTGATGACTTCTGAGTAAAGTGTCCACATGCTTGTTTAAATCTTCCCGATGACAAAATTAAAGGTACTTCAGGAAAATAATGTATTTTCGGTGAAACAATATTTCTGTAATCGCAGTAATTTCCCTTACTTTATATTTCTCATATACAAAAGGTAAGTAGAAGGAAAAATATATTTTAACTGCGGAGGTAAGTGAAAGTCCTATGTAGGGCATAGATATTTTATATTCAATTTTAGAATCAAATAAACACAAATCAAAGCATTTACACTCCTATAACCAATCGTATATTATAACTGTGGCATGAATTCCGAAATGACAACTCCATTAAATAGAGACCTCCCTGCATATCATATAATTACAGTTAGGGATACACCATACAAGGGCTGACATACTCATTATAAGGAGCCGATAATCACAGTATATAGTGGGGCTTTCCCTTGCAATAACCAACACCGGCTCCTGGCACGTGCTGTTTATGATGGGCGCCTCCCTCACGTCACTGCCATACGTGAAATATTGCAGAGCGGCTCGCTGGCCTTGCGTCACTTGTTACGTCCTTTGGAAGTGACGTCTCGACGGTCCGAGGTCGCTGGAGCGTCACATGCTACCAAGATTATCTCCCGATCTAGTTTCAATAGATAGTTTTGACCGTGTTGATTTCCAAAAGGTACTATATCCACTTTACACACATTTACAGGAATCGCAAAAATCTGTCATTGTTTGTTTATTTATTTAACGTCACTTTATGCTACTATAGCTAATCGGACGATGCTACAGTGGGAATCCTAAATTTTGCCTATCCAGGTTTAATTAGGATAGGGTTCTTTAGCGGGTACCTGACATCACACAGGGTCAGGACCACCTTTTAACGTCCCCTTCGAAGACGGCATAACTAAGGATTTTTAAATTATCGGGCTTGAACCCAGAACATCAGTCCTGTGATTGAGGCAGATCGAGTATTAAATAGCTATAAATATCCCACCCCATGGGGACAAAAACCTAACGAGGTAATCCAGAGAATGAAGCTAATTGGACCAGCGAGCCAGGACGGTATTAACAAAGACCGGGCCCGGATGATGGGGTATTATCCCCAAGTGGACGGGACCCGTCCGCCTGTCAGCCTCACCATCAATATCCTCCAACCGCCCTGTTTTTACCGTCCAAACCATTCATCGCTAATCCTAGGCAGCATTTCCCTGATGGATTAATATTCATCAATATCTCAATATTAAATTCGTAACATTTACATAACATTGCGGACAGGTTACATATTGCTTTCATACTAAATCTCTGACTAATTTAAACATCATGATACAGGCAGTAGTGTTTTAAGACAGAGTAGGAAAAGTTTTAAGGACTGAGAATTTTTTTTAAAAATCTTATAATTATTTTATTTTTTACAACATCAATTTGTATAGAATACATCTGCACAGTTTTAAAACATTAATTGGAAATCCATTACAATTCTCAAATTATTTGCTTAAATTTATTTTGCACATTAATTGTTTTTATTGAAGGTAAAAATTTAAAAAACCCAACTAAGAAAGGAAAACAAAAAATCTGATGCGGGCAACACACGACTTTCACTTACCTCCATTTTTAAAATCAAAAAAAGAATTTTCTAATACAGTTAGAGATAAAAAACGTGAAACTATTAAAGAATTAATTAAATTGCATTTATATAGAAACATGTGTTTTATTAAAAAATCTATATTATTATCTAAAATAATAAGTTAGTTTTATCTTATTTCCATCACTCTCTATTAACCTTTAAAAGCTTGACTATAAGATAATATTTATTCTAAAATCTTTAGCTTTCCAACAGTATATCATACATGTATATATACTGCTCTTATGTTTAAAAACAAAAATTTGCATTAAAAAAAATATTTTTTCTGTTTATTCCTTTAGTTGGGTATCGAATTCATTCAATTTATATATTTACCTGTTTTTCATCAGTGGTAACAATGGTAACAAGATAATGTAGTATTTTTATTTATTTATTTTTTTTTTCACTTAATATTTTATTTACACCTGTAAAAAAAATTACAATAAGCAAATGTGCTAAAATCTAAGTAAACATGGCGTGGTCAGGCATGAGGGAGACAGCACCCAGTGGTGCATCCTCCTGACATTAAGCAGAACTATATTTTTAGGTCAGGAGGTCCCTCATCCAACTCCTTTTCAGCCTACGCCGAGTTATGGATGGTATGTCGGTTGTAGCCATGTTTTGCACAAGTTTGTTTATGTGTCCATTTAGTTTGTCGTGAAATCGTTTGTAAGTCGATCGAATGTGGTTTGTTATAGTAGGAATACGTAAGTCAGTATGAAGGGTATCGTTTGAAACATATAGTGGTGAGTTCGTTGCCAGTCTTAAAAATTGCGATTGAAATGTTTGTATTTTTCGTATGTGTGTCTTTTTAGCAGGTCCGTATATTTGGCAAGCGTAAGTCCATATTGGTTTTAATAAATAAGTGTATACGTTAAGTTTCTGTCTGATAGGTAATTTAGAATGTCTATGAAGTATCGAATACAATAGTCTCAGTCGAAAATTTAGAGTTTTACGTTTAGTCTTGACGTGTGGGCCCCATGTCAACCTTTTGTCAAAAATAAGTCCTAAGTACGTTACTGTGTTTGATTGTGGTATCTGGTGATTGTCTATGTAAACTGGAGGGCAGGTTCCATGTCTAAGTGTAAATGTAACATGTAGTGATTTGTCGTGGTTAATCTTTAATTTCCATTTCCTACACCAGTTTTGTACATTGTCTAAGTGATGTTGTAAAGTCATACTGGCCTGTGTAGGGTCTGTGTTTTTAGTAATAATTGCAGTGTCGTCGGCATATGTCGCAGTTAGGATGTTTTCGTTTGTCGGTAAGTCATATGTGTATATTAAGTACAGAAGTGGGGCCAGAATAGAACCTTGGGGAACTCCTGCAGAGACTGGCATGACTGATGAGGTCTCGGAACCCTGTCGGACAGAAAAGAAGCGGTCATAGAGAAAAGATTGTAAAACTAGATAATAAGTGCTTGGAAGTATGGGTTTTAGTTTAAAAAGAAGACCCTGGTGCCACACCCTATCAAAAGCTTGAGTAACATCCAAAAATGCCCCAGAAGCGTATTGTTTTAGTTCAAGTGCAGTGGAAATAAAGTCCGTTACTCTGTGTAGCTGTTGTGTTGTGGAGTGAAAAGAGCGAAATCCGAATTGATGGTCTGGTAATATGTTGTGGTCAGTCAGTATGTTAATAATGCGTCCGTACAATAATTTTTCAAATATTTTTGAGCAAACTGGAAGAAGGCTAATTGGTCTGTAGGAATCAGGTCTGTATTTGTCTTTGTTAGGTTTATGTATCATTGAAATCGTAGAATATTTCCATTGAATGGGGAATTTGGTCGTCCTGAGTATAGCATTGTATAATGTAGTAAGAAATACTAAAGCTTTTCTGGGGATTTTTTGAAGCACCTCAGCTGTGATAAGGTCGTAACCAGGAGTCTTTCTTTTCGGCATTTTCATAATCTGTCTAGATACCTCGGAAGGAGTAAAGGATTTTGGTGGAAGAGACATGGGAAGAGGAGAGTCCAAGAATTTCTGTACATAATTTTCGTGTTGTATGTCTGTTAAGTCTGTGTGAGATTGAAAAACACTTGAAAGATAGTCAACGAAGATTTCAGATTTGTCTTTATCCGACACGGCCCAAGAACCATCATCGTTTCTCAATGGGGCAGAAACTTCACGTTGTTTCAGAATTCGTTTGGTATGTCGCCAAAGGCTGTTGTCGTCGGTTGTCAGGTTTTCCAGATATTTGTCAAAGTTAGTTTGTTTGAATTTTCGTATTTCTCTTTTAAGTTCATTGTTAAGTTTGTTGAAGATTCGTCTGTCTGAAGGAAGTCTGTTAGTTTGCCATTGTTTGCGTGATCGTCTCTTGGCTTGGATTAGGTTCCTGATATATTGAGGGTAGGATGGCGAAGTTATTCCTGGTCTTCTCCTTATTTGTTGTGAGGACCATGCAGCTTCTTGAACGGTCGAAGTGAAGAGTTCAACAGCATCTTCTAAGTCTTTTTCAGTTTTTAGTGCTTTAGGGACAGTGAGTTTGGTATTAATTTGCTTATTGAATAGATCCCAATCCACGATTCCGTAGGTAAGCGACTGTCTTCTTTCCACAAAGAATTTCTCCACCCCCAACATCAGGTTCACCGGTAAATGATCTGAGCCAAGGTCTGTTTCAGTTGTAACTGTAATCGGTAGAGTCGTTAAATCTTTGGCTACAAATATGTCGAGTACGTCAGGTTTTTTGTGACAAGAATTTGGTAAGTAAGTCGGTTTGTCAGGAGAAAATACGTTCAATGATAAGTGGTCAATAGCAGATTTGAGTTTTCTGCCCCTTGGTGTGCACAAACGAGAACCCCAAGTTTTGTGTTTTGCATTAAAGTCACCCCCTGCCAGGAAGGTTCTACCAAACGAGTTAAATAAATCAATAAACATTTGATCGGTAATGATATATTTAGGAGGGCAGTAAATAGAAGCTAGTGTTATGTTTTTGTATTTAGTCTGTAACTGTATTCCTGTTATTTGTATCTGAGCCGTTGAGTCTACGTGTATAGGGTAATGTTTTAGGGTCGATTTTATTAAAATAGCTGTCCCTCCGTGTGCAGTATTGTCGGGATGGTCTGTTCTGTATAAATTATAGTTAGGTATAGAAAGTTTGTTGCGTGATGTGAGATGAGTTTCTGTCAAAAGTACAATGTCGATACGTTTTTGATGAAGATAAATTTCCAATTCAGTCTTATGTCGAAGTAGTCCGTTAGTATTCCAAAGAAGGATTGACAGGGAGCCAACAGTTAAAGAACTAATGTCCATAAGTTACTGCTAATGCTTGTGTTAAGTGCGTTATTTGGCTAATAGGCTGTAAAGGGGCTGAATGAGGGCATTTAAATTATTTAGTATGTTGGATTGTAAATAAGGCTCAGAGCCAGCTGGTGGTACCAACTGACTACTGTCTTCCCTCATACCTGATCTTGGATGCGGCTGAGGCTGAGCTTCCACGTTGGGCCGAAGGCAGTTTGGGCGCTCCATTCTGGGGTTTACACCGACAGGTTCCAGAGGCTGATGTTGTTGAAGACCGTTCGGCAGGGCTGGAAAATGTCCTAGATCCGGAGGAGGTGGGGCAGCTACCGGTGTAGGGCGGTAACTCTGGGTCCTCTGAGCTCGCAGGTTCTTGAGGGCCTGGCATCCTCTGTAATTAGCGGGGTGTGCCCCTCCGCAGTTAGCGCATTTGGCCGGCGTCTCCCTAGTTTTTATGCAAGCAGCGCTTTCATGGGCCTCTCCGCATCGTACGCAGCGTAGTTGGTGATTACAGTACGATTTTTTATGGGCAAATCCCTGGCATCTGAAGCACTGAGGTATTTCCCTCTTTTTTCGAATTTCTTCTACTTTTATCCTTGTATAATAAATGTGGTTTAATTCAAATACTTTCTCATTAAATGTATTTTTAGAAATATCGACAAAGAACATTTGAAGAGGTAGTTTGGTTCTGGCTGAGATAGCATTCGTAATGTTCACAGCTTCATAGCCCTTAGCTTTTAGTTCTTCACTTATTATTGATGTTGGTGTGGATGGATGAAGTCCTTTAATAACTACTCTTGGGTTTTTGTCTTCCGAAAGTTGATACGTGTGGTAGTCGGCATTTACTTTTTTTAAGCACCGAACAGCTGTTCTGTAAGAGTCTGGGGTGGCTGGGTATACTATTAAATTTCTGGCTGTTGATTTTATAGTGAAGTAGCTAGAGCCTATTTATTTTTTTAAAAACGCAATTAATCCTTCTATATTCGCTATTCCTTTTAGGAATATGGGTGGTGGCTTAACTTTGTTATTTTCTGTTTGCTTCGATTGTTTCTCGGGTTCCGCAGTTATATTTAAAAGAGGGTCATATCTATTGCTGGTTTCGACGGTATTTGATTTTTTTGTGTATAGCCTGGGATCTGTTGAGGATGATGGTCTTTTTCGTCCTGTAATCACCTCCCACTCGTTATTTTCTTCTGGCATGGTTGAAGAACCTGCCTCTTGTAGGTCCATATTCGCTACATTTTCGGACGCCATTTCTCCCTAAACGTCTATTTACTTGCACAAAAACAATGTTTGAGACAATATTAGCACAATCACACAATGTTTTAAAGTTTTAAACTTGTTAAATTAGGTAAGATAATGTTTAAATAAAACTAACCTTACACACTTCACATGTTTTCCACTTTGTTGGTAGTTACTCACTTATAAATCCTTTAACTTACTATAAATTCTTAAACTAGACTTATAATTTGTCCGTTTGAGCTAATAATCAGTCTTAAATACAACTTTTAAAAATGAATAAATCACATTTCCAATAGAGACAATGAGAGCACATGCTTATCACTACACGGTCACCATGGCGATCTTATAGTATTTTTATAGATTCAACAAAATTAAAGGTACTTTAGAGAAAGAAAATTTAAAATATCGGCACTTAAGCCCTGCCAGACTATTTAAATCCGAATGAAACCTAGCGAGTTTAATCAAATCGTCGGAAACGTTTTTGAGAAAATCGAAAAAAGGTGCAAAATGCATGGTATAAAGTGACTCTTCTGGTAAGCTCATTTTGATGAAAAAGGTTTTGTAACGTCTCGGGCGTATATTTGTCTTAAATATGAAATTTCAGTTTCATAGGACTTTTCGTTTCCGCCCGGGAGTTACCACACACACACACACACACACACACACACACACACACACACACACACACACACACAGATCTTTTGGCGGGACTTGGTTATTTGGACTCAGGGGACCCTAAAATGTGTATTTCCGTTGAAAACTGGAATTCGATCATTTTCACGATTGCAATACTTTCCCTTACTATATATAGTAAGTGAAATTAAAAAAGAGAAACAAAACAAAAAATAACATGAAATAAACAGATAGAAATAAAAATTAAAATAGATAAATAAACAAAATTACAGTTATTAAAATCATAAGATAGGATTAGTAATTTTTATTTTTATAACAGTATATGTTCAGAGTTATCTTATGTCTATATTTAGAGCTTGATAACTTAGTAAAATTACCAATTTGTTTTATAAGGGTATCGTCAGTCAGTTGGCATTTTGAGAAAAATGATTGTGTGTCTTGGTGTATAAAATCATGTATTGTAGGGATGTCCAGATCTTTGTGCATGGTAGTTATTTTTGTGAACGGTGGATAATTAATTTTTATTCTCAGGCATCTATTTTGTAGTACTTGCAATTTGTTAATATGTGTTTTGCTTGCAAGACTCCAGGCTGGGCATACATTGGTTTGTTTTTTTTGGCGTTAATTTTGAATGTTTATCAAAGTAGGTGTACATTTCATATAATAATTATATATATATATATATATATATATATATATATATATATATATATATATATATATATAGTTATATATATATATTTTTTTTTTATTTATGTCAAATTGAAAATACAGAAAATTATCTTCTTTTTTCTTTATCTTTGTTACTATTATACAGGCTGCTTGAGAAACCATAAAAATTATCCTCAAGCACCAAAATTACTATCAACAAACTACTTAGCAGAATCTTATTGAAATATGGAATGCGACTATGGGGATCTGCTAAAATCCTCCTGAAACCAAAGAATTCAGCCTTAGCGATAAACAAAATATCCGAAAAATTGTCTATGCACCATTTTATGTGACAACCGAATTACTCCGCAACGACTTTATTACAGTTCGGACGTTACAGTTTCGGATAGTGGTATAGAATATAATACAGATTTCCACGACAGAATGACTTACAACATGACCTATCGGCCCAAACAGTGGAATCCACCACCAATACGTACAAACCCAACCCGAAGACTTGAGGCTGTGGCCAAGAGATTCACTGCATTAACCATTCGGGAGATAAGATATTTGCTCATTGCAGATAGGTTTTTTCGCACATCGTAAATAACAAAACATTAATTTAAAATAAATAAATAATATTTGTATTACTATGTGTTTGTCCAGCTGCTTTTCTAAGGCAGCAGTAGCTCCAAAAACTAGTTTAATTGATATATTTACAGGAGTGCTACCATTGGGTAGTTCTTCTACAAGTCCTTTCTTGTCATTTTTCTTATATCATATTTACTTGATGTATTTTTTTTAGTACAGTTGTAAATTTCAATAAATTATGTTTAATAAAAAAATTGATATATTTAAAGTAGATATAGACTAATATTTAATGAAATCATTGGCTCTGCTTTCCAAAGGTTACGTGTTTACCTATCACAGTAGGTGGCATGCAAGGTAAGATTAAATTAGACGTGTTTTTATAAATGACATTATTATTTACATTAACTTAAACATATATAATATATTTACACAATGATTGAGAATACTGAGGGATTTCTAATAGTTGATCTTGCCAAACAATATTACAATAAAAGATTTTCTTCAAGATGGAACCCGACTCACATCTTCTTGGGGATGGAATAAGATCACGGTTGGCGGTACAGCCCTTGTGATCTTATTTTTATCTTTTGGCCACTCTTAATATTCTTGTCGGCTGCCGCTCAAGGAAACTCATAGGGGTTTCTGGTGTTAGAGGCCGATGGTGAAACCGGGGGGCCTTTGGAGAATCCAAGGGGGGAAAAGTACACGCCCTCTGTACTTTTGCCGACAAAGGCTTATTAACTTTTATTTAATTAATATAATAGTTATCTAATAAAGAATTTCCATCCCTCAGTATCCTCAATACATTACAGTATTAAAAAAAAAGAAGTTATTTTATATATAAAATTTAATGTTATCTAAGTAGAAGAGAACAGTGATTCATTTATTTTATTATTAAGTTGAAGGCTGCGAAGAGTTGAAATATCGTCTGGTCGGTGAGGCTGTGCCATTCATAGATTGAAATCTCACCTCAACGACGTGTGAACGTTATCAAACGTATTTATTTTATAATAATAATAATAATATAATAATAATAGGCTTAGCGAACCCGAAGGTTCGATGCCGATACCACCAAATTCTGCCTACACAGACTCGTCCAATGTTCACCATTCAAGCCCAAGCCCCCGAGATCAGCCTTAACGCAATCCTCCCATCTCCGCTTCGGCCTACCTTTCGGACGCCTACCAGTCGGATCAGCAAATACCAACTTTCTCGGAATCCGCTCGTCATCGAGCCCAACAACTTTACTCGCCCATTTGAGTCTCCGCGATGCAATCAGCTCAATTATATTCACAGGATGCAAGTTCCGCAATTCCGCGTTATGCAACCTTCTAAACTCCCCAGTGGCCTCATCTCTCTTTGGACCAAATATTTTACGCAATACCTTATTTTCGAAAACCTTAAGCCGTTGTTCATCTTTCAAAGTAAGTGGCCACGTTTCACAACCGTAAAGAACCGTTGGAAGAATAATAGTTTTATAAATTCTAATCTTTAAGTTTTTAGATAGAAGCCGCGAACTAAGTAACTTAGCAACTGAATAATAACACGCATTTCCCACCTTTAACCGGGACTTTATTTCTTCCTGGATTTCATTTTTTCTAGTTATAATTGAACCTAAATACTTGAATTTCTCTACGTGTTCAAAAGTATGACCTGATACATCAATATCACCAAGATCGACACCGTTTCTGCTACTAATCATATACTTCGTCTTATCGGTATTTAATTCGAGTCCTATTTCTTTACCGGTTTTTATTAACACACTTGTATTTAGTTGTATGGTTTCCGTGTCTTCACCTAGCAGTACCAGATCATCAGCATACCCCAAAACCGGAATCTTGTCACCCATATTTAAGCCTTTCTCGGTACACAATTTATTCTATACATTTGCATTACTATTTTATTTTCTATTTGTTGTATAATAACAAAGGTTCATTACTGTTAATAATAAACCAAAATAGAAGCTATTGCAGAATGATAAAAATACATAAAGTTGAGTGATAGTTGGAGATGATAATTTCTATTTTATACCATATTAGGCAAAATAAATTGTCCTATGAATCTGAATAGAACTTCTATTATATCTAAATAACAACCTTCACCTCTTCAACTAATTAAGGAGTCTGTCATCTAGAGATTTTTACTATTGTAAGGAGTGGATTAGGTCAAGATCAGCCGCTAGGCTTTCCCCCAATTTTAGGATACCCACTTTATAGAAATTGGGTGAGTCAAAGCCCTAATCCAGAGATCAAAAAACGGATTAATAGTTATTCTACAATAGACGGGGTTCGAACTCAAAATTAGGAGAAAAGTAGTTTGGGCACCATCATTAAGACCACGACGCTCCTCAACTAAAACATTGACATTTATTAGTTATGCCGTCCTTCGGAGGGGGCGTAAGCTGGTGTTCCCGACCCTGTTTCATGTCAGATAATCGTTAAAGAACCTTATTCTAATTATACTTTGGATAGACTCCTACTCTAGCATCGTCTCATTAGCCACTGCAGTATCAAGTGTACTTAAATGGATAAATAAAAATTGACATGGTTTCACTTTATGTAGTAAGAAGAAAAAAAAAACCTGTACCTCCACAATCCATAAAGGGTCTCAGTACATATAGAGATCCGTACTATTTCTAGGCTAACGACCGTGCAATGAGGTGATTCAGCCGAGATCACGCTCAGCCACCAGGTTTTTTCACCATATTTGGGTACCCACTTTATTGAGGCTGGGTCTGCCTCCAGGAGGGTCTCCATACCCCAGAGTCGCCCCGCGGCCGAAATAACAGAATAAATAATATTCCGTCACAACCGGGATTCGAACCCAGGACCCGAAGCACAGTAGACTAGCGCTCTGTCCACAAGACCACGCCGCTCCCTTTTGTACTAAGGCTGATGCTAAAGTAAGGAAGAAAAAGTTATGAGATGCTTGCTCTTGATTTTTTTTTTAATTTACTTTTCCTCCATAACTTACAGCCTTCTTCCATATATGTCAGTTCCTGCAAAGACAGTAAAACGAGAGGATGGTACTTAAAGCCATTAAACGAGTACTTGAGACAGATTTAAGCATAACCATTAAAGCAGAATTGGAAATGCAAGGCCCTGAAGAACACGCTGATCGTGCCACGGCTGAGAGCCGGATTCGCGCCCTAAATGTTAGTTGATGAAGACACAGACCGTAAATCAGGCGGCCTCCAGCTGTCTCCAGTTCCTGGAGTCTCTTCATCTCTCTTAGACGTCGCTAACGGAGCGGAAAGCTTTGGTTGGATCATTACGGTGGAGCTCTTCCCACTTCTAATGGTGTATCAGATTCAGTTACGAATGGCATGCTGCCAACATTCTTGGTAAACTTTTTTTAAACCTTTAAGGCCGCGCTACATGGTGAGAGAAGACGTAGGCGAAAATTCGTGAGAGCGAAGTCTTATGAGAGTTCACGTATTGGAAGAGTGGAAGAGAGGGAAGACATAATTTTTACTTTCACTTAAATGTATATGAAATAGAGGGAAAGATTGTGAAGATTTTCGGATTCCAACTTAACAGAAATACGCGTTTTAGGATACCATGGAAAGTCGTGTGTCGCGCGCACTTGGTTTTTTTCCCTCATAAACTATATATCTTTATTTTTTGTTAATTTACCTTTGTACTCGTATAAGAAGACTGAAGAGGAATGAATTAATATTGAATTTAAAAAAAAAAATAAAGTAGCAAAACGTTATAGTCCCTTTTAGAAGACGATTATTAAGTGCTGAAGTTCATACAAATGAATAATTCATCTGAACGTAAAAAGTTTGTTTTTGAGTGGGTTATTTTAAATAAAACTCAAAATACTGCATAATTTGCTTGACAACCCAATAAATAATTTAAATATAATGTTTATAAAACCTGCCCAATTTATAATGTGCCGTTAAGATTTTCCTCATTACAGTAACCCTGCAATGAGTGCATTTATTTCTACGCGTACCATCTTGCGATACAACGCTTATTTTTATTACATAATATAAATTACATTACATAACATATTTTATACATACAGTATGTAAAGAAAAGTAAGTTAATAAACTGAGTGAAAAAAAAATGTTATTGAGAAAATAAAATTAAATAATATCAGCTGCAGTGTCAAGAAGAGCATACGAAAAAATAAATAATGAATTATTTACAATGTAAATCATAAAACTCTGCTCGCTATGTGCAGTATCTACATGCCTGTTGTTATTTGTCTAATTCTGTATAGTCCACCCGGTCCAAAATGTCATCAAATTTTGAAAAGTATTTTGTAAGAAGGTCACACTTGGAAGGCGGCCATTGGTCTCTAAGTAGGACTGTTGAGATCAGTTTGTGTCTATGTTTGTCCAGTTTACTGCAATCGATTAAAATATGGTCGTATATCTGTTCGCTTTGACCGCCACACTTACAGATTGTATCGTCAGTTAGTTTGAATCGAAATAAATAGCTCTTGGCTCCTCCATGTCCCGTCAGGAATTGTGTCAGTTTGTAGGATATTTTTTTAAGTTTAGTTCGATCGTCAATTGTTTTTATGAAGTCATAGGTGTATCTACCTTTTATTTAAGATCGCACATTTTGTATTATACTTCTGCCTTGTATTAATTGATAGTATTGGATTGTTTCACTTGAAATGTCTGTTTTTATAGTTTCTGAAATACATAAAGGATTTTGCAGGTATCTGTTGTTTTCTTCCGAATGTTTACATATTTAAAGTAAACAGTTACTAATCCTTTACCTTTGTATTATAAACATTAGCTTCCCAATCAATTACCCACTTTTTAGTATACCTTCAAATATGAACATGGAAACACGCGATTTTCGAGTAATATTTTTGTACAAGTTTAAACTCGGCCATTCAGCAGCCGAGGCCGCTAGAAACATTTGGGGAAGGGAGTGTTAATGAACGGACCATTCGCCGTTGGTTTGCTAAGTTTTCAGCTGGAGATAAACTTGCCCCGAGGAAGACCTTCCTCCGTAATAGATAACGATGTCCTCAATCATACAGTAGAAGGAAACCCCTACCAAACAGTTAAAGGACTCTCAGCATAACTAAATGCAAGTGCATCTACCGTTTCCAGACATTTAAAGTGTATTGGGAAAGTAAAAAAGCTCGATACATGGGTAACTCTTGATCTCACTGAGCGGCATGTTTGAAAACATACCGTGCAAAAATTGAAAGAACTGGGCTACGAAGTTCTTCCGCACCCTATTCTCCCGACTTGTCTCCAACAGATTACCACCTGTTCAGGAAATTAGACAACTTCCTCAAAGGAAAACTTTTTGAAAATGATGATTAAGTGAAAAGTGCGCTTTTAGATTTTGTTTCACTTCAAAGTTCAGATATTTTCAGTTCGGGGATAAAAAAGTTGGTGTCACGTTGGGAAAAATGTGTAGAAAATGAAGGTAAATACTTCGAATAAAATTATCTTGTTATCATATCGTATTTTTAATAAAAATCCTTTACCTTGAAAACGGACATTTCATGTGACACAGGCCAATAAGTGCTTGATGGCGCTGATCGTGCCTTGTCGTATGCTATCGGGAGAGCGGTGTCTCTTGCTCCCGCTTTAGCCGCTTCATCTGCTAGCTCGTTCCCAATAACGCCAGCGTGAGCTTTGACCAACGTAAAGCTGATGTTCATACCTTCCTTGTGACAAATTATTAGTGCATGTCTGATTTCATCTAAGAGCCCTTCGTGTATGTTCCTGCTCCTTAATTTCAATAGTGTTGTATGACTATCTGTCTGGATACAGAAGTTAGACATATAAAGAGAATTTTTTATAAAGAGCACATAGTGCATACATTTCTGCCTGATTGTTTGAGCAATAAGGACCTAACATATATCGCGTTGAATGCCACCTGCCCTCCTTCAAACAGAACGAAGGCAGCTCCTATAATGTACCGTTTGTTTCCATTAAAATACCTCTTTACTGTATTTCTCAACCTCACCATATTTTCAGAACAGATAGTACCTACTTTATTTCTAATAAAAAAAAAGCTGAGCTTCACGGATTCCTATATAAAGCACCGTATTAATTGGCAAGTAGCTCCGTGGAAGGATATCAACTATTGCATTTTGCATCTCCTCTGGGAACTTCATTAATAGAAACTACCGCCGGCTTTGCACATCACTTCTCAGAATCATCCTCCTTGTGGGTCGTTTAGTTTCAAGAAGTGCTTACCGCTCTGAGTTAGCAATACTTGTATTTTGCAGTTAGATGGCGTTTAATTTTTTAAATATTTAACATAAAAAATATAAAATAAATTGACAGTATTTATGAATTAAGGGTTTTAGAACTCGTGGGTCGAAAAAACAACATTTAAGGCCTTCGTTCAATGTATTTCTGAAATAAATGGTTCGAGTTTTTGTTTTTTTTCGGTTTATTATTTTCAGTAATGAACCTTTGTAATCGACTAAAAAAAAAATTAATAATAATAAACAAAATTTCTTCCTCTCAAACTTTAAGGGCTTACGTTTCAAGATAAAAAAAAAAAATCCGTTTGTCTGCCGCATGCCGTTTGCGGTTTTTCTTCGAAACTACTTGAGCAATTTTTTTGAAATTAAGCACAAAAATACTAGTGTATCCAACGATGACCCTAACTCGTAGACGTTGATATACGCCGATTAGTTTTTAAATGGCGGCCGATTAAAAATGATTTAATTAATTAACTTTTTTTTAAGATAGAGAAAACATTTATTAAAGTTTTTAACTAAGAAACCGTGAATAGTAATATAAAAGAAATGGAAAAAAAAAAATGAAATACAACTCAATTTTTTTTTATAGATATGGAGAATTAAAAAAAAAAAAATAGTTTCAGGATACCGGACATAAAAAAATAAATAAATAAAATAAAATATTAAAAAAAAAAATAAAAAAAATTTTGCCTGCATATACGCTTGTAACCAACCCTCTTATTTTCGAAGTTAGCGAAACAAAACTATAGAGCTTTGAAATTAGTGAACCGCTATTAATTATGAAACAGATCTATATATTGAAGTCACAAATTAGAGTAGATGTAATTTACTCAAAACTCAGTTAGTATTACTAGAAATAGGGAAAAATCGAAAAAATTTTCGAGATCAAGTCGTCGCGATGAACAAAACGACAACAAAAGAAAATCTTATATGTTTAAGACACAACTGTATAAGTGATGTGATTCCCTGATAACTGTTATTATTGATGACAGAGAAATAATGTAAGGTGTTCTGGAATCAGGAAATTTTATTTGAATAATAATTAAAGAAAAAAAAGGAAATAGTAAAGAAGTCCAGTATAAATGCTTTTGGTGTATTATTTTCAATTATATTGAGGGTGTATAGTCGACTGTAGAAACTATTATATAGGTGGAATAGTCAGGAATCAGTCATTTTTGAAAAGTTTTTTTAATTTTGCCAACGTTTCGGCTCAAGCTTGTGAGCCATCATCAGGGCTACAAACATCAGAACAAAAGAGATACATATTAATATGATAATGAAAATTTTCTTCTGAATGTAGTGACAATGATAACATTTGAAATAAAACAGATTGCTTGTGTAATGTATATTTTATTTATTTACTGTATATTTATCTTTTTGTTTACAACACCTCTGGTTCTTGTTTTTGTTATTTATTTTGTTTTTTATTTTATACCTAATGATCTTTTAAATACCTCAGATTCTAGTGTTTATAATTTTCTGTTAAAAATTTTCAGCCTTATTGTACATACGGATATATTATTTTGTTTTTTCCATTATATAATTTTGTAAAACTTTTTAAAAAACAAAGATAAGCTGTAGTATTTACACTTAGAGGGGAAAACCTTCAGGGTTTTTACACGAACCCCTTCCCGTACTACCTATGTTTATGGTTTTCCTCAGTTTATGCTTGGACATGGCTCAGTAATAGTACGTTTATATATATGTTTTTTTTTTGTTTTTTTTTTTCTTTTTTTTTTTTTTTTTTTTTTTTTTTACTTTTATATTAAAGTCTAAAGTTCTGTAAAATTTGTTATGCTTATCATCATCAGATTATGTATCATATTATCATTATTTGTATCTATAATATTTAAGTATGTTGGTCTATTTTCTGTTTTATTTCAAATGTTATCATTGTCACTACATTCAGAAGAAAATTTTCATTATCATATTAATATGTATCTCTTTTGTTCTGATGTTTGTAGCCCTGATGATGGCTCACAAGCTTGAGCCGAAACGTTGGCAAAATTAAAAAACTTTTCAAAAATGACTGATTCCTGACTATTCCACCTATAATATTTTCAATTATGATCCATTGTAACCGATCAAAAAAATTACCCTACTCCTCCCTTTCTTAAAATTTGAGGGCTTACATTCAAAGATACGTAGAATACGAATAACAAATAAAAATAAATTTTACATTTAGCAGCCGAATTAACGGTGAAAGTTTTAAGTTATAAAATATCTTTTTGTCAATCTTGTTGCCAAGTAAACGTCAAGAGTTGATCTATATGTTCGTGAGTTGATTAGGTTTTTAATTATTTATTTACATTATTTAACCTTGACGTATCTTTTAATTTATACGTAAATATACCTATATATATGAAAAAAAAACCTGTACTTCTACATCCCGCAAAGGGTCCTGGGCTCAGTATTTATAGAGATTCGTACTGTTTCTATAGGCTAGGCATATTAACATTTTCATGGAAAAGTTTTGATTCAGTTTTGATTTTTTCACCATTTATGTTTTTTGGGTCGCTGAATACGAATATGAAGTTTGCGGGCAAACATTTTGTCCGGAACATGTTTTTTCCCCCACTTTTTGGCACATTTTCTGTTGTTTTTTTACTTTAGCAATATTGTTGGACGGGTGGAAAATCCACGATTTTCTCGGAAACGATCCGTGTTTCAACACAATGGTCATCAATAATTTTTGAAGAATAGATGTAGTTGTTTTCTTAGTGCAATAGTAATTGTCAATAATTAACATTAATATTAAAACCATCATAATTAACAATAATACCATCATTACAAAGGGTGCCGCTGCCTACCTCCGATAGCCTTGAAGGACTTTTGCACAAGACACCTGGGACTTACCCATAACAGCTCACCAGGGATAAACTGCTTACCTACTAGAAGTACTTGAAAATTATGGAAACTAAGTGATAAAATGTATGCCACAAGACCTACCTTTTCATTTGATCTTTGCCGCCTTCTTCTCAAGTTTATGCTTGGACATGGCTCAGTAATGCCCTGATGATGGCTCACAAGCTTGAGCCGAAACGTTGGCAAAATTAAAAAAAAATTCAAATAATGACTGATTCCTGACTATTCCACCTATAATATTATAGTATTTTATAATATTAAGGATATTAGGAACTTAATAATATTTTTCTTATCGAAATTCCTATAAATATCGGATAATAAAAAAATTATTAAATTTATCGGAGGCGTTTTAAAAATTTTTGTCCGTGTTATTATGCGAACGGCTAACAAATGCTCAAACAACGCTTATCAAATTAAAAAGATATACGAAATATATTATGAGTAGTGGTTTAAATTGCATTAGACATTTACCAAGAAACACAATTTACATTGCATAAGAGTTTTCTGGTATACTTTATAATATTATAAATGTCATGGATTTATAAATAAATAGTCGTGGATTTTCCACTGTCCAGCAATTTCGCCGATTTTTTGACGCACTCTAGTGGCGAAACGGCCGATCCTACAATAAAACTTCCCGAATAAGAAGTAATGTCGGAAATTTTGTCAACTTTAATCGTGTTCTTAGTAAGTTTTGTCAAAAAACCGTTTTTTTTTTTTTTTTCGAGATAAAGTAAAAAAAAAAAAACAGAAAATGTGCCAAAAAGTGTGAAAAAACCATGTTCCAAGCAAAATTTTTGCCCGCTAATTTCAGTTTCGTGTTCAGCGACCCAAAAAACATAACAGGTGAAAAAATCAAAACTTTCTCGTGAATCCGATTTTCAGAGGTAAAATGACGAGCCTACTAGGGCAATGGAGTGTGCAATGCGGTGATTAGGCCTAAATCACACTCAGCCGCCAGGTTTTTCCCCATTTTTCGGGTCCCCACTTTATAATATTCTGCCACTGCCGGTATTCGAACTCAGGACCCGAAAAACAGTATACTAGTGCTCTATCTACAAGATCACTGCCCCCTTAACCTATACATGAAATAAAATATTTAAAAAATTCCTGTTTTCACAGGAAACACCTATCTCCGTGGTTGAGGTCTATTTTTACCTTCACTTACCTATATTTGAAATGTAGTACAAGGGAAATTATTTCGATATATAAAATTTTCGAATTTTTGTTTTCACCGAAAATATGCCTTGTATATTCCCCGAGTCCAAATGACCAAGTCCCACTAAGAGATCCCTACGTGTATATGTAGTAAGTGCAACTCGAAAACGAGTTATATAAAACTGAAATTTCATATTTAGAAGCCCAAGATTCACAGAAACTTTAACATCATGTCATTTTCTCCTTTTTACGATTTCCTCAAAATCTGTAAACGATGTATTTTTATGAACGCAATGAATTCTGCATCGAAGTATAGAAGGAAACGAAATAAACTCTGGGAACATCATTTTTTTTTAAATATTGCTCGACTGATGTTAATATTTATTTATAAACATACATTTTGGCGTTAATGATTATTTGATAATAATGCATAATATTGTATAAAACATCAGTGAAAGGCCTTTATAATTTATCAGCTTTTGGCAAAGTGGTAATTAAGCCATTGTAAGAGTTTCCAGTCGGTCGTACAATGGGAACTATTCTATAGAGTCCAGCCCCTCAGCCCTACAAGGCAAATTCGTGACCAATTAGTTTACAATTAACTTCTCAGGCATTTCTCCATATCAAAGCAATTGTTGTACTTCCATGAGGAGTAAATTAAATGATAAGGGCATTAAAAAAAATAAATTGTAATTTTCTTGATTTCGAGAGATGAAAACGATTGAGAAATTTAAATATCTATTTTAGATACACAAAAAAATAATAAAACCTTCTTCCTTATAATAAGTCTTTAATAAATAAAAAAATAAAATAAACAAATAAAGTTTTTATACCCAAGTAATTTTCCGTTGCATTATTTAATCATTTTAGATTTTAATTTACTACTACACTTACTAGACAAACGTTCATAACTTCTAGTATATTAAAAAAGTCACAATTACATCACTACTATCAGACCGATTTGGACATATGGAATAGAGCTTTAGGGCTCTACTAAACCATCTAATTCCTCCCGCATACAATCCTTACAATTCAAAATTCTTCGCAAAATCCTGATGGCCTTTATTTTGTCACAAATCAACTCCTCCATAATGACCTAAACTTCCCATTTGTTGCAGACATACAATATTACAAAAAGTTACATTAGGACAATTTAGTTGGCTAGCGAAGATGGAGTTTGTCCCAGGCGTCCCCCAGCAACCCCGACGGACATTTCTCAGTATCTCTTCCTCCTCTGTGTCTCGAATAAGACTGCCCTTTTCTTGTGGATGGAACATGACTAACCTCTCGAATCTCATTTCTCATCCTCATCACCTCTATCCCTTTATCTTTTCAAAAATACTATATTTTGGTAATAAACATGCAATGGTATAAATCTCCTATTGGTGGTCCTGACAAAGGGAGCGGGGCTGATATGTGAAGTACCTGAAGTTGGCGGTCCGGCCTGAGTAGACACTACTTTTAAAGAATATTTCATATATATTTAAGGCGGCGTTGTAAGCCTTAGTGATATTATTTTTGTCTTTTGACCACCCTTAATATTTTTGTCGACTGGGAGAAGCTACCAGGAGTCTCCGGAACCGCGGGGGGTAACCAAGAGAGGTAGGTAAACAAACGCCTTTTAAACATTTGCCGACTAATGCTTGTTAATATTTATTTAATGAATATTATAGTTAACCTATAATAAATTTCCACCCCTCAGTATTCTCAATACATAACAATATATATATATATATATATATATATATATATATATATATATATATATATATATATATATATATAATAAAATAACTATAATATTAATAATTAATTAATATTAAAATATATATTTTATAAAAATAATATAACGGAATAGGATGAAAAGATATATTCAATATTCATGGCTATTTTCAGTTTTGAAAAGGATCATGAAAAAAGAATCTACGGGGGTTCGAAACGTCAAAATAGAGATTAATTAGAAGAAGGGGAACATTTTTATTAATTTATTTTTTTATTAAGAATAGGACCAAATACTCAATTACTTTATAGTAAAAAAGCATAATATATAAAAGATCCATGAATTTTAACATTATATATATATATATATATATATATATATATATATATATATATATATATATATATATATATATATATATATTTCAATAGCCTGAAGCTTAATCTTATGAAAACCCAAGCAATTTTATTCGGTTCCAATTTCCTCCTTAGTTCCATCATAACCTTTCTATCTTCACCCCATTACCTTCAGCTCCTCCGTCAAAAACCTTGGCGTAATACTTGACCAAAACCTTTCCTGGAAACCCCATATTGCCCAAATTTCCAAAAGATCGATCAACACACTAAAACTATTTCAGCGGTCCCCTTACCTTCTCCCACAATCCTTCTGGCTCCTTGTATCCTCTCTTATTTTCCCCCATTTTGACTGTAGTTGTGTGTATATGACAGCCTCTCGAAGTTGCTCGAGGACAGATTGAAACGAGCCATGAACTGTTTCTTAAGATTTGTCTTCGGTACGTCTAGACGGTCACATGTGTCCCACCTCTATGATGAGTCAAATTGGCTATTTCCCTCGATTCGAAGGCCATATTTCCTTGGTTCATTTCTCTATCAAGTGATCCGCTCCCACTGCCCTCTTACGTCTGTAGCCTCCTACAATTTAAATCCAGAATCCACACTCAGGAAACCGGATCCCGTCTTTCCGACCTCTATATGCCTTCCCACAGACCAAAAATATGAATTTTCCTTCTTAGCCCGGTCCAATTTTTTCTGGGATTTTCTCTCATCAAACATCCGTCATGCTCCTTCCCAGTCTTCATTAAAATCTCTTCTTTTTAAACACCTTCTTGCATCCCAACCAGATGCCAACTAATTTCAGTACAGCGATTAAAGTGACGTGAGAATTGTCTGCACTTCATGACATAAATGATAGTAAAGTTGATTTTCATTTTTACTTTTAATTATTCTGTTTTTTGGTTTGTTACATCTATATTACATGTAGATATTATTGCAATATTATTAATTTAATTTTTTATTTATTTCTCTTTTTGTCATTTAAAATAATTGTATATATTTGTTGTAATCATTAATGTTATTAGTTTTTTTGTGTGTTCTTTGGCCAGTTATAATCCTTATGTTTTTTGTACACATTTGTTATTCTTAAGGGACCTGGAATAAAGTTCTTTTTTTATTCACTTATATATATATATATATATATATATATATATATATATATATATATATATATATATATATATATATAAAACAATATAATACTATAGAGAGTAGATAGATAGAGCGGACCCGAGATGACGTAGGCTGTTATACAAGCCGCCTTTCATTAGAGACCTGTAGAAAGGCAGTTTCTCTCGAGTACTGCCTCGCTTTTCCTCTGCCTCTAGGTCGTCGCCCTCTCTTCCAGATATAGTCGGGTCTTTAGGCACTTCATATGTATGGATGTTGTCTATGTATGGATATGTATATGATTATAATTTATGTTATCATGTATATATCCATTGCAACTAGAAAAACAACAACATGTGTAAAGATTTTGATATATCAATCTAATTGATGTATATAAATCGATGATAAATTCATAAACAATTCTATCACAACTAAAGTAAATATTAACTTAATATAAATTGTAACTGTTGTAACCAGTCTAACCGAACTTAATCAATGTACTGTAAAATTTCAATCTAAGAAGTCTTAAATAGGCGTTTATTTATTTTATTTTGTAAACAGATGTATTATTATTTTAAAAACTTATGTATTTTTATTTTATTTATTTATTTATATGTATTTAGGCAACACACGACTTTCACTTACCTACAATTTTAAAATCAACTTTTTTTTTTTTTTAATCATTTAAAAACAAATAAAATTTAAGATAAGGGATTTTTTGGTAGATTACAAAGGCTCAATATTCATATAATAAAACAAAAGTGTTTACTGTTTCCTTTTCTTTTGATTTACATTAAAAATTTCAGGTATAAATAACTGATTCCAGGACAGTTTTTTTTTTTTTTTTTCTTTTAAATCTTCAATAATTATTATTGAGTTATCAGAGAATTACATCACTTATGTTTTGTGACTTGGCCATATAAATCAATTTTTGGTTAATTGTTTATCGCGGTTTACTGATCCAAAAACTCTATGCATATTTGTCCATACTTTGTGTCTTAAACAGTGGAATTGATCGACTTTTAACAGTGTTCAACCCGATATAATAGAAACTGCCATTTTACCAAACTACTCATAACAATAAAAATCAAAGAGCGTCTAATAAGCTTTAATATGAGAGGTGACAGGAGCCTGTAGGTTTTATAGGTACCGAGGATATCTTTGTCCATGATATAAAGATGTGGTACAAAGATACCTATAAGACCTACAGACGTCTATCAGGTCTGAAATTAAAGCTTATTCAATTTACATTAAAATGAATATTTTCGTAAAATACTTGGTTTCTGTAATATTTACCTTCATGAGATCTATGTTTGTAATTAGAACACAATTTATTATATGGACAAAGATTTCTCGATACCTATAAAACCTACAGACGTCTATCACCTCTCGAAGAGATGCTTATTTAATTTCCATTAATTTATTTTATAATGAGTATTTTCGTATAATGCTTGGTTTCTGTAATATTAACCTTTATAATGTTAAGACGAGGTCAATTCTGACCGTTTTGGATGGCCGCCATTTTTGAAGGGGCAGACAAAAAACAATGTTATACAAGTCGGCTGAAATGTGAAAATCACATTGAAATTTTTTTTCTTATAATACGCATCTATCGGCCCCAGCTCTTGGACTATACTGTTGAAGAAACCACCAAGACATCAGAGCTGTACAGCAGACTAGACATCACATCAAGTCACCATTTTTAGAATAACGCCCGCTGCCTGTAACTAGAGACAATCAAGAGTCATCACACTTTGCAGTTAACGCTATATCATGACTTGTAGTGTAGCTATGCTCTTTCACTAGCTGCTAATATCTTTCATGTGTTCCCACTCCAAACAACGTTATGAAACTCAGCAGCCTCATCAGAAGCCATAATTTACTCGCCAAAAAGGCACAATTACTCCTTTTTATGACCAAACAAGTTATTTATATCATTAAATTAAACAAAATCTGGTACGGAACACGTACGAATTTCACTTTCCTCGGTTTTTAAAATCAATAAAAAACTTTTAAACAAAGTTAGAGTTGAAAAATGCTTGAAGAATTATATTCATTTTCCTTGGAAATATATTTTTTGGATAATATAAATAATATAACAATATAAAAAAATGTGGTGCGAGCAACACACGACTTTCACTTACCTCGACTATTAAAATTAATTTAAAAACTATTAAATATAATTCAATTTAAAAAATATTTAGTTTTTATTTTATAGCCACCCAAACGATGGCGTTTTCATAACTTCGGCGCTCCCAGAGAAGCTGGCATACTCAAAGAAATAAAATTTGTCAATAAAACAGCATGAAAAAATCAAATTATATGGAGGAAATTATGGTTATTTCTGGAATAAATAAATAATTATTCCATGATACACCAATTATTATGAAAAAAATAAAAAATGTAGAACAAGACGACTACTTTAAAAAAATTAATTATGAAATAACTTAATAAAACTTTTGTAATACGTACATTGTATATTAGCTGCCAGGCGCAATAATATAAACTATGGGATTTTACCTGCTTAATATAAAGAAAAATATTTATTTTCAATGATCCCATCATATTTTTTTCAGACATGACAAATATATATTTAAAAAAAAAGGTGCGGGCAACACACGACTTTCACTTACCTCGACTATTAATATAAATTTCAAAACTATTAAATATACTACAATTTGAAAAATATTCCAAGTTGATTTTAATAAAATGTGTATTCGTTTTCGTTGGAAACATATGATCTAGATTAAATAATATAACTAAATTAAATTGTTAATCAGTAATAAGTTTATTCCCCATTCCTTACTTTATATTAACTTTTACAACTTTGTGTATATGATAATAGTTTTCTAAAATCTTCCTCTTTCCAACGGCATATTATACGTCTATATTACTGTTCTCATTATCAAAAAAAAAAAAAAATAAAAGTTTTGCTCTTTTATCTTTTAGTTGGTCATCAAATCCGCCAACTTGTATATTTAGCAGCCCTTTATCAATGTTATTAAGATGGTATGGTTAACCTTCTGTAAAGTACAAAATTAAAGGTAGTTTAGAAGAAGACAATTTAAAATATTGGCATTTAAGCCCTGTAAGGCTACTTAAACCAGAATGAAACCTACCTGATATTAAAGCCCATTAAATTTTACATCGGTAAGCAGTTTAGTCAAAATCTTTCGAGCCGTTTTTCAGAAAATCGTAAAAATAGGCAAAATGCACGGTATAAAGTGGCTCTTGTAGTTGACCGATGTTAATAAAAAAGTAGCTGTAACATTTCAGGCTTATAATAATAATAATAAATAAATTCTTTATTATTCTGGGACATGTCCCTTTAGAATAAAGTATACAGAATGTACAAAAAAACCACAAAAAATAATAAAAAATGAAATAAATAAAAAAGCTTATTTAGAATTTTATTGTGCCTGGATTAAGTGATTAAATATGCGGGATTTGAAGGTAGAGAGAGAATTGGAGTGACGGATGGAAGGAGGAATGGAATTCCATAGGATTGAGGATCGAATGAGAAAGGATCTGTCGAAATGTGCAGTTCGGTGGGCCGTACTGTATAAATCTGAAGGCCTGGAGCGGGTACAACGAGGATGGATAGAGGATTTGAACTGTAGGAGGTCAAAAATGTATGATGGACGGCGGAATTGGATAACTTCGTAAAGGAATGACGCAAGGAAATACTTGCGACGATTGGAAGGGTAAAGCCACTTCAACTCGCTATAAAATTGGGACACGGAGGTGTACCTACGGACCCCGAAGATGAATCGGACAAAGCAATTTATATTAATCAATATTAAAATATACGCTTCTAAATATGAAATTTCAGTTTTATACAACGATTTTTCGAGGTAGACTTATCTCACGCACACACAGACCTTCATTCCAGACTTGGTCATCTGGACTCAAAGGACCCCAAAACGTGCATATCCGATGAAAACTGGTGTTCGAAAATTTTTACGATTACAATAGTTTCCCTTTCTATATATTTCACATATAGATTAGTAAAAGATCATATTAATTCCAATATTTTAGTTTCACTTACATTAAAGTTGTTTTCAAATTAAAGGCCATTCAAAAAGGGAACATCACTCTTTTCAAACATAATAATTGTTAATATCATGAAAACCGCTCATCCTATGAAGATAATCGTCATAAAGTAAACCATCAAGTATTTAATAAGCTTTCATTTAAGTGGTATAAGACTTTTGTATGGCTAATATTCAAGGATATAGAGGTAATTCAAAAAAGAATTGTTTTGCGAAAAACGTGATGTCACTCTTTTCTAAAATAATTGTGGTTAATATCATGGAAACGACTCATCTTATGAGGATAATCGCTATAACAATTAATATAGAAAATTAAATCACCTTTAATTTAGTTGTGAAACACGTCTCTTATTAAATTCGTCGAAAATTATTATTTTTTTGTAATACCTCTATATTGTGGAATACTAAATTAAATACTTGATGATTTACTTTTTAACAATCATCCTCCTAGGATGAGCCGTTTCCATGATAGTAACATTAATTATGTTAGAAAAGTGTGATATTTCGTGATATTCCCTTTTTGAACGGCCGGGATTTTGTTGGCAGATGTGTATTTTTCGCATAAAGTATACTAAAAATGTTGGTATTTGGTTGTGTCACACGAAACGTCCGTTTTCAAGGTAAAGGATTTTTATTAAAAATACGATATGTAAACAAGATAATTTTATTCAAAGTATTTACTTTCTTTTTCTACACATTTTTCTCAACGTGACACCAACTTTTTATCCCCGAACTGAAAAACTCTGAGCTTTGAAGTGAAACAAAATCTAAAAACGCACTTTTCACTTAATCATCATTTTCAAAAAGTTTTCCTTGTCAAAATTCCTGAACAGGTGGTAATCTGTTGGAGACAAGTTTGGAGAATAAGAAACATGGGGTCTTGCTGCCGCTCAGTGAGATCATGAGGTACCCATGTATCGAGCTTTTTTACTTTCTCAGTACACTTTAAATGTCTGAAAACGGTAGATGCACTTGCATTTAGTTGTGCTGAGAGTCCTTTAACTGTTTGGTAGGGGTTTCCATCTACTGTATGTTTGAGGACATCGTTGTCTATTACGGACGGAGGTCTTCCTCGGGGCAAGTTATCCAAGTTGGTATCCCCAGCTGAAAATTTAGCGAACCAACGGCGAATGGTCCGTTCATTAACACTCCCTTCCCCAAACGCCTTGCAAATATTTTTAGTGGCCTCAGCTGCTGAATGGCCGAGTTTAAACTCGTACAAAAATATTACTCGAAAATCGCGTGTTTCCATGTCCATATTTGGAGGTATACTAAAAAGTGGGCAATTGATTTGGAAGCTAATGTTTATAATACAAAGATAGAGGATTAGTAACTATTTACTTTAAATGTGTAAACATTCGGAAGAAAACAACAGAGACCTGCAAAATCCTTTATGTATTTCAGAAACTATAAAAACGGACATTTCATGTGAACAACCCAATAAAATGGGTTGCATTTTTCGTTGCTGGCTCACGGACTAAGAACCTGAATTATGGTCCCGAGCCTATGCGATGTCAGGTACTTTTTAAAAATCTGTTTCTTCATAAAACCTGGATATGAAAAATTTAGGACTCCCACTTAAATCCTACGATTATCCACAGTAGCATTGAAGTGTAATTAAATAAATAAACAAAGTGATACAACACTTATTTCAAAGCATACAGCAATATATTAAGTTAGTCTTTACTCGTTTACTACATAATTCTCCAAGAATATTGTACATTAAATTATTCTGAAATATAACTACTTCCTCCACTTCTTTTCCGCGTATGATCTGAGTACTATGATGTATTAATGTTAAGGAAATTGCGTATATTTTAGAGGTTTCTGTGGTTTTGTGCAGATTGGTAGGATGTAACACAAGAGTGTTTCTCCTATCTTTGTGCACCGCGATAAACATTTATATAAATAAACGTACTGCAACTTTTGGTTTATTATATAGATACAGAACTTTTGTAATCGATAAAAAAAAAAAAAAAAAAAAAAAAAAAAAACAGTTTACCCTCCGCAAGTGGGTTTTCTTCTTAACTACTGGACCATTTTTTTTTTTAAATTTTCAAAAAAATACCAGAGCATCCGATGATAATCCTAACACATAGACGTTGATAGCCGATTACTTTTAATATGAAATTATTAAAATTAGAAAAAAAAAAAAACATTGAAATTTTACCTGTATGTTATCCATAACTCAAGTTTTTTTTTAAATAGAGAAAAATATGTATGGAGTCTCAGTACAGCGCAATAAAAAAACAACAACATTTATTTAAGTATCAAAATAGAAGTGATGTAATTCACCCAAAACTCAGATATTATTGAAGATAGAAAAAAAAACCGAAATATTTTCGAGGTTAAGACAATGATGAACAAAAAAAAAAAAATAATAATAATCTGATATGTTCAAGCCACAAATTATAAAAGGTAACTCGGTCATTATTGATGATTGAGGCAAAATGGAAGATTTTCTGGGATCGGGAAATTTTATTTGAATTTTTTTAATGAAAAATCAAAAAAAAGAGAAGAGGAAATAGTAAAGAAGTCGAGTTATTATAAATGCTTTGGGTTTATTATTTTCAAAATGGTCCTTTGTAATCGACCCCCCCTAAAAAAAAATAAATAAAATAAAATTACCTCCTCCCAAACTTTGAGGGATTATGTTTGAAGATATATAACAGCATATTACCTGTTAACATATACGGAGTAAACGACATTATTATTTAAATATAAAATGACCTAATATCTATGGTTGGAACGTCACACATCATAGATTTGTTGCTTTATATATGCATATATATTCACTTTGAGATTTATCAACTTGAGGATACAATAATTTAACTATTGATAAACAGCAAACTGAATGAAACAGTGAAAAACCAATTACCTTATCTCTTGATCAAAAATAATTAATTTATATTCTAAATACAATTTAGAAATATAATTAGGAACAGCTTATATTTTTATAGAACTTAGGATCTTAACTTGACGCAGAAAAGTGACAGTGTTAAATTTTTTATCCAAAGGTTAACAGCTTGTAAGCTTTAATTTAGGTCAGGGAATCAGTTCTAGAAAGTACACAGCCGAGTTGTCAGTTTAAGACGCAACACAGTGAGTTCTAGAGGTTTCCATGAGGAAACATAGTAATTATACATATCAAATCGTTCAGGATATTTTTAAATCATAAAAAAAATATTTATTTATTTAAATATTCGGTAAATTAAAAAAATAAATAAATCCCTGACGCCCATGGTGTCATCTCTGGTCCTCACAGGAGAGGATGTCAAAAGGATCAACCTTTAATTAAAAATAGAAATAAATAAATATTTTTTTAAAATTAATAAATGAAAATCGAGCCAATATTAAAAACTATTTCTTAATATTATTAACCCGCTGTGAATTTTCTTTGTATATAATTCAACAAATAATATGAAAACAAATGTTGGCGACATTAATAAACGTATTAAAAATGTAATAATGAATTATGAACATGATAATGAATTATGAACATGATAATTAAAGTCAGGACGACACTACAATAATGAATTTTATAAATATATTAGTAATTTTAAGACAAAAATTAAAATAAAAAAAAACACATATATAACATGGATGAGAGAAATATAAGTAAAAATATACAATGGGAAAACTTCAAGAAAGTTAGGAAATAGAAAAAAAAATTAAAAAATAACAAAACTATAATAACAATAAAAAATCTGATCCGGGCAACTCACGACTTTCACTTACCTCGACTGTAAAAATCAAGTTGAGAAACTATTAAATATACTTCAATTTGAAAAATATTTCAAATTCATTTTAATAAAACGTGTAGGGATCACTTGTAGCTGGGTGGTTAGCATGACAGCCTCCTATGCCAAAGGTCACGGGTTCAAACCCGCAGGTAGTCCTAGGATTTTTTAATGGGAGTAAAAAATCCTTAGTTATGCCGTCCTTCGGATGGGACGTTAAAAGGTGGTCCCGAGCCTGTACGATGTCAGGTACTCGTTAAAGACCCTAACCTAATAAAACCTGGTTAGGCAAAATTTAGGACTCCCACTGGAGCATCGTCCGATTAGCCATAGTAGCATAAAGTTACGTTAAATAAATAAACAAACAAATAAAACGTGTATTCGTTTTCGTTAGATTAAACAATATAACTAAATTAAAGTGTTAATCAGTAATAGGTTCATTCCCTATTCGTCACTTTATATTACATATTACAACTTTGTGTACCAGATAATATTTTTTCTAAAACCTTTCTCTTTCCAACGGTATACTATTCGTCTATATTACTGTTCTTATTATAAAAATCAAAAGAAGAAATATATTTAAAAAAATAGTTTTGTTCTTTTATCCTTTAGTTGGTCATCAAATTTGTCCAACTTGTATATTTATCCGTTTTTCCTCCATGTCATTAAGATGATATGGTCTATCTTTTGGAATGCACAAAATTAAAGGTATTTTAGAGGAAGAAAATTTAAAATATCGGCATTTAAGCCCTGTCAGACTATTTCAATCAGAATGAAACCTACATAAAATTTATATATATATATATATATATATAAAGAAACGTACTTGTTTTTTTTTTCTGCTTACAATATCTAAAGGGCAAAACACCCTTAGGCTACTTTTTTCTCTGTATTTTTTTTTCCTATAGCCGCCTTACACATTTTTTTACCGTGTCGTGTAGTCCCTTTTATAAACCTACAGGTCTGAGTCATTGTGAGTTTAAAGGGCCGTGAACAAAAAAGTTCGAAGCCAGTGATTACCTTTATTTTATTTCCCTTTTATAAGTTGCTAAGACATTCTGGGAACATCGTTCTACATAATAGAAGGTCTAAAAGCTAGGAGTTAAGTCTCTAATTTTAATTTTAGAAAAAAAATATAAGTTAAATCAATAATAATCATACAGGATAAGTAATATTATAAAGTATATAACCATCATTCTCAATGAATAATAAAAACTACAGGAATTTCGTTTCTTTCTTTCACCTCAACCGCAGAGAATAATTGGTATAGGATGAATATTACATTCTATTATAATTTTTATAATTATAGTTTTTTAGATAACTGTCTATAAATATGTATAACTATTATAAGTATCACTTATTCTTTGGGGACTCATTTTCAACATAAAATAGAATATACTTTTATTGCAATTTGGGAAGTCTCCATAGAATAGGTATAATAAATTTTCTTCTTTTGGTGTAACCAAAAAAAAATAATAATAATAGTAAAATAAATAAATTATAAATATACATACACATATATGAATACAATAAAGAATAAATGTAGAAACAATGAAAACAAAATAAAATAATTAGCAAAATATATATATTTATTTCTTAAGACTTAAAGTTAAATAACAAAATAATAATAAATAAATAAAATAAAATTCTTAAGCCAATGATCTATCACTAGACCTCTTAAATTCAGACTAACACATTCAGACAACTGAATATATGTATATTCATATATACAGGGTTAATTAAAATAAATTTACAATGCTGATGAAAAGTGTAAAATAAAATACATAAATGTTTAAATAAAATTCATAATAAAATATACTAAATAATTGTTTTCTCTGCTCTATTTACTGATTTTTATTGAAATTCGCTAGTTAACTGGGTTTTTTTGAGAATTGGATAGACAGAAACTGTTTGAACAAACGGGATTTGAAGGACGGAAGAGTATTGGAGTGACGGATATGAGAAGGAATAGAATTCCATGCGGATGAGGATCGGATAAGGAAAGATCTGTCGAAAGCTGCGGTTCGATGAGGCGTTATATACAGGTCCGAAGGTCGCGAACGAGTGCTGCAGGTGTGGACGGAGGATTTAAATGAAAATATATCTGAGATGTACGATGGACTTAGGAATCTATATAATATACCCTTGGAAAGCGCAAGAATTTAAAAAAGTTAATGTGTAATAAAACAAATTGTACGAGTTAATATTAAGGTGTTATAAGCTCATATGCTTTACATTAATAATCGATGGATATTTCTATAGTTTTAATACATTCAACCAAAAATTAAATTTTTCCGTTATCGGTAAATATATAACACAATTAAATTCTATTTTATACTAATAAAGTTGTAAATTCCAATAAATCTAAATTAAATTTTTTACAGATCTGATCATTAGTGCTTTGCAGTTTTTTTTTTTCATCTGAGCGTGCGAGACACAATACGTGAGTAAGCATATCGAAAAGGGATTATAGTGAGGCATGACGTTCAACGACCCGGCGACCCAGTGTACTCGAGAAGAAAAGATCACAGCGGAGATGTCAGAGCACACCGCCTTCTTGAAGGGCACTTCCTGGAATAATTGGAACCAAATGTGAGCGGCATTGAACTGGGCTAGAGAAGTGCCTGGAGCAGGTAGCGATTGGTTGAGCTGTCAGGGCGGTGGCATCTTGAATAGCTTCCAGCCTTACCAGCATTTAGGCTAATGATCCTCGGAAAACTTATGGCTGTCAATGCAAAGGAAAAGTGGGAAAGCCTCCAGCTGTGGGGTGGGAAACAGAGTGGGGTCGCGCAGGTAACCACCAGTTTTTTTATTCTGTCTGCTTTCATTTAAATGCCTTGAGCCCTAATAGGATTACCATATATTGAACTAGCTGTAACTATCGACTTTGCCGATATTTCATTTTGTGTTGATTTTCACGTGTAGGTAGTCTTTTGTGGTAAAATTAAATACAATTCATTTAACTTCACTAACGATCAATCAGTCGTCCTTTAAACTATTTTCATGCACAACGAATTTTACCAAGTACAATAACACATTAGTAGATATGGGCATACCCGTAATTACTCAATACGATATAGCTTTTAAACATACTCGTTACAAAATAATTGTAAATTAATCTGTGAAGCTCTTATCTAAACAATAACAAAAAACGCTGCAAATTATTACACAATGGTTTATTATTTTTGAATAACAATATTAGGGTATCACTTTTTATAAAGCTGTAGATAGACAATAAAGTAACATGAAAAGCAATAAATAATTCAATAGGAAATGGTCTATCGCCACTGCTAATTTTAAAACGCTATATCTCTGCTAGGTCTAAACCAATTTCAATGATTCTTTTTTCATTTTGTAGATAATTTAATTCTTTGGTAATTATTTGGTATTTGATATTTATTTATTTAATAATTATGATAAACAGATTTATATGAACTAATTCTAAAACTGTATATATATTCTCTATCTTAAAAAATAATGGGTTATTGAATTAAACACATTTAACAGGAAGCCATCTTACAAATAACCAGCAGATATCAACGTCTAGGTGTTAGTATATATATATAGACATCAATTATATTACATTATAATGTTGAAGAATAGTTGACTGTAGATAGAATTAATTATTATAATAACTTATTGTGTTATTTTACAATAACTTATATTTTTAAAAAAATAAGGTTTTTATTACATATTACCTTTGTGTATTAATGTCTTATCACTACACATAATTTCTCTTTTTACTGTTTTATTAATTACTATAAATTCATTATATTATATTAACTATTATTTTTTCTTTGTATGTTGTTTTAAAAAAACTGGTTATTATCTTGTATTTTTCAAATTCCTAAAGATGCACGAGGCATGTTTTTTAAGTACCGTTTTGCGATTCCGCCGCCGCAGTGCTATGGTCGGCGTTCCGCGCATACGCATTGGTTACCAACATCTCTTGTCTACGCACTGACGCCATTACAGTCAGATTCTTTATTGTATACGTTGTTTACTGAGTGTTTAAGATGCCTCGACAATCGTGAGTCCCACTGATTGTGAAGTACGGGCTGTTATACGATTTCTTAGTGCTAAAGACGTAAAACCGATCGATATTCATCGTGAGATCGTTGATGCCCAATTCCCGCCCACATGTGCCTAATCGGACCAATGATCTCATCAAATCATTTAAATGGGAAACTCCAGATCATCCTCCATACAGCCCTGATCTGGCGCCCAGCGACTACCATTCGTTCCTGCACTTGAAGAAACACCTGGGCGGTCGGCGTCTTCAAGACGATAACGAAGTCAAAACATTTGTGATGCAGTAGTTAACAAGTCAGGATTTTTGAGGAGGGTATTCAAAAACAGGTGCCGCGTTAGTGCCTAAAAATTCATGGAAATTATGTAGAAAAGTAGATTAAGGTACAGGCTTTCATGTAAAAATAAAATAATTGCGTTATCTTTGCACGTCTTTTTTTAATTCCAAAACGGTATTTACTTAAAAAACATGCCTCGTATGTAACATAGTTATCCTAATCGTAAACTAATGTAAATTTTATCGAAATAAAATATTAGCTTGTGAAACCGAAGGTAAAAGATCTTTAACAAAAAAAATTAATATGTGAATTAGCTTGAAATAAATCACTATTATTGTAATTGTGAAGGTTAAGTTATTATCTTTCTCTTTTTCCAGATATATTTCATATATGTGTTGATGAGAGCAAATAGCCGAAAAATTCTAAAATAAAAAATAATGTCCATAATTTATAAAAAAAAAAGTATATCATGAATTACATTGTAAGATCCCTTTAGGCCTACATAATTATTCGGTTTACCGACTGATTAAGGTAATTAATTAACCGCGGATAAGTACCCTAATAAAGGTAGGCATTAATTACGCTCAGCTTTCCCTATTATGTTAGCTCAGGTAATTACCACGGGTGATGTACACCGCATAGGCGCTTAGCCGCTTTCGCATACACATCATTGTGCGTATAAATTAAAATTAATTAACAATATGAGTTAGTTAATTAACAAAAGCTTAGGATTAGAGTTAAGATATTGAGGATATCAACAGAAAAATTACAAGTACTGATAAATAAAATTTTTAATTACGGTGTGTAACTTTCACTTATACGATCATTTTTAAACAAAAGATCTGGTACCCTCAACAAACGATTTTCACTTACCGCTCTTGTTAAAATTAATTTAAGAACTTAATGAACTAAATAAAGTTAATGAAAAATGGTTAAATCATATTTAGTTTCCATAGAAACATGTGTTTAATTAAATAATCAATTATATTATTATTTACAATGAACTGTTACCTTTATCCGCTTTTCATCATTCTTCGTTTCCTATTACAGCTTTGAGTATAATTTAAATTTTACTAAAATCTTTAGCTATTTAACTGTATATTTACATCTTGTAATATACAAAATTAGATAAAAAATATGTTTGCTTTTTTCTCTTTAAGTTGTAGTTAGTTTAGTTATAAAAATCGTCCAACTTGTATATTTAGCCGTTATTATAATTTAAAAAAAAATAATAAGTTTAATTTTTTGAATCTACAAAATTAAATTGAGGATGTATAGTCGACTGTAGAAACTATTATAGGTGGAATAGTCAGGAATCAGTCATTTTTTGAAATTTTTTTAATTTTGCCAACGTTTCGGCCCAATCTTATGAGCCATCATCAGGGCATTACTGAGCCATGTCCAAGCATAAACTCATCATTTGTCTTTTAATTGAAGGCATCTATGAATTGTTTGATGAGGGAATAACTTTCTTTACATTATAAATTGAATTAAATTTTTTAGTTAAAAAGCTAAAATTTTTAAATGGGACGAGAAGACCCTATAGAATTTTATTTTACTTTTAAAAATAATGATTTGGTTTATTAATTTTTATTTTAATTTATGGAAAATTTTGTTGGGGTGACATTGAGATTCATTAAACTCTCATAATTAAATTTTTAATAATTATTATTTTTATGATCCTATTTTATAGATTAAATTACCTTAGGGATAACAGCGTAATTTTTCTGGAGAGTTCTTATCGATAGAGAAGTTTGCGACCTCTATGTTGGATTAAAATTAGATTTAAGTGCAGCAGCTTAATTTCTAGGTCTGTTCGACCTTTAATATTTTATATGATCTGAGTTCAGACCGGCGTGAGCCAGGTCGGTTTCTATATTTTTATAAATTAGTATTAAAGGACCTTTTATATCAAATATTTTGTATGTATAATGAATATAATTAGCTATCTTGGCAGATTAAATGCATAAAATTTAGAATTTATAAATAAATGTGCAAATATTGGATTAGTATTTTTAAATCACCCAAAAATTATTATTCTTATTCATAAAGGTAAAGCTAATGGTATAGAAAATGTTATATGTCTTGATCTTGTAAAAATGTAAGGTATTAATCCTATGAAATTATTAAATAAAATGAATATAAATAAAGATACTGTTATTAAAGTTATTCCTTGAGAATTATTTCCTAATAATAATTTATTTTATAATTTAGTTTATGCTAGGACATGGCTCAGTAATGCCCTAATGATGGCTCACAAGCTTGGGCCGAAACGTTGGCAAAATTAAAAACTTTTCAAAAAATGACTGATTCCTGACTATTCCACCTATAATTACAAAATTAAAGATACTTAAGATGAAGAAAATTTAAAATTGCGCCATTTATGCTCTCTCAGACTATTAAAGCTTATTAAATTTTATATCGATATAACGAATTTAAACCAAATCATTCGAGCGGTTTTTGAGAAAATCGTAGTACGTGGCATGGTTCTGGTTCACTGATTTTTATCAACAAATTGTATGAAAATTCGGGCGTATAGTTAGTTATCTCAAATATGAAATTTCAGTTTCGTGCTACACATTAAGACCTTTATATGGTACTTGGTTATTTGGACTCAGGGTGTATACGCTAGGCTATCCGTGAAAGAATAATACTTCCAAGTTACAACTCAAATTGAGGGTGGTTCTATTGAAATAAATAAGTGGACTGTATAGATTTAAAATATAAAAATAATGAAAACAAACGACGAATCACAATACATTTAATACACTGAAATACATATAAACAAGATAAGAAATAAATTAACCTAATAAATTTATATAAGAAAAAATTAACCTAATTATAATTAAACAGCTGTAAGAAAATGTAGGAAACAAAATAAATCTAATTAAAATATTGTAAAAATAGAAGAAACAAACTTAACTTAATCAATGCTTAAAGATGTAAAAAAAATAGTTATCAAATTAAACAGTTTCTTGAATAAGAATTAAGAAATTAAATGTTCCATTAATGGATAAAGATTGGTTATATTCACGTAAAGATGTCCAGTTGAGTGTTGAAGAAAACGACCGCAGGGCGGCTTGAACGAAGTCGTCTTGAGTATTAAAGAAAATTACCGCAGGGCAGCTTGGACGAAGTTCTCTTGGGTGTTGAAAATGACCGCAGGGCGGCTCTTCCAAGTTCCAAGGGGAACGATGAGAAGATGAAGAAATTCGTTTCCAAACGTTCAAACGTTGAGAGGAATCTTGGGTCTATATACGGCACATCTTCACCGCTCAGACGCTAGCTTAAGACTCGACTGGCCACGAGGCAGTCAAAAAACAATTGATGTACGATCGTCTTCTGTCTTTCTCTTCTACTGCTCTCGTTTAAAAACTTTTAATTATATATAAAATAACTATTTTAAAAAGAAATTAAAAAATAAAGATTTAAACAAAAAAAATGATCTTATTATAAATATCATATAAATTATAAACTTATCATTTTTTGATTGAAAAACTATAAAAACCTTATCAGGCCGTAACATATGGCGTGAACACAGGGGAATCTAAAACGTGTTTAATATCGACACAAAGTCGTGTTTGAGAAAATCGTAAAAATGTATAATATAAAGTGGCCCTTTTGGTTAGCTGATTTTGATAAAAACGATGCTGTAACATCTTGGGCGTATAATTGTCTTGAATATGAAATTTCAGTTTCATAAAACTTTTTATTTTTACGCCACATAGACCTTTTGGCGGGACTTAATTTATACTCAGGGGATCCTAAAACGTGTATTTTCGATAAAAACTAGAGTTCAAAAATTTTCACGATCACAATAATTTCTCTGACTATGTATTTATTTATTAACATTCAATCACCAGGGTTATTTTAACCCTAAATTCAAAATACAAAAATTTTAATAAAATAATTACTATATATATTTTATATAGATGTAAGTGAAAGTAAAATCATACTAATACAGTGTTATATATATGAGGTAGAACAACTACTGTTTTTAGTATCTATTAAGTTTGAAAGTTCGTGTTTTTAACCTGTTACAATATGCTGTATACTTAGCTTATTATCTAAAGTGTTTTGTACAAAATAAAACGTTGTAAATATAGTAATCAATAATTTTCTCCGATATTATTCAAGCCAATAATGCTTATCGGAGTAATAAATTACCCGAGAATCCCCCCACTTCACAGCCCGTTTGACACAAATGGCCTCTTAGCATATTATTATGTCGTTCGATTTTATGATCGTGGGAAGGCGCTTGGTTACGTTAATAGCGATATTCAATATACACTTATCCAAAAGTGTATATAAACACACGTATATGTGTATATTAATATTAATATATAAAATATGTATATTATTAATTTAGATTGTGCGTATCTACATTATTATGTTCATATGAATATTAATATTTTTTAAGGAATAACTTCAGGAAAAACGGTTTTTTCTTATCTTATCTTAAAACGCAGTATATCTCTTCTAGTCCAATCTGAAATTATATTTAAATAAAATTAAAAAAAATTATTAATTTTTTATTATATATGTATTTATTTGAGTGAATAAATTTACTTTTATGTTCTTTTAAAATAAAAAAAATTTCATCCACTTAAAAAAATTTACACTTAACAATCCTTTTATTTATTTTGTCTCTTCAACGTTTCAGCAATTTGCCAATTTTCAAGGATCCTACTTGAAAAAAAAAAAATAAAATAAAATTTAAAAAACGTAGATAATAACTCACTAGAGTAGGCTGATCTCGTGGGCTTGGGCTTGACCGGCGAACATTGGACGAGTCTATGCAGGCGAAGTTTGGTGGTATCGGCATCGAACCTTCGGGTTCGCTAAGCCTATTGTTATTATTATTATATATATATATATATATATATATATATATATATATATATATATATTTTATGTATCCAGGACAGATTAAAGTAGGATCCTTGAAAATGACAAATTGATGAAACGTTGGAGAACAAAAAGAAATAAAGGGATAATTGAGTGAAAAATATGGACCAAAGTTTTTTTTTTTTTTAAAGAAACTAAAAAAATAAATTTATTCAGTTTATTTAAAAAAATCTAATAATTAATTACAATTATTAAAAGCTAATTAAATTCACTAATCTACAATGCGGTAAAATCCATAGAAGTTCACAGGAGTACGCAGGGGACGTCAGTTAAACCATATTTGGGCAAGTAGAAATAATTGTTTATTTATTTATTTAAAGAAATTTACAACTGTATAGATTCAATACAGCAAGTAAATGAGCTAAATATATGATTAAAACACATGATAGTCCTGTGAATGAGGTCTCTTGCCCATCTTCTTTTAAGTCGCCTCGGTGGATACGGAGGAGAGGTGAATGAATGTGAGGGGAGATTGAGTTTAAAATGAAAAGAGGTATGTCTATTTTGGGCTGTCTAATGAGAACATTTAAATCTTTTTGGATGATTTTATTAGTAACAAAGTAATGAGCATTAAGGATTTTGGCAAGGATTGGATAGAGGATGACTTTGATGGTATAGTGGAGCCCCATAGCTCAATGCTATAGGTCCAAAGAGGCCTGATAATGGTTATATAAATGAGTTTTTTTATATGGAAGAAGTTAGTTGAGGACGCATTTAAATAAATACACAATTAAGTATAAATTTATTCTAATGGTGCCGACGTTTCGGCCTAAATTATCCTTCTTTAGGGCGATTGAAGGAGTGATGGTCCAACAATGTTGGACTAATCGGTAAATAATCATTGTTATACTTTCATTCCTTCAATCGTCCTGAAGAAGGCCTATAATTAGGGCCGAAACGTAGGCACTATTAAATAAAGTTTATACTTAATTGTGTGTTTATTTGACTGCATCCTGATCTAACTTCTCCCATATATACACACAGTCGGCCGTTCTCCCTTAACGAGTTTTTTTATAGTTGTAGTAATCGGGACGAGCCGTTTTCTGACGTTTTAGTCTAGTGTGAGGATTCCATGTTAGGCCATAAAAAAACAAAACAGAAAATATCTAAAGAAAATACAATCAGAGACCTTTTATGTACAACAACCTGCTTAATATTTCGCATATTACTAATAATTAGCGTAGACAAAGACTTGATAAATATCCGTGTTAGCTGGATAGTGGAATGAGCGAGTTAGTAATCATAAAAAAAAAAAAAAAAAATATATATATATATATATATATATATATATATATATATATATATATATATATATATATATCGAAATAGAGTGTTTCCATGGGCAGGATTAAAATTATACGAAATCATGGTTGGAAAAAAAACAACATAGTTTGCAAGTGTTAATTACAGATTTTACAGTTAATCAAGAGACAACGATTTAATCCTCTATAAAGGTTACCATTTAGAAAATCGTACATTTTATGTATTACAATCCAATACATATAATTGTGTTTTCATGTGTAATGCATTATATTATATTCTTCTTATGATATTATTTTTATAAATTATTATTTAAGAAGGTATATAAGCCCCTTTCTGAGGAAGTACAGCATATCTTACTAATATAATATTTTACAAACTCGGTAATTGAAAATATCAACTACCATGTAAAATAAAAATCTGGTATTGTAAAATTTGTAGCTTACTACTTTAATTTGAAATGATATTTTTTGGATTATTAATATTTTTCAATTTTTGTTTATTGTTTTGCATTTTGGTCCTTTAACGGTATTGTGTGTTGTTATTATGTTTGTCATCATTGTGTTTAATAGTGCAGCTGCAGCTATGCTTCGGGACTATGCATTTTTTTTCTATATACTGTATTTTTCCCAAACACTCTAAAAATAGAAATGAAAATCGTACATTTTATGTATTACAATCCAATACATATAATTGTGTTTTCATGTGTAATGCATTATATTATATTCTTCTTATGATATTATTTTTATAAATTATTATTTAAGAAGGTATATAAGCCCCTTTCTGAGGAAGTACAGCATATCTTACTAATATAATATTTTACAAACTCGGTAATTGAAAATATCAACTACCATGTAAAATAAAAATCTGGTATTGTAAAATTTGTAGCTTACTACTTTAATTTGAAATGATATTTTTTGGATTATTAATATTTTTCAATTTTTGTTTATTGTTTTGCATTTTGGTCCTTTAACGGTATTGTGTGTTGTTATTATGTTTGTCATCATTGTGTTTAATAGTGCAGCTGCAGCTATGCTTCGGGACTATGCATTTTTTTTCTATATACTGTATTTTTCCCAAACACTCTAAAAATAGAAATGAAATGAAAATGAATTTTATTCTGGGACCATAGAACAGTTTAACCATCCCTAAGAATAGTATAAATGAACAATAAAGGATTTAACTTCTGGCTATAAAAACTTTACCATATGATATACAACATTTTATGGTTAAAAACTACATTACATTTGGAATCAAATATATATCACATCTACACACACACCCACATACATATATATATACACATACATATTTATACACATATTCACACACACACATATATACATACTTGGTAATATTACTACTTTAAAGAAATACAAATAATAAAATAAACAAGGTCCTTTTAATGTAACAATGTAATAAGGAACAAAAGCAAGGTATAACAAGAAAATTTTGGCCACAAAATATGGACAAATAAAAGTGACCAAAAAGTTCAAATACCTAGGAGAGATAATATGCAACAACGGGATAGATAAAGCAGGCCTAGATGAAAGATTAGCCTAACTAGAAAGACTGTACTTTGCAACTAGAAGCATGTACAGTAAGAAAAGTTTTTCCTCCAAGGAAAAAATAAGGTACTACTGTACAGTAGTAAGACCAACAATATTGTATGGTATGGAAACAGTTTGCCTTCCGAGTCTTGAGAAATTTCTCAAGATTGAGTGAAAAATTCTTAGGAGGATTCATGGACCCAAAATAACACAAGAGAGCTAGAGGCTAAAATCCAATGAAGAAATATATGGAAATTTGGAAAACCTTGAAGTAGTCATCAGAACTAGGAGACTAAGGTTTTATGGCCATATGGTAAGAATGAACAATCAAAGGCTGAACAAACAGATTTTTGACAAAGTTCTAGGCTATAAGAATATGGGTGGTTGTGCAAAGCAAATAAAAGAGGAGCTCGAAAGGTTAAAAATCAAGAAAATAGACTGCTTAGATAGAGAGCTTTTCGGGAAGAAAATAAAAGAAGTTGGGGTTCTTACAGGAAAAACAAAGAAACAGGGGAGAAAATGGACAAAGGAAGAACGGGAGGAACAGTCCAGGAAGATGATAGAATATTGGAGAAAAAGGAAGATGAAAGATGTGAAGAAAACAAAATGATATTCACGTGGTCCTTGATGAAAAAATAAAAAATTATATAGAGAAAATTAAGATAAAAATAAAGAGGCCAAATAGTCAAGTTTATAAAGGCACGGTAGATTGATGTTGAAGGAGATGGATAAATAAACTGCTGTGCAAAAATATTGCATCAGGATAAAATTAAATTAAAAAAATTGTATTCCTTTATTCACATTTTCCTAAACTTAATCTATTGATACTTTAAGATAATACTGTCTGTGCCAAAGGTCAGAAGTAGAGAATTAAGGCTTTACCATACTCTGTAAGCCAATAGAAGATAATTACTCCTAAATCAGCCAGTATGCAACTTTCCTTTGTCCTATTCACAATAGCTTTTCAAGTTTTTTTTTCAGTTTTTTTTTTTTGTGATTTCTTCAAAGATTCTTTTTTCTGCTAATTATGAACCGCGAGAATCACTTAACTGAAACAGACTGTGTCAGAATAGTGACATTTTCTGAAACTGGAATGAGTCAGCGTGAAATCGCTCAGCGACTTAGAGTAAACCAATCCACAGTCTCAAGAGTTCTTCGTAGGCACAGGGAGATTAGAAGCTACGGTAGAAGACCCGGGCAAGGCAGGCGAAGGATAACTACTGCTGAAGAAGACAGATTTCTTCGGCTATCTGCCTTGAGAAATCGTACTTTCACGGGAAATCAGCTACGAGGACTCATCAGCCAATTCAGGAATGTTGAAATTTCGAGTTCTACAGTTAGAAGGCGTCTTAGGGAGAACAACTTATCATCTAGAAGACCTGCAACTGGGCCTAAACTTACTAGAGCACACAGAGTTTCCCGACTAGCATTCGCTCGAGAACACGCCGAATGGACAGAAGATGATTGGAGGCGAGTTCTGTTTAGTGATGAGTCCAGATTCACTTTGCACTCACCTGATGGAAGGGAAAGAGTGTGGAGAAGGAGAGGAGAGAGGTACGCAGCTTGCAACATGTCCTACAGATTAAGTTTTGGAGGGGGCTCAATAATGGTTTGGGGCGGAATCAGCATCGAGGCAAGAACGGAGCTCCACAGGATAACTGGAGGGGCTTTGACTGCTCACAGGTACTTGACAGAGGTGATTGATGATCACGTGATCCCTTTTGCTCCATATGTGGGTGATAACTTCCTTTTTTTACAAGACAATGCAAGACCTCATACGGCGAATGTTGTCCAACAATACCTACAAGAGGTTGGAATCACACTTTTGGAGATCCCACCAAGAAGCCCTGATCTCAATCCCATTGAGCACATTTGGGATGTGATAGGGAGGCGGCTCAGAGGTCGGCAAAACCTCCCGACAACCCTGGATGAGGTGGAGACAGCTGTCAGGGAGGAATGGGAGAATATTGACCAAGCCGTCATCGTGAACGTTATTTCTTCAATGCCTGAGAGACTCAGAGAGATTATCCGTGCTAGGGAGGGCTGACAAGATATTGTTAGAAGATTGTTAATCACATTTAAATGTTTTTACATTTTTTTCTTTATTTTTCTTTTGTCAATAAAGAGATATTTTCATGTATTTGTTTGTTTGTTTTTATTTATCCCTTCCCAGATAATTTTTAATGCTATAAATTTGTTTTATACATACTTCACAACAGTCTTATTAAATAAAATCGCCAGAAAAGAAAGCATTCAAGTAATGTTTTATGAGATATTAAAAAATATCCAAGTGATGCAATATTTTTGCACAGCAGTTTAGTTTATGCTTGAAAGAAGTTAAGGATTGAGATGTACGAATGGACATGGGTAGGGAATTCCAAAGTGAAGTAGAGCGAATAACGAAAGTCTTCTTAAAGAATTTAGTTGTCTAGGACGGAATGAACAGGTTAAGGGACTAGGATCTTGTGTTGATAGAGTGGACAGAGGAGAGTGGGGTGAACATGTTATAGATATAAAGGGTTTTTTTTTTTGGTTCTGAAGGATTCCTAGGAAGTATTGCCGCCGGGATTCTGGGTAAAGCCACTTCAACTCGGCATACCAGGAGGAGACATGAGAGCGCCTAGGAATTCCGAAGATGAATCTAATATAATATAATAAAATAAAATATAATAAAACAGAAGGGAACGAAAAACCAGCCTTAATCATGGGGCAAAGGCTATCGATAATTATAATTATAAATTGTCAAAACGTGTTCCGACTATCGTCTGATCTGCGTTGTTTCACACTTAAACAAAACCTTTGAGAGGCTGGTCCACAACGAACTGATGAGGCACTGCGATGAGGACATCATTCCACCAGAGCAGACAAGCTTTCAGCGAGGAGACAACTGGCATATAGGTATACATCAAATTGAAAACTTGTTATCAATAATAATTATATTATATCAAAAATAGCAAAGCAGGTTAATACACTCAGATTGCGGCTAAAGTTAGAATGCAAGTTTCCATAGAAAAGGACAAATATCTCATGAACATCTGAGAGATCCCCAGAGAATTGCTTCTGGAAGAGGGAAAGATAGAATGTTAGCAAGATCAAGCCAGTACCAAGGCGTGTGGCTTGAACCTGACCTGTCCGAAAAAAAAATCTGCTGCACAGACGGTTAACAAACTTTGCAATGTGTAGATACCTTAGGAGAAAGCACCATCTGTAAGTTTGCTCGGATCAAAATCGGACATTTTAACTTGGAAAAGCTCGGATCGTCCTTCAACTGTTAATGATGAGCAAATTCAAGCATTAGTCACAGACGATTCTCACTCTGCGACACGGGATATCGCAGGAACTGATTTATTAAAAATATTTACAGGAATCTGAAGTTTTATTAAAAACGCCAATAAAAAAAGGCTACAAACGTATTTTACAGCCCGTTAGAATTGGCTTAGGTGATAAAGAATAAATACAATAAGAGTTCACATATTACCATTCTGTCATTCGCCAAGAAGCCCTTAACGCCTCTTCCCCAGTAAAGAGAGGAAGATTCTGAGACGGCACAGCCAGGGGCTTTATCATTACGCTGAGAAGATGTAATTAAAGAGAGACCTTTGACTTTCTATGGACACATTTCGAGGACGATTCCCATCAGAATAATCAGTCAGATTCTCTCCTACTTGCGAAAGAGAAAGGTTAGGACCCGATGGCTAATGGAAGTTTCAAAAATCTTCTTAGTCCGTGGGCCAGCAACGAAAAAACAAAATTTTTAGTATGCTTTATGCAAAGCATCTGTCATTTTAAAGCAACAAATATCAGTCTGCCAGCTCAAAACGTTTGGATTACAGAATGACGACCATGCAAAAAGAGAATATCACGAAATATCTCTCTATTCTACAAAAGTATGGTTGCTATCATGGAAACGGCTCATCCTATGAAGATAATCGTTATAAAGTAAATCATTAAGTATTTAATAAGCTTTCATTTGAGAGGTAAAAGACATTTTTATGACTAATATTCAACGATATAGAGGTATAACAAAAACTATGTTTGCGAAAAAAGAGTTATCACTCTTTTTTCTTTCTTTCACTAAGTACCACATATTTAGTTGGCCTATTCGGGAATTTTTCAAGTCTTGAATCATCTTTAGCTAAGATACTTGAAAATTGTCTTCATTTTTTGTCACGAAACGGCCTTTAAGACCACGCGAATATCATTGTTGTTTTGCTTCTTCGTTTTCGCCTTTCTCTTCTCCCAGTACCTTCTCATCATTTCTGCGTGTTTTTGCTTCCTTTCCTCCGAAAGTACCTTTCCGTTTTTCTTTATTACCCGCAAGAACCTTGATCTCTTTTAATTTCTTTGCATATTGCTCTCCGTCCAGGCAGTGCTTGTCCGTTATTTTTAATTTTCCCTACTCCTCTCTCATTTGCCTTATGTATCCTTCTCTTGTATTCCCGGATTCGGTCAAATATCCTCTTGTTCAGTCTCCCTTGGTCCATTCTTACCATGTGCCCAAAGAATCTTAGTCTTCTGATTCTTATCTCGGTTTCCAGGCCTTTTATTCTCTTGTAGATTTCCTGGTTAGGTCCCAACCAATTCCATTCTCTTCACTTCACTTACGACACATATCTTTTCAGGATCATAGTAGAGAATTTAGAGTTTAATGTAATGCTGCCATTAGGTGCGGTGTATGTGAAGTGATGATAATGGAATATAATGAATATGACGACTTTCTATGATATAACATTAATAAGATACTATTTCAAGTAACGTAAACACCTCGAAACGTCGTACACAATGTGATATAATATAATTATAATTAATCATATATTTTAAGAAAGAAGAGAAGATCCATAAATTTAATTAATTAATTACACGTTTTTCCCTTTTACTATATATTTTGTCTCTCTTATTTTTATTTTTATATTATTTTTAGAGAGGGGCCTCACCCTTCTCCTACTGAACCAATCTGCTTTCACCCATGCCTCTCAATATTGGACAATTAATTTATTTATTTATGATAAATTATAGTTTTAAGTGTTCCTTGATTTATAATTTATTACGTAATAATTATTAATTTTAATATATCCCCTCTCACTGTACTATGATGCACACGGCAGCTACACCAAGTACAGTAGCAAGGCGGATATTACAGTGCCGCTGCCACCAGTAGCCACCGCTCGGCCACCCACAGCTTCTCCTCTCTCCAGCTCCAGCCAGCTCCAGTAGTCTCGTGGTCTTTTTGCTCCTCCCTTCTTCTTACAAGTCCCCTTCTCTCTTCGGTCAAAGCGGCTTCCCACAATACTACAGGTTTGGTAGTGAAGCATTCCTTTACAGATCACAGTAAGAAGGAAGTCGAAATAAGTATCGATACATTAAATATATTAAAAGAAAACCTATTGAAACATGAAGTTAAAACTGCAATTCCCTAAACGCATGTTCTGAAGAAAAATGTTTCCAAAAAATGAGAAAAAATAAATGTCTCTCTGACTGGAGAAAACAACAGCTCATGGATATGCCTAACAATGTTAATTTAGAGATTTATAACAAATTACCATTTATGTTAACAACTTAGATACAATTGGTACGTTATATTGTTCCTAAAATATGGCGTACAAAATGGAAGAATATAACTATAACGATCCCGTAAGACGCTGGCAATGTTTTAACTATTATGACTTACCTTTTTCCCCTATATGATATGTCCAGAAGTTTATTTTTTTACAGCAACTGTATATTAACTTTTCTAAAATCTTGCGCTTTCCAACCGTATATTATTCGTCTATTTCACTACTTATACTTGTATTCGTTCAATGACACAGGTTGAAGATAGATTTTAAAAATAAGTAATAAGTAGACCACATTATTGTTTTAATGATCATTCAGATATATTTAGGAATGTCAACATGCGACATCAAATCGATCCTTCTAAATATACTGATTTTCTCAGGCAGGAAGAAGTTGAGTTTAAGGTTAGGCTGAAAGATAAGCTGGCATCGCCAATAAGGATTTTATAAATAATTTTTGGTTTATTATTTTCAAAAATGAGCCTTCGTGATGAACCAAAAAAAAAAAAAAAACCCTCATTTTAAAATTTGAGGGCTCACGTTTCAAGGTACGTTAAATCCGAACAACGAATAAAAAAATCCGTTTGTCCGCCGTCCACGGCTTATATCTGAAACTTCTGGACCAATTAGTTTGAAACTCGTCACAAAAATATTGTACTAGTTAATTTATTAGTTAACTAGTTAAAATACGCTTGACTCCGTTATTTTCAAGGTAGGGACAAAACTTTATCGAGTTTTAGAATCAGTACAGCGCTATTAATTATAAAAGAGAAACAAATTAAATTTCTCCTGTTTAAACGCCATTAACTTAGTTATTTTTGAAGTTGAATAAATAAATACCAAAAGCACTACAAAACGAAAAAAATAATCATTAAAAGCAATTAAATAAGTAGCAGAGAGATAATGTTTTGAAATTAGCAGTGGTAATTGACCATTATTCTTTGAATAATTTATTGCTTTAAATATTAGTTAATAATCTTTAACGGAAATAATAAACCGTTGTGTAATAATTTGCAGCGTTTTTTCATTCAAACCAATATCGCTGCTAAAATGTAGTAAACACCAACATAGGTTTTTTGACACAGAGCGTGTCAATGAAGTCCTAACACTTCATTTTGGCAAAATTTGAATTTTTTTCATTCGAACCAATATACAGTCGCAGTCATAGAAATTGCGTTACTCAATCATAAATGTGTTCTTTATTATTTTTTTCTCTTTATATTAGGTTTTCTCCAATATATAATATTAACGCATGTTTTAAAAAAATGCAGAATATCCAAAAAAAATAAAATTAAATAAGAACACATAAAAATCAATGAAAGAAAATATAGAAATTTTCTTTCAAAGTGTATCATAATATTTATTTTTAAAAATCTGACCACTGTTGATTTCTGTCACCGAACTTCCCCTGAAGATTCTTCCACTTCATGTATCCCAAAATTTTTATTTTTTTCTGATAATGAAGCTTGCTTAAAGACATAATTACAGATTTCATCCTAATAGTAATTGAAACTAAGGGACCCATGAACTCCTTCCACAAAACCAAACTATAAATAAGGACGTCCAGATAGATCGATTGAAGACAACAATTGAGACGTTGATTTCCAAAAGGTACTAAAGGACATTTTTTACGAAATTGATATTTTTTACATATTTATATTCTCCTCATTTAGTTTTATCTAAATCTTAAATTTGATTGTATTTAATGAACACTCATGTCCTTTAATAACGTGATTTAGAAATGCTATTAATTTCTTAAGATACTTATTACACATTTAGTTTCATTCTATTTGGCCCGATCTAGATACCATTCCTTTCATGACAAACTCCATTCCCACCCTAACCCTCTTGTTTCAATACTTTCTTCCTCCTCAATTCCTGACAATCCTCCGAGGCGTCTGAAAAGAAGATGGCCTCAAGACCTTCTAGTGTAGAAAAGTTACAGGAGTGCTGCCATTGCGTAGTTCTTCTTCAAGTTTGTATCACGCCATTTAACTTTTGTCACATTTACTTGTTGTACCTTGAAGTACAGTTGTAAATTTCAATAAATGATGTTAAAAAAAAAAAAAAAAAAAAAAAAAAGTTTCATTCTAAATCATAACAGAACATTTCATTTCATAACTTTAATATGCTTTTATTAATATAGTAAAGAAATAATTCTAGATTTTAAAGCGAAAAGAATCAAGTTAGCTGGTTTAATAATATAGTAATGAGAGATTTTCGCGCTTCCTGTAAAATTACCCAGAATGGATATAGTACCTTTTGGAAATCAACGCCTCAATTGAAGAGAAACGTCCAGAGTTGGTAAATTGGAAAGAAGTGCTATTCCACTAAGACAACGCTAGGCTCCATGTGTCTTTAAGGACTCGGCTAAAGTTATTAAGCTTCAGATGGGAGGATTTACCAAATGTACATACCAAAAACTAAGAAATGTAATTTTTTTTTTTTTTTTTTTTTTCTCTAAGCTTATGATACAAATAAGGAGACAAAAACAAAAATATTTGATTGAAACAATTTTATTAAAGCATATGTGGTTCAATTTTTTTCTACTAATAAGATAGGAGTAGGTCCTGGTTAATGTTATCCAACCCAAAAATATTTTACAGTAAATTTCTGACACGTAAACTATCGTCCAAATTTCGACCTGAGAGTGTTGCAGAAAGGCAGAGTTCATCAAAAACGTTTCATTTTTGCGGGTAAAAAAAAAAAAAAAAAAAAAAAAAAAAAAAAAATTAATCAAGGAAACTATATAACTCCATGTTATGAAATGGATTCGAATAGTAATTTAACTTGCGTAATATCTTCATTACGTTTTAAATGAGCTGTGTTTGCTTGGCTGGATAATGGACGAATAAAAAAAAAATGTTTTTGAACTGTATGTATTGCAATGCGTTGTCCAATCCGTAGGTGGAAGAATTGTTCTAAACTGATCTGTTGTTTTAGAAAGACCGATTTGATTTCGCATATTGACATTCCTTAATATATCCAAATGATCATTAAAAAAATACAGTGACCTACTAATTACTTGTTTGTGAAATCCATCTTCGACCGATGTCGTTGGACGAACACAAATGAATTTCTTTCAATCCCCATTGTTTTACACTCCTGGAAAAAAACAGAAATTACTTTGGTTGCTAAATAATATATGCATGGCTTATAACGGTTGGTTTCTTTTGTATTTAAATCGGAAACAATTAGTGAATGAGGAGTGGCTTTCGACAATAACTTTTCTACTACAAAATTTTTTAATCTTTCTTTTCGAAAACGACCGACAAGTAAGAGGAAGGCATAGATCATATTTCTACTTTTTTTTCATCAAGTCTCTGACACGTGCCTTTTCAAGTGACACATGCGACAGTGACATGCACCATAACCGTTCTAAAAATAAATTCTAAGCTATATGAAAATATATAATTATGACAGTAAGGTTTGAATTTGGATCAACTATACAGCTAATATCTGAATCGATTAGGACTTTATCTTTCAGGAGAGAATAAAATTACTCATAAAATTATTAATTTTATTCGGGGTCACCTGTGTCTTAGTGGCTATAACAGCCTACCTCGGCACAGGACCTAGGATTCATAGGTTCTCTATGTTATTTCTGAAACCTATTACAAAAATTATTTTCAAAAAACTCAAAAACTACACTTTCGGAAAAAAAAACTATAAGCACTCATTCGAAACAAGCAAATTTCTATCCACGTGCAAAATGAGTTGATGGTAGGTTTTTTGTTTTTTTTCCCACAAATTGGCCACCGAGTACCAAGCGACTCTCATTACTAACTCTTCTTCTTAACATCTTCCGTTTTAGCCCAGTAAAATAAGGATATTTGTGGGAAGTAATTCGGACAAAGCTGGAAATGGTTTTAGTTTAGTACCTCTTTATGGTCTTAAATGAAAGTAATCTGAGTTCGCACCATCACAGGTGGTGAGCTTAACTTTTTGGAGCCAAAAACCTCGAATTTTGCGCACTTTTCTCAGTTTTTCACCTATAACTCGTAAACGATGCTACCTGCAGAAAATATTTTTCTTTTCAAAACGAAAGAATGTTAAATTTCCTTTCTAAAAACTATCTTAGTTTTTGAATTTGATTTAGTAATATTGCTGCAATCGTTATAGGCAGAAATTGGCAACTTTTCCCATTTTTGTAGAAAAACCCAATTTGGTCACTAAGAGACAACTGTAACTTGAAAAAAACTATCCAAATTGAAAAAAAAAACATAGAATAATAGTTGTACAGCATCAAATTTCAAGTCTAATAGTTTCTTTAAATTTCAGATTCGGTTGGTACGAACCTTCAAAAACATATTTTTTTATTGATTTTCCACTACACGTGTCCATAGGCTTGTGAGAAATAAACAATTCGAGGTTTTTCGGCTCCAAAAAGTTAAGCTCACCACCTGTGATGTTGCAAACTCAGATTAGTTTTGTTTAGGACCATTAAGTGGTATTAAAACTATTGCCAGTTTTGTCCGAATTACTTCCCACAAACCTTCAATTTTAGCCTTATTTTATTGGGCTATTTTCCTTCTACTCCATTTCTTTATCATCCTCTCACCTCTTCCTTAGTCTTTTATCTCCCTCTTTCATACAAGGACCCTTAGTTTTTCTGTTTCATATTAAAGTCTTGAGTATTTAATAGAAGAATATAACTTGTAAGATTCTTTACTAGAGTGGCAAAATTGAAACATTATAACTTCATTCTTTACCAATACATATGCTCATAAGTTTATAACTGCTTAGTTTATGCTTGGACATGGCTCAGTAATGCCCTGATGATGGCTCACAAGCTTGAGCCGAAACGTTGGCAAAAATTAAAAACTTTTCAAAAATGACTGATTCCTGACTATTCCACCTATAATAGTTTCTACAGTCGACTATACACCCTCAATATACTTATATTTCAGGAATAATGTTTTGATGACTTGGTTACAGAAAATTAAATTACCGATTAAAAAAAAAATTAATTGCAATGTATTTTACTCATAAACCTTCAGGAAAGAATGCGATGGTTGTGACAGATTCATCATACATGCGAGTGGTTTTGAAGGAGTAAGCGGAAACCAACATCTCGTTATCATTTTTTATATATGGAGAAGAAGATACTCTTCTATACTTACTGCTGCATACATGTTACTTCCACAATTTTTATTGAGGACTACCCTATAACTCATAATACCCCCCTTTTATAGAACATCGGGCGCCTCAATATTTATGGAAGAACAGAAAGCAATAATGACAGAGCTAATGATATAGAGAGAGGGAGAGAGAGAGAGGAAGAGAGAGGGTGAGAGGAGGAAGGAGGGAGTGAGGGAATTAGGGAAGGCTAATTGAGGGAGACTGCTAAGTACGCCGTTTCCGCCCCAGCCACCGCCTCCTTAATCGAGCGGAAAACGCAGGCAGCTGTCCTCGCGAAACATCAACAGGAGCCTCCATATATCTTGCTTCTCCAGTTCCCAGGGGGCCGCAGCACTTCCAGGCACCTTTTAGGCTCTCCTACGAGGGGGCTATTGTGTTCTTGCCGGGAGGGTCCGGGGTGGGAAGCAGCTATAACCTTGTTCTTACTCAGTTCCAACGTGTTATATCCATGTTATAAACACACGGTTTATAGCGAGGGAGTAAACAAACTTCAGTTTACTATTTTCAATTTTTTTTATTTAATGAAATTTACAACTGTATTCGGTAATATTACGAGTAAGTATGCTTAGTGATAAATACATGAAATAATATACAGATGGAGTTTAGTTGACCGGTGAGAATATTTGATGAGGAAGATGGTTGGGGAGTACGGTCGTCAAAACAACACATACTAACAAGTAGTACTTATTTTTAATTGTGTGCCAACGTTTCGGCCTACATTGTGGGCTTTCATCAGGGATACTGACTCAGAGAAGGTTTCTCAAGGTCTTAAGACACCTTCTCTGAATTACCTTGAGACACCATCCCTGATGAAGGCCCACAATGTAGGCCGAAACGTCAGCACACAATTAAAAATAAGTACTACTTTTCCTCCTCATGAAATAATATAAAGAGAAACTGCACATTGCCATTACGCTACTAGGTAATCCAAAGAAGAAGAAAAAATAAAATCAAATAAAACAACCAGTACCTCTCAACCCATGAAGGGTATTGGGCTCAGTCCATATGGAGATTCGTACCGTTCCTAGGCCAACGGCCTTGATCACGCTCAGCCGCCAGGTTTTTTCACATTTTTATTTTGGGTACCCACTTTATAGAGGCTGGGTCTGCTCCAAGAGGGTCTCATTACCATGGGTCGCCCCCCGACTGAAAATTATATTCTGCAATACAAATTTATATTTAAATAAATAATATTCTGCCACAGCCGGATTCGAAACCAGGAATTGGAGAACATTAGACTAGTTCTCTATCTACTAGACCGCGCCTCTAGCCACTAAGTTCTTTATGGATGAGTTCATTCATGACAAAGTAAGGAGCGTTGAAGATTTTGGATTGTAAGATTTAGATAAGTTAAGAACTCGATGGTTCAGTAGAGCCCAAAATCTTAACTCTCCAAGTCTAGATAGGTCTTATGATGAGCCTTTTGTTGTCGAGTGGAAGTATAGAGCGTCTGTCTAATAAGTATTGAAGTAACCGAATGCGGCGAGCAATTTCTTGTCGTATCTACTTTATTTTTAACTGTTCTACCAAAATTGAAGTAACTAAATGAAGAGCCACTTTCTCAAAAACAGCTCTAAAGATATTAATTTAATGAGTTTTAATATCTGTGGCGGTCGTGAAGAAGTGGTTAAGTCAAAATCTTTCATTTTACAGGTGAGCGACTTAAACTTTACGTAATACCCAAAATAGAGTTATGACATACAGCTTTCTTTGACCAATTTAACACGACGTGGGAGACGGTCTGGGGTAGCGATACTTGGAGTTAACTCATTTTTTATATAACTCGAGTTATCCAGTTTTTCACGAGCGCTACGGATATCGTTTCGTTCTAATTAAAGTAGTCTGAAAGGACTTTAATGCCGATATTTTAAATTTTCTTCCTCTAAAGTACCTTTAATTTTCTTGATTCGAAAAAAACAAAACTTATTATCTTGTTAGCATTGATAAGAAAACGAGTACACATAAAGTAGAACGAATTCTGTAACCAACTAAGGGAGAAAAAAGCTAAAAATATTTTTATAGGTGGAATAGTCAGGAATCATTTTTCATTGTCATTTTTTGAAAAGTTTTTAATTTTGCCAACGTTTCGGCCCAAGCCATGTCCAAGCATAAACTGAGGAAAACCATAAACATATGGGTAGTATGGGGAGGGGTTCATGTAAAAACCCTGAAGGTTTTCCCCTTTAAGTGTAAATACTACAGCTTATCTTTGTTTTGAAAAAGTTTTACAAAATTATATAATGGAAAAAACAAAATAATATATCCGTATGTACAATAAGGCTCAACATTTTTAACAGAAAAATTATAAAAACTAAAATCTGAGGTATTTAAAAAATCCATGAGGTATATAATAAAAATTAAATAAAATAAATAAATAACAAAAACAAGAACCAGAGGTGTTATAAACAAAAAGATAAATATACTGTAAATAAATAAAATATACATTACACGAGCAATTTGTACAATAAAGTGATATAGTTATAATTTAAGGAGACGGAAAATAATTTTTCTGTTAAAAATGTTGAGCCTTATTGTACATACGGATATATTATTTTGTTTTTTTCCATTATATAATTTTGTAAAACTTTTTCAAAACAAAGATAAGCTGTAGTATTTACACTTAAAGGGGAAAACCTTCAGGGTTTTTACATGAACCCCTCCCCATATTACCTATGTTTATGGTTTTCCTCAGTTTATGCTTGGACATGGCTCAGTAATGGTACGTTTATATATATGTTTTTTTACTTCTATATTAAAGTCTAAAGTTCTGTATTAGTTGTTATGTTTATCATCATCAGATTATGTATCATATTATCATTATTTGTATCTATAATATTTAAGTATGTTGGTATATTTTCTGTTTTATTTCAAATGTTATCATTGTCACTACATTCAAAAGAAAATTTTCTTTATATTATTGATATGTATCTCTTTTGTTCTGATGTTTGTAGCCCTGATGATGGCTCACAAGCTTGGGCCGAAACGTTGGCAAAATTAAAAACTTTTCAAAAAATGACCGATTCCTGACTATTCCACCTATAATAGTTTCTACAGTCGACTATACATCCTCAATAAAAATATTTTTTAAAGTAATATTCTTTCCGAACATAAGAACAGTAATATAGATTTATTATATACTGTTGAAATGATAAAGATTTGAGAAAAAATTATATCCTATATTGCATAGTGTGGAAGGAATGTGAGGAATAGGATTATATTTAAGGGATTAAACTTAAGTCATTATTGTACATAACAATGTTAAATTATTATATTATATCATATAGTCTAAAACACATTTTTCCATTTTTAAACTTCATAATCGACTTAGTGAAAGAAGTGTGTTGCCCCACCAAAATTTTTCTTATGATTTTTCTTATCTATTATATAAATTAAATGAATATTTCACTATTATTTATTAACTTGAAGTAATATAATAATAAATATGCGCGTTAAAATGAATAAATAATTGTGCATAGCAGATTATCAATAAGAATAAGAAAGGAGAGAGAGCGGCGTGGTAGCAGGCGTGAAAGTTGACAAGCCGCCCATTACAAGACCTTGGCAATGTGCCAGTCAGTACCTCTGTACCTCAGTGGACGTACCATGGTACGGTGTGCCGTGGTATTGAGTACCATGGTTCGGAGCATATGATACCTTTCAGAGGGATCGGTGGTACCAGCTGGTCTCCTTGTCGGGATGGTGCTCCAATTAGGGGAGTAATCTTCAGGTAATTGGGCTACTTAAAAGGAAGCTTAGGTCATTCAAGAGGGTGCTTAATTCAATTTTGAGCGCTCCCCTTATCTATATTACTCTTTTAAAGAATAACTTACTAACAAAAAAAAAGTTAGTTAATTACTTTAGGAATTTTTCTTATTCAAATGGTCTGAATGGTTAGGATGTTATTTGGCTATTTTAAAATTCTGGATTGTCATTTCTAGTAATGAACCTTTTTAATCGACTAAAACACAAAAATAAATACCCTATCCCCCTCACCCTACATCATAATTTAGGTCTTAGGATTCAGGATAATTGTAACCCGAATAACGAATAAAAAAAATAAAAAAATTCTGTCCACCGTTCGCAGTCCTAGGCGTTATCTGAACTACTGGACCGATTTTTTCGAAATTTGGCACAAAAATATCAGGGTATCTGACGACGATCCTAACACCAGCCGATTAGCTCTAAAATAATAGGCAATTAAAAATAATTTAAGTCAATAACTCGGTTATTTTTGAAGATAGAGATAAGGGTTTATATATTTTTCTTATTGAAAAGTCACGATTAATTATAAAAAGTTAAGAAAAAAATTGAAATTCATATCATCATAATTATATTCCTTTTCTATAACATGTGTAGAGGTAAAAAAAATAAAATAATAAATACATTTTTTTTTTTTTTTTAATGGAAATTTATCCATAAATGTGGTGCCTCTAACCTGAAAAAAATTGTATAGAATTTTCCAATCCACGGATTAATTATTTAAAAAAAAAAAAAGAAGGAAAAACGAAAAAAAATTTTTTTTTTTTACCATATATGTTACATAACTCTGTTATGTTTGAAGATTGAGAAAATTATATATAAAGTTATAGGTCAGATCACCGGACAAACATAAAAAGAAAATGTTGTCTACGTGCCTAAATTGCGCATGGGACAGGAGAAATATTTTAAATTGTCTTTAAAAAGTCTAAAAGGGTACATACCCCCTTAGATAGTATTTTTAGAAAATACATAAGACCATAAATGTGCCTATAACCCGAAAAGAATTGTATAGAGTTTTCCAATCCACGGATTAATTATAAAAAAAAAAAGAAGGAAAAAAGAAAAAAGATGAGTTCTTCAGTCCTAAAACTGTATTGTGTATGATCTGTTGATCAAATAATGATCCTGAAAAGAACATACAAAATAAGCAGGTTTTGATTTCATTCATGCATTTAGATATATGTTGTCGATTTTTCAATTGTGGCTGATGATTAACTTGAAATAGTGAAAGAAATATATGTTTTTAAAGCACGCTATGTTTTTATCTTACTCTCAGGGATAATTAATTAGAAATGCGTAGTAACACGAAGAACGATTTAAGAACTAGTAACTACACAAGTTCTTAGTGACTGGAGCAGTTTATAACTAACTCGTTACTAACCGGTTTGGAACCAGTAGCGCCGCCTGCGTAACACCATTCAATTACATAGTGTATGACTCATCGCCCCTTGATTTGTGACCACTTATGTTTAAGCATATGTAAGGTGCGTGTGTGTGTGTGTGTGTGTGTGTATGTATATATAATAAGCAGATCATTAAAAAATAAAACAAATAATATTAACAGATTAAATTATTATATTGTTTCGAATGCATTTAGTAATACTCTGTACTATCTAGAGATATATATTGTAGTAACATGTATATAAAACTATGAATATGATTTTTACGAAGTCTGGAAAGAAAAAAATCACTGCCTCAATCACTTTAGTACTATTAGTAATAATGAATCAAATATCACTACATTAAATTAATTCAGAAATGTAGAAATAGGTTAATATATCACTGAGGCGACATTGAATTCCTGTACTTAATTTCTTGACTACTCGTTATAATTTATTATTAACCTCTCATACTCCTCAGTGTTCAATAAGTCAGCCGTTGTACCTCATAGGCCCAATCCTCTCCACGGTGTATACAGCTGACATCCCTATCCATCCAAGCACTGTCCTCTCTACTTAAGCTGATGAGACATGAGTGCTATCCTTGAACAATGATCCTATAGTAGCTGCCCAAATCCTACAGAGCCACCTATCAGCCATTGCGGATGGTGTCACAATTGAAGAATTAAAATAAATCCCACCAAATCACCTTCACTCTACGACGTGAACCTATGACTTCCTCTCCCGTTGTTTCCTTTAATAATACCCCATTCATCACTGTAGAACAAATACGATACCTTGGACTTCATCTTGACAAACGCCTTACATGGAATCCTCATACAAGACTTAAACGACAAGAAACTGTTCGTAAATATCGACTACTAAAACACTTACTTGACAAACGATCAAAATCCCTCTTTACTTAAAAAAACTCATTTACACAACCATTATAAAAACTATGGCATTGAGCTATGGGGGTCCACTAGACCACCGAATTCCTCCCGCATCCAATCCTTGTAATCCAAAATCCTTCGACAAATCCTCTACTTTGTTACCGACAAACTCATCCATATAGACCTGAATTCAACTAGTTGCAAAAATTGCCCAAAAAAGATACACCTTTCATTCCAAATTACCCGCCCATACAAACCCACTTGTCCGTATCCTCTCATCGACATATATTCAGTGCCTGGGCAAACCTGAATAACTTGAGGCTTAATCCTACAAAAACTCAGGCCATCCTTATTGGTTCCAAATCCCTCCTCCGATCGATCACCACCCTTCCTCCGCTTTTGCTTAGTGACCATCCTATTGTTTTTCGTTCCACTGTTAAAAATCTTGGCATTATCATCGACCAAAACCTATCCTGGAAATCCCAAATTGCCCAAATTTCCCGTCGATCGATTTGTACCTTGAAATTATTCCACCGATCCCGCCACCTCCTACCATAATCTACCCGTAACTCCTAGTTTCATCACTCATTTTCCCCACTTTGACTATGGATGTGTGGCATATGGCGGCCACTCGAAGGTGCTCGAGGACAGATTGAGAAGGATCATGAACTGCTTTTTAAGATTTGTGTTCGGTACCTCGAGACGGTCGCACGTATCCCACCTCTACGACGAGTTAAAGTGGTTAACCCCAAACTTTCGAAGACAATATTTCCTTGGATCATTCCTTTATCAAATCATAAACTCCCACCATCCATTTTATGTCTACAGCCTTTTGATGTTTAAATTCTCAACCCATCACCAGGAAACAAGATCCCGTCTGTCCGACCTCCACACTCCTTTCCATAGACCAAAAAATATGACTGCTCCTTTTTAGCCCGGTCCTCTTCCTTATGGAATACCCTCCCTTCAAACATCCGTCATGCTCCTTCCCTCTCATCGTTTAAATCTCTCCTCTTTCAATACTTCCTTTCTCTTCAATCAGATGTAAGCTAATTTTTATCATGCCAACTAATGTAAGGTGAATTTTACTTTAATGAGATGTAAAAGTTACATTTTATGTTTATTCTTATTTATTTATTCCTAGAATTTGTAAATAGAGATGACACTATGACCCTTTATTTTTTTTATTATTATTATTTTATTTTATTTTTTTATTCTTGTGTTATCAAATTGTATTTATATATTGTTTTTGGCCAGTTATAATTTATTATTTAGTTCATAATTGTTATTCTTAAGGGACATTGTCCCAGAATAAAGTTTTGTTTTCTATTCTATTCTATTCTATTCTATATTCCCGATAATCCTCCGAGGCTTCTGAAAAGACGGTGGCCCTGAGACCTGCTGATCAAATAAACATTGAAGTACTACCGCTGGGTAGATTCTCCTCAAGACTTTTTCAAGCCAATTTTTTGTAAATAGCTCATTTACTAACTGTACTATGTACAGTGGTAAATTTCAATAAAATAATTAAAATAAAAATTAATAACCTGTTAAATTGGGCATAATAAACATTTTTAACTCACAATAAGTTTTTTGTCCATTTGTGAACTCAAAGTTTAAGAGAGCGTTTATTATAGTTCCCTATTTCTTATATTAATGGGTGGTCAAAGGTTAGAATTTATCTGCCAATAAAGTTAGATAATAAGGAAAAGTAAAATAAATAACATAGGTGACTGGAATTAAAAAAAATCATAAATAATTTTTTTAATATAAAAAAAAAAGGAATCAAATGAAATAAATCGAATAGGGGCATGAAAAAATAAATAAATATGAAACCTCAGAGCTTCATTATTTAAAAATGTTAAACAAATGAAAACTCGACTGCCATAAAGTTATGAAATATAATTATTGCAAGTTATTTTTAAAAACTTTCCTGCTAGTATTCAGCAACGAAAATCGTAAAAAATACTTCATTTCTTTTGAAGGAAAACAAAGCGAGAAATAAATCCAATCAAGGGGAAAACGAGGTTTGACGACTAAATGGCCCCCAACGGTAGATAATTTAGCTGTCTCGTAACAATTTCAAAGACGTGTCTACTAATGAACCCCAATTAAGAACGAAAAGATAAGAAACCAGTTTGCCATCTTTGTATTTCGGCTAAATAACCTAAGGCTTTTCTTAAACTGGAGAGTGGCGAAAGAAATTTGAATACAAAAAAAAAAAAAAAAAAAAAAAAAAAATCCTCACGTTCTCTCATACCTCTTTTATAATCACAAAGTATTCAGTGGTTAATTTTAGATATTTCTGATTATAAGTTAGAATTTTTTATTTTTAAACATGGACGAGTCTTTTTGGTTGGAAGAAAGTACTTTTTATTGTTTAACGTTTTTTTACCCTAGGAAATGTAACACGTTCGACGCTCCAGTTCTGTTGATATTGGTCGGATCGAAAATTTGACGAAAGTATCGTGTTTGAAATGTAATGAAAAATAATTTTTGTTGTACAAAGCGTGTCATTGGGACCTTCCGTTTAGGAGCTGTATTGTTTGTTTGTTAGGGCTTTGAGGCGTAAAACATCAACGCCTAAACTGATAATTATATATTTGTTAACTCTCTATAAAAAGAAGAAACAATAATAATACCAAATACAAGTAAATAAAAAAATAAAAGAAAACTAAATAATTAATATGCAAATAAGAATAAAGTTACTAAATAAGATATATGTATGTAGCTGAATTTGTATATATGGACGTATATTGTATGGTTGTGTGTTGTGTGTATATATGTATGGATGTGTGTGGGGATGAATGTTGTGTGGGTTTTAATAACTGACCTGGGTAGAAGTAGTATTTTGATTGTTTGAAAACATTGAATGGAATAGGAAGGCATTAGATAGAGACCAGTTGAGAACACATTCAAATACACAGAACATATTTATATATGTGATAATGAAATATCAGGATTTGTTGTTGTGATTAAAATTAATTTTTAATGACCTATATTGTATAAAAATATGGAAATAGATGTAAGTATATATAAAATTTTATACATAGTGTAAATAGTTAAAATATAAATTATTTCTAATTTATAAATAATATATACTTAATATATATATAATTAGTTGAAATATTTGTACAATTATATTTTAGATAATATCTGAAGATGAGGCAAGTAAAGCCTCGAAACGTTGTAAAGTTTGACATGTGTGAATAAATGGATACATATGAACAAAATAAGGAAGAGATCGTTTCCAATTGATATGATCATAATAAAGTTACGTTTTATAATTTTGGCAGTACAGAATTTTTTCTAAGAACTTCAATTGATAGATAGATAGAGATAGATAGAAAAGTCTGTTTTTATTTTTCAAAATTAAGTACATCAAATAGCCAATGAGCAAATAAAAATAAAATAAACAAATTACAAATTACGAAATACAATAATAAAAATCAGACACACTACATGGTCTGTTGACCGTCCGTGGAGTCTGTGTTTATTAACAAAATTAATCCTTAATCTATCAATATAAATAATCAATAACAAAATAAGAAACAAACACTTCCCATGCTATTTATTTACTAAAATTAATTTACAAATAGTCAAATTTACAATTAGTTAAATTTAATTAATACCAATAGTTAAATTTAATCACTAATAGTTAAATTCTCTCGTTAGTAACATTCTATAAGAAAAAGCCGATCTGGAGAAATTAACTAACGCCAGCCAATCTTTTCCATTTATCAACTCTAAAACTTGATCCCACGTTAAATTTTTAGAATTAAAATATTTTTTTCTGAACTCAGTAAGAATCGGACAGACAGCCAAAAAGTGAAAAAGATCTTCTGTTTCATTTGTATTGCACAAACTACATTTATTATTTGTTTTCATGAAATGTTTGTAATTCAGGTTTAATACATCAGCTCTTATTTTAATTACCCATCTAATCACCTGCAGTGAATATTTGTCAGTAATATAATTTACTGTGGTTAAATGTGGATAAAAGGGAGAAGTTTTAGAATTTTTAACTTTAATAATATTTTGAGTATAAATATCTTTTTGCATTTGAACTCTTAATGCTGCTAGACTATTTTTCCATAACTTAATATCATCACAGTTAAATAGATTTAAGTTAAAATTTAATCCATGCGATTCTTTCAGATAAAGTATGTTATTGAACCATGCTATTTTTTTCTTAATTATATGTGATGCTAATATCTTTGGATATCTATGTGGTGGTAAATTCAAAATTTTAATAATATAATCGAAATGCATCTTTAGGGTGAATATAAATATTGGATCTATTGTTGTTTCAAAATGAAGAAAATGAGTGGGAGTATATTTTGGCAATTTAAATAGTTTTTTAAGAAAAAATCTTTGTAGTTTTTCCACGGCATCATGACTAACCCCACCCCAGACTTGTGCTCCATAGCACATAACTGCCCTACTAATGGAATTAAATATCTCCAACTTTTTTGACAGAACTATGTCTTTGTTTTCCATAAACTGGCCCCAAATCAAATTCAAACCCACCTTAGCTTTATTCAGTTTTTCTTCGAGGTGTTTTGTCATTGAAAGAGTAGGCGTAAGAGTGATCCCTAGATATTTGTACTGCTGTACTACTTCAATATTTTCTGAGCCTAAGAACCATTTTTCTTTACGCGCTGGCCTACCACCATTTCGAAAGACCATTATTTTTGATTTTTCCAGATTTATTCTCAGATTCCATTTATTGCAGTAGTTTTCTAGAGAGTTAATCATATTCTGTAATATCGAGGGATGTGAGGATAAGAGCACAATATCATCCGCATAGGCTAATTATTTAATTTTACAATTTTCTTCAACCAAAATACCGCCATCTAAATTCTCTTCCAAATCATTTATATATATTGAAAAAAGAATCGGACTTAGCAAACAACCCTGTCTCACCCCTGATTCAGTTCCAAATGGTTCAGTCAAACCATCCAAATTCCAAACAGAAGCATTAGTTTCATTAAGCAGATTTTTAATTGATTTTAAAAATCAATGAAGATTTTAATTTTTAATTAATTAATTTTGACGTAAATCCTACTTGATATAATTTGTAAATTAGACTATAACGGTCCACACTGTCGAATGCTGTAGAAAAGTCAACAAAAAATGCATAAACCTTTTCCCTTTTCTTTTGTAATTTTATATTAATTAAACTAGTTAAAGTGAATATGTTGTCAATTGTGGAATATTTTTTTCTAAAACCAGCCTGGGCTTCTTTAATTATATTATTTCCATCAATGTAGTCCAAATATCTAGTTAGAATCAAACCTGTAAATAACTTGGCAATTGCATTTATAAAAGAAATTCCTCTGTAATTTGTAGCCAAATTTTATCCCCTTTTTTATATAGAGGGAAAATAATAGATTTTTTAAACCCCAAAGGGACAACTCCCATTTCGAAAATTCTATTAAATGTAGCCAATAAAATGTTTAAAAAGGAATCCGGAGCGTACTTATAAAATTCATAAGGAATCCTATCACTTCCTGGTGCCTTATTATTTTTTGAGTTAGCCAAAACTACTTTTAACTCACTGAGAGAGAAGGGTCTATCCAAAATATCATTCGAAATATATGGTTCAGCATATAAAATTCTATTTGAAATTAAAGGAGGGTTGTACAGAGTTTTAAAGTGGATAAGCCAATCTTGAAATGATATATTACCTACTGACCAGTTATTACTTTTCCTGAATACTTTTACAAGCTCCCAAAACTCTTTACTGTTTTTTACTGTATTTAGACGTTGTGCACATTCTATATAATATTGCTTCTTTTTTAATAAACATAGATGTTTATAAGTTCTATTTGAATTTAAATACTGCAATTTATGGTGAGTAAACATTGTTTTTCTAAATAAATTCAGGAAATCAAATGACCTCTTTCTAGCTAAGAAACACTCTTTATCGAACCAGGGATTTCTACTTTTATATACTGATCTTGGGTTAGGATTATAATTAGCAGATCTTTTGACAATATTTGAGAGAATATCTATAATATCTTCTAGTGAATTCTCATTTACAGACACACGACCAGCCAAACTATCCACCCTAGAACGATAAACTAGCTCATTTTGTTTTAACCAATTTATTTTAGGAAGAAGAGGTAAGGTAGATTGTTCAATTAGCCTGTTACTGAATTTAAAAGAAGTAATAATCGGCATGTGATCCGAAAAAATTTGATTATCGACAGTGAAATTTTTAATTACAGATAGTAACTCCATATTTACAATAGCATAATCTATTACAGAATTCCCAGAAGCTCCCAAGTATGTAAAATCTCCTTTTATATCATTCTTTACACGACCATTTAAAATAACTAAATTAAAATCGTTACAAAGTTCTAATATTTTTTTACCATTGACGTTTAAATGAGTGTCTCTTGAATTTCTATACAAACATTCAATATTGGCACTAAAATCTATATATTTGTTTGACAATATTTGTTGATCTGATACTCTACTATTAAAATCCCCGAACAAACAAACATTTAAGTTATTTACCTCATATAGGAATTCCAATAAGCTATTGTAATCTCTTTCCCAGCTGTTACAGTTTAAATACACAGGCAAAACATAAACATCAAAGTTATATAAACTTAACATTACTAAATATTTTTTTGAGATTTCACAAAACTTAATATAATTTTTATAAGGTCTTTTTAAATTTATACCATATAAACTGCCGCCTGAGGCTCTACCATATGTTGCCTTTCTAATAGCAGGCACCCATATTACATGAAAATCATTAAATAAATGTTCATACCTTGACTCATCCTTTTTCTCAACGAAAGTCTCAAATAAAAAAAATACATCAAACTTCTTAATATATTGAAAAAACTTAAAGTCATCTTTTTTACTTTGCATGCCACAAATATTATATGCTAATATTTTCACCGATTGTTCTTTCAAGGCATTCCCAAAAATATTTCCTTGATGTGAAAAAATTTTTTCTTTAAACTTTGATATAATACCAGTTGATTTTGATTTGTGTGGATTATTATCAATATGATGATATTCTGGGGCGAAAACGAAAGGCTTTTAGTTTTTCTTTAGCTTTTCTTTTACCAGGATTTTCATTTTCAACATCCAGTATATTTTCTTCAGGTAATTTTTGAATTTCTGATGAACTTAAAATAGTTTGCATCTCATCAAGAGTATAGAGAGTCCCTTTAAATTTAATCTTATTTTTAATGATAACAGATTTTTCGTCTATTTTTCGAACTTTTATTAAAGCTTCATGCAAAGTTTTTCTCCTCTTTCTATCCAGGAAGGTACGGTCGTGGGTAATAGAGCAATTAAATTCTCTCAGTTTTTCCCTCTTCTCAAAAAAACTCAGTTTGTCCCTATTGCTAACGAATGAGATAAGAATAGGCCTAGGGGCGTCACCTCTCCCAAGCCTCCTGCAATAAGCCACGTCTTCCACTGTTAAATTAGCCTCAGTTCTATTAAATAAATTTTGTACCGTTTCATAGACGTCTTCAGGCTGATCTCTATGAGATTCAGGAACTTTGTAAATTATACTGTTATTTTTAATCAATTCTCTTCTGAGGTTATTAATTACCTCCTCCTGCATCTGTACCTTCTGTTCTAAAAGGGCTTGTTTAGCTTTACTTGCTTGAAGTTCCTCAAAGATTTGTGACATCGTTTGTTTTATTTGGCCCAAATCATTACCAATTGATTGCGTATTTTTCGAATTATTTTTTATTTCTGACATGATGTCTCCTAAGGTTACAGAGGTTGACATTGTATTGTACGGTATTTATCTTCTTACTATTATTGATTGATGTCAACAGCTGATGAGGTGGGTGGAGGGGATGATTCCTTCACGACGAAGATATCTGATGTATTTTCGACAGGTTGCAATACGTATACCCCCCACCACTACTTATCTTTCTCCAACTGATACCTGTAGCCTGAGGCAAGGAAATTATATTAAAATATAATTCCGCAACCACTTTACAAATCACTACCAAATTGAATTATAGTCTTCTTTAATAAATATGGTAACTATTAGACACATTTATTTTTTTGATTATCACTGATTAACCAAGTAAAATCAATAACTGTAACGGATCCGAACTGCACTGTTCCACGGCTCGAGCCAGACTCCAGAACTTCAATTGAATCCACATTATTTCCTTGAATTCTCGATATATTCGGGATGAGTCCTATTTTGTTAAGCTGCGCCAAATAATATGGACATTCTTGTAATATATGAGCAATCGAGAGGACTCCATCGCAATGCTGGCAACGGGGCACAGGCTCCCGAGCAAAAAGATAAGAATGCGTCAGTCGGGTGTGTCCTATCCTTAGTCGGGTCAAAACTACTTCCTCTCGGCGGCTACTACGGTTAGATGGTATACCAGGGATTGACGGATTTTTTTATAATCTTCAATTTACTTGGTGGACTTTCGTCCCACATTGCCTGCCAGTTGTCCTCTACTTGTTTCTTTAGTGGTCTAATAAGTTGAGAAGGGGTTAGGATGGCTGTTCCCTCGCCCTGGAAGGGTAAGTGCTTGTTTCGCTTCTCGGTCAGCAAGCTCATTACCAGTAATCCCCATGTGACTCGGAACCCATGTGAAACTTACCGACTTAGGAGCTGTATTGTTTTAAATGAAAGAAGTCAAGTTTTTTCTTTATTTTTCAAATGTTGAGCTGTTTTTACAAAATCTTGTTGGAATCCTTGTCAGAAATTTAGTGAAGAGTTGTTTTTGCAATATCAATTTGTCCTAAGGACCGACCAAAAATATCTCCTAAATATGAGATATATATTGCTTTTAATAAAAAAAACAACATTTTTTTTCACTCTAAAATATATGACACGCTTTAGCTCCGTTCGTGTTGCTGGGATCGAAAATGTGACGATAGTTTTCATGTCAGACATTTAATGAAAAATGTGCTTTGTTATACAACATTTGTCGATGGGACCTACCGTTTAAAAGTTATATTGGTCCGAATGAAAAAAGTCACGTTTTGCTAAACTTTATTACGTGTTGAGGCTTTATTGATACATTAAGGTAAGCATGTTCAAAGTTAGAACTTCAAACCCGTCAGACGGCACTAAGATTTCTTGAAGGGAGTAAAATATCCTTGGTTTTGCCGTCCTTCCAAAGAAACGTAAAATAGTGGTCCCGAGCCTTTGTGATTTCATGTAGTTATTAAAGATCCCTATCCTAATTAAACCTTGGTAGACAAAACCTAGGACTATAGCCACAGTAGCATAACATAACGTTAAATAAATAAAAATAAAATAATATCCCGTTTATGAAGTTTTTTTTTTCAGTCTCTTTGATTTGCATTCATAATTAATTTAATTATCGATGCATTTTCTGTAAACTTGGTGAAAACGGAATTTATAATGCTACCTTTGATATTTACAGTTTTTTTTTTTTTGGAATGCCCTTTGAGAGAAACGCTTAAGTGTGAGGTAACCGTGATAATAAATTGTGCGTGTCCGTCACGCCTTTAGTCACAGTTAATTGAGGTTTTAGTATACTTAAAAATACATATTATCCATTTCATTCTTCAGGAGTTTCATTCATTAATTCCAGGAGGGCAGTATGAAAGGAAATAAAAAAAAAAAATAATAGTTCATTGGGATGATAGGAGAAAATACTGTGTGGAAGGATTTTAATAAGGAAAAACTATAATATTTATTACATGTATAAATAGTTCATATCGCGTTTTTTCCGTGGCCAGGATTAAAACTATACATTATTATAAAATTATATATGTATTCCAACTTAAAAAAAAAAAAAATCAAAGATTGTTAAAACGAGGGTTAACAAGATTTTATTACAGATTTTAAATTTATTGCTAGGAATCAATATACAACACACTAACCCTCTTTAATCTTAAGAGGTTAAGATTTTAAAAAACTGACATTTTCGTCATATTATTAATAACTTCCTTCAACAAAGGCGTGATTAATATCCTTGTTGCTTGGGCAATGAATGACAGACTTTTTAATTATAAAAAAAAGAAAATAATAATAAGAATCTGGTGCGGGCAACACACGACTTTCACTTACCCCCGTTTTTAGAATCGATTATAGAATTTTCAAAAACAATAAGAGATAAAAATGAGTGAAACCGTTAAAGAATTAATTAAATTGAATTTATATAGAAACATGAGTTTTAATAAAAAAACCAATGATATTATTATCTACAACAATTACTTTTTATCACTCTCTATTAACTTTTACAAGCTCTTGTGTATTAGACAATATTGTTTTCTGAAATCTTTAGCTTTCCAACGGTATATTACACATGTATATTACTCTTCTAATGTTCAAAAACGAAAAATTGCATTAAAAAAATATTTTTTCAGTTTTCTCCTTTAGTTGCTTTTCGAATTTGCTCAATTTGCATATTTAGCTGTTTTTGTCAATGCTAACTAGATAATATGGTTATTTTTATAAAATATACAAAATTAAAGGCACTTTAGAAGAAGAAAATTTAAAATATCGGCATTTAAGCTCTGTCAGACTATTTTTATCAGAATAAAACCTACACGATATTAAAGCTCATTAAATTTTACATCGATATAGCGAGTTTGATCAAAATCGTCGGAACTGTTTTCGAGAAAATCCAAAAAGGTACAAAATTCATAGTATAAAGTGGCTCTTCTGGTAAGCTGATCTTCATGAAAAAGGTTTTGTAACGTCTCGGGCGTATAGTTGTCTTAAATATGAAATTTCAGCTTCATAGAACTTTTCGTTTCCGCCCGGGAGTTACCACACACGGACACACAGACCTTTTTGTGAGACTTGGTTATTTGGACTCAGGGGACCCTACAACGTGTATTTCCATTGAAAACTGGAATTAGAAAATTTTCACGACCGCAATACTTTCCCTTACTATAATTAGTAAGTGAAAGTAAAAATAAATCTTTCGGAAATAGCGTTCCATGGGCAGGATTAAAATTATACTAAATTATATATGCCTCCTTTTTATTACAGAGATTGAATATATTGCAAGGAATCAACCGAAAACGCTTTAATCCTCTAATAATATTAAGATTAATGGCATCAAGATATGGGAAACTGCAAAAAAGTCAAAAATCAAAATTACTTAGGAAAATTGTAATTGCCCCATTTTATGTATCTAACGAGACATTACACACTGACCTAGACATTCCATTCGTCATAGCAACTGCCACTGATCGCTACAATAAATTTCACGACAGACTGACCCTAAATTCAAACCCGCTGACTCAAAACCTATCAACTACCACAAACCCATATAATCGGCCCAGAAGACTTTATCGAGGCGCTGAGCAAGAGACCTGATATACGGATAGTTATAGTTTTTTTTAAAATCTCTCTTATGCAGTTCACACTTACATCATTAGTTAGCATATTTGCTAGTTGCATAAGTAATGTCAAAACTTCTATGAATAAATAAAAAAAAAAAAAAAAGATTAAGAACGAATATTTCATTTGTTGCAGTTCAATAGAGAATATAATAAGCCTGTTTGGCTTGGTTAAGTTTGAATGAATGCTTTATTCTTCCCTTTTTCCCTTTAAAACAAAATCCTCTCAAAAACGAAATTCTGTCCAAACATTGAGCCAGTCATGTCCTTTTCGTTGGTTGGCTTTACTATGGTCTGACACAAGTTATGATAAGATAACCTTCTGGTTTAGCCTAATCGTTGCTTTAACAATCAGCGTACGTTCAGGGTATCGAACAAAGAGCACGGTGAGATGACTCTGAAAAGGCTGAGAGAACAATAAATATATACGCTGGGGGCTGGAGCCACCCGCTGGAGGCAACGTTCCGTGAAACGAGAGGCTGGAGGCTACCTGTGGACAGGTGTACCTCTACCATCTCACCTGCCCTTCTCTTTGTTTTAGGAACTTTGGTCAATATTTTGCTGTAAATAGTAAACTTCTCTTGTAATTATAACTAATTAAATGTGTGTTATATAAAAACATAGACAGAACATAGTTTTCATGTAGTGTTTTTGTTTTTAAATCTTCATATTTTTCTATTCATACCTGTCAGAAGCTATCTTACAATAAGGAAATGTGTTATAAACAAAATAAACTGCAGACATGGTAGGCATGGGGAAGGAAATCGCCCAGCAGCACCCCTTCCTAGGCTTTTATTTAGAAGAGGAGGTCTCTCATTCAGCTTCTCTTCAGCCATCTTCTAACAGGCATTTCAGATATTGACATGTCGTATGTATTTTAATCTATTGTCGGTACAGTTTATTCGGAAAATTTGAATAGAGAGTTCGTATGTGATGGTCAACGGTTGGTCGTTATAAGTCCGTAAGTAGTGTTTTGTTGTTTACGTACCAAGGGCTGTCGTTATGAGTCTTAAATCTTTGATAAAAATTATTGCAGTTTTTGTATGTGTGTCTTGTTTACTGAACCATATATCGTAAGTCCATGCGGGTTTAAGTAGGTATGTGTATGTATATTCACATTCTGTCTACTTTTTAGTTTTGATGATTTGGAAAGAAGAGAGTATAGTACTTTCAGTCGATGGTTGAGAGTCTTTCTTTTCATCTTGACATGTGGGCTCAGTCACCCTTCAATCGAGTGTCAGTCCTAGGTAATATACAGAGTTGGTCTGAGGAATTATGATGGACTAGATATGTATAGCATGGATTTGTTAAGTCTGAATTATAATAATATTTTGGATAAGTGTAGTAGAAAATATAGGGATTCATTATTAAAAATAATAAACCAAAAGCATTTATTCTAAACATCCTTACAATTTTCTTATAATTTTATTTGAAATAACTGTAATTAAAATTCCTGATTCCTTCAATGTTTTCTTTATCTTTAAAATTACCTGAGTTGTAAGGGAATAAAATATCTTATAATTCTCAGCTTGATCATAATTCTTTCTTCTTTGTTGAATATTGAAAATAATAAACCAAAAACTCATTTTTTAAATATTTTTTTTGGAGTAATGAGAATAATTATATATATACCTACTTAGACCATTATACGGACGATGGCTGATCCACATAAGCGAAGCTTTTGAGAGGCTGGAGGTGGAGGCTGTTAAGATGGGGCTTCGGGCGAATGAAGGAAAAGCCGAAGTCATGGTAATCTGAAAAAATAAGCACTCTACCGTAAAGCTACGTATTTGGGAACTACGAATTCCAATATGTGTCCAGCTTTCAATATTTAGGAAATTATATAGGCGAAAATCTCTATAAGGAGGAGGAGATTAGGGAAAGAATCACTGTAGCTAATAAAGCTTTAATAAACAACCTAAAAGCTTCTGTTAAAAAACAAATTAGTATAAAAAAGAAAACCAGTAGTCAACTATAGATGTGAAGCAGTCACATTAAGTAAGTCTAATGCAGAAAAGTTGGACAGTTTTGAAAGAAAGTGTCTAAGACAATGGTGCACTATGCATGAAGAAAAATAAGAAAGTTTATTTGCCCATAGCAATTCAGATGAGGAAGATGGTTGGGGTCATTAGAAAGAAACACACATTACAAAGTAGTGCTTATTATAATTGTGGGCTGACGTTTCGACCTACATTGCGTTCCTTCATTAGGGCTAAGAGAAACAAGATAAAAACCAATGTAATTATAAACTTAATAATACGTTAGGTATATAATAATAATATGGTGACAGTGATATAATATGGAAATAAACATAAATTAAATGTAAAATGATAATAAGATGACCGTTATAAAGTATGGAAGTGAACGAAATTAAGATGATAATATTTCAATAAGAATATTTAAACTAAGGAACAGAAAATAAGAAAAAAAAAGAACAGAAACTAAGCAAATGATTGATTGTTATAAGAAAAAAAGAAACAGAAAATACATTTCATTTCCTAGCTGCATGTCCGATTCTGTCTGAAATTAGAAAAAAATGTTTTGGAAAGAATTCTCTAAAAGTTGATGATGTAATAAAATGTCTCAATGGTGATAACTGGTTGTCTGTATACAATTTTTGTAAAATAGCATGGCCTTACAGATATAGGCTTATTAAAGAATTTAATTATAATTAAAAAAAAAAACTTTCTAATATGTGATATTAATTGATTATTGTTATTTTATTTGTTTTTTTACTGTTGTTTTATTTATAAGTTAATACAGTTAGAAGTTGATTAGAATCAATGAGTGACCTGTTTTTGAATATTATATAATTTGTAAAACTTTACAAATCGGCTCCGGACTGACGGTCTAAAAGACCATAGTTCTACAAATGTTTTTTATACTTGTAATATTTGTTTTTGTTGTTGTAATATGCTTAAAGAAATAAAAAACAGTTATCTATCTATCTATCTATTGTTATAAGAACAATATGTGAACAATTAAACTTTTTAAATATGAACAATTTTGTAGTGATATTTAACGGTAATATACAAAAGAACATAGTAAAGAACATAGGTGGTATATAAAAAAAAAAAACCTTATCATCAGATACGAGGAACAATAAGAATAAAAAAAAATTAAGTAATGTAATATTAAACTAACAATTATATGTGAGAATATATAAAGGAAAAAGATATAAACAGAAAAAGAGGGAGAAAGAAATAAGCGGTGAAAAGAGATCATAATAAATAAGAAAGAAAACACATACTGACTCTGAGACGGTGTCTAAAGAAGTGATTTGTTTGCTTTTAGTTTAATCAAAATCGTTTAAGCCATTTTTAAGTAAATCGTAAATAGGTGCAAAATGCCTGATATAAAATAGCACTTTCGTCAGCTGATTTTCGTGATTAGGTGGTGTAACATCTAGGGCGTATAGTTGTTTCAAACATAAAATTTTAGTTTCGTGCTAGACTTACACAGACATTTTTGCGGGACTTGGTTATTTGGACTCAGGGATCCTAAAACGTGTATTTCCGTTAAAAACCAGGATTTGTAAAATTTTCACGATTGCAATACTACCCCTTACTGTATATTTCATATATAATAATTAAATGAAATTAAAACATTTTAAACCCGTAGAAAGTATACGAAGATATTTTGAATATTATTTTAAACTATTTTACTATACAAGATATTTTGTTCGAGTAAAAGTTATCTCGGATGTTAAGCAATTAATGAAGTAAAAAAGAATCTGACTGGCTTGGGGATGCAAAAACTGTACCCACATCAATCAAGCTCTCCACAGCAATCTCTCGGCGAACGGTGAGGGGTTGAATAGAAGGGTGGCTCCGACATTTTTCATTTTTTCCCTCTGAATTTCCTTTAACCCAGAATCTTGTTATTGTCACAGCTACCAGCTTCCTAGTAAAGTTGATAAATTGAACTTTCGAGAATCTTAAAGATGTTTTCATTGAATGAAATGAAACAGCTTTGAGAAATGGACTTGTAATGTTCATATTGTGGCTCTACACCGAATTATTACCACAAATTCTTACATAGATGTCAGCCGTGATAATTTACAGCTAGTATCAAATACTTTTAATGATTATTAACAGAGTGTAAAAGTATAAAAATTAGAAATAAAAATCGGTATAATATTCATTTATTAAATATGTCAAAAATATTACTAAACCTTGAAAAGAAATAAGTTGTTGACAAATAATTTTTTTTGGGAGGATGAGCTTGGTAATTAACATCTATATGGATGTTGAATAACATGTATATTATGTTGCATGCTAATTCATTTAACGTCGTAAATTTTCTCTATCCAGGTTTAATTGGGATAGGAATCTTAACGAGCACCTGCACCACACGGGCTAAAAAATCGTATGTTCACTTGATGGGTTTAAATGTCTCTATTCTAGATATGTGATAGTCAAGTAATAAAAAATGTTTAACAGTATATATAAAATCTGGTGAGGGCAACACACGACTTTCACTTACCTCCATTTTTAAAATCAATGAAACAATTTTCAAATACAGTTAGAGATAAAAATACGTGAAACTATTAAATAATTAATTAAATTGAATTTCTATAGAAACATGTGTTTTATTAAAAAATCTATCATATTATTATCTAAAATTATCAGTCAGTTTTATGTTCATTTTATCACTCTCTATTAACTTTTAAAAGCTTGTGTATGAGATAATATTTTTTCTAAAATCTTTAGCTTTCCAACGGTATATCATATTACTGCTCTTATGTTCAAAAACGAAATATTGCATTAAAAAAATATTTTTTCTGTTTTCTCCTTTAATTAGGTATCGAATTTATTCAATTTATATATTTACCTGTTTTTCATCAATGTTAACAAGATAATATAGTTATTTTTATAGAATCTACAAAATTAAAGGTACTTTAGAAGAAGAAAATTTCGGCATTTAAGCCCTGTCAGACCATTTTAATCAGAATGAAACCTACATGATATTAAAGCCTATTAAATTTTACATCGATATAACGAGTTTAATCAAAATCGTCGGAACCGTTTTCGAGAAAATCGAAAAAAGGTGCAAAATGCAAGGTATAAAGTGGCTCTTCTGGTAAGCTCATTTTGATGAACAAAGTTTTGTCACGTCTCAGGCATATAGTTGTCTTAAATATGAAATTTCAGTTTCATAGAACTTTTCGTTTCCGCCCGGGAGTTACCTTACACGGACACACAGACCTTTTTGCGGGACTTGGTTATTTGGACACATGGGACCCTACAAAGTGTATTTCCATTGAAAACTAGAATTCGAAAATTTTCACGAACGCAATAATACTTTCCCTTACTATATATAGTAAGTGAAAGTAATATTGTATTATAGGTTTTAAATTCATAATATAATAGAAAATATATGAAAAAAAAATATCGAACATCAAAAAAGTTGAGTGGCTGGTCGATTTTGAATGGATTGACCAGTAATCAATTCAATCAATCAAAACAGTCGCAATCTGTTTCTCTTGATTGATTGATTGCTTACCTACAATCAACGTGATAGATGCAAACATATCATGTCCTCTCTATAAACCTTAGGTATTTTTGGGTTTATTGAATATAACTATAATATTTTCTATTTCAAGTACTTCTTTTCATATAATATTTTAATAGCATTAATCGTTTTATGTATTTTATAATCCAAAATTTTAATTTTTGACAATAATATATTTTCAAATAGTGACATATCAGTGTTACTAATAGTGATATTAACAATACTACAGGCTTGCGCGGGAAGGGGGGGGGAGGGAGAGATCCTAGGATATGGAAACCCTCTTGGGGCTGACCTAGCCTCTATAAAACTGGGTACCCAAAAATCACGTAAAAACCTGGCGGCTGAATGTGATCTCGGCCTGATCACTTCCTTGGTCGGCCGTTGGCCTAGAAAATCACAAATCTCTATATTTACTGGACCCAAGACCCTTCATGGGTTGTAGTCACAGGTTTTATTTAACTATATATCTAATATAGTAAAGGATAAGTAAGAATATTCGAATTAGAGTCTTCAACGGAAATATACGTTTAATTATGCAATTTATTTCACAAAATTTAACAATTTTTTTAATAACTGCTTTAACGTTTTTTATTAAACTCTCTATATTGAAATAAAATTGAATGGGCTTTAACTCCATGTAGGTTTTATCCCCTTTAAAATAGTCTGACATGGCTTAAACGACCAATTTTAAAAATTACTTTTCTTTAAGTACCTTAATTTTTCGTGATTGGAAATAAGTAACGATTTAGGATTGTCAGAATTTACAAAAATGGTTGAAATCAAAATATGCAATAATTCGATGATGAACACAAAGAGAAAACTAGAAATATTTTTTAACTTTAATTTTTTGGCCCCAAGGGGAGCCCGTGGCTTAGTGGCTAGCGCGCTTGTTTTTCATGCTAAAGTTGTGAGTTCGAATCCCAGTCCCAACGGGGCTTTTATAAGAATTTAATTAAATGGGGATTCACTCACAGACTCTCCTCCGGGTATGTGAGACCCGTCAGCCAAATGGTGGTCACTCACAAAATTAGGCGTATGGAGTGATGACCCTACACTAGAAAATGCATCACGAAACGTGAGTGTAACCTCCGAGGAGATTACACTGCGAGGCCCAGGGCCTACACGGCATGTCGCGCCACGGGGGAAAAAATTGTTTGGCCCGTACGAGGTATCCATCCTTCCATGACAAATTCCATTCCCACCCTAATCCTTTCTTCCACTTCAATTCCTGACAATCCTCCGAGGCGTCTGAAAAGGAGATGGCCCCGGGACCTTCTAGTTTAGAATATTTTTAGAATGCTTCCATTGGGAAGCTTCTCTACATGTGTTTCATGCGTTTTTTATGTTTCATTCAAATTTACTTGTTGTATTACTTGTTATACAGTTATAAATTCCAATAAATAAATATATAATAACAAAAAAAAAAAACTTTAATTTTTACTTTCACTTACTATATATAGTAAGGGGAAGTATTGCGATCGTGAAAATTTTCGAATTCCAGTTTTCAACGGAAATACACTTTTTAGGGTCCCCTGAGTCCAAATAACCAAGTCCCGCAAAAAGGTCTGTGTGTGTGTGTGTGTGAGTGTTTGTGTGTGTGGTAACTCCCGGGCGGAAACGCTAAGTCCTATGAAACTGAAATTTCATATTAAAGACAACTATACGCCCGAGACGTGACAAAACTTTTTTCATCAAAATGAGCCTACCAGAAGAGGCACTTTATACCATGCATTTTGCACCTTTTTTCAATTTTCTCGAAAACGGTTCCGAATTTTGATTAAACTCGCTATATCAATGTAAAATTTAATGGGCTTTATTATCATGTAGGTTTTATTTGGATAAAAATGGTCTGACATGGCTTAAATGCCGATATTTTAAACTTTCTTCCCCTAAAGTACCTTTAATTTTGTAGATTCAATAATAATAACTAGATTATCTTGTTAACGCTGATGAAAAACTGGTAAATATATAAATTGAATAAATTCGATACCCAACTAAAGGAGAAAACAGAAAAAATATTTGTTTAATGCAATTTTTCGTTTTTGAACATAAGAGCAGTAATATACATGTATGATATACCGTTGGAAAGCTAAAGATTTTAGAAAAAATATCATCTCAAACACAAGCTTTTAAAAGTTAATGGAGAGTGATGAAAAGAAGATAAAACTTACTGATTATTTAAGATAATAATATAATAGATTTTTTAATAAAACACTTGTTTCTATATAAATTCAATTTAATTAATTATTTAATAGTTTCACGTATTTTTATCTCTAACTGTATTTGAAAATTCTTTCATTGATTTTAAAAATGGAGGTAAGTGAAAGTCGGGTGTAGCCCGCACCAGATTTTTTTTTTCTGTTTCATAAGTAAGAATAGTAATATAGGCGTATAATATACCATTATATATCTAGGAATTTAGGAAAATATGGTATTTAACTTGCGAAGCAACTTGGTGACAAAAAGGCTTAAATAAAGTCATGAAAATAAAAATCTATTATTCTATGCTAGCTGTATCCCGCGGGTTTGCTCAAGAATATTTATTTTTTTATATTTAAATATATTTGCGATAATGGTAGCAGAAACTGTATTACATACAATTTCGTTTTCAGTTACCCTTTCATCTATGCATAGTTAATAAAGCTATTATCTGGTTTCCATAGGATTTTTCTTTTTTTCAAACACTTTGAGGACAGATTTTCCCAAACCCAGCCTTAATGTGTATCTAGATCGTAAGTCAAACCTCCAGGAAAAGTTTCAGCTTTATAACCACAGTCATTCTAGTGTTACAGCGGTGACTATTTAAATGAGTGAAATGGTACTTTCATTCATAAATATAAATATAACCCTTGAAATTCATTTACTGCAGTAATAACGTTACACAAGTCTAATTTAATGATTCTGCTATAATATAAAGTGTTTAGAAGAAAAATGACTGAATAGGAAAACATCGGGAACTGCCCGACCGCATTTGAAGGTTGCCCGTGGAGGACTAAGCTATTCGTCAAGAGATCGGGCAACTTCGTAGGTCGTCGTGAATCGGCGCCAGCGTGCTCGTCTCACTTCGCATTTCATGCTGTTTCGTTTCCTAAGGTGGTTCTCGGGATTGGAAGCTTAAGTCAGCGTAATAAATAAAAAAATGTATAAATACGTCATTGAATGTTTACCATTTTGGAAAATATGGTAAACGTTGTTCATTATGGATAGGTTAGTTAACAATATGTTTTATAACTATTAATTTCTGATATTGAAAAAAATAAAATTACATAAAGATATAATCTTATATAATTGTCGTAGACTAGACGCATTGGGAACTTGACCTAATAAAATCACCCATCTTTTTTCCCCAAAATTATACTTTGTTACCTAATTTTATAACCTATCACAAATATTTTTTTCCTCCTCAGATCCAGACACAGTCTGGTGTCTTGGCTTCCTTCTAAACAAAATACTAACTTGTAACTTGCGTTCTAGACTTAACCGACGATTTGGCCAATTATAAAGACTGTTAAACAGAAAATCTACACTTTCTATTGAAAAGAAATTGCTAATTTACAAGACAGTACTGACACCTATCTGGACCGGACTTGAACTGTGGGGGACAGCCAAATTTTCTAGCAAAGAACGCATTCAATCCTTTCAATCTAACCCCCGAACAATAGTTAGTGCTCCTTATTATGTCGCCAACCGTACCATACACAACGCCCGAAATATTCCATTTATTTTAGATCTTATTCCGTCAAACTTCCATCAGAACCTTATTCATCATCCCAATCATCTAGCTCAAACCCTATCCAGCTCCATAAAACCTAATCATTCCCCTAGAAGGTTGAAACGGCATTGGCCCTGAGAACTCTTGTAAATATGTATATTGGAGTTCTAGCATTGGCTAGATTCTCCACTCAATGTGCAGTATGTATGACATGTGTATGGGTATGAGTGATTTCTAGACTTTGTATACATTTAATTGATTATTAATATTTTTATAATTTTATAAGCTGTGTAAATATTGTATGAATGTTGTACTTGATCACAATTATAAATGTCCTAATTAGGACAGTTTGTAATACCACATAGTAAAAATTGTTTTGGAACTATCTTCATATTTTTTTCCGTACTTGTCAGAAGTTATCTCTGAGAATAAGCAAATGTGCTGGAGAAACATTCAGCAGCAGACATGATAGGCAGGGGAAGGTAAGTGCCCAGCAATCCTTCCTCGGCTTAAATTTAAGGAAGGAGTTCTGTCGTCCAGATTTCACTGTTCTCTTACCAGGCATTCGAGCTATCGACATGTCGTTTATAACTATATTGTTGTGATGGTAAGGTTGGGTTCGAAAACACGAATATGGAGTTCGTATATGTTGGTCAAAAAGTTGCGTGCGTCTTTTTGGCTGAACCATAAACCTGTGCGGCGTGCCCCTTATCAGTTTATGTTAAGTAGATAAAGTATTCAGTTTCTGTCCCATTTTCAGTTTTGGCGATTTGGATCGGAGAGAGTATGGTATTAGTACTTTCAGTCGTCGGTTGGGAATCTTCCATTTTATCTTGACATGCGGAATATAAAAAAAAAATCAACAGTTGTGGAATAATCAGAAATTTTTATAGCTTACAGCATTCTTTAACGTTATTCCGTTTATCTCTGTTGAACAGAACACCTTTCTTGGAATCCTCATTCAAGACTGAAACGGCATGAAACTCTCAAATTTTCACCATCTTCAAAACATTCTGATCTTCCACTTGACTACCAAAGGATCATTTACATTATCATTGAGCCGATTAGGTCATTAAACAAATTAATTGAGCTTTGTGGTTGGTTTCCAATTTTGGCCATCCCAAAACCTTAAACAATTATCTTTCATTAGGTATTTAAATTGTCATGGATATACTCTTTCACAATTATCTAAATGTTATACATGATGCTGTTTGGGCTCGTACCAAGTTAACTTCTTCATTTTTTTTTAATTCTCAAATCAAACTCCATCCCCACTCTAAACCACTAGTTTCCATCCTCGCATCCTAATTCCTCATAATCCTTCGAGACCTGTAAAATGACGATGGCCTTCTAAGCCTTGTGGTTTAGAGTATCTGCCAAAGAGTAATTTCTCTGTACATTTTTTCTTGTCATTTGTCTTTTATTTACTTGTTACATCCTATTATGTAACAAAGTTATAATTTTAACAGCTCAAATTCTCTGTTTGTTTGTTTATTATTTTTAACGTCACTTTATGCTGCTATGGCTAATCGGACGATGCTACAGTGGGAGTCCTAAATTTTGCCTATCCAGGTTTTATTAGGATAGGGACTTTAACGAGTACCTGACATCGCACAGGCTCGGACCACCTTTTAACGTCCCCTCAAAGACGCGTAACTAAGGATTTTTACTCCATAAAAATCCCAGACCACCTGCGGGTTTGAACCCGTGACCTTTAGCATGGGAGGCTGTTACGCTAGCCACCCAGCTACAAGTGATCCTCAAATTCTCTGTTTAAACGAGGTTCATATTGTGATGTAAATTTATGCCAATTATAAAATCATAATATATAAAAAAATCTTAAGATAAGAAAAATAAAGTATGTTTGGAGTCACTTGTGGAGTTTTGGTGAATATAGTCTTCTGTTTAATATTATGCAAGCCCGGAAGATGGCCTAGGATTTCCTTTTTTTTTTTTTTTTGCTACAAAAATATAATAAAAAACAAATTTAAATTTAAAAACATCTATAGCATAATAAGTACTTACCAATAATTTTGTATAACAAGCCATAAATTTTACAAAATGAAATAATGATTGGCTAAAGTATCATATTAATGAAATAAATAAATTTATATTAAACTTTTAAAATAATATATATCTTTAAAATTATAATATCTTTCTTTGTATTATAATAAATATCTTATAGCAAGATTGCAATACCAGAGCCATAATACTGATTGCTAATAATCGTATTATATAATCTTTAGAAAAAAAAAGTTTATTATATATATATATATATATATATATATATATATATATATATATATATATATATATATATATATTACTAGGTGAATAATGACTATTTAAATAGAAAACATTTTCCCCCATGTTAAAATCATAATATTTCTTTTTATGGTTCATGCACTGTCAATTTTTAGGCTAACTTTAACCTTGTGATATCATAAGTTAAACCTACTAATCCATTGATTAACTCGTTATCCTATCTCCGTTTAAGTCAATATTGATTATTACCTGTTTACATCATGATATATTGTTTGAAAATCAATGTGTGTTGTATATTTTATTACAGTAATTAATGAAGACATTATTCCCATAAAGAAGAGACATTCCCCAGCACCCTAGATAGCGGAAGGACTGTACACAGCAGGATGGCATCATTGCTATTTGTGGATGAATTAGGTCACAATTTGCATGTTATGATAGCTGTTGCGGACTCGGTAATGAGTCCCATAGATCTTTTCATATCTATTACAAGAATTTGTTATTTATAGTAGCGAGCTGTTTTCTGTTATTCTTTAGTACGGACTCCACATAATAAAGTCTTAATGGCTATAAACAGTAAATTGGATAAACCTTTTTGAAACATTATTAAAAAATAGTTTTTTTTTCTGCTATGCTAAAGAATAAAAACTAAGAATAACTAATATAATGACTTATTATTGGCAAAAATCTCGAGGTATATAACATTTATAAACTATCATGGTTATATTAAAAAAAAAAAAAATTATATATTTAATTAAGCATTATATACACAAATTTACTTTTTATTAAAAAAAAACAACTTTTTATATCATTTATTTACGTTTCGGAGTCTTTTCCCCATTTTCAAGATTTTTATATTATGTTGAATCAATAGGTTATCCGTTTTTTCCTCAAGATGCGAATAATTCATCACTATATGGTTAATGCGGCTATACATATTATAAAATATACTTTCTTTATATTTTGCAACTTGAGGAAGTCCTATTCATGTTTATGTATTTAATTAAGCATTATATACTTATATTAATTTTTTTTTTTCACTTCCGTAAGTCAAAAGAGACTATATTTTAATATGGCTTTGATCGGCTGCTTTTCTAAGGCAGTGGTAGCTTCAAAAAATAGATTAGTTTATATATTTAAAAACTATATTTTTTGAAATTGGACATTGGAGTTCTTTTCTAGAGGTGTCATGTTTACAAATCCCAATAGGTGGCATACAGGGGAAGATTAAATTAAACAGGTTTAAATTATTATTAATGATAACTAATACATTTTAAATTAATTTATTATTTAAAGAATGAGAATACTTAGGGAATCGTTACTAACAGTATTACTATTACAGCTTTGCCATACAATATTACAAAAAGTTACTGTAGAACACTTAAGTCGGCTAGCGAAAATGGAATTTGTCTGAGGTTTCTACTCGCATCTTTCTGTCCCTCGACAGACTTCTCTCGGATCTCTGAAGGCCTCCTGTCTCCTGTCTTCTGTCTCTGGAATAAGACTGACCTCTTCTTGAGGATGGAACACGACTTACCTCTTCTTGTAGATGGAACCCTCGCCACATGTATCCCTTCTTCTTTTCAAAAATACTACATTTCGAAAATTGCCGATCTATCATGATAAAGGGCTGATATGGGAAGTGTCCGAAGTCGGCGGTCCAGCCTTTGTCCTTACTCTTGTCGGCTAGTAGCTGGGGTCTAGGGAGTTTATGGAGTATCGCGGGATGCCCATAGGAAATTCAAGGGGATTAGGAAACGCCTTTTGAACTTTTGCCGACAAAACTTATTAATATTTATTTAATCAATATAATAAAATTATCATCCAATAATGAATTTACGCCCCTCAGTACTCTCAATACATTAATGGTTGAAATTAACCATATGGTGAAGAATTCTTGGCATCTAAATGAAAAAAAGGATATCCTATTGGATCAACATGGTGTAAAAAGTGAATTGAATTATATAATGCTTAATTATTAAGTTAATAAATTGAATTATTTTGTTAATAAGTTGAATAAGTTCATGAGAGACCAGTCTACTGCTTTTTTCACCTTTCCCATGGATAGTAGAATGCTGCTAACGGAGTATTTTTATTCACCACACTTTGTGGGAGATTCCAACTTCGAGTCCACTTCTGGACTCACTAACTTTCTACAGAGCCTCATCAATATGCATTATTGGTCGCTAGGAACCCTTGTTCTTTTCCAACATTGTATCTCCACAGCTAAATTGTTCAAACCAACAACGCGCTGTAAGGGTATGGGACGAAGAAACCGTTTTATTTAGAGCCAATATTTCTTTCTTTCGTTCAAAACTACTAAATGAGCCGCAATTAAAGTTGAAGGATAAAATATTTTTTTTAATTTATATTTTATTGAATTTTACAACTGTATATAACATAAATACAAGTAAAAGTGTTGAATTACAATAAAGGGCGTGATAAGGCTTGTGAAGAAACTACCCAGTGGTAGAACTTCAATGTTTAATTAAGTTGATCCCTAGGCCATCTTCCGAGGATTAAAAAAAAATATATATATATATCATTTTTTGCTAATAATCCCAACAAAATTTTCGTTTAATAATTGTAAAATATATTTATCCTTATCCAAAAGAAAATTATTTCATTTAATAATTTACAACGTTTCGGCCTCTAGGGCCATCCTCAAGTGTCTATCATGCATATTTATTCCACATAGCTTCATCACTTCGTAATGGTCCGAGAACCTTCTTCTCTTCCAACGTCGTATCTCTACTACGAATTTTTTCGAACCAACGCCGCGCAGTGCGTTGGTCAAAGACACTTTCCCCTTCATATTTAATATTAATGAGTTGCCTTTGAAACAAATAAATAAACTGAGGCTTTTTTTGAAGAAGTCGTATGGGATTAAACGAGCTTAGAGAATGTCCTAAACTGATTGTTAAGTGTCGGTATGTATTAAATAGGATTAGGACAGTTACAGTCTTTTGAAATCTTTAATTTAAAAAGCGGTCTTATTTTATTTATTTTTTTATACTGCCATTATTAGTGGTATTCCTTTTTCGTTCAGTTTTCTGAGTTAGTTGGAACAACCTGCTAATATACTGACCATTTTAAGTCTAGGCTGGTTATCATCAGTAATCAGGTAAAGGTGTCATACATACATACGAGGACCACTACTCCGCAGATGCTGCCACTAGACATTTCATAACTTATCTCTGACGAAAACAAGATATAAACTAATGGATACAGTACCGATATATAAAAAATAGATGGAGGGATGAGAAGGCAGGAGGCGGTGGCAGCTGGAGCTGTTTTTTTGCCCGAGCGGGTGTAGATAATTGGACGCCTCTTTTACAGTTGAGTTGCCATCCTCGCTAGCATCAGTTAATGTCATCCTTTATTTACTGTTCCGTCCTAACTTATCGGTTTAATCCTCTGATGGAACTTAGCAGTTTCCAATTACTTGAACATGAAGTCCCGACTCCTGTCTATACTAATCAACTTGGAGAGAATATTTTTATTTTAATAATATTTAAAACTGTACTTTTTTTTGTTTGTTTTTTTATTGAGAAATATTACAATCTGTTACATAATGAACAGTAGTAATAGTGATGTAGTAAACATTCATACAATATGTACGGAAAATAATGATAAAGTCAAATTACATAAAATCGGAAATAAGAAAATTCAAATATATACAAGAAAATAACAATTAATAGAAACAAAAAAAAAACAACAACAAACAAATGAAATCAACAACCTGTAGTAGAGATAAATACAAGTTGGGAAATAAATAAAAATCATACAAGCAAACTTAACTATATACAATACATGCAATCTGCTAAAGGGACCCTAGACTCGGCTGCTCCCTCCACAAGTGGGAGGAGAAGCCGAATCCAAGAGATCCCAGCGCCTCTCACTCAGCGCTTCACTGGTGTAAGCCAGTGGAGGCCGAGCTAGGGCGGAATAGCCACAAACATACAGTACATGAGTGGAGGATCTGACCAGTGTCAGAACTCCAGAATAAATGTTTACAAAACGTCGCGGGGCCACTGCCGTTTCAATCTTCGAGGAGGATTGTAGGGATGGGTGGAGCTGGAGAGCGATTGAGCAAGAGAATTAGGATATTTAAGAAGGTTTTGATGGAATTTGGAGAATTTGGATGGTACCAGGTCTGAAATAAATGGAATATTAAGGTCATGGTGTAGGGTAAACTGTAGTAAACAAGATAAATACATTAAGTAAATGTGATAATTGATCGTATAGGCTTAGTACAGGCATGTGAAGAAACTACCCTGTAGTAACATTTTAGTGTTTATTTAAAGCAGTAGGCGTCGAGGCCATCGTCTTTTCAGGATAAGATAGATCAGTAGGAGATGGAGATGAGAGTTTGCAGAGAAGTGAGTTTGAATGGACGCTTAGTTTAAAATTAGGTATATCTAATTCCGGCTACGTCAGCAACAAATGGGATATTTAGGTCTTTATGGATCGTTCTATTAGTGATGAAGTAATGGGCATTTAGGATCTTACGGAAGGTTTTGGATAACAAGGATTAAATGCGGGAGGAATTGGACGGTTTAGTGGATTGCCATAGCTCTATTCTATATATCCAAATAGGCCTAGATAAATTAGGTTTTTGTAGTATGTAGGAGCTTTTGAGCGTTTGTTAAGTAAATGTTGTAGTAAACGGTATCTACCAGCTTTTTCATGTCGTGTCAGTCTTCCAGGGAAGACGTTTGTCAAGATTGAGTCTGAGGTATCGTTCAATTGCGTTATGCGGAATATTACTAAAGGATATAGTGGGGCAGGCAGACATAGGTTTGCGACGTAGGGTAAAGGGAGAAAATTAAATAATTAATACATTTTGAAACATCTTTTAAACTCCAAATTGGATTTGAGGAAATTAATAGCGTAATTTAGTTAAACAATATATAAGGATTATTTTCCATAGTATTTATGGATAATTTGGATTTTTTGTTCAGAAACCCAATTTTCTCAGGTCAATTCAAGAAACCGATTTTTTATTATGTCAAAAGTGGTCCAGGTATGGTAATTAGTAGAAAAGATGTTCAGAGAGTAGGGTGGATATGGAAGAGTCTCATGGCTTGGCTCCAACAATAGTACTGACGTGACCATACTTGTGAAGGTGAGACAAGTAACCGAGCGTTCTCATGCAACGAAATTATTATAAATTATTACCAATTTATCATTCGGTTTCAAAATAATTAAAAATTGATGGTTTCGCCTTAATTTAATAATTAATTTAATATTAATAATTAAGCCAAATGCAACCTACCAAGCAATAACCATAACTTTTTTTTTTTAGTTAGAAAATATTTTATTACTTCTGCTTCGTCGGACATGTTACAAAGTTAGAATAGAATAGAATAGAAAAAGATATTTATTCTGGGACAAGGTCCCTTAAGAACAATTCATATGTACAATTAAGATATATATAATGTGTCTGGCTACAAGACCAAAGGAATATAATTATTTCTTATTCACAATAATACATAAAGAAAAGAAAGGATATAATAAAACAAAAGAGTAAAATAAATAAATAATAACTTCTGGTGCGTTAAACAAAACTAAACATTGAAATTGATTCATAATTGATCCATATAAAAATATGAACAATAAATAACAAATTTTCTTTTTGATTTGAAATATCTGTTTGGGATGACAGTAGGTATTGGAATAGCTGGGACTTGAATGATGGTAGGGAAAAAGCATGGCGGATATGAGTAGGTAAGGAATTCCAGAGAGTAGTGGAGCGGACGATAAAGGAATGATCAAAAGTTGTTGTTCTATGGGTAGGAATATAAAAGTCGGAATGGCGCGATCTTGTTTGGAGAGACTGGACTGACGATTTAAATTGCAGAAGTCTGTAGATAAATGGAGGAAGCTGGGAGTTGATTACATTTAGCGAAAGTTACATAGCGAAATAAGCATGTGAAATCTGCTTCCACGTATATCAGAACCAAATTTATACTATTGATTCACACTCATGAGAAAACACCTTTTGCAAATTTTTAGCCCCATAATCCTCCTAGAAGGTAAGTTATGGAGGGGGAAAGAAAAAAAAAAAAAAGAAAAATGTTTCCGATTTTTACGAAAAAAATATATATGATATGGATTTTCAAAAATAATTTCAAAAAGTATATTTTTTTAGGTTATGTTGGATTGGTAAACCTGCAATTTTCCGCTATTTTATTTCATTAGAGGGTCCTACGTAGTATGTATTTTTTCCAATTTAATCGCAATTGTACCGTGGTGAAAAAAAAAATAATTTTTTAAAATAGTTAAGTTAACCACTTGCGAGGGTGCAAACTCAGATTACTTTTATTTGGGACCATTAGCAGGTGTTCAAACGATTTCCAGCTTCGTCCGAATTAATTCCACAAATATTTTTATTTTACTTGGCTATTGTAAGTGGCATTCCAAGAAATATTTTAATTCCTGCTTTATTCTCCGGACACCTGAATAGTTCACAGGGAAAAATGAAGCAACCAAGCCTGCTTAATAGAAGTCAACATGATCAAAAAAAGAAATAGAAAAAGAGAATGAATAAATAAGAAAGAGAATGATAGAAAAAGGGAGTGAATAGAATCGGGTGACAGAAGTATCCCTGAATATTCCATGAATCGCATTAAGCACTTAAACAATCTATCAATATATATATATATATATATATATATATATATATATATATATATATATATATATATATATATATAATGTAGTGAGGATCATTTCCTACACGAGATAAATATATCTGGATCGTGACAGGAGCGGTGGCGTGACCATTATCCTGGGGTCGGTCGCCTTCTTGCCCGGAGGTCCTAATAGTGCCTGCCTGCGGACCCTCGTACACCATGTGGAGGGGATTCACAATTAACACTGTGTATCAGGGCTGGCTGAGGGTGTCGGGCAATCCACTGTGTGTTTGTGTGTGTGGCACATTACAGTCTATCAGTTCCGTATTCAGAACCTAGCCAGCCAGCCAAATCGTTTGCTTACTAATTTAAAGTCACTTTATGATACTATGGTTAATAGGGCGATGCTAAAGTAGGAGTCTTTAATTTTGTTTTTCTTGGTTTTATTAGGATACGGATCTTTGAAAGGTAACTCACTTTCCACAGGCTCGGAACCACCATTTTACCTCTCCTCCGAAGATAATAACCAACTTTGGACTCGCGAACTTGAAAATTGAATATTATGCTAGCTACTACGCCACATGTGACTTCTAATATGATTTTGCATATGTTTAATAATTATATTATCTTTGCTGATACAGCTTAAAAAAAATAAATCCAGGAGGAAACAAAATCGCGGTTAAACTGTGACTAATCTGACGATGCTACAGTAGGAGTACTAAATTTTGCCTCTCTAGGTTTCAATGGTAACTGACATCGCACAGGCAAGGGACCACAATTTTACCTCTCCTCCGAAAGGCGGCATAACGTAGGATTATTTTACTCCCATTAAACAATCATAGGGCCATATGCATAATTAGTACTCGCGACCTTGAGGATTGAAGGATATAATGCTAGCTACTACGCCACATGTGACTTCTAATATGATTTTGTATATGTTTAATAAATATATTATCTTTGCTAATACCGCTAGAAAAAAAGAAACAGAGTCGTGGTTGAACTGTAGCTAATCGGGTGATGTTACAGTAGGAGACCTAATTTTTTCATTTTTACTTTCACTTACTATATATAGTAAGGGGAAGTATTGCGATCGTGAAAATTTTCGAATTCCAGTTTTCAACGGAAATACACGTTTTAGAGTCCCCTGAGTCCAAATAACCAAGTCCCGAAAAAGGTCTGTGTGTGTGTGTGTGTGGTAACTCCCGGGCGGAAACGGTAAGTCCTATGAAACTGAAATTTCATATTTAAGACAACTATACGCCCGAGATGTGACAAAACTTTTTTCATCAAAATAAGCTTACCAGAAGAGGCACTTTATACCATTTTGCACCTTTTTTCGATTTTCTCGAAAACGGTTCCGACGATTTTGATTGAACTCGCTATATCGATGTAAAATTTAATGGGCTTTAATATCATGTAGGTTTTATTTGGATAAAAATGGTCTGACAGGGATTAAATGTCGAAATATATAAATTGAATAAATTCGATACCCAGCTAAAGGAGAAAACAGAAAAAATATTTTTTTAATGCAATTTTTCGTTTTTGAACATAAGAGCAGTAATATACATGTGTGATATACCGTTGGAAAGCTAAAGATTTTAGAAAAAATATCATCTCATACACAAGCTTTTAGAAGTTAATAGAGAGTGATGAGAAGAAGATAAAACTAACTGATTATTTTAGATAATAATATAATAGTCGTAGTTCGTCACAGCTGTTTTTGGTGATATAAGGTTATAAAAGTGATATATTTTTTACTAGGATTTTTATAACTTATTCTATGTTTTAAGTGGTAAATTTCGTGTTTCTCTGTTAGTTTTTAATTGTTCACCACTCATCAAAGTAGAACAATCAAGGGCGCCCCGATCGGGGGCCAAGCACGAACTATGGCAGAACAGATACCAGGTACTTCAACCAAACGTAAAAGAGGTGAGTTCAATATTGAAACCTCCAATAGTTATGATTTACTTTCAGATTTAGATGGAGAAGATACGGAGATCTTAAAAAACATTGTAAATCATAAACAGAAGAAAAGCCAATACCCCCCAATAATCGTTAACTCATCTTACAACAATATCAGTGGTACTGTCAATGATTTAAAAGTAAAAGTAAAAGACTTAAATATAAAATATAACATGAATAAAACTACAATCTACGTCCAAAACAGCGAAGACTTCGAACTTGTAAAAAGTGCTTTTAAAGATCTCAACCTCGGTTTTCACACTTTCACCCCGAAAAGTGAAACAAAACCAAAAATTATTCTAAAAGGTATGCCTCCTGAGTTTCCTATAGAAGAAATTTCGTCCGACCTAAAAAATCAAGGCCTGGCCATTCACAAAATCTATCAAATGGAAAAAAAATCCGAAAACGGGGTAATAAAGCTTCCGATATTAATAATAATTTTGGACAATAAAGAACAGCTAGCCAAAGTAAATAACCTTCATTACTGTTGTAACATAGTAATAAAATGGGAGAAATATAGGTCAAACAAAACTTTAATTCAATGTTACAAATGCCAGGAATTTAACCACGTGGCACGTAATTGCTTCAAAAATCCAAGATGTCTGAAATGTGCCGGAGAACATCTTTCAAAGAATTGTCCAAATACATTAATTGACGGTTTCAAACCCAAATGCTGCAATTGCTCTGATGAACATTTTTCAAACTCCACGCAATGCTCCAAATACCAAAGAAATCTCGAACTACAGCTAAGCAAAAAAAACCCTGCACTACGAGCGATTCCACGAAAAACATTTACACAAAGCGATCAAGAATTTCCAGTACTACCAACCCCGAAATCACCGTGGCCTCAAAACACGTTCTCTCCGAAAACCGTCAACAACAACCCTAATGAACCTACGATGTCTGACTGTTTTAAAGAAATAAAAGGTATGTTTAATCTATTTAATGTAAGTAAATTAATTACAAACTTCAAAAAAATTTTATCACAACTAAAAAGCACCGAAGACGGTATGTCAAAAATCTTTATTCTAGTAGAAGGCATACTTTCTATGTTTGATTAATGGTCATCGTATTGTGCAAATATATTCATAATAATTATATATTCAAATCTCTTATGAGTGTTAGCGTTGTAAAGTTGTTTATATACACTGTCTTGTTAAATTACAATTGTAAAAGCGGCGATATAAACAACTTTTGCCTTGGCCTTAATTCAACAAAACTTAAAATCAGCGATTATATCCCGTACTCTACCACAACAAGCTTTCTCCTTAACGTTATAATAGATGCCACAACTCATTCAAAAATTTCTAATGACTAGTGACAATAGTAAAATTAAATTTATGATGTGGAACGCACAAACTATTCGCGGAAACGACGTAGAATTTAAATTATTTTTAAATCATAATCAACCCCATTTAGTCTCTGTTTGTGAAACACGTCTTTCTGAAACTGATCGTTTCTCGCTTCCGGGATATGTCATTTATAGACGAGATCGTAGCAGAGCAGGTGGGGGCGTCATGCTCTTAGTCCGTTCCGATGTCCAGCACCATTTTATACAAGCTCCTGACTTAATGTCTACCGAAGCCGTTGCGATTAATACAATTATTAACAATAAATCAACCACTGTAATATCTGTGTACATCCCGCCAAATAAAATAAATATTCCAGACATGACTAAACTATTCAAATTAAATAAACAAGTGATCATCTTTGGAGACCTAAACGCTAAGCACACACAGTGGAACTGTAACAGAACAAATAAAAACGGTAAATTCGTTCTAAACTTCATAGTAAAAAACCTCATTCAACTACACAGTCCGCCTGAACCAACCCATATACCGACTCAACGTAATTACAAACCTAGTATTATCGATTTGGCTCTAACGAAAAATATTTACAATTTATCACCTCTTATCTCCTTACCATTTCTAAATTCAGACCATAATCCCGTGATTTTTCGTATTCAATCTCCCCTACCTACAGTTTCAAAAATACTCAAATTTTCGCTCAAAGACGCTGACTGGCAAAAGTTCAGGAAAGAGCTAGATTCCCGAATCAACATAAATCCGACCATAAATGATTCGAAAGAAATCGACACTACTCTAATTGATTTTTATAAACATATCAAATTATCCATGTCGTTATCCATTCCACAACATTATCTCCATCCACATTATCATAATGATTTACCCTACCGACTCAGAGCCCTAATATACATTAAAAATAGATTAAAAAGATACTTCCAACGTAATAATAACCCAAAAACCAAATTAGTCTATAATAAACTAAATAGTTATATTAAAACACGTCTTAATAATTGGAAAAACGAAAACTGGGCTACGGTTTTAAAATCCTGTCAGCCAGGGGATAATAAAATGTGGAAAATTCACAAGAATTTAACTAAGCAGTCTCTGAAAATTCCTCCTTTAAAAAATAATGACGGCTATGCATATCTGGACAGAGATAAAGCTCAACTATTAGCCAAGCATTTCCAAACAACTCCCTCAATTACTTCTCTCTTTGGATCAAATCACCACAACCGAAAAATTCAGAAATCCGTCCGCGATTATTTAAAATCACCTCTTACTGTTAATTTCTCATCTATCTCTCCAAAAGAAACCGGAAAAATCATTAAAGGTCTAAAACCTAAAAAATCCCCAGGCGATGATAGCATTCCCTCCCTAGTAATAAAAAATTTAAGCCGAAAATCTATTTATTTTTTAACCAAAATATTTAATTCCATATTAAGATTTAGTTACTTCCCCATAGTCTGGAAAACTTCCAAAACTATAGTTATAAAAAAACCAAATAAAGACCATAGTAATGTTTCGAACTACAGACCTATAAGTCTACTAAATATACTATCCAAAATTCTAGAAAAACTAATACTCAAACGAATTAACAAGCATATTAGACTAAATAATTTACTAATAGATGAACAATTTGGTTTTAGGGAACATCACTCCACCGTTGACCAATTGGCACGACTCACTGACTTCATCACTAAAGCCTTTAACGAACGCAAACATACCGGTATGCTCCTTCTGGACCTAGAAAAAGCATTTGATACTGTGTGGCACTCCGGACTCATATACAAATTAATCTCATATAATTTTCCGCCATACCTGATTCACATTATTCACTCATATTTATCAAATAGACAGTTTTATATTCAAGTTGGCAAATCTACTTCCGATACTCTCCCTATCTCGGTGGGTCTTCCCCAAGGCTCTTGCTTATCTCCAATTCTTTTTAATTTGTTCATTTCCGACCTACCGACCAACCCATTTGTGACAAGGTCTTTATACGCCGATGACACTGCATTGTATACTTCATCATATCGTATTGATACTGTAGTAAATCGCTTACAACAATACTTTAAACAATTTAACAAGTATTGCAACAAATGGAAATTGAAAATTAATCCCACCAAATCTGAAGCAATCCTGTTCACTAAACGTCGCTCAAAAATAAACCACCAAATTAAGTTAAATTCAGCTCTCATCCCATGGTCAAAATCTGTACAGTACTTAGGCCTTACTTTAGACAAATCACTTACTTTCACCGACCACATCAACAGAAAAATTGACAAGGCGAAAAAAATAATATACAAAATGTTTCCTTACTTTAATAGAAAATCCCGTTTGAGTACTCAAAACAAATTAACAATATATAAATCAGTCATTCGCCCGTTAATCACATATGCCTCTCCAGTCTGGAGCTCATCCTGCTCGACTAACTTCCATAAACTCGAGAGAATTCAAAACTTGTCAATGCGGATAATTAATAATTTCCCCCGATACACGAAAATATCATCAATGCTCCAAGACTTGCAGCTTCCTACAATCAAACAACTTGTCCATTCACAAACAGCTTCTTACTTCAGTAAAACTCCAGTCTCTAAAAACCCATTAATAAAAGAAATCGGTAATTACAATAAATTTTCACTAAAACGATATACTCATAAGAGAACAAAACATGTATTATTAAATTAACTTACTTTCTTATGTTATAAATTTTATAATCTTCAATCATATTATGTATTTTCTATTAATTTATGTATTTTCAATTATTTCATGTATTTTCAATTATTTTATGTATTTTCAATTATTTCATGTATCTTTAAATATTTTATGTATTCTCAATTATTTTATGTGTAGTTTTTATGCGTAGGTTTTTTGTATAATTTTTCCTACAATCGCAAAGTAACCTCAATTTTTCACCATATGTTTGCCATTAGGCTAATGTACTATAATCACAAAAAAACAAAAATATTTTCTGATTGTAAGGATGAATCATCCAAAATCATTGTTAACATTTTGTCCAAATGTAAATATGTGAATAAAGTTTATTTTTATTTTTATAATATAATAGATTTTTTAATAAAACACATGTTTCTATAGAAATTCAATTTGATTAATTCCTTAATAGTTTCACGTATTTTTATCTCTAACTGTATTTGAAAATTCTTTCATTGATTTTAAAAATCGAGGTAAGTGAAAGTCGTGTGTTGCCCGCACCAGATTTTTTGGTTTACTTAGGATACGGATCATTAAAAAGTAACTGACATTCCACAGGCTCGGGGCCAATATTTTACCTCTCCTCTGAAAGGCGGCATAACGTAGTATTATTTTATTCTCATTAAAAAATCCTAGGACCATATACCTGATTCGTACTCACGACCTTGAGGATAGGAGGCTATTATAAGGCTAGCTACTACACTACATGTGACCCAAAATATGATTTTGTATTTGTTTAATAAATATAATATCTTCGCTAGTACAGCAAAAAAAAAAAAAAATCCAGAAGGAAAGCCAGCTTTGCTGCTGATAACATGTGCTAGAAAAATCTCTCTAATTCTGGTAATCTTGTAGATACCAAATCAAAACAAAACTAACAATATAATAAGGATGTGTTTTATGTTTTTTGTCTTCACTACTCATTAACTCATTACATGAAGAAAGTGGTTTAAAAAATTATTGGAAATCAACAAAAAAACGGGAATTAGCGAGTTAAAAGTTTTTGAAGTAAATGAGACTCTGATTATATATTTTTCTATGTAACATACTCACAGTCCTAGTTGCTGTAAAAATTTCGAGAAAAATTCATCGAAATTTTGTTCACGATATTTACACGAAAACATTTCAAAAGGGGTGAAAAAACTAATACAGATCACAGTCTATGTGATGTATATAAGTGACATGTTTGAGAGAGAGACGGTTAAACAATTCTCCGCTGTTAAAAAAAAGTTTTCTCTTAAAAATTATTAAATCGGTAATTTTGAACATTTCACATCAAAACAAAAACTAGAATGATTATGAGAGTAATGTCTACATTTTTGTTTTTACAACACTTATCTAAGTAGCCGAGAAACTGTTTAAAAATTTCACGAATATTTATCCAACTGATACTTTTACAGCGTCATACGTCTAACTTATATCTACATATATAAACCACTTCCTTCGCTATTAGTAATGATGTGAGGATAAAAATATAAAACACATCCTTATTTAATTGAAGTTTTTGTTTTGATTTGATATCTACAAGAATACCACAATTAGAGAGGGTCGTTGTAGTATAGTAGCTAGCATAACACCTGCTACCAAACCCGCTGGTAGTCCTAGACATACCAAAAAATCCTTAGATATACTGATTCTTCGGAGGGGTGTAAAAAGGTGGTCCCGAGCCTATGCGGTGTCAGATACTCGTTGAACATCGCTATCCAAATTAAACCTGGAAATAGGCATAATTTAGGACTCTCTGTAGCATCGTACGATTAAGCCACATTAGCATAAAGTAATGTTAAATAAATAGTGAAATTGATTCCAACACATTTTTCTGCCCCTAAGCTGCCTTAAAATGGCTTTGCAATGAAAGGATTACAGAAATAACTGGTAAAGAAATGATAAAATTAAAAATGTTTAGCGGTAAAATTGATGAAAATTGGACGATTTCTACTTGATCCATAATCAAGTAAACTATAATAAATGAGAATAAAAGATATATAAATCTTAATCGAATATTCTCATATTCGCTGAAAATACGTACCCCCGGGAAGATTTGAATTGATCATTTTACATGCTGGTAGATAGATACATACGTAATACATGGTATATACTGGAATACATTATATTATATAGTCGAATACATTATAATATAGGATTAGAGTGGCAGAGGACGGATCCCCCTCTAACCCTGATTGGCCGGCGATGACTCAGAGACCCCACCCCACCCTATTTTATTTCCTTTGTGCTCCGTCTGTTCTAAACCCACTCTATAAATTATGTCTTCGATCCTCTGAGGTTTTTTTCTATTTGTAGTGCCACCACCCTTAATTCATTTCCAATGTTTGTTGTGTTATTAATTTTTAATTTTGTTTAAGACACATCCTAATTGGTTTAGTAAAGAATTTTTAAAACCATGGTTAAAAAATCTGGTGCGCGCAACACACGAATTCCTTTTACCTCTGTTGTTCAAATCATTTTAATAACTTTAAAATAAGAATAGATAAAAGTTTAAATAATTATATTCTGTTACAACAGAAAAATGTGATTCAGATTAAATAATCCGTCATGATATTATCTGAAAAAATCATTTAGTTTTATAGGCTTTTCAGAACTCTCAATTACCTTATACATTTTTGTATATAAGGTAACATTTTTCCTAAAATCTATTGCTTTCTAACGATATATTGCACGTCTTATTACTTATATACAAAAAGAAAAAAAAAAAAATTAATCTTTTCTCTTCTAGTCTGTTATCCCTTATTCATTTCAATGTTTGTTTTTATTAATTTTTATTTTGTTTAGCAAAGTAAAAAATCTGTTGGTTTTTTTTTTATCGAATTAAAGAAATACTTTAAAATTCATTTAAGCCTCAAACTATTTCAATCAGAATTAAACCTACATCATATTTAATCCATTAAATTTTACATCGAATAAGCAAGTTTAATCTAAATCGATTTAGAAAAAATAGTAAAAAATGTGCAAAACACCTAAGATAAAATGGTTCTTCTGGGTGTTCGATTTTGTTGAACAAATTGTTGTGACATCTCAGGCCTATACGCTTCTCTATATGAAATTCATTTTTTATACTAGCTATAGGTTCAGCTTTCCAATGTTATATTATACATCTATATAACCATTCTTATGTTCAAAAAAAAAAAATTACAAAAAAAAAATACTTCTTACTTTTTCCTCCTTTACTTGGTTATCAAATCCGTTCCGGTTGTATTTTTTTGCGTTCCTTATCAATACTAACAAGATGATATGGTTATTATTTTTTCTTTAATTTACAAAGATGTTTTAGAGGAAGGAAATTTAAAATATTGGTGTCCAAGCCCTGTCAGATTATTTTAATCAGAATCAAACCTACATAAGATTTAAGCTCATTGAATTTTACATCTATATACCGATATTATATTATATCCATATAGCGATTTTAATAAAAATAGTTTGAGCCGTTTTGAGAAATTCTTAAAAATGTTATTCACGCGATATCTATAGCTTTCCAATTTGAATAGACGGAAGGAAAGTGACGAATATATGAAGGAATAGAATTTCATACGGACGAGGATCGGATTAGGAAAGATCTGTCGAAAGCTGCGGTTCGATGGGACTTTATATACAGTACTGAACTCCTATAATGAGTGTTGCGAAAATGGACGGAGGATTTGAATGAAAATTTATATGAATTGTACGATGGGCATTTGGATTGAAAAACTTGGAAGAGGAAGGATGCGAGAAAGTACTTTAGGAAGGGTAAAGCCACTTAAATCTTCGTAGAATGACAAGTCTGATATTCCACGGAATCGCATTAAGCAGTTAAACAATCTGTAATAATTTAAAGTATTTCGTAAAATCCACAATTTACAGCCTCAGAAGGAACGATGTAACTGTAAAACGCAACCATTTGAGTCTTTAGTTTTTCTTGTACTCTCTCCTGCAATGGCTGGCCTAACAGTTGTGTCATAGCGGTGTGAATACTTGAGGCGGACGCTCAACAATTTCCGACCGACCATAACACGCTCCTCAAGCAACGTACCGCTGTTTACGACTTCCGCTACATTATGCATTAGAAAGAAACCCAGGGGAGAGGAAGGTCGCAACCAATTTTTCTTCTTCTACTTATTCTCCTTGTATATTTGTTTTTAGTCCCTCTGTCGAAAATCATGGCACCGTCATTGACCAAAACCTGTCCTGGAAACTCCAAATTTCCCGTAGATCGATAAGTACCTTGGAATTATTCCACCGATCATACCATACTTCTTCTACAATAAACTCTTAGTTTCCTCACTCATTTCCCCCGCTTTGACAATAATGTAGTATATGGCGGCCTATCGAAGGTGCATGATGACGGATTGGAAAGAATGATGAATTAATTTTTACAATTTGTGTAGGATAGGTGTAGACGGTCACATGTATCCCACCTCTATGACCAGATAAAGTGGTTATTCTTCACCTTTCCAAGAAAATATTTCTTTGGATCATTTGTCCATCAAATCATTAACTCCCACCTCCCATTTTATGTGTACAGCCTCCTGGTATTCAAATCCTCTAGCCATTCCCAGGAAACACAATCCCGTCCACTATCTTGTAGAATTTTCTCCCGTAAAATATCCGCAATGCTTCTTCCCTGTCATCGTTTAGATCCCTCCTCTTTCAATACTTATTTTCTTTCCAATCAAATGTAAGCTAATTATTATAATGCCAAAATAATAAAAACAGGTTAAACGAAAAATTGCAATATGATATCAAATAATTAGTTGGTTCCCAAATTAAAAAAAAAAACAACAGTTTATTTCAATAAAGTTTAAACGAGTAAATGATTCGGGAGCCTTCCCCATCATCAGGACGGAATCAACAATCATCAAAAGATAACTTTTTTGAACTAATTAAAAACATTATCAAACATATATATGCAATGTTACATAAAAATTATATTTACCTGAATCTTTTAAAAATAGTTTGTAAATATACTATTTGTAAAAATAGTTCTCAGTAGTTTTTTAAACGATTCAGGTAAATATAATTTTTAATTTTTTAATTTTTCTGGAAGTTTTTCTTAATATTACACACTTAAATAAGCACACCTTAACTTCCTTTTGTTAATTATTTATTTTATTTCATAATTGTTTATATCATTTATCAACGTTTCGGGGTTGTTTCCCCATTCTCAAGATATTATGTGCTTATCTAAAATTTCATCTATTTTTTTCTTCAAATTTTATGAATTGTTTGTCATATGGTTGGTGCTAATTTACATATTTAAATTTAGTTTCTTTTCTTTTTTAATTTTTCTGGAAGTTTTTCTTAATATAACACACTAAAGTAAATCAGCAAACCATATGACCAACAATTCATCAAATTTGAAGAAAAAAATAGATGAACTTTTAGATAAGCACATAATATCTTGAGAATGGGGAAAAAGCCCGAAACGTTGATAAATGATGTAAACAATTGAGACGTTGATTTCCAAAAGGTACTATATCCATTCTGGGGAATTTTACAGGAAGCGCGAAAATCTTTCATTACTATATTATTAAACCAGCTAATTTAATTCCTTTCGCATTAAAATCTAGAATTATTTCTTTACTATATTAATAAAACCATATTAAAGTTGTGAAATGAAATGTTCTTTTATGATTTGGAATGAAACTAAATGTTTAATAAGTATCTTAAGAAATCAATAGCATTTCTAAATCACGTTATTATAGGACATGAGTGTTCATTAAATACAATCAAATTTAAGATTTAGATATAACTAAATGAGGAGAATATAAATATTTAAAAATATCAATTTCGTAAAAAATGTCCTTTAGTACCTTTTGGAAATCAACGTCTCAATTATGAAATAAAATAAATAACTAACAAAAGGAAGTTAAGGTGTGCTTATTTAAGTGTGTATAATTTTTATGTAACATTGTTATATACATTGTTGATGATATTTTTAAATAGTATATAAAAAAGTTATCTTTTGATGTTTGTTGATAATTTGTTGATGTATTTTAGTGAGTCCTGATGAATGGGGAAGGTCCCCGAAACGTTGACCTGTTTAAAGTTTATTGAAATAAACTGTTTTTGAATGATTTAGAAACCAACTAATTATTTGAGGTGATTAGTGTATTTATTTTTAATGAGGTGTAAAAGTAAAATATTATGCTTATTTATTTTTTCTAGAAAATGTACCATTTGTAAGACGTCACCATAATCTGTTGTTTTTTCCTTCTTCCTTTTGTTTGCTTATTTATTTAGCGTCCCTTTATGCTGCTGTGGCTAATCGGACGATGCTACAGTGGGAGTCCTAAATTTTGCCTGATCTGGTTTAATTATGATATGGATCTTTAACGAGTACCTGACATCGCACAGGCTCGGGACCACGAAGAAAGGCATAACTAAGGATTTTTACTCCTATAAAAATAAACCCTAGGGCTACCTGCGGATTTAAAGCTGGGACATTGGACATAGGAGGCTGTTATGCTAACCACCATGCCAACCCACAGGTAACCCCTTATTATTTAAATGTAGTTGTATATACTCATTATTTTCATAATTGTTTTTGGCCAGTTATAATTCTCATTTAGTTTATTAATGTTATTCTGAAGGGATAGTTTCCCAGAATAAAGTTTCTTGTTCTATTATATTCTATAAGAAATCCGCGGTGGTTTTAGATGACTGGTTGATCTCCAGCTCGAAACTCTTATGAGAGCACTTTTATAAGAGCGATATTAATTCAATTAGCAGAACCCTGGGACGGAGAGATATGGAAGAAGAACGTGCCCTCATTAAGCAAGATGCGGAGGTACCTTCCTGGGTACTTACCTCAGCTCTGTCATTTGGACAAGGGGCCGTAATGGTTGGGGCGTGATCTCTAACATTTCATCTCCCGAGAATTACGGACTCCCTTTACCGCCGGTTTCTCCTCGGCATCTATCGACTTATAGGCAGGGATTTTTTTCTCATTGTCTTTTTTTTTCATCTTTTCTTACTTACACTTACGCATACATGAAATATATAGTAAGGGAATGTATTGCGATCGTGAAAATTTTCGAATTCCGGATTTCAACGGAAATACACGTTTTACGATCCCCTGAGTCGTAATAAATAAGTCCCGCAAAAAGGTGTGTGTGTGGTAACTCCCGGGCAAAAACGAAAAGTCCTATGAAACTGAAATTTCATATTTAAGACAACTATACGCCCAAGATCTTACAGAACCTTTTTCATCAAAATGAGCTTACCAGAAGAGCCACTTCATACCATGCATTTTGCGCCTTTTTACAATTGTCTCGAAAACAGCTATAATGATTTTGATTAAACTCGCTATATCGATTTAAAATTTAATAGGCTTAAACGTCATGTAGGTTTCATTATGATTAAAATGGTCTGACAGGGCCTAAATGCCGATATTTAAAATTTTCTTCCTCTAAAGTACCTTTAATTTTGTAGATTATATAAAAATAGCTATATTATCTTGTTAGCATCGATAATTAACAGATAAATATGCAAGTTGAGTGAATTTGAAAAACAACTAAAAGAGAAAACTGAAAAAATATTTTTTTAATGTAATGTTTCGTTTTTGAACATAACAACCCTAATATACATGTATGATATACCGTTGGAAAGCTAAGAGTGATGAAAAGCCGATAAAACTAACTGATTATTTTAGATAATAATGTAATAGATTTGTTAATGAAACACATGTTTCTATAGAAATTCCATTTAATTAGTTCTCTAATGGTTTTACTCATTTTTATCTCTAACTGTATTTGAAAATTCTTTAATCGTTTTTAAAATAGGAGGTAAGTGAAAGTCGTTTGTTGCCCGTACCAGATTTTAAATATATATAAAGCATAAGCGAGAAAAGCTTTTCTTTTCACCCGCCTCTGAGAATTATCAGTAATTGAAGAGAAAGGATTGAATCTAGTAGAGTATTCCAGGATAAGAAGGAAGGTTCATATTGTAAGGTACTATGAAGTGACGTATAGATATCGGAAAGACAAGATCTACTACATAAACTGTAAAATAAAATGCAAGAAAAAGACAAGAAGAGAAATTTCTCATTGAAAGCACTCTAGGAGGTAATCTAAGCTAGAAGGTCTCGAGGCAACTTCTTATCAAAAGTCTCGGAGAATTATCAGGAAGATGATGAATAGATTGAAACTAGTGCATTAGAGTGGAAATGGAGTTAGTCCTAAAAGGAATGATATCTGGTTCGGTATAAATCAGCAACATATGGAACATAAGAGTTCATGGATGAATTTATTCGTTACAAAGTAAGGAGCATTGAGGATTTTGGATTACAGTGATTGGATATATGAATTATTACTGTTAAAGGGCAAGCTGAAGAGATAAGCAGGCGATGCACCGAAGGATGGCGCTCACTCTTCAAGTTTAAGGAGCTGTATAGGTCGTCTGTGAGCTTGTAAGTGAAGAAGAAACTCTGGATGAGCACTGTGCTACCTGCCATGACCTATGGTTGCGAAACATGGGTAATAGACAAGAAGACCAGCCACAAGCTGAGAGTAACGGTCAGAGGTATAGAGCGATACCTTCTCGGAGTATCGAGACGAGATAGGAAAACAAATAAGTGGCTAAGATCAAGCACCGATCTCCCAGATATTGTGGAAAAAGTCCATCTAAGGAAGTGGACCTGGACCGGACATGTTATCCGGAGAAACATTACAACATGGACCAGACAGCTTATGGAGTGGTACCCAAGGGAGTTTAAAAGGAAGACTGGGACCAGGAGATGAAGAAGAGTTGCAGAGGTGCATTCTGGAAGAGAGTGGCACTAGATAGAAAAGGATGGGGCAGGTTCATTACTTATTGTGGTTGCAAGAATAAGCCTATTAAAACATTCAAACAATCGAACTCAAAAACCTCAACTTAAGGATAATTTTGTACATATATATATATATTTGAATTGAACACATGAGGAAGTTTTGATGGTTGTAAGTATGATGTTTGTCAAGATAGAGTCCTAAGTATTGAATCTGCTTAACGAGGACAAGGGAAGTGTTTTTATAGGATAAAAAGGACAGGAATTCTTAGATTCACGACAAAAATTAAAAGTAATTTTGTGGGATTTGTTAGAATTTATTTTATTTCTTCAATTTTGACACTATGCTTCAAGGTCACTGATGTGGGATTGAAGATTTTGAGAGACAATAGTTAGTACAGTATGATTATTTAATTAAGGAGATCTCCAGACCATCCTGGTGGACTGGTGGGTATGAAAGGAGGTATGTCCTTTCGGGCTGAGTCAGAAACTAATTGGGATATTTAGGTCTTTGTAGATGGTTTTATTGTTGACAAAGTATAAGGCATTTTTCATGGAATTTTGGATTGTAAGGATTGGATAAGGAAGGAATTCGATGGTTTTGTAAGATTTTATTTCATATGTCCATATAGGCCTGATGATGGTAAAATAATATGGCTGAGGCTCTCTAAGAAAAATGTGTAGTTTATGGTGTTTGTAGAACAGAACGCGCGTTTGAAAACGATTGTTCTGGAGATTTTCACTTTAAGATGATCAACATTCTGGTCAATCTTCTTAAGATGGTGATGAACAAATCATAGCCTTAATGAACCATAACTGTGCGAGAGATTGAAAAAATATTAAATTTATCACTTACAATAATTAAAAATCATTTAAAACGTCTTGGACTCAATATTTGAGTTCGAAATAATGAATTGAAAGAAATTCACTTAACACAACGAATCTTAAAAGTGTCGTCCCTTTTTGAAACGAATTACAACTGGCGATGAAAAATGGATCGTCTACATTAATTTAAAATGATCGTAGTCCAAAGCATGATGAACCAGCTGAAGCCATGTCGAAAATTGTAGTGCATTAGAAAAAGACGATGCTACAGATTTGGTGGGATTACAAAGATATTTTCTATTTTGAGCTGCTTCCAAGAAACCGAGTAATCAAATCTCATGTTTACTGCTAACAACTTATGAAATAGGAGGAAGGAATCAAATAGAATAGGCCAGAATTTGAAAATCGCAAAGGAATTTTCTTTCACAAAGACAATGTGAGACCTCACACATCTCAAGCTAGACGTACGAAATTATTAGAGCTTGGTTAGGAAGTGATATCGCGTTTCTATAATGATATAATTGATTAGTTTTTTATGGCAATATTCTTTTTAATTCTTTCGGTTCCTCCAGAATTGAGAAATATAATGCTGGAATATGGACCGGAGACACAAGAGACCTCCAGCCTAGAGAGCGCACGGTAGCCGGGGTAATGAAAGCTTCCAGATTAATGAGGGTGGTGGGGAGGGGATTGGCAGCGTAGGGATGGATCGCTCGGTGCCGGCCTACCTCCTCTTTCCGAGGGCTTTCAATAATACCACTGTTATTGATCAGATATCTATTCAAATGGGATTTTAATAATCCAATTAAGTTCCACCAAACTGTTAAAAACATCGGAATCACTTTCGATCAAACTTTGTCATGGTCACCGAAATCTCTTGCCGCATATTGTCCTTAAAACTCCAAAATTAACTTCGTCACCTTCTTCCATTTAAAACCCAATGGCTGTTGGTTAGTTCCTTAATATTCCCCCACTATGAATTCTTCTATAAAGTTTATGTGGGTGTCTTAACGGATCTCCAGGCAAAATTAAACGATATCAACTGCTTTATACGTTTCGTCTTTGGTATGTCCAGGAACACCCCTGTCACCCGAACCTACAAAGAGTTGAAGTTGCTTTTCTCTTCCTATTCTTATAAATACATTCTGGCATCCTCCCTCTTCCATGTACTCCAAACCCGGCTTCCATTATTTATCTCGGATATCTTTTTTTTTTTTTAAATCCTCCTCCCCAAGCACACCACGATGTAGACTTTGTGGCCTAGAAGATTAAACTTCTTTTCTTATAATGTGGTGCGATAGACTCTCGAGGTTCTGGTACAGTCTCTTTGATATTGACCAATTGGAACATCCTATAAGTAATGAGTAGATCAACCCCAACAGCTTTCACAAATTTTTTTATGCAACAAAACCCATGTAATAATTGTACAAAGGTTCACGCAATAGCGCACAATAGATCTTTTAGGTGCATTTATGCCATACTTTAAAAAAAAATAAAAAATAATAATCCTCTATCCACACACTTGCTCGGGACCTCCAGACCTGTATATAACGTAATAGTCGATGAGCCAGCAACGAAAAATTTAACCCATTTTACTAAAATTTTTAGTATATTCTGTACAAAGCATCCATCATAGTTAAGCAAAAAATTCACGTCTGCCAATTTGAAACGGGTAGATTACAAAATGGCGGCCATTCAAAAAGGGAATATCACTCTTTTTTAACATAATTATGGTTACTATCATGGAAACGACTCATCCTATGAAGATAATCGTTACTAAGTAAATCATCAAGTATCTAATAAGCTTTCATTTGAGTGGTTAGAGACATTTGTATGTCTAATATTCAACGAAATATAGGTATTACAAAAAAAAAAAAAAAAATTGCGGAAAACGAGATTACTAACATACCCTCTTTTCTAACATAATTATTATTATTATTATTATAGTTCTCACTCGTTTTACCACGATTTTCCTTTTGGCCTCATAATACTAAGCGATAATGCGAATCAAACGACGCGAATCTGCCACACAAAAGTGGGTGGGAAGCCGCGGTAAACGAGTTTTGAAATTGGGTTTTTAGGGACAAAGTCGGACACATCTAACCATTGCATTGACATTATGTCGGTGAATATTACTATCAATCTATCAATTACTTCTCAAATTAAAGCTAATTTTAGGCCTCGTAAAGTAGTTTATTACCACTATATTGTTAGGAATAGCCGTTTCCATGCACACCACTCCGGCTAACTACAGGGTACTCATCAGGGGACACACATCAGAGTGCCCTCTGATATATATATATATATATAAATTGTCATGACAAATATCCTCATAAGCTGAGCGGTTTCCATGATATTAGCCATAATAATGTTAGAAAAGGGTGATTTCTAGTTTTCCGCAAAATATATTTTATCTGTCATACATTGAAGCTACATCTTGATTTATAATTTTTATTTTTAATTTCCATTATATTTTTACTTTCACTTACTATAGTAAATGGTCTTTTTGTGTGTATGGGTGTGTGTGTGTCCATGTGTGGTAACTCCTGGGCGGAAACGGACATTCCTATGATAATTAAATTTCATATTTAAGACAACCGAGATGTTACAAAAACTTCTTCATCAAAATCGGCTAACCAGAAGAGCCTTTATACCATGAATATTGCACCTTTTTATGATTTTCGCAAAAACGTTTCCGACGATTTTGATTAAACTCCCTATATTGATGTAAAATTCAATAGGCTTTAATATTATGTAGGTTTCATTCTGATTAAAATGGTCTTACAGGGCTTTGATGCCGACATTTTAAATTATCTTCTTCTAAAGTACCTTTAATTTTGTTGATTCTATAAGAATAACTATATTATTTTGTTACCACTGATGAAAAACAGATAAATATATAAATTAAATGAATTCGATACCCAACTAAAACTTAACTTATATGTTTTTAATGCAATTTTTTGTTTTTTAACTTAAGAACAGTAATATATATGTATAATAGACCGTTGGAAAGCTAAATATTTTAGAAAAATATTATCTCATACACAAGCTTTTAAAAGCTAATAGAGAGTGGTGAAGAGACGATAAAACTAAGTGATTAATTTAGATAATAATATAAGAGATTTTTTAAATGAAACTCGTGTTTCTATAGAAATTCCATTTAACTAATTCTTTAATGGTTTCACTAATTTTTATCTCTTACTGTATTTGAAAATTCTTTAATTGATTCTAAAAACGGAGGTAAGTGAAAGTCGAGTGTTGCCCGTATAGATTTTTTTTCTCTAAATCACTTAAGTCTTCTGATAATATTATTCTTAAGGGACTTGCCCTAAAATAAATAAAGAATTTGTTGTTATTACTATGATTATGATTAAATCAGAGCATAAAGGTAGTATTATCTCAGTGTTGCCAACCTACTCTAGGTAGACTATGGAAGTCGTGATTAATTACTTTGCTCCTCCACGAAGCCTTCTTCATTAACTTCCTCTTTGTGTCCTTTCAAAGTTGAGTTTATGCAATCCTCTTTCGCAATAGACTGCATCTCAGTGTTGCAGATTCAGGTTTTATTACTTATTATACTTATTAATTAAAATTAAATTAAATTAAGTTTAAATAAAGTAAATTAAAATAACCAAAAAAAATTTTTTTTATAATTATCGTATATCTATAAACGAAAATTCCAATACTACAAATAATAAAACAAAGCCTTAATTAATCTTCACAAATATTTCTTCAAACTTTGAATCTTTGCAACTCAGATCGACCGTTTCTGATTGCATCATTTGACATAAGTACTACACACGATATGTAATATATATATATATATATATATATATATATATATATATATATATATATATATAACTAATTAATATTGTTTATCGTCTTAAAATTATCTAATTTGCTTAAACGAATTTCCAAGAAAACTAAACGTTTTTAGGCCCCCTTAATCTAAATGACTAAACCCCGCGAAAAAGTGTTAGTGTGTGGTTAGTCTAACACGAAAACGAAAGGACATACGAAACTAAAATTCCATATTTAAGACAACTATACGGCCGAGAGAAACTTTATAATCAAAATCGGCAAACCAGAACACCTGTTGATGATTTTCTTAAAAACATCTCTAATGATTTTTATTAAACATCGATGTAAAATTTATTGGGCTATGATATCATGTAGGTTTCGTCCTAATTAAAAGAGTCTGACAGGGCTTAAATGCAGACTTATTTTTTTCTTCCCCTAAAGTACCTTCCATTTTGTAGATGCAAAAAAATTGACCATATTGATAAAAAACTAGTAAATATATAAGTTGAATGAGTTCCGTATTCAAACAACGAAGAAAAGAGCAAAAATATTTTTTAAATGATTTTTTTATTTTCTTGAACATAAGAACAGTAATATAGATGTACATTCGAATGCTAAATATTTCAGGAAAATATTGTCTGATACACAAAACTGACTGTTTTAGATGATGCTACAATAAATTATTTAATCTGAAACACACGTTTCAATTGTAACTCAGTGTAAGTTTTTAACCTTTTTTTTAATCCTAACTTTATTTGAAAATTTTTAAATTGATTTTAGCAACTGAGGTTAGTAAAAGGGGCGTGTTAAGCGCACATTTTTTTTTTTTTTTTTCTCGAAACAGGTTAAAATCTATTTTTAAAAGGAGTTATAGTCCACTGAGATATTAAAATAGTTAGTTAGGTATGCATTGGAAAACCAATCACAAACCTCTCGAAATAATTATAACCCATTTTGACTTTGATTTTGTACTCATCCTTAATTAATTTCCTAAATTCTTAGTTGATACTCTTTTGAATCAAAATACAGCTTCTGAAAATCTTAAACTCTTATAGAGTCATGTGAACAAGGACAGATGGATTTTATACTTAAAAATATTAGGTGTTACTAAAGTAACGTATATTGACAGGATGAGTCGACAATACGAAGACAGCTAAATGACGTTGCTGATATTCAAATGTGGAAGTATAATTAGTGGCTTAGGCGACTCGAGGGACTGCTGAAGCAAATCTAATCTCACTCAAAGAGGAGGATTCGCTTTCTCGAAAGCATCAATCAAAATCACCATCATTAACAAAACTCAATAAAACATAAACTCGATAGTCTTAATGCTATTTTAGACATTACTTCAACCATGAATGTGATGTAAGAAATGTACCATATATTTAAAATATAAAAACAATTCCCACTACGGCCTTTGAGGTTAAAAATACAGCTCTAGCTCTGTTAGCGTTGTTCGGATAATAAATTTGACGAAAAAATCCATTAAAAAATTTATAGGAGAATATTTTTTGTTATATGAAATTTGTCGTAGGACATACAGTTTATAAGTTATATCTGTCCGAATGAAAAATGTCACGTTTTACTACATTTATTCAGAATTGTGTTTCTCGCATTAAAAAAATTAAGTTATTATAAGGGCCTACTGTTAAGAAGGTATGTTTCTTTAAATGAGAAAAGGCACGTTTTATCAACTTGTTGACGCATTTTCGACACGCTCTATGCGTATTGCTAGAATCAATATTTTAAAGATAGTTTCGTCTTAGAAATTTAGAGAAGAATTTTTTTGTTATATAACATTTTGTTGGGAGCTATTTTGGACTCAATAAAAAAAAAGAACTTTTTTTTTTTTTACTTTTTTTGTAACGAAATGTAACAAGCTTTCTGATGGTGTTGTTCGGAATGAATATTTGCCGAAAGTATTTTACCAGTTTCACTTACTATATATAGTAAAGGAAACTACTACGAACGTGAAAATTTTCGGATTCCAGTTTTCAACGGAAATACACGTTTTAGGGCCCCTGAGTCTAAATAATCAAGTCCCGCAAAAAGGTCTGTGTGTGTGTGTGTGTGTATCCGTGAGTGGTAACTCCCGGGCAGAAACGAAAAGTCCTATGTAACTGAAATTTCATATTTAAGACAAACATACGACCGACATGTTACAAAAACTTTTTCATCAAATTCGGCTAACCAGAAGAGCTACTTTATACCTTGCATATTGCACCTTTTTATGATTTTATCAAAAACGGTTCCGACGATTTTGATCAAACTCGTTATATCGATGTAAAGTTTAATGGGCTTTCATGTCATGTAGGTTTCACTCTGATTAAAATGGTCTGACGGGGCTTAAATGCCGATATTTTAAATTTTCTTCTTCCAAAGTACCTTTAATTTTGTCGATTCTATAAAAATAAATATATTATTTTGTTACCACTAATAAAAAACAGGTAGATGTATAAATTGAATGAATTCGATACCCAACTAAAGGAAAAAACAGAAAAAATATTTTTTTAATGCAATTTTTCGTTTTTTAACATAAAAACAGTAGTATACATGTATGATATACCGTTGGATAGATTTTAGAAAAAATATTATCTCATACACAAGAGCTTGTAAAAGTTAATAGAGAGTGATAAAAAGCCGATAAAACTAAGTGATTGTTTTAGATAATAATATAATAGATTTTTTATAAAACCCATGTTTCTTTAATAGTTTCGCTAATTGTTATCCTCTAACTGTATTTAAAAATTCTTTAATTGATTTTAACAATGGAGGTAAGTGAAAGTTGTGTGTTGCCCGCACCAGATTTTTTCATTAGAAATCTGATGGAGAATATTACTTGTTATGTACTGTTTAGGAGGTATATTGTTTTTAATAAAATAAAATCATGCTTAATATAAATTTTTTTAGTGTTGGCTCTTTTTGACACACTCTGTTGGTTTGGCTCTAATCAAAATTTTGAAGATACTTTCATCTCAGAAATTTAGTGGAGAATATTTTTTATTACATAACATTTGTAGCTAGGACCTAATATCGTTTAGAAGTTATATTGCTTTCAATAAAAAAATTACATTTTTTTTTTTTAAAGCTTTTGTACCGAAATATGACAAGCATTCTGATGGTGCTGTTCGGATTGAATATTTCCCGACGGTGTTTTTTTTAATAAGAAATTTAATGTAGAATATTATTTGTTACATAACATTGGTCGCTAGGACCTACCGTTTAGGAGTTATATTCGTTTGAATGAAAAATTCACCTTTGGAACACTTATTTTCCTAACAAAATCGCTTATTTCAATTACTCATCAATCCGCCTGTCCAATTTCATCAACTCAATTTCATTATGCCTGGGAAAATCAGAAGATTATAAATAGATATACCGATGATTTTTTTTTTTTTTTTTTTTTTTGTATTTTTTAATTTTATTTTATTTTACTTTTAGGAGTACCAAAAGAATAAATAATTATAATAATTTTATTTTATATATATGCACAAATAAAATTCACTTTATATATGAACTATATCCATACACGAATTAGTTTCAAGATAATATAAAAATTTTTCAGGTAAAAATATGTTTTTCCATTGGTCCATAAAGAGAGATCTTTCATAATTTGATGGAACTCTATTCCTTCTGATATCCTTAATTCTAACACTCTTCCGACTTTCAAATCTCGTGTATTCCAGTACTTCCGATCCATTCATTAAATAATCCTGACTGATATAGTTTTCATGAAAATATGTTAATAGAAAAATGTTTCAGAAGTGTTTCGTAATTTTTTATTTTAATTTGATATAAATTTTATTTTATTTTTTAATCGAGGTTATGTTTGTAAACATGATAATTAAGTATTTATCATATTCTTTGATTATCATTTATATTTGTTTATAAATATTTCTATAGTCATAAGTTTACGAAGCTTTATATTGATTTATCTTTTTTTTTATTTTTTTATTTTTTTTTTTTTGTCATTATCTTATAATTACGTTTTACTTAATATTCACAGTATATTTCTTATTTTTTTATTCTTGCTTGTCCCAGAAAAAATAAAGGAATTATTATAATTATTTATTCATTGCAGAGTTTCTTGATTATACCAAATTATTTACCTAGCAGGACAAAGTCAAGGGTTAGGTACAAGTTGAAATTTCTATATTTTAAAATTTTTTGACGTTGTACCGAGAAGATCTGTTTTTTGTTTCTTTTCCTAAACGTTTTCTGGCAGCTTTAGGTCTTTAATAGAGCGAATGGTATCTTCTGGGAAGAGACCATTGGATAATAATATTATTGGATCGACGAAAATATGCTCTATCTTGTAGAGTTGCCGAAGCTCGGATTTTTTCTGCAACCTTTTTATCAATATTGTCATCATTCAGAACAGCGATATTGATGACTTAACCATGTTTAATGTTTCGATTAGCAACGAAAATATCTGGCTAATTGTTTACAATTAGATGGTCAGTAATGATAGAATGGTCCCGTAATATTGTTCTGTTATCATTCGAGAATACTTGTTTTTTGCTCATAACGATAATAAGAAACTTGTCCGCTATCATGTCGTCAAAAAATGATAATAAGCAGTGATAAGCCATTTTCCTTTGAATTATTTATTGCTTTTCATATAAGTTAATTACCAATAAATAGCTACATGAACAGTTTTATGCTTATTAAGTTATTTGGAAATAATAAAACACAGTGTAATAAATTGCACGTTTTTACTTACTATACGAAGAATCGTTCATTGAAGAGACCGTTTCTCAAAGTAAATGTTCTTACCTGTAAAATAATTATAAAAATAAATTAGTGTTTAACATAAACACAGTATTTAAAATTGTTAAATTTTGATTCTTTCTACAACCAATAATATTTTACATATTTGAAATAAATTCCAAAACGAAACTATGATGTAGGTAAAATAGCATTATTGATTAATTTTAAAACATTTTTTTTTTCAAAGATTTTACATTTTATCTTAATAAAATACAGTCAGTATTTGGAGACCACTTTTTTTTTTTTTTTTTTTTTTTTTTTTTGTTTACAATAAACGTTATTTAAGCAATGAAAAAAACCTATTACTTTGATAAGAAAAAGTATATTTATAGCATAATAACTGCAAAAAAATTTCTAGTGAAAAACTTCTTTTATAAAGTACAAAACATAAAACTTCCAAAAAAATAAAGAAAAAAGTATTTACACACCTTCTGTTTTAATTTGTTCCCACTCTTGCTGTAATAGATCCTTGATGTAGTGTCTTCTGGTTAGTTGTTTGTAACGAATATTTTTATATAAAATAAGCCACAAATTTTCAATTATATTGAAGTCAGGAGACTGTGGAGGGATACGAAGTTATTGGCAAATGTTATAAATTAACCACTCTTCAGTTTTGTTATCTGTATGTTTCGGATTATCATCATGCATTAAAATATAACGATACTCAATTCTTAATTTGGCTGCACTGGCTAGCAGGTTAAGGGGCAAAATCTTGACATAAACTTCTGCATTTAAAATTCCTTCAATAGGCACAAGATTTCCTACACCACTACAATCCACGCATCCCCAAACCATTCCCACCTCCATGTTTTATTGTAACTAGGACGGTTGCTTCCTGAATTCTTCACTTTTCCTTGGCCAAATAGTCTTTCTGCAGTCAGATCCGAACAAATTAAATTTACTTTCATTAGAGAATAATAGATTGTGCCAAAAACTGATGGGCTGGTTGTTGTAATCCGCAGTAAAAAAAGTTCTTTTTTTGGGAATGGTTTCACTGGTATAAGGTTTCTTTCTAAAGTCCCTCCTGTAAATTCCTTCAGAATTTAAAACATTTCTAATTGTTGTAATGCTCACAACCTAAAGTCCATTCGACCATATTAGCTAGGACACCTGCACTAATTCCTAGATTTTTTATCGCCTCACTTTTGATTTTTTTTTTTCATCCTCTCATTTAGTTTCTTTGAGCGTCCTTTAGTTTTAGTTGTACCTCTCTCTTCAAATCTCTTAATTACATATTTGACGGTAGAATAATTAATACCTAACAAATCCGCTATTTCGTTGTACGATTTTCTTTCATTTCTAAATAATATAACTTGTTCGAGATTAGCGGACCTTAGTTCACCTATTTTTGGCATTAGAATATCTATGTAAACTGGAGGACAGGTAGATTAGAGATTTATGATATCATTTTAAACTAATTTTAGTTATCCTACCACATGCCCTACAGATATAAATTAGAATACTTATAGAAACAGTTGGAATTTCCAAAGCTGCATGATGAGATCATAATGACCATCATATGATGATGGCGAATGTCGCCTGTGAAACAATAATCACAGGAAGGGCCGTGGGATGTGCTAATTGTAAGAATAGCTCCAATTCCGACCGATGCCCATTAGCATTTAAACGGCGTCCATTGAGTCTTTGATGGCCATAAACCAAGTGCAAGGGCACCAAATTGCCTGTGAACATGGGCACTGCATGCTGATTTAAAGCACCTTGTTCGACAGACTGAAGGAGGTTTTAAACACTTATGATTTGAGGTCATCGTAGTAATATGTGATAGTAAACAGTGCGTGCTTGAAAGCTGATAGTAATCGCAAATTTCAGATTTATTGTGACATTAGTTGCAATTGTTGTTGAATATATAAAAGGCGTTTGACCGAGTTTGGCACTCAGGAATGCTCACCTCCTCATTATGCAGTCCTAGCTATCTGAAAGATCCTTCAAAGTAAAGCACAATAGTTTCTATTAATACCTTATCACTCAGTCTGCTGTTAGGTAGACTTAAGAACCTATTCTTTACACAGTCTATACAGTTGATATCTCAACCACATCTTTTTTTTTCACCCCTACCTTGCCTTTGAATGCTATACTGGGGTTTCTCGGACCAGGGAGTGAGGGCGGGTTATAAATGCCGATATAAAAGTTCCTCTGGTACGAAGCTCGAACTCGTAATGTTTTGGTTAACTAACTGTTACAATATACAATACGCCCGAAAAGGACTAATTTACTATTTCAAAGGATATGCCCGATTTTCATATTTTAAGCACTATTTTTTTTATTCTAAGTAAAAGTCGAAATTCTCGTTGAAATTATTATTAACAATTGACATTTATTGTAACCAGGATACGAATCAAAATGGAAGAGAACCTCCATTTTTGACTCGATTCTCCTTTTAAAAGGATACGCATCGAAATAATTCACTGGTAATTAGGATTACCATACTAAAAATGACACTTTTTAATATAGAAACTCTCTTCCCGATGCATGAGTCTGTCCGAAATAACTTAAGTCTAACTGTCTATATTAGGGTGGGTGATGGGGGTTACGCCCGAAAAGGACTAATTTACTATTTCAAAGGATATTTGAATTTTTTATTAAATTTTCATAAATTCCAACATATACGTAAACCTATGACATCCTGCCCTACAGTGTCCTTTAATAATATTCTGCTTCTCCCGGTTGAACAGATTCTCTTGAACAGGGCTCCTGCTAGACAAGAGTCTAACATAACCAAAATCCTCCCTAAGCATTCCTTTCTTTGTCATGAATAAACGCAACCAAAATAAACTCCAATCTCACTCTAACCCACTAGTTTAAAAAAAAAATTCATTATTGTTTTTTAATAATTATATAAAAAAGAAAAATGAAAAGAAACAACATTGATATTTTTTAAATAGGCTTATAACTCAGTTATTTTTGAAGATAGAGAAAAGTGTGTATAGAGTTTTAGAATCAGTAAAGAGCGATAAATAAATATTTAAAAAAAATTTGAAAAAAATTCGTATATATAATCAAGTAACATATCATAATAGATGTAATTACACCAAAAATTGATTATTGTTAAAGATAGAGAAAAATCGAAAAAAAATCGTGATGAAGACAACACGATCAACAAAGTACAAAAAAAAAAAAAAAAAAAAAAAAAAAAAAAAATTAAAATTCATCTTATATAGTCAGGCCACAACTTATTAGAGATGTGATTCCTTGATAACTCGGTTATTATTGATAATAAAGATAATTTGAATTATTTAAATGAAAATCGAAAGAAAAGGAAATAGTAACGCAGTCCTGTATAGATGTATTTGGTTTATTATTTTCAATAATCAACCTTTGTAATCGACAAAAAAAAAAAAAAAAAAAAAAAAAAAAAATCCTGCTCAAAATTTAAGAGCTTACGTTTCAAGATGCGTAGAATCCGAATAACGAATAAAAATCCGTTTCTTCTAATAAATAAATGAATAAATACCAAAAATACCTAATTGCCTATCAACAGCATAATAAAAAGTTATACCCTAATATTGTTAGTTGGAAATAATAAATTTGTTGTATTAACAAATAAAATAAATAATAATAATAAATATTAAAAGTAAATGAAATGATATGAAGAATATTGATGAAGAAAATAGGGAGCGGCGCACAGTGGGTCCGAATGGCCAAAAAGCGTAAAAAAATTCAATATCTCGAAAACGGATAAGCATAAAAACCTGGGGCTGGTCTCATTCGCCTTAGAACAAAAAAATACACCAAGTTCAACGGTCTTTATTGAAATTTTGAAGACAATTAAATAACTAATGAGAAAATTAAAGCCTAGTGGCAAGATAAAAATTTCGGAAATTTTCGAAATAGGTTGCACTTATGAAAACCTGTTCAAACAAGTATTTTGAGTGTATATTGTAATTAAATAATACTTACGAATTAAAATTCGAGGAAGTTTAAAAGACTGGAGAATTTCTTAAATAATTAAACGAGAGATTCAAATTCAAAGCTTGCTAAAATTGAAATGAAATTAACGATTTCAAATTCAAGGAAATTATTTTAACAGTTGCTTAGCTGTATCACTGATTTCCAGATGCTTTTTCTTAGGTTCGGGTCTCATGTGAGTGATAAAAAGATCTGAAGTCTCCAGTAGCTGGAGATTCATCGTCTGGTATGTGAAAAACTTTTTCATTTTCCATCCACTCGCTGAATATTTTTCTGAACTTCGCCCGGTCCCGATTTGCCTTGTTTATTTTTTTATTAAAATGAGACAAAAGCTCTTACTTAGAGCTTTCACCATTGTAGAAATGTTTTCCTCGCCAAGTTCAGGGTGACTTCGTCAAAGATATACGTCGAAGTTTGTACCACCCCACAAGCACTCAAACAAATCGCGGTATTTAATTTTGATATAGCTCATGGCTAGACAACTTTAGCAACTAGACTGATCTGGAATTAAAAGTGTTCTGACTTGGAGACATGTATTATCTGAGCCAATTGGGTAAATAAAATAGTGCAATAGACAAAGAGGCACTCAAATCCTTTCTTTTCTTTGCGGTGTTATAATAGGCAGATAAAGGCAGATGATTTTTGTTCTAATATTTTTTTTAACACGTCTAATTTGAGAAAATATCATCCCCATCCCGGAGGAAGCTGGAGCTTTCTTTGTCGCACCACCTTTTCAAAATGTTTACGGTAGTTCGTAACTTTGGTCTGGTTACGTGATAAAAAATATTTGTTTGACCGATTTGTCTTATGCGTGGATATTTAAACATCCTAGAACAGGAATAAAAAATTAAAATTATTTCACTATTTTTCCCAGTTATGTAATAAACTCTGAAAGTTGGATGTAATTTGAGCAAATTACATACACTTCCACTATCTTGACTTTAAGCTTCAATAAATGGGGCTAAACATTAGTCTGGATGAAATTTGTGTTCTGTCTTGGTGCAGTGCCTAGTGTACAACAGAAACACGAGCAAGATGATCAAAATAAAAAATTTCAAAAAATCGAATTTTTTCCGCACTTGCCCCACTGTGTGGCGTGGATCTAGTGGATAGAGAACTAGTCTCCTGATCCCCGGGTCCGCGGTTCGAAACCCGGCTCTGGCAGACATTATTTTTTCTGTTAATTAAGCCGGAGGGCGAACCTAGGGTATAGAGACTAGGAGGGGGCGTAATCGAATGACGATTATCGGATTAGTCGGTTCGGAGAAACGAATGATCATTCGAACTGAATCATATATGTCGTATTTTTTATTTTTTTATTTTTTTTTTTTTTGCTCAGCACATAAATTATATGCACATTTGGGCCAAGACTCAGCCAGATCACCAAATATTGCCTCTCAGAAAGCATAATTATCATTCGATCATTATTGATTATTTAAATCATCAAAGTCCGATGATGCGATTATGAAGATCATTCGATTATGCCCACCCCTAATAGAGACCCTCCTGGGACCCGCCCTCTTTAAAGTGGGTACCCAAAATTGGTGGGAAGACCTGGCAGCTGAGTGTGTTTGTCTTTGTTTCAATTTGTTGATGAAATGAAATGAAAAAACTTCTTTAAAGTGAAGTTGATCTGTTGGCATTGAAATAATAAAATCTCTATATGCACTGGTCCCAAAACCCTTCATATGTTGTATATTTTTTGGTGAAGAAAATAAAATATATTTCAGGAAGTTGAAGTCATAATATTATACACGACGCACTATGGAAAGATGTGGAATTTAGAGGAATCTTTTAAACTCGTAAGAGGCAATAAATGACTTTTTTTTTTCTTAGGTAATGGATGTCGTTTATCTATGTTAAAAAAAAAAAAAATTAATAACATTGTATCTTGTGGCTCATGAAAAAAAAAAAATCTTAACTGTTTTTACGCTTTGATTTAAAATTACTGACACGAGTGTTCCTGTAATTTTCTAAATATGGAATTATCATTATTATTTTCTCCACCTGGCAAAAAAGGCGATATAATAATCAAGTATTAGAAAGCATCGGAGTTGAAATAAATGATTTCCGAATGATGAGATCCCTATTGGCCTGACAATGAAGCCGATCTGTTGAAGACAATAGCTCATAGCCAGGCACCATGGGAGGTCTTTGGGATTTGTCGCCTCTTTCCGAAGAGCAGCTCTCATTCTTGTATTGACAAAGGCGGCCACTTTGTCACAGTCAGTCCGTCTGTCCAATAATCTATTGTGCTCTCGGTGCTTTTCAAACAGGGCAGGGAAATTTTTCAATTGTGATAAATCGCTCGAAATAATTGAGATCTACTTTGGAGGTGCCGAGAAATGTTACAGTTGTAGTTTTAATTTCTATAACTGAGCAGGGACGCCCCAGTAGTGAAAAAAAGGGGTTGGCGCCCTTATCTTGTCACTCCTTTGATAATGTAATATTAAAAAATCTGGTCGTAAAGTAGATTTTAATAACACGTGTATTCATTTTCGTTAGAAACATATGATTTAGATTAAATAATATACGAGTAACTATATTAAATTGTTATCAATAATATGTTTATTCCCCTTTCGTCACTTTATATTAGCTTTTACAACTTTATGTATCTGATAATATTTTGTCTATAATATTTCTCTTTTCAACGGTATATTATACATCTAGATTACTATTTTAATTATCAAAAACCCAAAAATTGTTTGCACTTTTCTCCTTTAGTTATTAATCAAATTCGCTCAACTTGAATACTTAGCTGTTATTTATCAATGATAATGAGATGATGTACCTCATTTCTTGAAATCTATAAAATTAAAGATACTTTAGAGGAATACAAATTAAAATATCGGCATTTAGGCCCTATCAGACTATTTAAATTATAATTAAAACTACATAATTAAAAACTACTACTAAAGTCCATTAAATTTAACATCGATACAGCGAGTTTAATCAAAATCGTTAAAGCCGTTTTTGAAACAATCAAAATTTTGTAAAAAGTGGCTCTTCGGGTTAGCCGATTTTGATGAAAAAGTTGCTGTATAGTTGTCTTAAATATGAAATTTTAGTTTCGTACGACTTATGGTTTTTGTGCTACACTTACCACACACGGAAACGGACACACACACAGACCTTTTTTCAGGACCTGGCCATTTGGACTCAGGGGACCCTAAAACGTGTATTTCCGTCGTAAACTGGAATTCAAAAATTTTCACGATCGCAATACTTTCCTTTACTATATATTTCATTTATAGATAAGTGAAAGTAAAAATCTGTTGCGGGAAACACGACTTTCAAATACCTCTGTTGTTAAAATCCATTTATGAACTATTGAATAGAGATCAAAAAAATTTAAAGAAACATATTTAGTTTCGTTGGAAACATATGTTTTAGATTAGATAATCCACTTTTCATCTCTTTCCAGCTATCTATCGATGCTCTAAAAATGTACCATCTACCATCCAAGCGAATTACAATAGTTTTAAAATTTTCATTTTTTTTTTAATGTATAAGAGAAAAGTAAATATTTTTCAACTGTAAAAATTACTGGGCACTCAAAGTCGGTTGAGCCATTAGATAAAATATATAGAGAGAGCAACACACGGCTTTCACTAACCTCACTCGTTAAGATTAATTAGAGAACTATTAAATGAACAAATTTTAAAGATAATTTACCTAAAAAGTGTATTCAGTTTCTGAAGGATCATATGATTTTTTAAAAAAATATTTTATTGATATTTACAACTGTACATACAATATATACAACAAGTAAATGGGCTAATTGACACTTATGGGCGTGATAATGTCTTGTGAAGAAACTACCCAGTGGTAGCACTTCAAAGTCAATTTAATTAAAGTAGGTCTCGAGGCCATCGTCTTTTCAATCGCCTCGGAGGGTTACACATATGATTTAGATTAGATATTATAGCAAAAGAAAATTGTTAGGTATAATAATCAGTAATAATTGTATGCAATATTTGTCACTTAACATTAAATTTTACAACTTTATGTATAAGGTAATATTTTTTTCTAAAATCATTAGCTTTCCAATGGTTTATTATACATCTATATAACTGTTCATATCTTCAAAAAACTAAATATTACTTAAAAATGTAATAATAATAATAGGCCTACCGAACCCGAAGTTTCGATGCCGATACCACCAAACTCTGTCCACACAGACTCGTCTAATGTTCACCGTTCAAGCCCAAGCCCCCGAGATCAGCCTTAACGCAATCCTCCCATCGACGCTTCGGCCTACCTTTCGGACCTCTACCAGTCGGATCAGCGAAAACCAACTTTCTCGGAGTCCGTTCCTCATCGAGCCCAACAACTTTACTCGCCCATTTGAGTCTCCGTGATGCTATTAACTCAATTATATTCACAGAGTACAAGTTCCGGAATACCGCGTTGTGCAACCTTCTAAACTCCCCAGTGTCCTCAACTTAAAAATATATTATTTTTATTTTCTCCCTTAGTAGATAATCAAAATCGTTTAAATTGTATATTTAGCCGTTTATTATCAATGCTTTAAACATGATATGTTTGATTTTTTCGGATCTATAAAATTGAAGATACTTTAGAGGAAGAAAATTTAAACTATCGACATTTAAGCCCTGTCAGACTATTTCAATCAGAATGAAACCAATTTTAAAATTAAGGCTATTCAATCTTATATCGATATAGTACGTTTAATCAAAATCGTTACAGCCATTTAGAAGGAAATCGTGAAAAGGTGTAAAATGCATGGTATAAATTGGCTCTTCTGGTTAGCCGATTGCTATGAAAAAGTTGTTGTATTGTCTCGGGGGGTATATCTGTCTTAAATATGAAATTTCAGTTTCATACACCTTTTCGTTTTCATGCTGGACTTACCTAACATACAGAACACAGTGTCACACACACAAATCTTTTCCGTGACTTGGTTATTTGGACTACTTCGAATATACAAATTTTGTCTATTTGTGCTTTTTCTCTTGTTGTTGTTTATCTAATTCGTTTTTTCAATGCTAACAAGAGGATATTATATATTATATATAATAGATTATTTTTTTCGGATTTACAAAACTAAAGTAAGTACCTTTAGAGGAAGGCAATTTCAAATATCGGCATTTCAGCCCTGTTAGACTAGTTCAGTCAGAATGAAACCTACATGATATTAAAGCCCATTAACTTTTACATCGATATAAGGAGTTAAATACAAATTTTAAAAAATAACACCAAGAGAAAGGTAGTACAGTGAAAGATCTATCCACTACACTGCAATGGGTACAAATCCTAGCTGATTTTAAAAATAATTTAATCATAATTTGACATGTATATTCATTAAACGTTATTTTATGTTACTGTGGCTTTTCGAGTAATGCTACAGTGGGAGACCTAAATTTATTTCCATATTTAATTATGGAAGGGATCTTTAACGATTGATTGACCTCAAACAGGATAGGGACAACCATTTTATATCCCTTTCTGGACGGCATAACCATGGATTTTTTACTATCTTTGAAAAGTCCTCGGCCGTCTTGCGGTTCGGAATCTGGTACCGTAGGCATAGAAGCTGTTATGCTATCCACTACACCACACGTGAACTCTCATAAATCCGTATATTAAATATGAAAAAAAAATTAGTTCCTCGAAAAATATTAAAATTTTGAACAATTCTTGATATGAAGTGGCATTCCTGGTAAATGATTTTTTCTGGCTAAATTTCTACAGCATGTAACTATCCTAAATATTTAATTTTATACATGAACGTCTTTTCGTTTGCGTGCTTTACTTGATGTACTGACAGAAGCCATTTTTCTAGACTTGGTTATTGATACCTTGAGTACTATTATTCGAAATGAACTATGGCTCCAAAGATTTGCCAGTAAAGCAGATAAATTTTAATAAATGATCTAAATAAAAAATATAAATAAATGAATACTTATGATAATACAAAGAGAAGACGGAGGACATTGTACTAAAGCGGGACAGGGCCGCCTTGTGGAAGAGCAAGGACTTCTATTACTTTTAGCCAACTCTAATTATAGCCGAGCGGTGGGTCCTTGGACCCTATAGCTCCCAAATACCACTTTCCACTCCCCCCTTCTCTCCCTCGTCGGCATTTATATATCTTTCCTTATAGTCCAGGAGCCAGGTGCATGTTTGACTATCTCATCTTACATACATCTAGATATATTTTAAAATAATTAGCTCTTATCACACTTTTTATGGAAATTCATTGCTTGCGGTCCTAAAACTCTTACTAACCAGCTAATTATTTTTGTGAAGTTATCTTTTGTATCCGATCTACTACTGTATGAGTAGAATCAATGATACCAAAATATCTCCTACTACTGCCGAGACATATAGAAAAATAGTGAAATACCTAACTGAAACCAAAGCAGATTTCCATACCTATCAGCTACGCCAAGAGAGAGCTTTAAGGGTTGTAATCAGAAACTTACACCCCTCGACACCAGTTGAAGCTATTAAAGAAGAACTAACGGAGATGGGCTATAAAGTGCGGCAAGTCACTAACGTCCTAAAGGATAAAATTCCTCTACCTCTCTTTTTTGTGGATTTGGAACCAGCTGAAGGAGTTGAAAAAATCTATGACCTCAATAGATTGTACTATTCCAGTGTAAGAGTTGAAAAACCTTACACAAAGAGAGAGATAATTCAGTGCCATAATTGTCAAGCATATGGTCATACTAAAAGTTATTGTCATCACATACCTCGATGCGTGAAATGCGGTGAACAGCACAAGTCTGTGGAGTGTACAAAACCAAAATCAACACCAGCTGTATGTGCTCATTGCCTGAAGGACCACCCGGCCAACTATAAAGGATGCCAAATCTATAAGGAGCTGAGGACCAGGTTTCAAAAACCTCAAGTACTGGATGAAACAGCAAGACAAGTAAGAAACAGAAGAGAACCCTCAAAACTTATTGATGCCAACTTATCATTTGCCCACTTACTTGGAGGTGGGAATCAAAGTACTGAAGCCGTGGCCCTGCCGGAACTACAAAATGTACCTCAATCTATTCCACATATACCTCTTTCTCAAAATGTAACCAATCCTAAGAATCCTAATCCACCACAAATCTCTCATATTCCTCCTCCTTCAAACGCCACAGACCTTACCAGTTTGATGACATCCTTTATTTCCGAAATTAAATCCCTTGTTATGCCCCTAATATCACTCCTTACGAATCTCGTAACAAATCTCATTCCTGCCTTAAAAAAACCATAAATGACCTCACCTAATTCCTTATCCATTCTCCTTTGGAATGCGAATGGTGTTAGAACTCACACTGACGAACTTACAGCCGTACTGCAGGACAAAAACATTGATGTTGCACTCATTACTGAAACTAGACTAACCACTAAACAGTACTTTAAAATACCAGGATACACGACATACCGGACAGACCATCCAGACGGCAAAGCCCATGCCGGTACTGCTGTCATAGTCCGCCGATCCCTCACCCATCACTTACACCCAATTTCCGCCCACGATTACCTACAAGCAACTTCCATCGTTATCAAAACCTTTTCCTTTCCGATTATCATCGCATCAGCATACTGCCCTCCTAAACATCCCATTTCCTCTGCCCAATTTGGATCCTTCCTCAACTCCTTGGGTAATCACTTCATTTTGGGTGCAGACTTAAACGCTAAGAACCAACAGTGGGGTTCTAGAACCACCAATTCTCGTGGACGGACATTGCAGTGTGCACTCAACTCCCGACGCTTTCATCTCCTACCTCCCGATTCTCCTACCTACTGGCCAACAGATCCTAACCGTAATCCTGACATCCTCGACTTCTTCATCCACAGCGGATTAGGCTCTCTGAATTTTTCCATAGCTCGCCTTGATGAACTATCCTCTGATCATAGTCCATTGATTCTAAATGTATCCATAACACCTATTCCTAAACCTATCCCACCGTCATTCATTAGGGGCCCTGTCAACTGGAACCTCTTCCGCGAAATTCTCACTAAAGATATTGACCTCAGAGTGATTCTCAAAACCCCAAATGACCTTGACGACGCCGTATATTCCTTTACAACCGCTATTCAACAAGCCGCCTGGACTGCCTCCTCTCCCAAACAATCCCAAATAATTCCTTACAAAAGCCATTTACCACAACACCTGACAGACCTCATCAACAGCAAACGTCGAGCTAGAACATTATGGCAACGCACCCGCCACCCAGAAGATCGCCGCTCCTATAATTTTTTTTGTAGAAAATTAAAGCGGGAGTTGGCGATCTTCCGTTCCCAATCCTACAATACCTACCTCTCCTCTCTCTCGACTCGTGACAATTCCCTGTGGAATGTCACGAAGAGAATCCTAAAATCCCACACCATTTCCCATCCTCTCCGGCGCTGTGATGGTTCCTGGGCTGCTTCTGACAAGCATAAGGCCGAGGAATTCGCACAGCACCTTTCCAAAGTTTTTACTCCTCATCCAGAGCTTAATCCAACCCATACTGCAGCAGTTGAAGAGTTCCTCACGTCACCAATACCACTATCCTTACCACCTAAAGCAGTTAATCCCTCTGAGGTCAGATATCTTCTTAAAAAGCTTCCTCTCCGCAAATCTCCTGGATACGATCTCCTTACTCCCCAAATCTTAAGACAACTTCCACCTAAAGCCATTACATTCCTTACATATCTCTATAACTGTATCCTACGCACTACCTATTTTCCTCTCTTATGGAAACATTCAAATATGATCCTTTTCCTAAAACCAGGCAAACCTTCTAACAACACGTCATCTTACAGACCTATCAGCCTACTTCCGATCCTCTCAAAAATTTTCGAAAAGCTCCTACTAAAACGAATCCTAGCCAAATTTCAAAATTTTCCTTCACATCAGTTCGGATTTCGTCCTCAACATTCCACGGTTCAGCAAGGACTCCGAGTTGTAGACCACATTTCCTCCGCCCTTGAGTGCAAGGAGTATTGTTCGGGTGCCTTTCTGGACATAGCTCAAGCTTTTGACCGGGTGTGGCACCCGGGACTGCTCTTTAAGCTCAAAACCCATTTACCTCAATCCTTATACCTAATCCTCCGATCCTATTTATCCAACCGCTCCTTCCGAGTTCGCTGTGGTTCCGAATTTTCCGAACAATACACTGTTGAGGCCGGTGTTCCTCAAGGCAGCGTCTTAGGACCCGTCCTCTACATCCTCTTCACCGCCGATATCCCTACCGACCCCAATACCTTTCTGGCAACATTTGCTGATGACACAGCCATTTTATCATCCAATTCCGATCCTGAAGCAGCATCGCTAAATCTCCAAAAGCACCTTTCCCTTGTCGAAGACTGGTGCAATGCTTGGCGCATTAAGGTTAACGAAAGCAAATGCACTCACGTCACATTCACCCTTCGACGCAAATCCTGTCCAACGGTTAATTTCAATTCTATACCGCTTCCTTCCTCAGACACAGTCCGGTATCTCGGCTTTTTACTAGACAAAAGACTGACGTGGAACCCACATACAAGACTAAAAAGAAAAGAACTCAACCGCAGATTCGGCCAGTTATACAGACTACTAAACAGAAAATCTCATCTTACAGTTGACAACAAATTACTAATATACAAGACAGTACTGAAACCTATATGGACCTACGGACTTGAACTGTGGGGGACAGCTAAACATTCTAACATTAAACGCATCCAATCCTTCCAATCCAAAGTCCTCCGAACAATAGTTAATGCTCCTTATTACGTTACCAACTGTACCCTACACCATGACCTTAATATTCCGTTTGTTTTAGACCTGGTACCATCCAAATTTTCCAAATTTCATCAGAACCTTAGTCATCATCCTAACCCTCTAGCACAATCCCTATCCAGCACCACCCATCCCTACAATCCTCCTCGAAGATTGAAACGGCAGTGGCCACGAGACCTATTGTAAACATTTAAACTGGAGTTCTGACAATGGTCAGATCCTCCACTCATGTACGGTATGTTTGTGGCTACAACGCCCTAACTCAGCCTCCACTGGCTCAGACCAGTGATGCGGCTGAGATAGAGGTGCTGGGATCTCTTGGATTCCGCTTTTTCCTCCACAAGTGGAGGGAAAAGCGCTTGCTGGGGTCCCTTTAGCAATTGTATATATTGTATATAGTTATGATTGTGTGGTAAGATATTTATTTATTTGCCAACTTTTTATTTATCTCAATAATAGGTTTATGTTTCGATTTGTTTTGTTTTTTATTTATTATTATTATTTTATTGTATATATTTGAATTTATGTTATATTTTATGAAATTTGACCATTATTATTATTTTCTGTATATATAGTATGAATGTGGTCTCTTATCAATATTATTATTGTTCATTTTGTAACAAATTGTAATATATCTCAATAAAAAAAAAAAAAATTAATATCTGTATCCGATTAACTACTCCATCGAACATAGGATTAGTTTTTGTACTAACTATTCAGTTAAGATCTCAAAGAATCAGAAATTATTTTTATTTATTTTTTAAAAATTATTTTATTTAGAAATAATACAATCTGCCACAATTTCAGGCAATGAGTATCAATGCTATCAGAAGTCATTCATTCCTTTAGAAATAATTAGTCTAAAAAAAAAAAAAAAAACTGCAGATTATGCAAAGCGTGATTCTTATTGTTAGATGGTCTGAACGAAAAAGATAATATTAAAATAAAACATTTGTGGAGGACTAATAAAATAAAAAAAGTTATTAATTGTTGATAATTATTTATATAGATTTGCAATATTATAAATTAATAAATATGTCATTGGAGTTCTACCAATGGGTAGTTTTTCACAGGACAATCATGTGTCTTAATCTCAAATCAATCCAATTTACTTGTTTTATTGAATTAATACAGTTGTAAATTTCTTTAAATAAATAAATAAACAAAAAATATATATGTAACTGTATTGTAACATTTTTAGTATAATTTTTTTTTTTTTTACATTTATTTATGGTAATTTACAACTGTATTAAAGAACACAATAAGATATGAGGAATGAAAAAAAAAGTCATGAAAATGTCTTGAGAAAGAACTACCCAGTGGTAGCACTTCATTAACTATTTTAAGGCAGTAGGTCTTGAGGCCACCTTCTTTTGAGTCGCCTTGGAGGGTTATCAGGGATATCTAAGGATCATAAATTACGGACAAGTGGGTTTGTATGGGCAGGGAGTTTGAATGAAAAGAGGAGTATCTATCATGGGCTATGCCTGCAACAAATGGGATATTTAGGTCATTATGGAGGAGTTGATTTGTGACAAAATAAGGGGCATTCAGGATTTTGGATAGTAAGGGATGGATGCGGGAGGAATTAGATGGTTTCTTTCAGCCCTAAAGCTCGATTCCATATGTCCAAATAGGTCTGATAATAGTGATGTAAATGAGTCTTTTTAATATACTGGAAGTTTTGAACGTTTGTCTAGTAAGTGTTGTAGTAATCGATATCTCCGAGCAGTTTTTTGTCTTGTGTGATGATTTTATTGTAATTAAAATTACTTAAATGTGAGTTTTGATAGTTAACATCAAAATAGAAAAAAAAAAAAACACTTTTAAATAAATCCCTTTGTTATAACTCGTAACACAATTAATACTTGACACACGCAATAATAAATACGGTAACACATTGAAATCCTTATTTGCAACACTGTTCCATTCCTGTTTTTATCTAATAGCTCAATCGAAATTCAGTGCTCACTAATTTTTACAGTTAAAAACTATTTACTTTTCTCTTGTAACTTGACTTGTACCTCTGCAACTCATAAAGGGTCATGGGCTCATTACATATAGAGACTCGTACTGTGTCTAGGCCAACGGCCGTGCAATGGGGTGATTAGACCGATATCACACTCAGCCGCCAGGTTTTTCCCCATTCTAGGATACCCACTTTATAGAGGCTGGGTCTGCTCCAGAAAGCTATATTAATAATAATATTCTGCCACAATCGGGATTTGAACCCAGAACCCGGAGAATAGTAGAAAAGAGCTTCACAGACCCGACCACGTCGCTCCCTTCCCTTTGAACTTTTTAAAAAACGATAATGCTAAAAATATTGTAATTTACTAGGATGGTTGAGGGTAGATTTTTAAAGGATTGCTATATCTCAAGGCCATACCAATAAGATCAAATTCATTGGTTAAGTAATAAATTAATGAGGGACTTTACTAGTAATAAAATTTAATAGATTGGGTATAGCACCTATTGTAAACCTCCGTCTCAATTTACTGCTTATGAAAATATCTGACTGATGAAAATGAACAGATACAGCTCAAACAAGAAACGAATTAAAACAGATAATTGGTATACATTTAAATAATAAATTATATAAAAAAGGAAATTTAAAATTCATTCGAAAATAAATATATTTATAACACGTTTAGAAGTTTAATGCCTGGTTACATAGCAGCCTACTTTCTAAACAGGTCCCTCCAGCGAGACAAAAAATATATACATATATAGGTTGTGAGTAGGCGTTGAGCACTTGATATAAATCTTTTAACGGGTCACGATCGCATAACCCGTCTGCAATAACTTTACCTTTTATACTTCTCTTTAGAATTTATCTTTATGTGCATTAAATAGTAATAATCTTTAAGTACATCGTACATGTAGGGTAAATTAAATTATGTCTCGAAAACATTATTTTTACACTAATTTAATGTCTTGAATATGTTTGCACAGTAGAATCTCGATAATTCGTATCCCGCTAATTAGCATCTCCCGATAATTCCCATGACTAAACAGCTCTCTCGTAATTTAAACGTCATGTTATAGGAATTAGGAAATATAAAACCAGTTAAATCTCAATGCTTATGAGATAAAAAGATGGATAGTCAGTTTATAGACTCAGTCAGGGTATAGCTTTTATAAATACCGGCTTTTTTATATTTATTTATTTTCTAGAACTCCAGATTCTTTGAATGTATATATATATATATATATATATATATATATATATATATATATATACATTTTTTTTTTTTTTTTTAGAACTTGCTTTACTGGTTCGATTTTCTCAGAAATAATTTGCAATAGACCAAAAAATTACCCCCTCTCAAAATTTGAAGGCATGCGTTTCAAGATACGTATAACCCGAAAAACGAATATGGAAAAATCCGTTTGTCCGCCGGCTTTTCCTCCAAGACTGTTTTTAAAATTTGGCACAAAAATACCAGGGCATCCAATAATGATCCTAACACTTAAACATTGACATTAGCCGGTTAGTTTTAAAATGGTGGCGATTAGTTTGTAAAAGTGATTTAATTCTATAACTCGTTATTTTTTAAGGTAAAGACAAAATTTATAAGTGTTTTTTAACCAAGAAGTATTTTTACGAAAATGATAAATAAATTAATGTTATATGGTCAAGCGAACATCTTATAAGAGTTGTGATTCCCTGATATATCGGTTATTGTTGATGGTAGAGAAACAATGTGACAATGTTCTTGAATCAGGAAATTTTATTTAAATTATTAGAATGAAAATCGAAAGGGATGATAAGTAAATAGTAAAGAAGTCTTGTATAAATGCTTTTGTTTTATTTTTTTCAATATTGAACCTTTGTAATTGATCCAAAAAAAAAAAAAAAAAAATTAACCCTTCTCAAAATTTAAGGGCTTACGTATCAAGCAAGATACGTATACATAAAACAAAGAAAAGAAAAATAAAACTATAGAAATCTTGCCTATATATATTTTTTAGAAATTCAATAAATAAATCCCATAATGCTACTCGATAGAGAATTAAATTACCTATAAATTAAAAAAAAAATCATTGAAATCGGTTCAAAAATAGCCGAGATATAGTAGTTTCGAAATTAGCAGTGATAATAGACCATTGTAAACCATTTTCCTTTGAATTATTTATTACTTTATAAACAGCTATCTAAACAGTTATGCCATAATACAGTTATTTGGAAATAATAGACTATTATGTTATTATTGGCACCGTTTTTACTTTCACTTACTATATATAGTAAGGGAAAGTATTGCGATCGTGAAAATTTTCGAGTTCCAGTTTTCAACGGAAATGCACGTTTTAGGGTTCCCTGAGTCCAAATAACCAAGTCCCGCTAAAAGGTCTGTGTGTGTATGTGTGTGTGTGTGTGGTTACTTCCGTGCGGAAACGAAAAGTCCTAACACTGAAAATTCATATTTAAGACAACTATACGCCCGAGATGTTACAAAAACTTTTTCATCAAAATCGGCTGACCAGAAGAGCCACTTTATACCGTGCATATTTCCCCTTTTTATGATTTTCTCAAAAACGGTTTCGACGATTTTGATTAAATTCGCTTCATCGATATAAAATTTAATGCGCTTTAATATCATGTAGGTTTCATTCTGATTAAAATAGTCTGATAGGGCTTAAATGCCGATATTTTAAATTTTCTCCTTCTAAAGTACCTTTAATTTTGTAGATTCTTTAATAATAACCATAATATCTTGTTAGCATTGATAAATAACAGCTAAATACGCTTGTCGAGCGAATTTGAAAGACAACTAGAGGAGAAAACTGAAAAACAATTTTTTTTTGTTTTTTAACTTATTAACAGTAATATACATGTATAATATACCGTTGGAAAGCTTAAGATTTTAGAAAAAATATTATCTCATACATAAGCTTTTAAAAGTTAATAGAGTGATGAAAAACCGATAAAACTAAGTGATTATTTTAGATAATAATATAATCGATTTTTTAATAAAACACGTTTTCACTCATTTTTATCTCTTACTGTATTTGAAAATTCTTTAATCGATTCTAAAAACGGAGGCAAGTGAAAGTCCTGTGCACCAGATTTTTTCATTTATAATGCTATCTAATGATAGTATAAATAGCAGCCCATCCCAACTAGATTCGAATAGTTTTACTTTTGTAACGCTTTATTATAGTAAGTAAAGTATTCCGTGATTAATGGTTATTGCTTATATGGCATTCTTTTTTTTATTTTTTATTTGTTTCTTCCTACTTCCTCCTAGCTGTGAATCTACATTTGACCTTCACACATTTTTTATCGACCACATAATTCATACCTGCCTCTTGATATTCGTCCTTTAATTCTTATCAAGCGCTAATAAAATAAAATAACACCAAAAGAAAAAAACAAAACAAAAAAAAAAAACGAGATTTGCTACTGTTTACATTCTTTAAAACAATCTTAATTCCTCGTCAGCTATTTCTTTATACGATCTTAACGTAAATCTGGATAAAGTCATCTTAACAGTGACCGTGGCGCTTCGGTATTAACGAGACTACGAAGGGATATATCGAAAGATTTATATTCGTAAATAATGTTACACGTTCGTTTCAACAGATCGTAATAGATGTTTAATTTACCGTTGGAAAGCTAGACTTATTAATATAGTATAATTCGTTTTCAAAATTTGAATTATTTAACTATATTTCTTTGTTTTCTATATTTTTTCCTTTTTTTGCGCATAAGATTTTACATAGGTGATTAATATAAATGAATACATAGAGTTGAAAAGCTGAAGATCTTAAAAAAAATTAATGTTTATCCCAAATTTATAAACAGTTTTGTCATGTGCTCAGTAGAATTATTCTGGAATAAGCACTTTATATTTTTCAAACCCCACGAATGACCGAAATAGGGAAACCTTTAATTGGTAACACACCGAAATTACCTATGCTAGTACCAATTTTTCATTATAATCCTGCGTGAATCTGTAATTATGGGCCGTTTATATTTTATTATTTTCTAGGATGATTCCAAAGAATAATCATTAAAAATAATTAATTTTAAAGAGCTAAAAGATATGACTCTCATAGGCCTAAATAACATACAAGAATAGATAAAATATGGTATTTATCCCGTCGTTAATTCTAAACACGTCACTGAAAAAATAAGTCACTCGTCGAAACCCCCATTCTGCCTCGGTATTGGGGCTTCGGCCAATAAGTCACTCTGCCAGAGCTCATTTCCTTTATTGGTTTTGTTCCTGCTTTTAAAAAGTTCATTCCCTATTTCCACCCATTCATTCCCTCCAATTTCCAATTATGACTTGTTTACATTCCCATCAGAATTCCCTCTTCTGCAACGACATAAATATGGTTAGCATAACTGTAAATAATTACACAATGGTTTATTATTTCCAGTATAACTATATCAATTTATAGCTGTTTACATAGCTGTTAATAGGCAATTAGCTAAAATAAAAAGCAATAAATAATCCGGAGGAAAATGTTACATTACAACTGTTAATTTTGAAATTTAATTCTCTATGACATAGCTCTAAGGACGAACAAATTTTAGTATTTATTCATCAATAGGAAAAAAAGGATTTTTTAAAAATTCTTTATTCGGGTTCTACGTATCTTTAAACTTAAACCCCTAACTTTTGAAGGGAAGGGGGAGTAATTTTTTTTATTTGTTTTTTCGATTACAAAGGTCCATTATTTAACATAATGAACCAAAAGGTAAAACAATTAAATCAAGTTGAGAAACGTATTTCATTAAATAATCTATTATATTACTGTCTACAACAATCAGTTATTCTTTTCATTACTTTCCATTACCTTTAACAACTTTGTTTATAAAATAATATTTCTTCTAAAATCGTAGCTCTAACAGGATATTATATTAGAGTATCAATATATATATATATATATATATATATATATATATATATATATATATATATATATATTTGTATACGATATATCACTTATATACTGTATCTATATTAGTTTTCCTATGTTAAACTATAAGTCGAGTCAGTGGTATATACAAACTTAAATGTATTGGCTTGTTTCACATGGAATGTCCGTTTTTATAGTTTCTGAAATTCATAAAAAACATACAAAAAATACATACAAGGATTTTGCAGGTCTCTGTTGTCTTCTTCCAAATTTTTACATATTTAAAGTAAACAGTTACTAATCCTCTACCTTTGTATTATAAGCATTACCTTCCCAATCAATTACCCACTTTTTAGTATACCTCCAAATATGAACAGGGAAACACGCGAATTTCGAGTAATATTTTTGTACGAGTTTAAACTCGGCCATTTAGCAGTTGAGGCCGCTAGAAATATTTGCAAGGCGTTTGAGGAAGGGAGTGTTAATGAACGGACCATTCACCGTTGGTTTGCTAAGTTTTCATCTGGGGATACCGACTTGGAAAACTTGCCCCGAGGAAGACCTCCGTCCGTAATAGATCGTCCGTACCTCATGATCTCACTGAGCGGCAGCAAGACCCCATGTTTCAAAACATACCGTACAAAAATTGAAAGAACTGGGCTACGAAGTTCTTCCGCACCCACCATATTCTCCCGACTTGTCTCCAACAGATTACCACCTTTTCAGGAATTCAGACAACTCGTCAAAAGAAAACTTTTTTAAAATGATGATCAAATGAAAAGTGCGTTTTCAGATTTTGTTTCACTTCAAAGCTCAGAGTTTTACAGTTTGGGGATAAAATAGTGGGTGTCTCGTTGGGAAAAATGTGTAGAAAAAGAAGGTAAATACTTCGAATAAAATTATCTTGTTTTCATATCGTATTTTTAATAAAAATCCTTTACCTTGAAAACGGACATTTCATGTGACACAACCCAATACTTGAGAGGCAGAACATTCAAAATATGGGCATTCAAGCTCTCTCAGACTTTTACAATGAGAATCAAGCTTACATCATATTAAAGCCAATTAAATTTTACATTGATATTGCGAGTTTAATCAGTTTAAGGGCATTTTGTTTAAATAATGGTAAAAAAAAAAAAAGCAAAATGCATATATTTAAGTGGCTTTTCCGGTTGACCAATGCTGTTGAAAAAGTAGCTGTACAATCCCAGACCTATAAGCTTCTAAAATATATAATTTCAGTTTTATATAACTTGTTGTTTTGTTGAGCTAGATTGACCACACACCTTTTTGCGGGATTTGGTCATTTGTACGCAAGGGACCCTAAAACGTATATTTCCGGTATACTTTACGTGAAAGTAACAAACCAATAGTAGTTGAACATGGAAGTCCATTATACTTAAATATATTCCTTATAAATTTAGTATCTTTCTGTTAAGAGACGGTTTTGTTTTAATCTTTCAAGTGTATTTATATTAAATAAATGTATATCAGTACATATATATAAATATATATAGTGGCTTCTAGAAAACCACGTGATAACACTATACTGATATATTTACAATATATCAAATATATTTTTTGAGTTATTAGTTAAAAAAAAAAAATCTATTAGCCGTAGGGAGGAGGTAGCCTTGGATTGTCTAAGAATTGGCCACACTGCGCTCACTCAAAAAAGCTACCGCCAACATGCACCTTATGCTGCTCCATTTTTTCAATAAAGCACATCTTTGAGGTGTGCACTCATTATATAGACATTATCACCAAAATTGGTATGTCTATTAACTTGAGCAGTATTTTAAAAGACAACGAAGCATCAATAGCAATGGTTATTAATTTTTTAAAAGCACACCATCTCCTATCTCAACTATAAAATTTATGTCTGATTTTATTCTTTATTTCGGTTGTCATTTAAATTTTGTATCTTTATAACATTTTTCGATTTTAATTCATATTAATCATTATTATTATTAGTACTTTTCTTCTTCTTATTTTATTTAAGTTAAAATATAACTCCTCTTTCCCTTTAAATGAATTTTTAGGCGTTGATGACTTCCATGTTTTACACCTTTAAGCATAAACCGAAAAAAAAAAAAAAAAAAAAAAAAAAAAAAAACCTGTACCACTACAACCCATGAAGGGTCTTGGGCTCAGTACATATAGAGATTCGTACTGTTTCTAGGCCAACGGCAGTGCAATGAGGTGATTAGGCCTTAATCACGCTCAGCCGCCAGGTTTTTCCCCAATTAATTTGGGTACCCACTTTATAGAGGCTGGGTCTGCCCCAGGAGGGTCTCCATACCCTAGGGTCGCCCCCCGACTGAATTAACAGAATAAATAATATTTCTGCCACAGCCGGGATTCGAACCCAGGACCCGGAGCACAGCAGACTAGTGCTCTATCCACTAGACCACACCGCTCCCCTAATTAAGCATAAACAAACAAACAAAAAATTCTATTAAGGTTTTATTATATTTCTTTTTCAAACATATAGAGGGCAATCTTTTTCAAACTCAGCCTTAATGGAAATCTGGACAGTTAAGGGAATTTCCATTATATTGAGGTTGTATAGTCGACTGTAGAAACTATTATAGGTGGAATAGTCAGGAATCAGTCATTTTTGAAAAGTTTTTAATTTTGCTCACAAGCTTGAGCCGAAACGTTGGCAAAATTAAAAACTTTTCAAAAATGACTGATTCCTGACTATTCCACCTATAATAAGGGAATTTCCATTAAAATTTTCAGCAACAAGACTATCGTCATTTTTGAAATAATGGGATGACCACAATGTGAGAACTGTAACTTTCTTTAATGAATATAGGTAATAAATTTCGATTATCCTGTAAAACTTTTGGAAAGAAAATTCTGAATCGTGTCAGTAGTTAATATTCTGTACTTTGAATTTTGTCACAATTTTCCAGAATCTCTCTCTCTCTCTCTCTCTCTCTCTCTGTATATATATATATATATATATATATATATATATATATATATATATATAGTATATACGTTCAGTAAACAAAATCACGAGTATTGCGTGATTACAGTAAATGGATCACTACCACAACCCTCCACAATCATTCACCGCCATGAGGTTGATAACTTATCACCTCTCGAGCAAACAAATCAAGAGTAACGCACCCAAAAAGAGAACAATTTTCGAAGCAAATCAGTGAACCATGGCATACCCCTATTTCTATGTTGTTGTGTTTTTAATCCTTATATCGGATAACATTTACTTGTTTTAAAATAAATTTTTGAAGAGAAAAAACTATCTGAAATAATAAAGAAATGAAAAATAAGTCACAGCAGACATAACTTCGTGTAGGGCGCCTGATGTTTGGCCAGCCCAGCCTAATCAAACAGAGCCACGTGCTAAGGTCTGGAGTTTGCGTTCCAGCCGCGTGTTTTTAAGCATTCGAATTAGGCAATCCAGAAGTGGTCTCGAATCAACTTACAAACTACCTACAACAAACTGCTTAAATACAATTTCAAGGAATTATAAATAGATAAATTAAATAATATTTTCTGAGTAAAAGTATGGTTTACATCAAGTAGATCAGTACAAGGATACTAATCTATTGGATCCGTGTTCTAATAATTATTAAGTTAACTGTACGAGTAGTGAATCGGCCTTCCTCGAACTCACTCGGCCTATGCAAATTTGGTACCCGCGGAATTTAATCGCGAAGAAGATATCACGTTATTTAATATTGTATATTCGAAAAAAAAAAAATATATTATAAACATTTATAAAAAATTCGGCTAAATATACAATTTGCACGAATTCGATTACCAATTAAAGGAGAAAAGAACGAAAATACTTTTTTAGATCATTTTTTTTTCACCCTAAAATAAGAATAGTAGAAAAGATGTGAATACACAGTTGGGAAGCTAAAGATTTGACAAAAATGTTATCTTATATAAAAAGTTGTGGTAGATAATGTTAAGTGACGAATAGGACCTAAACTTAAGTTACTATTGTGTTGTATATTTAAAGTCCTGGGTATTACCATTAACCAAAACCTGTTTTGAAAACCCCACTTTGCCCACATCTAAAGAAGAACAGTAAGTACCCTTAAATTTTTCCATCGCTCCCGCCACCTTCGTCCACTATCCACCGTAAGCTCTTTGTACCATCATTTTCCTCCACTTTGATTATTACTGCACGGTAAATGGTGGCCTCTCGATTCTGCTCGAGGATGGGCTTACGCGAATTATGAACATATTTTTAAGATTTATCCTCTGCACACCGAAGAGGTCTCGTGTGACCCTATCCGCTGACAATATTTCCTAAGATCATATCTTTACCATCAATTCCCAGCTACCTTCGAAACAAAATCGCGCCATTCTGACTTTCACATTCCTTCCCATAGAACAAAAACTTTGATCATTAATTTCTTGACCGCTATATGACTCTCTGGAATTCCCTAACTACTCATATCCGCCATGTTCTTCCCTACTATCATTTAGGTCCCAGCTGTTCCTAAGGAAACTTTATTATTTATTTTTCATATTTAACTTAGTTAATGGATCAATTATTATGAATCAGTTCCAATGCTTAGTTTTGCTTAACACATTCTATCAGAAGTTATTTATTTTACTCATTTATTTTATTGTATACTTCCATCCTTTCTTTTCTTCTGATATTGTGAATAGAAATTAATTATAATCTTTTGGTATTTTGGCCAGACACATTGTATATCTTGAAGGTACATATCGATTGTTCTTAAAGGACCCTGTCCTAGAACATATATTTTTTTTTCTATCCTATTTTATTTTAATATTTTATATTATTTCACAGAGGTTCCAGCAAAAGGGCAAACTCCTTTTTATTAAAAAGAGGTTACAATGTGTTCAAATAAACAATATTTAAGTTAATATTTTACTATAAAGACAGACTACTTAGACAGGATTTAAGATGATTTTATAAAACTTTGTAAAATATTGCTGTAAACTCCACACTGTTAGACTTTTGTCCATACATTAGTGATTTATTCTAAAATGTATGTTTCCAAAGAAACTCAATATATATATATATATATTTTCTTTTTTTAAATTTTCTCCAAGTGTATTTAATACTGTAGTTCTTGAATTTAAATTAACAAACGATGTAAGAGAAAATCGTATGTTGCCAGCATCTGATTAGTATTTGTCATTTTAGACTAGTTTGTAGAAATGTAATTTATATAATTTTTTTTTTTTATTGAATATTGTTATGTATTAAGGATTCTGAGGGGACTAAATACATTATTAGATTATTTTGGTATTAAATATTAGTAAGATCTGGTGGCAAAAATATAAAAGTCGTTTCCTTCCCCCCTCCCTTCTAGATTCCCCCATCGGTCTGGCCCTGACCCGCAGTACCCCAGAAACTTTCTAGACCCCCAGCTACTAGCTGACAAGAGTATTAAGGGTGGACACCGACTTCGGGCACTTCCCATATCAGGCCCGTCTTCCTTTGTCCTTTCAGGACCGTCTTCCATAGGAGAAGGGTGAGAACCGAGAAGCAGTAAGGGTGAGTCGTATTCTATCCACAAGAGGGGTCAGTCAGATTGGAGAGACAGAAGAACTCAAGTCCATCGAGAGAAGTCCGTCGAGTGCTGGAAAGCAGCTAGATAAGGAGTCGAGACAGATGCAGGTGGTATAAAACTGAGGAGTGACGAATTCCTGATTCGCCAATCAGCTAAGTGTTTTTAATCTTTTGCTGTAATATCGTTTGGAAAAGTTATCTGTAAGATGTCTTTCAGTATTTTCATCCATAGCTCTAAAATTAAATCTTTCCCCTGCATGCCACATATTGGGATTGGTAAACTCGATACCTTTAGAAAAGAAATCCAATGGTTATAATAAATATAGGCTATATATTGATATATTAAATATATCAATTAAAACAAGTATATGTACGGCCTCTCGAGACAGTCGCACGCCTCTCACTGGTATTCTGGTCAAAGGTGGCTCTATCCCGAATTCCGAAGAAAATACTTACTTGGTATCTTTCTATTCCAATAATTGCGAGCCAGAAAACCTTGCTATATCTTTGACCTCCTTACTCCGCGTTCTTCCGTACTCACCTTAAATACAAGATCACAACCTCCCGATCTGTATCTACGCTCTCATAGAACAGCATCCTATGTAAAGTCCTTCATCATTAGTTCTACCATACTTTGGAACACTTTACCCATCTCCCTCTGAATCGTATCATCCCAAACTACTTTCAAACACCAATTATTTATCCATCTCCTCAAAAATCAATATTTCGCAAATATATGATGAATCTAGACTTTGTTAAATAATAACTAAGCTCATTTGATGTTATCTGTTTTCAAACTTAACTATATAATTATGTATCAAATGAAGCTAGACAAATCGGACTTCCTCTGTTCACTGTTAATTATTCTTAGGGATGACGAAATGTCCCAGAATAAAAATTATTTTTCATTTTATTTTATCATGTTTTTGAAACTACCGCTGCCTTAGAAAAGCAGCCGATCAAAAACTTAGCAATATAAACAACTGACCTTAAAGATTCGAAACCAAATTCTATTTGGTATTTATATCCACTTCTTTATTAAAAAAATAAATAAATAATAACAAGATGCCGACGATGAGGAATGCCATGAAACATACCCGGCTCTAACGTTCAAAAGCCAGGGATCAATCTAAATACCTGGGAGCCGAGATCTCCGATAAAGATAGGATTCAAGGATTAATGATAGTCTCTGCGGGAAACGTCTCATTACATCTTGTTATTTTTTATTGAAAGGGCTTTGCCTTCGTGTTTCAATATGAAACAGGAAAAGCTTAACTGAAAACAGCATTAAACGGAGGGTTTATCTGATTTAAATGAAAAAAAATAATCGTAGTCAATAGAAAAAATCTGGAACGCGCAACACACGACTTTCGCTTACCTTCGTTCATAAATCAATTTAAGAACTTTTAGATTAAAAAAAAAAAAAAAAATGGTTCGTTGGAAACATGTTTTAGATTAAATAATATAACAGTATATTTTGTTTATGTACAAGAATCATAATGTTGCCCTATTAGCCAGTTCAAATTCTTCCCGCAGCTTTGTGTATAAGATAACATTTTTTCTCAAATCTTAATCTTTCCAACGGTATATTATGTATCTAAAAAAATATGTTTCCTCTTTTCTTATTTATTTGGTTATCTTATTCGTTCAATGGGTAAATTTAGCCGTTTTCTATCAATCCTATCAAGATGGTATGGTTAAATATTTTGAATCTTTAAAATTATAGGTTAATTTAGAGGAAGGAGGATTTTACAATAAATATCGCCATTCAGGCTACCTTAATCAGTAAGAAATCTACATAAAATTAATGACCATTAATTTTTACATGGTCATAGAAACTTTAATGATAAACGGCGTGAAACAGACTTGAAGAGGAACTACCCAATGGCAGCACTCCTGCAACTTTTTTAAACTAGAAGATCTCGAAGCCATCTTCTTTTAGACGCCTCGTAGGATTATCAGGATTGGAAGAGGAAGCAAGGATTGCAACTAGTGGCTTAGAGTGGGAGAGGAGTTTGTTATGGAAGGATTGATATCTGGTTCGGGCTAGATCAGCAACAAATGGAATATTTAGGTCTTTATGGATGAGTTAATTTGTGAAAAAGTAAGGAGCGTTGAGGATTTTACGAAGGATTTTGGATTGTAAGGATTGGATCCGGGAAGAATTTGAAGGTTTAGTAGAGCCCCAAACCTCAACTCTGTACGTCCAGATAGACCTTATGATGGTAATAGAGATGAGCCTTTTGTAGTTAAGTGGAAGTTTAGAGCGTCTATCAAGTAAGTGTTGAAGTAATCGAAAGCAACGAGCAGTTTCTTGTCGTTTCAGTCTTGTGTGCGGATTTCGTTTGAGACCTAGATAGCGGATCTGTTCGACCAGGACAAGTGGAATATTATTAAAAGATGCTGTAGGACAGGAGGTCATTGGTTTACGATGGAGGGTAAAGGTTAATAAACAGTATATGTAATATATAAATAAAAAGTATAACAATTTAATTATATTAAATGATATAATTAATAAGTAACATAATATAATATTAAAAAAAAATTATTGTATTTCTGATATAAACAACTCTATGAAGGTAGAGGGAGGAGAGCAACGAACTGGTAACGAGGAGAGATGGAGCTAAAGTGGCGTGAAGCCGAAGCAGGGGCCTAATGCTCCAAATCATTGACCTCTATGAATGAATGAAGTGTCACCATTCATCAATGGCTCTCTCATGCATTATTCACTACTACTCCACTTCGTAGCGATACCTCTCTCGGCCGCTGTCCCTCTAGAGGCCTGTCTACTTCTAATAATTAATTAATCGTCTCTTAGAATGAGGATGATGATGAATGAATTGGGAAAATCAAGAATCGTCCTCAAAGATAATGAAAAATATTGATGAGGCTTTTTAAGTTCAGATTTATTTATTTTTTAAAAAAAATTTGATTCATTAATTTTTATTACAATTAAAGTTGTTTGAATGAATAAATGTATTGTTAGGTTCCTTTAATTAAAATGATCCATTTTCATTCAACTCATTTAATTTCTTATTTTCTTCTCCCTACGTTTCGGCTTTTTGCCATTTTCAAGGGATCTATAAACATCATTTATTTTAAAACTAAAAGATAAACAACATTATTTTTTACATTCTTATAAGGCAATTTACATACCTTTTTATATCCCATCCTTTTTCGCTTATATAATATATATTATGTCACAATTTAAAAAAATAAAAATAAAACTATTATAGGCTGACCAGCCCTGTCATGGTTGTTATCATCCACTGGATTATAGCAATGTATTCCCTCACTCTTAACACTTGATATATATATTTTTTTTAATTAATATTTTATTGTATTTTACAACTGTATTAACATAAATACAATAAGTAAAACTGTTGAATTAGAATAAAGGGCGTGAAAGACTTGTGAAGAAACTACCCAGCGGTAGAACTTCGATGTTTATTTAAGTAAGTAGATCCCGAGGCCATCTTATTTTCAATCGCCTAGGAGGGTTGTCAGGAATATGTGAGGTTGATAGGTTGCGGAAAAAGGGTTTATATGGGCTGGGAGTTTGGAATTAAAAGTGGTATATCTGGTACGAGAAAGGTCTGTAACAAATGGGATATTAAGGTCGTTATGGATTATTTTATTTATGACGAAATAAGGAGCATTTAGGATTTTGGATTGTAAGGATTGGATACGGGAGGAATTAGATGGCTTCGTAGAGCCCCAAAGCTCGATTCCATATGTCCAGATGGGTCTGATGACGGTAACATAAATGAGCTTTTTGTAATGAATTGGAAGTTTTGAACGTTTGTCGAGTAAGTGTTGTAGTAATCGGTATCTACGGGCAGTCTCTTGTCGTTTTAGTCTCGTGTGAGGATAACACTTGATATTAAAACCAATATTTATCCTCCAATATTAATATAATATATTGGTTATAATATAATATTATAACCAATATTAAAACCAATCTTTATCCTCATTTATAATGTTATCATCTCAAAACTATTTCAAACAATAATCAAATTAACATTATATATATATATATATATATATATATATAATATATATATATATATATATATCTATATATATATATATGCACATATACCCACACACACATATATATATATATATATATATATATATATATATTATTTTACATACGTTGTTTTATTTCCTCCTCCTCTAATCAATCAAGTCCACATTTGTTTTCACAGCCAAATTTTTCTTTTAAAATTCTTTAAAAAATTACCACTATATATAAACATATACATATGCACACATCCACACATACATATACCCATACACATATATATATATATATATATATACATGCAGATATATATAAAATTATTGTTCATTATTTAACCTAAAATTGATCTCTAAAAATGAGTGTCTGGCACTGATGACCGAGATGTTTTGTGCCAATAAAATATAAAAACCAACCAACCAACCCTTTAATGCAGGTATGGTTAGTATAAAAGCCTTCTATGCCCAAGGTCACGTCTCCAACCCATCATAAGGCTCAAGGTTTTTTATAAATCCAGGAAAAAAAAATCCTTGGTTATGTAGCCTTAGGTAGGAGACATTAGACGGCGGTCCCGAATCTTTTCGATGTAAGGTATTCGTTAAAGAACCTAATTACACGTGAATAGGAAAAAAATAGGACTTCCACTGTAGTTCTGATTAGCCACAGCAGCATAAGTGGCATTAAAAGAATAAAGAAACAAACTTAGGTTTCGGAACGACTAAGGAAAAGCTTTGTATTATAGCTACAATAACATTAGCTGACAGTTGATGCGTAAGAAGAATTGAGCAGCTGCCTCTGACGACTAAAATCATTTTCCGAACTTTCTGAAGGCAATAAAGGAAAATGGAAGTGGGATAGAAGGAAGAGCTTGTACCGGAAGAAGTGAGGGGAGGTCGGAGTCCACTCCCCATTTCATTTCCGGTCTGCTTCTCTCCCTCTACTTACTCTCTTCGGCTTTCAGTGCCTCCTCAATCGCTGTTTCCAGCACCTGGTCCCTTTTTCGGCGAGGAATCCTATTGCAAATAAGAAAAAAGCGCATAACTAATTTTTATTAACATTAAGTCCTTCGAGTTAAAGGAGGTATTAAGAGATTTCAGGCTGTCTGCAACTAATGCGATATTTTGGTCTTTATTGTTGATTTTAGACTTCTAAACAGAAAATCTAAGCTTACAGTTGACAACAAATTATTACTTTACAAGACAATACTGAAGCCAATCTGGACCTACGGAACTGTGGGGGACAGCTAAACGTTCTAACATCAAACGCATTCAATCCTTTCAATCCAAAGTCCTCCGAACAATAGTAAATGCTCCTTATTATGTCTCCAACTATACCTTACACCACGACCTTAATGTTCCATTTATTTCAGACCTGATTCCATCTAAATTTTCCAAATTCCACCAGAACCTCATTCGTCATCCTAATCCTCTAGCACAATCCCTAACCAGCTCCACTCATCTATACAACCCTCCTAGAAGGTTGAAACGGCAGTGGCCCCGAGATATATTGTAAACATCTATTCTGGAGTTCTGACACTGGTCAGATTCTCCTCTCATGTGCGGTGTGATTGTGGCTGTGGCGCCCTCACTTAGCTTCCGCTGTCTCTCACCAGTGATGCGGCTGAGAGGGAGGCGCTGGGATCCTTTGGACTCTGCTTGTCCTTCCACAAGTGGGGGGACAAGTCCCGTCTGGGGTTCCCGAACTGATTGTAAATATTGTACATAGTTATGAATACGACATGTTTTGTTTATTTATTTGTTAACTTCATTCATTTGTATTTATTTTGTTTATAAATTTTGTTATTGTATACGTTTATTTATTTTGAATTTATTTTATGTAATTTGACTTTCCTTTTGTTTATATTGTAAATATTGTAGGAATGAGATCCTGTAGCATTATTATTATTGTCTATTATGACAAATTGTAATATATACGAATAAAAAAAAAAAAAAAAAATAATAAATAAAATTGTTGATTTTGTTTTTCCGTTTGTTACAGTTTGAATCCGTGGGCATTGTTGCAGCTGATCTAAGGACCATCGGAGTAAGGCAGTGGATGGCAGCAGCACAAGATAAGGGGTTTGGCGATTGCTAGTGGAGGAAGCCAAGACCCACTTGAGGGTTGTAGAGCTGACCGAATAATAATAATAATAATTGTCGATTTTGTTAGGGATAATATAAGAGGCATATAGAATATTCGGATTGATTTTGAATTAGCAGGATGGGGGAAGAATTTGATGGTTTTTATATAATTTAGCATGCTCTTTCCATCTTACTGAGACAATATTTATGTAGTATTCTCCTTGAGATAGTTATCAAATGCCTTCACATAGTGCATTCACCCGTTTAGCAAATGCTTACAAAATATAATGGATTATTTTTCCAAATCAATCAATTAAATTAAATTTTAGAGGTAGAAAAAGTTCAAAATCCATTTAAACCCTCTTAGAATATTTTAATAAGAATTGAAGAAGAAGAAGCAACTGGTAACAAAGATACAACTTCAAATATAACAATCGTACATAACTTTGCTTATTTTTAATTTTTTATAAATATTTTAATTTATTTATAAATAGTTTAAATTATTAATACGACCCATTTGGATTTATTACATGTTGCCATATCCCTGGCAATTTTTTTAATTTGTTCATCAGCAGTTGAAGGACGACCCATTTTGGCTCTATTAAGTTAATACTTACGGACGCTGCTTTCTACAAAGACATCATCGGCATACACACTGCAATTTTATTTACAACGTCTGTGCAGAGAATTTTCTTTTTCGGAAATAAATTACGAAAATGAATTTTTTTCTCTTCCGTTTGAGCATGAAAAATACAACTTAAGGATAAGAGATCTCTGTTGAAACTCGTGCATGAAAGCACCTTTACTAATCCTTTTTTTTTTGAATATTCAAAAGATTATTGAACAAGTAAACATGATTTTATAAACACAGAGAGGATTAAATATGAACTTGCATGCTGCAGAACTTATTTCACAACCTAATATATATGCATATTACTATTATAACCAAGGTTTGGATGTTATAGTAATAGCTATAGTAGGAGTCCTAAATTTTACCTATCCAGATTTAATCAGGATAGGGATCTTTAACGAGTACCTGACATCTCGGGACGACCTTTTAACGTTCCCTCCGAAGGACGGCATAACTAAGGGTTTTTTACTCCCATTAAAAAACCCAAGGGGTACTTGCGAATTTGAACCCGGTCATAGGAGACTGTTATGCTAATCACCATGCTACAGGTAACCCTATTTCATTTGTTATTATTCTATTTTATAGCTACTATATATATTTATTAATTTATTTTTTTCTGCACGAATTGGCCATCAAGGACCACGTGAATATCATTTTATTTTCTTCACATCTTTCATCTTTCTTTTTCTCGAATATTCTTTCATCTTCCTGGACTGTTCCTCCCGCTCTTCCTTTATCCATTTTCTCCCCTGTTTCTTTGTTTTTCCTGTAAGAACCCCAACTTCTTTTATTTTCTTCCCGAAAAGCTCTCTATCTAAGCAGTCTATTTTCTTGATTTTTAACCTTTCGAGCTCCTCTTTTATTTGCTTTGCATAACCACCCATATTCTTATAGCCTAGAACTTTGTCAAAAATCTGTTTGTTCATTCTTACTATATGGCCATAAAACCTTAGTCTCCTAGTTCTGATGACTACTTCAAGGTTTTCCAAATTTCCATATATTTCTTCATTGGATTTTAGCCTGTAGCCCTCTTGTGTTATTTGGGGTGCATGAATCCTCCTAAGATTTTTTCTCTCAATCTCGAGAAATTTCTCAAGACTCGGAAGGCAAACTGTTTCCATACCATGCAATAATCTATAATCTATTTATTTCATTAGATTGCTTATTATTTTAAGAGGAAGGCTGTACAGGGCTGTTGTTTCTTGTCTGCCATTATCAGAGTTGGGGAGTTTTTCGGGCGAACAAAAGGAAAACCCCCAGGAAGAGCTAATGGACAAGATGAAACCGCCAACCCCCTGGTTCCTAACTGCCTGAAAGAGGAAGTTGGCGAGAGAAGAGTGGTGGGTAGCCCCAGAGGAAGGGCTGATGGAATTAAGTAGGTTGGTCATTAGTGCTGTCCCAGGCCTCTGTCGCTAATCTAATTCCAACCACTCCTGTTTTGAAGCATGTTCCCCTTTATTTCAGGAGTTAATGGCTTCGTTTATTAATAACGTTTGGGGGTAACAGTTCAATTAACATCCTGTAGTTATTTTAATAAAATATATTTCACACATCACACAATTTTTAATTACCTCTGCAAACAACTTCTACTTACCCCTCTTTACTTGAAGCAGAAAATCAATAGAGGGTAACAGACGACTTTCACTTACCTTGTTGTTAAAATTAATTACCTAATTCGGAATAAAAATTATCTAAAACGTAAAAGTTGTAGTAATCGATATCGGCAAGCAGTTTCAATCTAGTACGAGGCATGTTTTTTAAGTACGTACCGTTTTGGAATTAAAAAAATACGTGCAAAGATATCGCAATAATTTTATTTTTACATGAAAGCCTGTACCTTAATCTACTTTTTTACATAATTTCCATGAGCCAGTCCAACAGGTACTGAATCTGTTCTACAGATGAGTGGAATATTGCCAAAGGATACAGTGTGACAGATAGTTATAGGTTTAGGTAAATCTATTCTAATTTGTTGTGATTTATCAGGATTGATTCTAAAACTTAACTTTTGACGCCATTCTTCATTGGAAACCATGTTGGACTGAAGGGTTTTGGAAACCAATAGTTCGGTCAATATTTATGAATGATACACATGTGTCATCGGTATAAGTGAGGAATGAATTGCAATATCAGCTATTTAAACCGTATAAAGGATTAGGCCTAAGATACTGCCTTGTGGTAAACCGTCGGAGTGAGAAAATATGGATGTATAGGAAAATAATCACATTAATTACTTGTTTTTTTTATTAATCGGATAATATAGTAATAGCCTGTAGGCAAAAAGGAAATTCTTTAGTACTCATCTCACTGCAGTGTTGCCGACATTAAGATACAGCGGTTACAGATCTATCTGTTTCTCGAAGAGGAAGAGGGGGGGCAAGAGGATTAATGAGGTGGCAGAGACCGAGTGGAGCAGACCACAGTGGAACAGCACCACGCTCCAACAACCTGCTCCAGCTGCTGACTGCTCCTTCATTAATTTAGATGGCGCTGCCCTCAGGCTCTGGCTAATGTATTTTGGTCTCTCGGTGCAAATGGTTCGTAGCGATGCCAGTTCGATGATAGCTTTCTAGGGCTGTCTATTCGAGTGGAAAATGGCGGAAGTGGTCGTCATTGATGTATTATGCTGTGAATCAGAGGATACCCACTTTTTTTAATGTTTCAAAAAGACGTGCTCCACATTTCCATATATTAAGATAATCTGGAGCGCGCAACACAAGACTTACCTTAATATCAATTTAGGTACTTTTTAAATTAAAAATAAATTCATTTAATTTCAACGGAAAATTGTGTTTCAAATTAAATAATCTCCCCATCTGTCTGGTACCGACCCGCGATACGCCAGGAACTCTCTAGAACCCCAGAGTATTAAGAGTGGACAATGGCTGAACCGCCGACTTCGGGCAGTTACCATATCTGCACCGCCTTCCTTTGTCCGATGGGAGATCGGGAATTTCCAAAATATAGTATTTTCGGAAAAAAAGAGTGAAAAGAAGTGACGAGGGTAAGAATCGAGAAGCAGAAGAGGTCAGCCGTATTCCAGAGACAGAGGAGTGAAAGACCTTCCACGGAGGCCGACTAGAGTGTCCTACGGTAACTTTTTGTAATACTGTATGGCAAAGCTGTTAGTAACGATTCCCTCAGTATTCTCATTCATAGTTCTAGACATTATATAAATAGAGTTCATGTTTAAAATCTATGTATTAGTTATCTTTAATAATAATAGCTCTAATTATAATCTTTTTAATTAAATCCCCCCTGCCAACTATTGGGATTGGTAAACATGACACGTCTGGAAAAGAACTCCAATGGTTCAAAAAAGTACAGTCCTTAATATATAAACTAATCTAGGATTTTGAACCTGCCGCTGCCTTAGAAAAGCAGCAGGCCAAAAACATAGCAGTATATTTAATTTTGTAGATTCCAAAAAGTTGTAGAAAATAATACAGAGTTACGAATATTACACAATCTTAGGTGATTGTTGTATAAGTGTTTTATACTGTTATATTATTAAATCTGAAATATATCTTCAACGAAACCGATTGTAATTCTTTTTGAACTTAACTTTATCTAAAAGTTATTTTTGTTGATCTTAATGATAGTCCTGTGCAGCTTTTAAAAATCATAATTGTGATAATAATGAGAGGTGTTTAAAATTTGAAAGAACAATTTATTAATTAGACATATTTAAGTAATATTTTCAGAAAATATGGGACCTTCTCACAGAGCACAATTAATATTAGTTTCCTACAGTTTCTTTACCCATTACTTTTTACACATTCATATCTAAAGGATTGAGAAATGACCTAGGACCACCGATAGAGGAGAAGTATACCAGGACTGGCGATAAGGATAGGACGGCTCTATCGCTCTGTGTAAATAGCTCGGGTATTTTTAGCCGCTTCACGTGCTACTGACGTGCCTCGTCTTCCCGCGCGCGCCATAACATTCCCGCCTTTTTCTATTCGCGCCTTTCCCCTCCCTATTCCTATCTATCAAAGTATAAAATTAATTTATAGTTTTAGATATGTAATTTTTAATAATTTCGCACTGAAAACAACTTAAGTCATGTCCTACATATTTAGAGGACAGCTAAAAAGCCTCTCAATAAAAAAAATAATAGAAGCTTTCAAAAGAATAAAACAAACAAAAAACAAAACAAAATAAGATTGAATTTGTTAGTTTCTCAAAATACTTGAAAGTATTTTAGGACGAACTCAACTGAGTATAACGAATAAAAGGATAAATATTTTTCACACATACATTTTAGATAAACATATTTTCCGGATTATTATGATTGTGGAAAATAAAAAGTCCGATGCGCGCAACACACTACTCTCACTTTCTTTTAACTTCAATTCAAGAACTTTTAAATGAAGTTAGAGTTAAAAAAAAAAAAGCTCGAAAAATTACATTGAGTTTCAAAGCAAACATTTGTTTTAATTTATATAATGTAACAATAGAAATTATTATCTACAACAATCTCTTACCGTTATCCAGTTTTCATCAATCTCCATTACTTTATACAACATCTTAGTTTTTTTTAAACCTTTAGCTTTTCATTGGTATAACACTATTCTTATATTTCGGGAAAAAATATGCTTACTTTGTTTGTTTATTTATTTAACGTCACTTTATGCTACTATGGCTAATCGGACGATGCTACAGTGGGAGTCCTAAATTTTGCCTATCCAGGTTTTATTAGGATAGAGATCTTTAACGAGTACCTGACATCGCACAGGCTCGGGACCACCTTTTAACGTCCCCTCCTAAGGACGGCGTAACTAAGGATTTTTTACTCTCATTAAAAAATCCTAGGACCACCTGAGGATTTGAACCCGTAACCTTTGGCATGGGAGGCTGTTACGCTAGCCACCCAGCTACGAGTGATCCCTATGCTTACTTTTTTAAAAAATGATTGAACACTTTTTACTTCTAATTATGTTTATTTGATTAAATAATTTAATAAATATTTGTAATGTACCATCCCCATTTTCAAGACTTTTATTTATGTGTAATAATTAAAATATTATTGTAGCAACATTGCTAGGTGCTATTATTAAATGAATCATATTTGCTCACTGTATTGATTTTTTTTAATTTAAAAAAGTGAATAGAGTGAGCCAAATCTAACTTAAAGCTTTATTCCTGAAACAACCGGCGTAAGCTGAAGAGGATTTTTATGAGGGACCTCCTGACCGGAAAATATATTGAGTTGTCCCAGAAATAATGAAGGATTGTAATTTTATCCTGGAAGGACTTCCACTCTTGATGACGATGTTCTGCGGGCTTTGGTAGAAGGAAACCCCAGAAAAACTGTTAGTGAAATCGCAGAGAAACCGATCGTTGATGATCTTCTCAAGACTGTTAGAAAGATAAAAAAGCTTGAATTTTGGGTTCCACATACATTAAACGATCGCCAGAAGAACCAGCGTTATGAAGTTGGTGCTACATATTTTGCCGAAAAAAAAGACTCTTTTCAGTCCAGAATTGTTACTTGTGATGAAAAATGGATACTTCACGATAGTATTTTGCAAATTGTTATATAAACTGTTGGAGTTTGGTATTGAAACTCTGCCACATCCGTCCTACTTTCCATATATCTCTACTACAGTCTACCATTTTTTAAGACACTTGGATCCCTGGTTATGTGAAAACAAATTTAATGGTCGAGGGAAATTAGAAAACGCATATTTGGCGTTTATTCTTTCTTTTTTTGTTTCGTTCGTTTGAAAAACAGTTTTTATTTAGAAATATTATAATTTCTCTCAATATAGACTACAATAATAATGCTTTTAGACCACATTCATATAATACTAACCGAACAAAAAAAAATTAAAAGTCGAATTACCTAAAAGTATCAATTTTAAAGGTGAGAAATTACATTCTGAGGAAATCGAAAAGTTGCCAACACATCGTCATGAATGTATTGATAGTAGTGGAGGCTATGTTGATTCAATACGGTCTTTTTATTTTAAAAAAAATTAAATAATAACAGAGAGAAATTCCGATTTGGATTTGCTGCTCAACTTCGCTGAGTTGCTATGCGTACACAGCATACCGCATCAATCCTGAAGACAATTTTTAAAGACAAATAAATAAAAAACAGTTCTTAATTTGGTTTGATTGATAATAAGCCGATATCCTCCTTATAAGAACCGACAAAAGGGGGTCCTAGTTATGATGGTCTGACAGAGGAGACAGATTTGAAACGGAATGGTGAGACTTGGTGAGATCGGTTGGAGAAGCATTGTGGCAGGCGGTGACCGCAGACCTCGGCCACATCAAGATAACATCTTCACGGTTTGGGCTCCGTCTCTATTTATCGTTCTCCTTCTGTTGCAAGGGTGGGAGCAGTGTCTGTATTAGCAGGGGCGTATACACGGGTGGGGGAGATGTAATTAAAATTGAATTACATAAACATGCCTCCAATACAACAATGAAGTAATAGGATCTTGTTTGCTATGTTTTGGTTTATTATTTTCAATAATAACCTTTGTGATCGAACAAAAAAAAATATATATATATATATATATATATCATCTCCTCCACTCAAAATTTGAGAGCTTACGTTCCAAGATAAGTAGAACCCGAATAATGAATAAAAAAAAAATCCGTTTGACCGCCGTTCATGGCATTTCTCCGAAACTACTACAACATTTTTTTAAATACACCTCAAAAATACTGGGGCATGCCACGATAATTTTAACATCTAGACGTTGATATCAGATGGCTATTTTTAAAATTATGGCCGAATAAAAGTAATTTAGTTCAATAACTCAGTTATTTTTGAAGGTAGAGAACAAATTTACAAGTGTTTTTTAACCAAGAATAAAAAAAAACAACAGAATAATTATAAAAACGAAAAGAAAAAAATTGAAATTTTATACATCAATACGCCCATAACTCAGTTATTTTTAAAGATAGAGAAAAACATGTATAGAATTTTAGAATCAGTAAACACCGAAAAAAAAAAAAGTAAAAACTTTTTTTTGCGTATATATACGCTTGTAACTCCGATATTTTCGAACTTAGTGAAAAAACTTTAACCAAAAAACCGCGAATAATTATAAAAAAGAGAAAAATTGAAATTTTACATAATAAATAACCCCCAAACTCAGTTATTTTTGAAGATAAAGAAAAATATGTAAGAGTTTTAGAATCAGTAATGTGCGATAAACAGAAAAAAAAAAAAAAAAAAGTTGATCTATATATTTTAGTCACAAATTACAATAGATGTAATTCCACTAAAACTCGGTTATTATTGAAGGCAGAGAAAATTCGAAAAGATTTGCAGCTGTTAACAGCTATATATATATATATATATATAATATATATATATATATTTTTTTTTTTTAATTTAAACATACTTATTGATATTTACAACTGTATAATTATTAACAACATGTAAATGTGAAGGGCAGAGTAATCTGACATGAAATACATGAAGAGATGCTACTCATCCGCGATCTTTAAAAATATTTTAAACTAGACGGTCTCGGGGCCATCTTCTTTTCAGACGTCTCGGAGGATTATCAGGAATCGAAGAGGATGATAGGATAGAAACTAGTGGATTAGAGTGGAAATATAGTTTTTCATGGAATGATTGATATCTGGTTCGGGATAATTCAGTAACATATGGGATATTAAGGTTTTTATGGATGAGCTTATTCGTGACAAAGTAAGGAGCGTTAAGGATTTTACGAAGGATTTTGGATTGTAAGGATAGGATACGAGAAGACTTTGGTGGTTTGGTAGAGCCCCATAGCTCTACTCCGTAAGTCCATATCGGTCATATAAATAAGTCTTTTGTAATTAAGTGGAGCGTTCCCAGTAAGTGTTGAAGTAGTCGAAAACGTCGTCAGGCAGTTTCGTGTCTTTTCAGTCTTGTATGGGGATTCCAAGTCAGACGTTTGTCAAGGTGGAATCCGAGGTATCGAATCTGTTTAACAGGGGCTAGTGGAGTGTCATTAAAGGATACAGTAGTGCAGGAAGTTATTGGTTTACGGCGAAGGGTAAAGGTTATTTGGTGGGATTTGTTAGAATTAATTTTAATCCTCCATTTCTGACACCATACTTCAAGGTCTCGGATGTGGGATTGAAGAGTGTGGGAGGTAGTGAATGGATCATTATCTACCGATAGCACGCACGTGTCATCAGCATAATTAGAAAGGAAAGTGTTAGGATGGGTTGGAATATCAGCTGTATAGACTGTATAAAGACAGGTCCTAGGATGCTGCCTTGGGGAACACCAGCAGATTGAGAAAAAAGGAATAGGAACTGTGGTGATTGATTTGGAAAGGTCTGTCAGCAAGGTAGGACTGTATAATAAGAAAATAAGTAGGAGGGAGAAATAGGCGGAGCTTTTAAAGCAATCCCGGGTGCCAGACTCGGTCAAAAACAGCTATATAAACAGTAAAACCCTAATATTTGAGAATAATAACCATTTTGTAATAATTGGCAGCGTTTTTTGTTTTGTTTTGTTAATTAACTAAATTATAATGGAGAGAATAATCTAGACTCTAAGTGCGATCAAGGCCTATTCAAATCATTGCACGTCCGTTGGCCTAGAAACAGTACGAATCTCTCCATTTACTGAGCCAAAGACCCTTCATGAGGTGTAGAGGTTTGTTGTTTATTTATTTACATAGAAGCTCTTCAACTACCAGGGTTATTTTAGCCCTAAATTAAAAAAAAAAATACAAAATAGAAACATTGAAGTAAAACGCAAACAAGTTTTAGATAATAACATTATCTAAATAGAAATATTCCAAATCCAAAACATGAATTTTTTTTTTTTAAAGATATCGATTAAAATCAGTACGTTAACATACAATTTGAAACTATTAATATAAGATAAATAAACAAATTTCCAAGTTTGATTCAAGGATAAGGTTGACCATACCGCCTCCATCACCCCCAATTCCCTAGAGACGTGTCCAGTGACAGCTCCCCCATGACAGAGGTCGGCTATTATGATCTGCCAAGAGCAGGAAACTGGGGGCATTTGTTGTCAGGGATAGGACAATACCAGACCGTTTCGGCTCCATTCTCTCCGGCTTCATCAAGACCTCCTCTATCCCGCCTCTGTCTTCAATGGGCTATACATCACTGCGATTAATTACTCAATTAACAAATTAATCAAATCAACAGTAAAAGATCCATTCAAAGGAAATATACATGACCAGAGGTTTCATTAGTCATTGGAGTTATTTTTTTGTTTTTTACTGACTGAGTAGGTTCAAAGGTTGTAAAAACTCTCGTTCGGAGTGATAAATAAAATATTTGATGGCTTATATAAACCCGGCCTACTGGATGGAATAATAAACTACTTGTTCTTCGGATGAGACGTAAAAAGGTTGTCTCGAGCCTGTGCGATGTCAGGTGTTCGTTAAAGATCTCTATTATAATAAACCTGGATAGGCAAAATTTAGGACTCCCACTGTATTATCTTCCGATTGGCCACAGCAGCATAAAGTGACGTTAAATAAACAATACAGAACACACAATTGACTACTGTTTTGTTGTTCCCGGATCCGAACCCCCTTGGTTGCAGGAAAATTATTTATTCAGTTGAGAGTTGGCTCTGGGATATGGCCTAGAAACGGTATGAATCTCTGTATAAAGTGAATCTACGACCTTCATGGGCAAAACACCATTACACATAATAAATACCGATTTGTAACAACGATAATGTGTAATTGTATTATAATAATCTAGTTCTTTCTAACTTTTTTCTCCTTTGCAAAAAATAAAAAGTCGCAAACACCCCACTTCCTATCTAAAAAAATCTTCCGGATCCGCAAATGGGATTTCAACTGCCATGGGAGGAATTTGATTAACCATGAGCTGTAGAGGTAACTTCATATTATCAGTCACTGTAGCATCCCCGAGAAACACTTCAGTAATTATTAAATTTCAATTTAGTCCAACTTTTCGTTTTTAAAGCTAGAGTTACCAACGTTGTGGCTGTGGTTAATATTTTCCGATTTTTATCATTTATTTTAAATTTGCTAGTATTTGTGGGGTATTGGTTTTTTTAAATAGTATTCTCGGGTATGCTTACTTATTCACTCGTGAAAAAACTTTGTAAAACAAAAAAGAAAAAAAAAAGTTGTACCAACTCCATAAGTTCTAAAAGTGATTTTAGCAAAGTGGTTAAGTGTAAGTTGTTAATGGGTGGAACATACATATATTTTTTTTTTTTCAGAAATATTACAATTTTTCTTAATGGACAATAATAATAGTGTTGTAAGATCACATACATACAATATTTACAACATAAACGAAAGAAAAGTCAAATATTTGTTTCTTTCCAAAGCATTAAACTTTGTATCTAACAAAGTCTATCATTCTAAGGAAGGGCATGATGTTTATAAATATAATAAGTGACTTCATGCTTATGCCTAATATGAGGTGCGATATCTAGGACTGCTCCTTGACAAACGTCACACTTGGAACCCTCATACAAGACCAAAACGATAAGAAACTGCACGACTTTTTCGACTACTTCAACACTTACTAGACAAACGTTCTAACCTTCCACTTCACTACAAAAGACTTATCTACATGACCTTCTTAAGGCCGATGTAGACTTACGGAGTAGAGCTTTGGGGCTCTACTAAACCATCACACCGCCGATATCCCTACCAATCCAAATACCTTTCTGGCAACATTTGCGGATGATAGCCATTTTATCATCCGATTCCGATCCTGAAGTAGCATCGCTAAATCTCCAAAGGCACCTTTCCCTTGTCGAAGACTAGTGTAAGGCTTGGCGAATTAAAGTGAACGAAAGCAAATGCACACACGTCACTTTCACCCTTCGACGTAAATCCTGTCCAACAGTTAAATTCAATTCCATACCGTTTCCTTCCTCAGACACAGTCCGGTACCTTGGCTTTTTACTAGACAAAAGACTGACGTGGAACCCACATACAAGACTTAAAATGATAGAACTCAACCGCAGATTCGGCCGGTTATACAAACTACTAAACAGAAAATCTCATCTTACAGTGGACAACAAATTACTAATATATAAGACAGTACTGAAACCTATATGGACCTGCGGACTTGAACTATGGGGGACAACTAAACATTCTAGCATCAAACGCATCCAATTCTTCCAATCCAAAATCCTTCGAACAATAGTTAATGCTCCTTATTAGGCTACCAACTGTACCCTACACCATGACCTTAATATTCCATTTATTTTAAACCTGGTACCATCCAAATTCTCCAAATTCCATCAGAACCTTATTCATCATCCTAATCCTCTTGCTCAATCGCTCTCCAGCTCCACCCATCCCTACAATCCTCCTCGAAGATTGAAACGGCAGTGGCCCCGCGATGTTTTGTAAATATTTATTCTGGAGTTCTGACACTTGTCCTATTCCGTCCTAGCTCGGCCTCCACTGGCTTACACCAGTGAAGCGCTGAGTGAGAGGCGCTGGGATCTCTTGGATTCGGCTTCTCCCCCCACTTGGGTCCCTTTAGCAAATTGTATATATTGTATATAGTTAAGTTTGTTTGTATGATTTTTATTTATTTCCCAACTTGTATTTATCTCTACTACAGGTTGTTGTTTTGATTTGTTTGTTGTTGTTTTTTTGTTTTTATTAATTGTTATTTTCTTGTATATATTTGAATTTATATATTTCCGATTTTATGTAATTTGACTTTATCATTATTTTCTGTATATATTGTATGAATGTGTACTACATCACTATTACTACTGTTTATTATGTAACAAATCGTAATATTTCTCAATAAATAACAGAAAAAAAAAACTAAACCATCGAATTTTTCCCGTATCCAATCCCTGCAAATCCTTCGTAAAACCCTCAATGCTTTGTCACGAATACACTAATCCATAAAGACCTTAATGTTCTGTATGTTGTTGATTTGGCCCGATCTAGATACCATTCCTTTCATGACAAACTCCATTCCCACCCTAATCCTCTTGTTTCAATGCTTTCTTCCTCTTCAATTCCCGACAATCCTCCAATGCGCCTGAAAAGGAGATGGCCCCGAGACCTTCTAGTTTAGAATGTTTGTAGAGTGCTTCCATTGGGAAGCTTCTCTATTTGTGTTTCATGCCTTTTTATATTTCATTCCATTTACTTATTGTATTCCATTATACAGTTGTAAATTCCAATAAATACATTTTTAAAAAAATATGAGGTTAAGATGCACTTTATATCCCATAACAAATCAATTTTTCCCTTACGCTGAATCGAGATTGAATACCATGGAATGTTACTGACAGAACGGAACCGAAGACTGATTGGATGGTAAAACTCTGTTTTGGTTTTTTCCAGTTATTTTTATTTATAACTTACGGTTATAATATGATCAAGAACATATGTTTTGTAGGGCTCAAATCCAGCTTATGGCTCTAGCTGTTTTTAAGGAGAATAGAAAAATCATTTCTTATGTCGTCCTTCGGTGGGGACGTAAATGGTGGTCCTGTGCAAGTGAAATTGTTGGGTGCTTGTTAAAGATCTTTGTCCTAATTCAATCTGGACAGGAAAAATGTATATACAGATTTGCCACAGTTTCATAAAGTGGCACTAAATGAATAAACAGACAATATATCTCTTGTGATTACTCTGGGACAATGGCAGATTTTTTTTTTTTTTTTTTTTTATTTTTTTTTTAGGCGGAGAAGAGGTTTTAAAATCATATATCATTGTATAGCGTGACTCGGGTTTATGAAATATGAATATGAATATTTTATTATTTATATTTGTTAACATTTAGTAATTGATATTCTATTAAAAAACAAAATCAAGGAGTGATGAGAGGTGCAGAGGACAAATAAGCTGACGAGATAGCGGAAAGGAAGCTACGTCAAAGCGCTATCATGTTATCTTCCTCCTCTATCTGGGATCACATTCAATCAATTGTTCTCACCCAACAGTAAAATGTACTGACCATCAGCTTCTTATTACGGGTCTCTGTTCAAGGGTACTGTACCTTCCTGTCTTAACGGAAATCAGACGCGTGTATATTATACCCTTCATAAGCCCAAGAGAAAACAAAGGCATTTTTAAATCGGTTCAGGAACAAAGAAAAGAACACACAGGCGTCATGATTTTATTCAGTGGTTTATTAATATCAAATAACTATATTAGGGTATAGAATAGAATAGAATATACTTTTATTGCGATCGGGGATGTCCCATGATTGCAGATGGTACATTAACAAATAAATTTAGCCACAATAAAAAAAATAAATAAATAAAATAAACAATAATAATTAGCAAAAATCCATATATATATATCCATTTCTTATCTATCCACAAAACCTCTTAAATTTAGACTTGCTCTGGTGTAAAAGTACAGTTTTTTAGTATTTTCAGAGGTTATATTTTTGAGATATAGTCTGAAGTTTGAAGGTGTTAACTGGGCTGTGGCTGGTATGATGGTTGAGCGGTAGGAGTAATAGGCTGGGCATGATGTGAAGAAATGGTGAATATTGTCAGCTTCTTTCTTATTGCAGATGGTGCATTTTCTATTGGACTGGATCTGTGCGTTATGTTTTTCATTGTGATTTGCTGGAATTTATTGTTAGCAGTCCGGATTTGAGCCATAAGTTTTTTATGCATAAAGGGCTTTTCGGTTATGAGGTACATTTAAGTTATTTGGGCACCATCAAACATTTCTATATAATTCGCACAGTAATGCGACATTTCCTTTTTGGTTAAATCAGACATTTTTAAGAGATTTTTATGCTTTTGAATTATATTTTTTCCTCTCTTTTGCATCCTTACAATATGTAATGGTGTCTTTTTCTTGACATGTGCTGATTAGTTGTCTCAGTTGTAGTAAAAAATTCTTTTTTGAGGTATTCGGAAATTTCTCAGCTAATTTATTGAGTTTGGTAAGACATATTTTTTGATACCTAGAGTCTTCCATGTTTAATATTTTATCGAACCATTTCAGCGCTTTTCGGAGCACGATAGTTGAGACAGGAAGGATTCCACATTCAAGTCTAGTGTGGTACGGTGTAATCCCAGTATTCTCTTGTAATATTGAAGCTGACTTTGTTCTAGGATCGGTAGATAGCGCAGCCTTGGATTTGTATGGGCAGGGAGTTTAGAATGAAAAGAGGAGTATCTATCACGGGCTATGTCTGACACAAATGGGATGTTAAGGTCATAATGAATGAGTTGATTTGTAACAAAATAAGGAGCATTCAGGATTTTGCGAAGGATTTTGGATTTTAAGGACTGGATGCGGGAGGAATTGGATGGTTTCGTAGAGCCCCAAAGCTCGATTCCATATGTCCAAATAGGTCTGATAATAGTGATGTAAATGAGTCTTTTGTAATATACTGGAAGTTTTGAACGTTTGTCTAGTAATTGTTGAAGTAATCGATATCTTCGAGCAGTTTCTTGTCGTTTCAGTCTTGTGCGAGGATGGGTTGGGAGTTTGGAATTAAAAGTGGTATATTTATTTTAAAATAGGTCTGCAACAATACAAGATAAGGTCACTAAGGATGATTTTATTTGTGACAAAGTAAGGAGCATTTAGGATTTTGAATTGTAAGGATCGGATACGGGAGAAATTAGATGGTTTAGTAGAGCACCGAAGCTCGGTTAAATATGCCCTGATGGGTCTGATAATGGTAACATAAAAGAGCTTCCTAAAATAGAGACGAAGTTTTGAACTTCGTCAAGTAAGTGCTGCAAGTAATCGATATCTTAAAATGCAAAACCTTTCTCCCATGGTCGATTTCAAAGAGTCATTATTAAAAATAATAAACCAATAGTCAAATAAACAGTTTAACCTAACTATATCATAATGATTACGAATTTTCCTTAATTATATATTTACAATGTCACTGGTTCATTTGAGCTCTTTGATTAGTTGAAGACTATTCATAATAGTTGATTGTCTACGCAGGTATGTAAATCAGTAAAGTAAACGTAGATTATAGATAACATGCCACGATCTATTATTTTTCTCATTCATGGAGAAATACGATAGCAATTTTGATTTTTTTAAATTACGTAAAAATACTCCGATTGATTACAAACCTATTTTATACTTTTTTATTTACCAATTTTAGAATGGAATAGAATAGAAAAAAATTTTACTCTGAGACTTAGTCCCTTGAGAACAACAAGCATTTTACAAACAAATACAGCACATCTGATCTGAATACGTTAAATATATTGAGTTATATACAAACTTAATAATTTACATAGGTATAGAATAAAACATTTGAAAAAACAAAATAGTAATAAATAAATACATTAGAATGAGAAGTTGAAAACCACTGCTTTAAAACAAAACAAAGCCGAGATATTCAGTCATTATAATGATAATGATAGAGTGCTTTTATCAGAAACCTAATTTATAATTTATTATCCTCAAGCGTCTGTTTGGGATAATAGGTGTTTTATAAGTTTATTATTTTCAATAATAAACCATTGTATACAAGCAAATCAAAATTAAAAAATTACGTTTCAAAGAACTACTAGTTAAAAAAAATACCTATTATTTTTCACTTCCAAAAATTTTTGCAAACTTCCTTCCTAAAAGAAAGCAATTTTGAATTTGTTTTTTGTTTGGAAATGACGTAAAAATATTCCGATTGATAACAAACCTTATTTCAACTTCCTTATTTCTGTTCATGTTTACTAACCTTAGGCTATCTTACGGCCAGAACTTGTATACTATCTGATATAATTGCATAATTTTATCTGAAAACTGTATATTTATTTTGTAATAGTATATTATTTTCAATAATAAACCATTGTAAATAAGGAAATTAGAATAAAAAAATGACGTTTCAAGAAACAACTAGTTCCACAATAAAACAACTATTTTTCCCATTCAGACAGAATTACGAACGCAATTTTGATTTTTTTTTTTATGACGTAAAATATTCCAATTGATTACAAACCTAATTTCTACTTCTTTACTTATGTTCTTATTTACCAACCTTAAGCTATCATACGATCAGAACTTGCATACTATCTGATATAATTCTATAATTTTATCTGCTAATTATATATTTTTTATAAATTTATTTTTTAATACATTATTATTATCAATAATAAACCATCGTAAACAAAAAAATTAGAATTAAAAAATCACTTTTCAAGGAACTACTAGTTCGAAAAAACAAAACAATTATTTATCCCATTCTGGAGAAATACGAACGCTTTTTTGAAATGACGTAAAAATATTCGGATTGATTAAAAAACTTAATTTCTACTTGGTTATTTATTTTCATATTTAACAACCTTGTGCTATACGATTATACGATCAGAATTTGTATACTACCTGCCAAAAACATCCACAACTGTTAAACCCGACCTTAACGCTAAGAGAATATAATTCAAGTTGAGAAGCAGCCGCCATAGAGGAACTTGCAAACCGGTTAGCCTGGGTTCCTTCCTAGAGTGATTATATTGAGTGACTAACAATTATTACAAATCCTATTTCTGTATATTATTTCCAATTTATTTTTGGACTCAAACAAATTAAAAATAAATGGCACGTTACAAGAAACTGCCGGTTTGAAAAAACAATTATATATAAATAAATATATATATATATATATATATATATATATATATATATATATATATATATATATATTTTTTTTTTTTTTTTTATAAGTGTATTATTTCCAATTTATTTTTGGACACACGGACAGTTATACCGACTACTCAACAGAAAATCTGAACTTACAGTTGACAACAAATTATTAATCTACAGGACAATACTGAAGCCCATCTGGACCTACGGACTTAAACTGTGGGGGACAGCTAAACGTACTAACATCAAACGCATTCAATCCTTTCAATCCAAAGTCCTCCGTACAATAGTAAATGCTCCTTATTATGTCTCCAACTATACCTTGCACCACGACCTTAATGTTCCTTTTATTTCAGACCTAATTCCATCCAAATTTTCCAAATTCCACCAGAATCTTATTCATCATCCTAATCCTCTAGCTCAATCCCTATCCAGCTCCACTCATCCATACAACCCACCTAGAAGGTTGAAACGGCAGTGGCCCCGCGACCTTTTGTAAATATATTGGAGTTCTAGCACTGGCTAGATTCTCCACTCAATGTGATGTATGTATGAGTGTGTGTATGTGTATATAGGTATAAGTGAATTCTTGACTTTATTGTATTGATTCATTATTGTGTATATATTTAATTGTAATTTTATGCCGTGTAAATATTGTATGAATGTAGTATGTATGATATCTTTCAGCACTGCTATTGATGTCCATATTGGGACAGATTGTAATTTTACTCAATAAAAATTGTTTGTTGTTAAAAATTTTTTTGGACACAAACAAATTGAAAAGAAATTGTACGTTACAAGAAACTGCCGGTTTGAAAAAACAATTATATATATATATATATATATATATATATATATATATATATATATATATATATATATATATATACAAAGGTTTCATGTTTACCAATCCCAGTAGGTGCCATGCAGGGTAATATTAAATTTAAGAGATTTCAAGAGATGACATTATTATTTATATTAACTTAAACATATACAATATATTCACACAACCGTCTCACCAATCAGGCTAACTAACTAACTACTATATATATATTATATATATATATTATATATATATATATATATATATATATATATATATTTTTTTTTTTTTTCTCTTTTTTTTTTTTGGTTTTCTGAAATACCTATTTTAAGGTCTAAAATTAGTTTAAGCTATGACTAATTAACTAAGACAAGTGTGTGTATAATTAATGGATAATTAAAAATATGTATGTGGTGTGTCTAGGACAAAAACGAATTGTCTTACGAAAATGAAATTTCATATTTTCGATGCATACATGATAAATATGCTACAACAACTTTATCATGAAAATCGGCTAACAAGAAGAGCCACTTTATATTTTACATGGATAGAACAAGCTTAATCAAAATCGTTTCAGCCGTTTTTGAGAAAATCATAAAAAAGTGAAAAATACTTTATACCATGCATTTTGCACTTTTTTATTATTTTCTGTGGGTTTTATCTGTTTTTGATGTTGAAAGTTGCTGTAACATCCCGGGCGTAAAGTTTTCGTTAACGTATAAGAAATTCGCGCTGGACACACACAGACAGACCTTTTCTGCGGGACTTGGTTATTTGGACTTAGGAAAGCCTAAAACTTATTTCCGTTAAAAACTGAAATTCGAAATTTTCACGACGCAATACTTTCCCTTACTATATGTTTTATATACATGTAAGTGAAATCAAAAATGGGTGTAAGCAATGTAGGTAGATAAGTAAAAGCTGTGGTGCACCATTTTATTTTTTCCCCCAGCCTTTGAGACAAAATTTCCATGAGCCTCGTGAATGGTATTTATTTTAACAGCAACCACAAACTATGACGAAGTAGTTAACTATAACAGAATGCGTGCGTGTGGTTTTTCTTTTTTTTTCTCTATAGGCGGTGGTTTGGCCGTTATTCACTCCTTTACGATCTTCTCTCGGAACTGTTGGGTTTGTTTGTCACCCGAAAGCAGTTAACATGTTCCATCTGAAGAGGTGTTTACCTAAATCCTTAGCCTAGTCAAACCCTCGGATACTGCTAGTAGGGGGAAATGGGTGGGACCAGTCAGTTGCATCTTTATTAATAATATAATTCTTTAATATATTTCTAAAAATAAGTTTTTGAGAATATTAAAAATAATGATAATTTAACCTAAATTACGTTGGTAAGCCATCTTTTTTTTAAAGAATTTTTTGGCATTTTCTCAACCTCCTTATTCTAAATAACGAAATTTAGCTGGTAGACAATACATATCTTTTCTCTCGTTATAAAATGAAGTCGCAATTCTTGTTTTCTCTATTTAAACCACGCGACGGATTTTCATACTTCTTTCACTATCATTAGAGCATTATACGTAAGGGTTATAAGTGTTTAAGTTAATGCATTTAAATGAGTGTAATAGGAGGGAATTCAGGTGTGAGAAGGGAAATTCCTCAGACGCCGTCTTCAGGTGAAAATTCATCCCAAAAATTTGCAAATATTAAAGGATGGAATAATCTTATCCAGCCCCTTTTGAGCCTTCTTCAAGACCTCGCTAAGCTAACTAAAGCTGTGAACCCTCCAAATGGGCCCTTATCAAATAATGATAGACTGATGAACACCACATAAAGCCTTCAATTAAGTAAAATATATTGGAAAACATACATTAAAAATCCGGTGCGGGCAACACACGACTTTCACTTACCTCCGTTTTTAAAATCGATTAAAGAATTTTCAAATACAGTAAGAGATCGAAATGAGTGAAACCATTAAAGAATTAGTTAAATGGAATTTCTATAGAAACATGTGTTTCATTAAAAAATCTATTATATTATTATCTAAAATAATCATTAGTTTTATGTTCATTTCATCACTCTCTATTAACTTTTAAATGCTTGTGAATGCGATAATATTTTTTCTAAAATCTTTAGCTTTCCAACGGTATATCATACATGTATATTACTGCTCTTAAGTTCAAAAACGAAAAATTTTCTCTCTCATCTCAAAAAATCTCCTTTAGTTGGGTATCGAATTTATTCAATTAATATATTTACCTGTTTTTCATTAGCGTTAACAAGATAATATAGTTATTTTTATTGAATCTACAAAATTAAAGGTACTTCAGAGGAAGAAAATTTAAAATATCGGCATTTAAGCTCTATCAGACAATTTTAACCAAAATAAAACCTACATGATATTAAAGCCCATTAAATTTTACATCGATATAGCGAGTTTAATCGAAATCGTCGGAACTGTTTTTGAGAAAATTGAAAAAAGGTGCAAAATGCATGGTATAAAGTGCCTCTTCTGGTAAGCTCATTTTTATGAAAAAAGTTTTGTCACGTCTCGGGCGTATAGTTGTCTTAAATATGAAATTTCAGTTTCATAGGACTTACCGATTCAGCCCGGGAGTTACCACACACACACACAGACCTTCTTGCGGGACTTGGTTATTTGGACTCAGGGGACCCTAAAACGTGTATTTCCGTTGATAACTGGAGTTCGAAAATTTTCACGATCACAATACTTTCTCTTACTCTATATAGTAAGTGAAAGTAAAAAAAGCTGACGAGAAGACGTGCTGCTGGGTACTGTCCTTCCTCATATCTGACATGTTATTATTTTGTTCATTTTTTTTTTTAATCCCATTTGCTGGTTGTCACAATAATGCTGACTGGTTAGAATTAATAAATTAAGTAAAAAAATAAAATAAGATAAATACATTTAAATTAGTTTTTCTTTAGAATGGAAAATTAAATTGCCTGTGATCAAGATGCCTAAAATATGAGTAGTGACATAGAAGTATAATATACCGTTCAAATGCTAAATATTTTAGAATTGTTAATATGCAATAAGATAAGTCGTATAAGTTAATAGAAAATTGTTGAAACTTCATAACTTATGAACAAGGTTATTTATAATGTCGTAATGAGGGAAGTTATGGTGTTTTAGTGTTGCCACCGTGCAGTATCGCACAATTTATATACTTCTGTTTCGCAGGAAATATTTTATTTTAAAAAATTACGCACCAAATCTTATGTAACTTGTTAAAAATAAATGACAAGTTGTAATAAATCCATAAACTAGTACTTTTATTAATTATTTCTACTCTTGGATTATTATGCATACTTTTAGATTATTTATTACAGTTTTTTTTAAGCGTAAATTACATTCAGCACATTCGGTTCGGACGTAGGATTAGATAGAACCTTCGGGTTCGCCGGTACTATTAATCTGAGTGAACTACAACATCTTTGAGAAAAAAAAAAAAAAACATTATTAAAAAAAAAGAAAGAAATATTTTGTAGCTCCGTACAGTTTACATAAGTCATTCAGTATGTATGTTTCATTTCAGTATTCTGTTTAATAAAGAAGATCAATAACAGCAAAATTTCAAAGTTTGATTTTAACTTTCACTTACCTATATATCTAATATATAGTAAGGAAAAGTATTGCGATCGTGAAAATTTTCGAATTCCAATTTTCACCAGAAATACACGTTTTAGGGTCCCCTGAGTCCAAATGACCAAGTCCCGCAAAAATGTCTGTGTGTGTGTGTTAACTCCCGGGCTTTTCTGGTTAGCTGATTATAATAAAAAAGTTGCTATAGCGTCACGGGCGTATAGTTGTCTTAAATATGAAATTTCACTGAAAATTTTCACGATCAAAATACTTTCCCTTACTATATATTCCATATATCCATATAAGACAAGAATGTAGAAAAATATTTCCTCCGTTTCTTCTTCAGGTGATAATCAAGGTCATATTTCAAATGGACTCATTTCAAATCAGTGCTAACAATCAGAAATGGTTAAATATTTCTAATTGGTAAAATTAAAGGTACTTTAAAGGTAAAAACTACAGTAGTTTCGTATTTAAACCCTGCCATACTGTTCAATCGAAATTACGCCTATTCAAAATAAAATACCACTTAATTTTACACAATATAGTGAAATTAATAAAAATAGTTGGAATCATTTTTTAAAACATCGAAAAAAAGGCACAAAATGCATGATGTGATGATTTTAGTTCGTCATTTTTTTTTATGCTAGAAGGTTATTGTAACATCCCTGGCATATACATGCACAGACCCATAAACTAATCTTTTAGCGGGACTTGGTCATTAGAACTCTTACTGACCCTTAAACATGTATTTACGTTAAAAACTCGGATTTGCAGATTTAGACGATAGCATTACTTTCTCTTACTTTATATTTCATTCAGTGAGTGACAGTAAAAAATGTAAGTAGAGCCTTAGAGAGGTTTGTATATTTGTATCAGATTTTATTTCGTCATTAAATATCCTGGACAAGGCAGGAGGGGGTGTAATCGGGGGGGGGGGACAGCCCCTCGGCATAATTCACTTCCGCTCACCCCCATTCCACCCCCATTTCACCCCCTTACTTATTGCTTTATTCCATCTGTCAAATTAATTTCCAATGCCTCCCTTCCTCCCCTTTTTCAGTGTTTTTCTGTCTCCTCGTATAAAAAAAATAATAAGAAAAGATTTCTTCCGGATGAAAAATTATGCGATTCTGATTACCATAATCCTTTTAACGTGGTGAGTTAAAAAAAATCGAGTCGTTGGGAATCCTTTGACTTTTGTAAAATCCTTTGATTTTCGTATAACAGGAGTCGCATATTGGTAAAAAAGTATTCCAATGACCAAAATTCAATAACTTTCGATAAAATCAATATAAATGAAAAATTCTTTTTTTATTAATGAATATGGAACGTCTTTTAAAAGTGAGAGAAAAATTACACCTATTGTGTTTATGGATTTTTTTTACTAAATAAACCATTTTATTTCATTTGGGAGAATACTTCTTATTCCTCATGCTCTTTTGCCTTTCAGCGTCGAGAATGTGCTACGATCTGTCTCCGCCCCTCATTACTATCTTCGACTATTTGTAGTATTCGAACCCATCTTTTTCCTCTTGTTTTTCTGAGTACTTCTAGAGGTTCTCTAGTCGCAATACAAGCCTACGTCCTTCAGGTTTTGCCTCCATATACCATTTTGTCTTCGTGGCTTCCTTCTTCCCCTTCTCTCCTTTGACTTCTTCTTCGTTCTTCCTGTCAGATGGTAACATCCCATGGTAGTACAAGAAGAAAATCGATAGTTCTCCTGAGGTCCTCCACATTTACCCTGAGCTTGGCTTCCAACGATTCCGGTTTAGGCCAGTTCTTCCTCCGAGCCTCATCAACAAAGGCACAGCTCTGAAGAACATTCTTATCAGTGTGGACACCTCCACCACAAGCACACATAGGACTGTTAACTATCTTAAACTTTCTGTATAGGTGAGCATTCAGCCTGTTTCTTCTTTGACTTTCTCCTAGAAGGGGAGTTAAGTTAGGCCAATCCAGGATCTCCAACACTCTTTGTCTCTTGCAAGAGTCTTCATCTCCTGCAATGTCATTCTTCTACTTTCCCCAACTTGGTGCTTGCTTAGCCTAAGTCTTCCTCTGGGTCTAGTGCCTACTGACCTCGCCTCTATAAATTTCCATTGGTAACAATCACATCAAGGCTTCTGGCATTCTCCATAAATGACCTAACCACCTGAGTTGTCCCTCCTCAATTAGTTCCCTCATTGAAACAACTCCGAATTCATCCTCAATAAGTTCATCACGGATACAGTTTGTATGGGTTCTGTCGGTCCTACACATCAGAAATATCACATATGCTACAGTTATTCATGAGAAATATTTCTCCAGGGTTGTCTTATGTGTTTGATTTGATTTAAGAGCTAGGTCAGATACTGTAATTTTAAATCCATTTTTGGTAACCCACTTATCCAAAATAAAAAAGTATTTTAATGACCAAAATTCAATAGCTTTTGATAAAATCAAGATAAATGGAAAATTCTTAGTTCATTAATGAATATGAAATGTCATTGAACAGTGAAAGAAAAAATACACCTATTGTGTTTCTGGATCTTTTACTAACTAAACCAGTTTATTCTATTTGCCTTTCAGCGCCAGGCATTTGGCACGGTATATCTCCGCCACTTATAACTATCGGTAATTTTAAATCCATTTTTATTACCCACATATCCAAGGTCGAAAGAGAGAGGTGCAGCGATAGACGCATCCAGACGCGTGGAAGCCCGCCGGACATCGGGAGGCGGCTGTTCGTTGTTTAGGATACAAGGATGGATCGCGAGGATGTGGATAAAAACCACGCAGCCCAGCTATGTATACAATTTACATTAGCACATACCACTAATGTTTACAGTTTTAATTTAACTTTACTTAAAAAAGTCGAAATTTCCAGGGTTTCCTGTGGGGTTCTCCATATACCAAAACTAGTAAAAATATTATTTTAAAGTTCACCAATTAAGCATTTCTGCTTATCTCCTTCTCCCCTATAATTTGTTTACTAATTTGGAAAACACACCAATTTCTTTCCTGTTTCAGGTGATTTCTAATGCTTTTTCGTTTATCCCTAACAGTATTACTTCACTTTTTGCTGAAATATTTCTTATCTCCATTCTATTACTGTTTTTTGTAGATTTTCCTTGATCAGTCTGCAATTGGCACTAGATCATCTGCAAATACAAATGTCTAAGAGTACCCAAATTAAATGATCTATCACCAGCCTCTATAAAGGTACGGTTGAAATAAATAATAAGTTTTTTTTTGGTTCTAGCCCGAATTTATGTTCAATTAAATCGGCATTAGACTTTTAATTGAAAACAATTTGGTTTTAGTTATTTCATAATATTTTACAGATTGTATGGTATTAAAATATTATGATAAAATTTGATATATTGATCTAAAAATATGAAGCCCTATTTTAGAGCATTAATATACGAAAAAGCCTTAAAAAATATAAAGTTTTATCATTTGTTCCATTCTAATTTAAAAATAAGATTAGTATTACAAGAAAATTGTTTTTTTTTGTTATTTTTACGATTTTTTTTTTCAATAAATTATAATTGTTTATAAATCTTGTGTATGTAGTAAATACCTGAGATAGGCTATCGTATGCTCATAAACCCCTATAGAGGCAGATGGCAGGTTATTTCTGTCCAAGTCTCTCTATAGAATAAATTGAAAAATCTGATTCGAGCAACACACGACTTTCACTTACCTCGACGGTTAAAATCAATTTAAAAACTATTAAATATAATTCAATTTGAAAAATGTTGATTTCATGTTGAAAAATGTTGATGTTCAATGAAAAAAAGTTGATTTTAATAAAAGTGTATTCATTTTCGTTGGAAACATTTTATTTATATTAAGTAATATAACTATATCAGGGGATTAATAATTAAGTAATTAAGAATATAGGAAAGCCCGTGGCTGAGTGGCTAGCGCGCTAGTCTCTCATGCTACAGGTTCTGAGTTCGAATCCAAGTCCCGGCGGGGCTTTTATAAGGATTTAAAAAAAATGTGGATTCACTCACAACCTCTCCCCCGGGTATGTGAGACCCGTCAGCCAAAGGGTTGGCCACTCACAAAATTAGTCGTAGGGAGTGATGACCCTACACTAAAAAATTGCATCGTGAAACGTGAGTGTAAATTCGCAGGAGTTTACACCGCGAGGCCCAGGGCCTACACGGCCTGTCGCGCCACTGGAAGAAGAAGAATATAACTGTATTAAATTTTTAATAAGTAATAAGTTTATTTCCTATTCCTCACTTTATATTACCTTTTACAACTTGGTGTATAAGATAACATTTTAAAAAATTATATTTGACTAACAAAATAAAATGGTTAATTTTTTCGAATATTAGAAATTTAAAGTACTTTAGAGAAATAAAAATATCGGAATTTAAGCTATGTCAGTCTATTTGAATCAGAACGAAACTTACATAATATCAAAGCCATTAAAGTTTACATCGATAATTGGAGTTTAATGAAAATCGTAAAAAGGTGCAAAATGCTTGGTATAAAGTGGCTCTCTCTCTCACACACACACACAGACCTTTTTTCGAGACTTGGTCATTTGGACTCAGGGGATCCTAAATCGTGCATTTCCGTCGAAAACTGAGGTTCGAAAATTTTCATTATCACAATACTTTTCCTTACTATATATAACTGAAAGTTAAAATCTCAAAGATTGCGAGAAATAATGGGATTATTTTTTTCGCTTGCACAAGACATCCCGAAATACTGATTAATAAACAAATAATTTTTCATCTAAATTTGATTATTAGGAATAGAAATTGCCGACAATAGTGTCAGTTATCCTCACTCTGTGTCATAAAAATGAATAACTGAACATACCGCTGATTACTGTAATTTTAGTTTTCTCGACTTACCGCTCAGTCATCAAATACCGAGTCTTCTGCGCAATGTATAATTTATCTTCATCGAACCAAAATAATGTTTTCAGGAAGCTTGAGCAGGTTTCAAATTTATAACCATAAACAAAATTTTAAACATTTTTTCCGACCTGTAGTATTAACTACGTAATATTACTTACGTAGTGTGTTTTATTTCACTAGTTAGAAACTAAACATCTTTATTATTATTACCTATTTCACAGAAAACTATTTGACATAAACTTATTTTTCATAGAAATCCAATCAGTTTTTTCTATAATTCTTGAGCATTCCATTAGGTTGTAAAATAGTTCGTAGCGGTTTTCAATGTTACGATAATTCAATGTTTACAATATTTTATGCAGCAGTTTTAGATTCCGAGATTCCGAGTAAGTGGTATTTTACTTGCTCAAAACTTAAGAGAAAAAAAAATCTTTTTTGTCATTTAATGATTTTTACTTTCACTTGCCTATATATGAGATATATAATAAGGGAAAGTATTGCGATCGTGAAAATTTTCGAATTCCATTTTTCGACGGAAATACACGTTTTAGGGTCCCCTGAGTCCAAATAACCAAGCCTCGAAAATAGGCCTGAGTGTGTGGTAAGTCTAGCGTAAAAACGAAAAGTCGCACGAAAATAAAATTTCATATTTATGACAACTACACGCCCGAGATGTTACAGCAACTTTTTTATCAACATCGGATGCCAGAAGTGCTATTTTATACCATACATTTATTTTTTTCTAATTTTCTCAAACACGGCTCTAACGATTTTGATTAAACTCCCTTTATTGATGTAAAATTTAATGGGCTTTAATATCATAAAGGTTTCATTCTGATTGAAATAGTCTGACAGGGCTTAAATACCGATATTTTAAATTGTTATCCTCTAAACTATCTTTAATTTTGTACATTCCAAAAGATTAACCATACCATCTTAATGAAGGACGGCTTGATATACAAGTCGGACGAATTTGATGTAAAACTAAAGGATAAAAGAGAAAAACTATTTTTTAATGTAATTTGGACATGGTCATTTGGAATCAGAGGACCCTAAAACGTGTATTTCCGGTGAAAACTAGAACTCGTGCTGTTCGGGTAAGTGAAAGTAAAAAGCTTAGGTATATATCTTACAGCCCGCGTGAAATCGAATCTCTATCAAACCACGAAAAGTGCCGATACCATAAAAAAAAGCACCCGTCTCAGATAAGATGCCTTGCTATACGTCTACCACTATACGGCTTTCCATTCAATTTGCTATCAGGAAGGAGGGGTTGGAACGGAAAAGAAAAAAAAATAATCAGCATAAAATGTTCTGTCAGTGAGAGGCGCTCCAACCCCAACAAATTGAATCGGCCCCTCAGAGGAAGGGGAGGGTACTAGGGGAATAGGAACAAGTCAAGGGATAGAGAATGGGAAACGGCCGTAAAAACCCGATCTCACCCGAAACCGCTGAAGAAAAGTTGATGTATCCCAGTTTTGTTGTTGTTAGCGACATTAGTATAACTTTCACCTGCTTGTATTTACAGAGTGTCTCATGAATGTCTAGTCATGTTGTGGGAGCAGATACTAGACCTAAAGAACAAAAAAGTTCATATTGCTATATCTTTGACCGGCTGCGGTGCCTTCAAAAACTAGCGTAATTGATAGCTTTAATCGATTTATATATAATAGATCGATATATAAAGATATATAATCGATATTTAATAAAACTATTAGACTTCCTTTCCAAAGGTATCGTGCTTACCGATCCAAGTAGGTGGCATGCAGGGGAATATTAAAGTAAACATGTTTTAAGTAATGACATTATTATTTAAATTAACTTACACATATGCGATCTATTTAAACTATGCCTGAGAATACTGAGGAATATTAAAGTTAAACTCTCCATACAATATTACAGCCAAAGAAAATGCCTATAAAACACTTAGTTGGCTAGCGAAGGTGGAATCAGTCTTAGGCCCCTTCTAGGCTTTTAGTTCTCCGGCTGCGATAAGACGAAATATAGTAGCAGAAACGGTGGCAATCTTGGTGATATTGATATATCAGGGCATACTTTTGAACAAGTAGAGAAATTTAAGTATTTAGGTTCAATGATAACAAGAAAAATGAAATCCAGGAAGAACTAAAGTCCCGCAAAAAGGTCTGTGTGTGTGTAAGTATGTGTTTGGTAACTCCCGGGCGAAAACGAAAAGTTCTATGAAACTAAAATATCATATTTAACACAACTAGAAGTGACAGGTGTAGATTATAATAAATAAAAAAAGACAACCATAACCCGAGAGGCACATCATACCGTGCACTTTGCACCTTACCATATTTTCTTGTTATCATTGATGAAAAACAGGTAAACGTATAAGTTGAACGAATTTGATCTCTAAGTAAAGGAGAAAACTACAAAGATATAATTTCAATGCAATTTTTTGTTTTGAACATAAGAACAATAATATACATGTATGATATACCGTTTGAAAGCTAAAGATTTAAGAAAAAATATTATCTTTTAAGCTTTTAAAAGTTAATAGAGAGTGATGATAGAACTAACTGATTGTTTTAGATAATAATATAATAGATTATTTAATAAAACACATGTTTCTATAGACATTTAATTTAATTAACTCTTAAATAATTTCACACATTTTTATCTCTAACTGTATTTGAAATTTTTTAATCGATTTTAACAACGTCGGTGAGTAAAAATCGTGTGTTGCACGTAACAACTCTTTTTAAGCATATCAGGGAATAAACATTAAAATAATTTAATTATATTTAGCATAAAAGACTTTTAAAAATAATATTAACTTAGATTCCAAAGTTTTAATGGTAGATTTTTTGTTTTAAGACCTATAATTTTTCCCCCCTCAAAACGTAGCCCCTTTATCCTTACCAACAAATTGTTTAGCAGATTTCTCAAACTTTATTTAAAAGTACACTAAAAGAAAAATATTTGGTTGGCAAATAAATCCTTTCGCATTTCCTGTTTACGTTTATGTCACAAACATTCACTTCTTATCTGATTAATTTAATCCTTAACGTGGATCTTTTAATCTATTTGCATCATGTCAAGAATCATTCCTATAAGCTCTTGTTAAAATTAGATTTATTTATTCACTATTTTTTGGAGGGCATAAAATATTTGCTATGTATAAGAAGGTATGCTTACAGAATACCATAAAAATTTAAGCAGTATTATTGGTTTGCTGAATTTTGTCCACGAAATTTTTATATCAATGATTATTCCCATGCAATAATCAGTGTGGAAGATTCCTATCTATGACCTTAAATAATGTCGTACACAAGGAATTAAAACTGATTGCAGAAGGTAGTCAACATTGTCCTGATTTACAACTCTCTAATCGAAATCAACTTCGTAAAAATAAATACTTTACAATAATGCAGCTCAAAGAAATTCTTAGTGATGAAGGATTGAGACAAATTAAAATACCTGAAAATCTGCATTATATCTAAAGAAAACTCTTTTCAATGCGTGGGTTTGAAGAGAGTTATTTTCTATTAGACATTGTCACCAGGAACTATTGATCCAATACTAAACTGCTTCCAATTGACGAAATTGGATCAATCAATTTGAAACTAAACTAGAGTGGTGTTTTTCTTACAAAAAAAAACAAACAAACAACAGATTGGTCATCCATAATAAATTATCAAGCTTTCTATGGGAGCTTTATCTGAATATTAAAATTCATCAATGTTTAATAAATAACCACTTATTCTAGTTTCTGAAGAGCTCAGATATCGGAATCAATATTAAACAGAATCGAGCATCAAAAACCTTTTTTTACAATGATCCAATGCGTTCTATGAAAGTGACATTGCGCAGCTAATGAAAATATACTAAATAATGGCTAATACATTGTATATTAAACTAAACTAATAGTACAGGGATTATATTAACTCAAAAAAACAAAAATAAAATGAGTTATTTGCCTACACAATGTCAAATTTTAAAAATGTTTAAACTTTTATATATGGAAATCTTCCACTTTTCTTCAACTTGAAGTATCTTGCTTTCGCTGGTATTTATTTGCATTCCTTTTCGGCAGAGCTTATCCTATGATTCAATCACGACTTCTAATTTATCAATAGTCTTCGGCAGAAGAACAACGTCGTCCTCGTAAAGGATAAGTTGAATCACCATTAGGCGAAGGTTTCTCCGTTCTTTGTTTTTATATAGTGGCCACTCCATCCATGTAAAACAAGAATATCAAAGGGCTTAATCTGTCCCTCGTTAGACCTCTGTTGCTTTGTTAAAGACATCAGACTCCTGTCAGTTCAGCCTTACTACTCCTTTTGCTTCTTAGTAACAGGATTTAATGTCTTCAAGTATAGTTCTTTAATGGACCAAGCTTCTTGGGGCATTCTTAACTCTGAGAGCCTCCCATATTTCATATATTAGAAGGCGAGATACATTCTTTTATCTCTGTCCCATGATTTCACAAAGAGAAAATGTAGTCCTTGGTTTGCATCCTGGTCTGATCCTGATCTGACTTGTTCTTCTCTGATTAGGTGCTCTACGAATGGTCTTACCCTTCCCTCCAGAATATACGTATAAAGTTTGTAAATTATTGGTGGGAGGCGCAATTATATTGTTAACAATGTTCAATATATATATATTGTTTGGTCTAATCGTCATTATGAAGAATGATTAGGACTAAGTGGCAGCTAAAACCAGTAGACTGTATTGAATGAGTGAAAGAAGTTATGGGGTTAAATATTGGTGTATTTGAAACAAATGGGAAAGGTTATGGATTACAATTTAGGTGGGCTAGATAATTATTTCTAGGTATATTGTTCATCTCTTTATTCTCCCCGCCTTGTCGTCCAGCCTAGGGCGACTCAATCCTTATAAACAGCGCACTCAGAATAAAGAAGGAAATGGTGTGTAGCGTGCTTTATTCTGATATAATCAGGCTTCTCTTCTTACTATGTGTTTTATATTACAAAAGATGGCCGCTTGTGGCACATTGATTAAATTGAGCTTACATGTTACGCGAACATATATATATATATATATATATATATATATATATATATATATATATATATATTATATATATATATATATATATATATATATATATATATATATATATATATATTATATACCCTATAATATATAACTCCTCTTTCCCAATTGTATTTATTTTTTTAAGTGAATTTATAGGCGTTGATGACTTCAGAATTTTACGGCTTTAAGCATAAACAAACGAACAAACACACATTGTAGGGTTAGTTCGGGCAAGATCGGGCACTTTCGACTGATTCCATTTTCTACCTCTAGACACTGAGGGGGACCATAACCCCACTGGGTGTAATATCCCCGAGGCCTAATAGTACCACCCCCCTCCCTTTACTAATTGCTCACTCACTTAGCGGATTATTTAATAAAATAACTGGATTTATAGTCGCTTTTATTTTTATGCAGTAATTAGGTAATGTCATCATAACGTGAAAAAAGGGGAAATGATATAGTAAAATTGAATCTAAAAGGGAAATGGAACGAATGAATTTATCGTAAGGAAGAAGATTTTAGAGGCTCGTTGAAGATCCCACGATCCATTACTAAGCGAAGTTGTGATTTAACCTAACGTATGCGGTAAGTCTAGCGCGAAAAAGATAAGTTCTATAGACCTGTAATTCCATATTTTATGAGCGTCTCTGCCTGAGATGTTACAGCAACGTTTACATCAAAATGAGCTAACTAGAAGAGCCACTATATGCTATGCATTCAGCAAGTTTATACCTCAAAAACGCCCCAAACGAATTTGATTAAACTCGCTATATCGAAGTAAAATTTAATGGGCTTTAATATGATGTAGGTTTCAGTCTGACTGAAGTAGTCTGACAGGGCTTATATGTCGATAGTTTAAATTTTCATCCTTTGAAGTGTCTTCAATTTCGTAGATTCGATAAAATTTACCATGTCATCCTGTAATCATCGATAAAAAATGGTCGAATATGCTAGGTGAACGAATTCGATAAAGAATGAAAGGAGAAATGAGCAAACATATTTTTAATATAATTTTTGGTTTTTCGAATATAAGAACCGTAATATGGATGTAATTAATGGTTTACCTTTTTCATCTCTTACTGTATTTAAAAATTCTTAAATTGATTTAAGATACCAATGAGTATAGTGGTAAGTGAAAATCGTATGTTAGCCGAACCAGATTTTTCTATTTTATCCTTCAATTTGCTTAAATGCTTTTCTAATTTATTACTGTTAATTAAACCATAAGAAACATTATGATGATAGATCATACTGCTTAAAGTTACTTTTTATTTTATCTGTTAATCTTGGAATATATGTCATTTTGTGATATTTTTTATTTAGGTTGTTTACATCTTGTTATTAAGTTTTCATTTCTAAGTTATCATTATCTTTATCCTATGCAAAAAAAAAGAAAAAAAAGAAAGAAAAGATTAATATCTTTTTGCTATGTGCTTGTTTCAAAACGATTATAATCCCACAGAGTTAGGTTTAACTCTTATAAATCGGTCAAAAAATGAGATTTTAAGCAATTAAATCAGTGATAACTATGGATTTTGTACACGCTTAAAAAAAATCTAAAGTCATCTGTCACGTTTGAACCCACTACCTTGGGGATAGGTGACTGCTACGTGACACCACTGGTAATATCCTTTGGTTCGCGTTTTCAAACCCGGCAGATGGCTTTAGATTTTTTTGAAGAGAGTAAAAAATCCTTAGTTATTTCGTCCATCGAAAGGATTTAATTTTTTTTATAATTTTGGTTAAATTAAAAAAATATATATGATAGGACCATCGGGCATAGAATAGAAATAATCCTCGATGCGCAAGGGCGCGGTCTTAAAATCGCGAGTAAACAACACCACAATGATAGACCCCTATATCGAATTTATCCGAAGAGTTTAAATTGATCGATTTTAAAATCGATCATATGAAAAAAATATATGCCTAAATAAATTATTAATATACCTCAAAATGATGAAGCCCGTACTCAATATATGTAGGTAATAAACTCTACTCTGGCTACCACATATAAAAAAGTAATCAAGTACTCAAAAGTACAAACATTTCTGAGTACTGTACTTCGCAGCGAGCATTATTTTTACTACAGTACTATGTATTTTTTTTTTTCTAAGTATTTTCTCATCACTGATTTAAATTGCACCCGTACAAAGCTGAGATGGGTCACAAGTGTATCATAAATGATAATATACCATAAGTTTCTTCATAAGTCAAAAACTCATCTTGGACCTGAAGGGAGACAGAAGGCCGTTCAAAAAAGGACTCGACCATCAAAGCGCATTCCTTCCCCATAATGGACCACCATCATTGGTCATTCACGAACGAGCGCCGCGGGCATCCTGTCACCAACAACAGTATAATTTTTTATATTGATCGGAATGAAGCTAAGAAGCGTGCTTTATCGAAGCCCTGGCTACTCTATAAGGAAACCTTCTGTAAGGAGGAATTCCGATTGCCTTCTCGCCTCCAGGAAGGTTTTCTTCTATTTCCCTTAGTAGGCTCCTATAAGGAGGACGCGGTGATCCATGTCCCTAATGACACTGCAAACAAAGCTGCAAACAGGACTCCTACGAGAGAAGAAGCCGCATTAAAAGGGCGATAAAACTGGCTTAGCTTCCCTTAGAGGGCCGAGGAATCCCATTCTTTGCTCGTAAAGATTTACCCTGCGCCTGGCTCCTCCACAAATCACTACCAGCTCTTCAGCTCTCTCTCTAAATGTAGGATAAAAAGGTCTTGTTTTTTTCCACATCGAATCTAAAAGTTCGTTCAATACCTATTCAGAAATTCCGAAGAGAGTTGTTAATCACATAACTGTCACTTATCGCTCTACTTTTTAATAATTTATTAATATATTTATTGAAATTTACAGCTTTCAATAAAAAGACGAAGTCCAATTAATGAATATAGAGTATTTTCGAGGGTCTAGATATAGTTATTTGGACCAAGAGACTAATATTTTACGGGCATTTGGTCAGAGTTAATAATGAGGGATTAAACAAGAAAGTTTTCGACTACGTCTACAGCTATAAAAGTATGTGAGGTATGTATAAAAGTATGTAAAACAAATAAAAGAGGAACAAGACAGGCTAAAAATTACAGATGAAGACTCCTTTGGTAAAGGCCTTTTTGGGGAAAAGCTTAAAGAGGTCAGGGTTCTTTTGGAAAATAATGAATGAATGAATGAAAAAAATAACTTAATTCTGGGACCAGGTCTCTTAAGAATTACATGAATGCACAAGACAAATAATGACTGTAACTGGCCAAAGAACACATACAAAATAATCTTTATTTATTATAAATAATGATACAATTGTTTATTTTGATATTATTTCATCATTTAGTTCTGCTGTATTTTCTCTCCCCAACATACCTTTACAAAGTCTCTAGATCGCAAATAATTAGGTGATTATAGTAGAAAACAGCTTTTGTATATTTAATAGTTTCTGTTATTTATCCTAAAAATCATTTTTTCCCATGAAACGAGATTTTCAGTAACTCTTAGAACGTATCACGAAATGTTTTATGCCATACACGTAATTTAATATGTATAAGACTTTTCTTGCTCTTAACGATGAGAGACTGTTAATTTTTCTAAATTAAAAAAAATGCTTATCACAGGACGCAATTTAGATAATTCGGCATTTAAAAGCTACCTGACTATTTCAGTGGCGTTGAAAAGCACCTGATTTCGATGTTTACTCAACTCTACTTTAAAGAGACGAGATTCGTTTGAGCCTATGAGTAGAGGTTCTGATTAGCTGCTGTTACAACTCCATATACTTATCTCAAAAAATTAAGAATTTTAAGATTTATCGGTTTTGAGCCATACTCACCACCTGCATACACCTGATTTATCTTAAACATAAAATTTAACATGTTGCAACTAAAAAGGAACAAAAAGACCGTCAGACGAGTCAGGTCCGCCTCCACAGGTGGGAGTGAAACCGGCCTGGGGCTGAGCCAGTGTAGCCACCTGTGGCCCAGTCTTACCAACCTTATCTTCTCTCGCATATTTAGGTGGCACTGGAAAGGTTGTTCTCTTTCTTAGCATTTTTTTTTTTTTTTTTTGTTATAATTATTATAATATCATTAAACTAATATTGGATAGTTCTGTGGCTCAGTGATAGCCTACTGATCTACAGTTGTATAAGAACCTATTTCGAACCCAGCTTCGACATTACAATTCTTTATTCTGTTATTTTAGCAGTGTAGGGGCCCTGAGGTAGAAAAACCCTCCTGGAACTAATCACTTCCATGCACGGCCGATGGAAACAGTACCATTTGCTACAATGCATAGAACCATTCTTGGGTAGTCAAGGTACAGGTTGTGTTTTTTCTATCTCTTACCTATATATGAAGTATATATGGATAAAAAGTATTGTGATCGTGAAAATTCTAGAATTTTATCGAAAAATCCCAGTCCCTTAATAAACATAATGGATGAGACGTTTTTTTTTTTTTTTTTTTTTTTTTTTTTTTTTTTTTTTTTTTTTTTTTTTTTTTTTGCCGGCTAATCCAATGCACTGCAGCCAATTTAGGCTTATTGTGCGCCGTCCAATATACTGTTAATACAGGGCTAGCGCCTTGGTGAATCTGACTAACCTGTGGGGGTTAATCAGTTCACGCAACTTGGGATCAGGGATATGGTCGACACCAAAATGGTAAAACCGTATCCTAGCAATCTCTGGGCAATTGCATATCAAATGAAATGCAGTTTCATCCTCCTTCTTGCAGAATCTGCAAGTCGGTGAGGCCACCAAACCCATATTGTGGAGATGCTTATTAAGTTGACAGTGTCCAGTGTATAGTCCTGTTACCCTCCTTAGGGTTGTCCTGTCCATAGAGAGGATGAGACGTTACACAAACTTTAAAAAAATAAATAAAATAAAACGATAAACCAGAAGAGCCACTTAATACCTTTTTACAATTTTCTTAACTTTTGGTGAAGCTCCCTCAATAAAATGTTATGGACTTTTAAGATGATGTAGGTTTCATTCAGAATAAAATAGTCTGAGAGTGATTAAATGCCGACATTTTAAATGTTCTTCTTCTAAATAAAGTACGTTTAATATTTATATATACGTAAATTTATATAAGTTAAATAAATTTTATATCAAACTAAAGGAGAAAAGAGAAAACCATATTTTTTAATGTAATTTTTGGTTTCTCGAACATAAGAATAGTAATATAGATGTATAATATACCATTGGAAAGCTAAAGATTTAAAAAAAAATATTATCTTATACACAAAGTTAAAAGGCAATGGAGAGTGATGAAAATCGGATAAAATTAACTGATTATTGTAGATAATAATTTAAAAGATTGTTTAACAAAACACATGTTTCAAACAAAACTCAATCTTTAACCTTTTTTTCATCCCTTACTTTATTTAAAAGTTCTTAAGGGGAGAAGTGATGGTCTTGTATTGCGCGCACCAAATTTTTTAAATTACACAAAATACAGTATATACTTATGTATCTCTTTATTGAGGTACATTTAAAGCTTTCAGCGTTATAGTCTCATATTGATCTATGAATCTTTTTTAATTTTTTTTTTTTTTTTTTTTTTATGGACAAAAGAGAAAACAACTGTTATCTTATAAATTGTGATAAGTCTTACATATGTGTTACCTCCAAATATCTAAAAACACGAATATATACCCACAAATATTATCTAAAACTAAAATAAAAAACTCGTAAAGATTATTATGTTGTGACAGAAAAAATCGGCTTGTCCGCCGACTGCCATCCGCAACATTTCTCCGAAACTACTGGACCATTTTTTTTTTTTTTTTATTTCACTGCCTACGGGCAATACGAGGCCTAAGCCGTATATCATTATTACTGTATATACATAGAATGTTCATGTATTTATTTATTGTAAATAAAGCTGGCGGATAAGACAAAAAAATATGTTGTGGCAGCATTACATGTTCACACTCCATGAAATATATTTTGAAAATAGGGATATTTTACACCAATCACATTTAGCTGCCAAACGAAAAATCCTAGAACAAATCTATATAGTTGGTATCAAAAGTAAACTAATGGACACAAAATTAGAATCAGCCAACATATCTGGAAAAAAAATTGTATAAAATTGTTGTTTATATTTTCAGCAATTAAAAAAAAAAAAATATATTAAAAATAGTTACAGATAAATACGGCGCTATGAGGCCGAAAGCTTCAAATACACCCCAATAAAGAAATATAAAAGTATGGACTGTCTTTCATGTAATTTATCGTAATTAAAGTATTAAATAGCAGTCTATTTATTGTAATAATATATGCAAACAGTTATATATATATATATATATATATAAGCTTGAAAAACTTAAAGAGGACTTGAAACTAGCTGTCCTAAAATATAATTACTAATTATAACTAGCTGGGGCTAGACACGATATAATTGCGGAGAGGCTGAGATCAAACAGACTCCAGACAGCACTCCCATAATTCCAGCTCCATAGCGGATAATTACCAAGTTCCCTGGAGGGTAAGTTATTTCCATAGCGGCTGGAGGGGGTGGCTGGAATGCGAGCTGCTAGGTCTCTCACGCCCAATTAGTGCCCGGCCTAGCAATAACCTCTTTTATTTTTTATGAAGCCTGGTCCATTTTATGGTTTTACCATTTTATGATAGTTATTCTTGTATAACCATTAAACATATATTAGAAAAATCTAATATAATATACTATCAGAAAACTCGATAGCATCGAGCAAAAAAAAAAAATGTATTGCGTGCCATTTTGGCATACTTATATAATAGTTGATATATTTTTTTAAATTATTAGAATAGAAGAGAATAGAATTTATTGGCTTATAACATCATGCAGCCATGGAGTTTGGCCTATTTGATGTTAGTAAATGTTAATGAACTATGCATAACTATAAAAATGGACTATATTCATAAAATAATGTAATAACATAATAATTATAATATAAATACATTTATGTATACAATTTACTACTACAATTCTACTCATGTCAAAACATTGAAGTATTTAACAATAAAAGAAAATATGCTGTAAGATATAGATGACCAGTCGTTAGTAATGAGAAAATATTAACAACAGAAGATTTAAAGTGAACGTTATCTCTAGAAAGACATAATAAAATAAGATTGTAAAAAAAAAAAGTGTGTACAAAATAATCGAAATTCACAACAACAATTTATTCAATTCGGGAAAACTAAAGAAAGAAAAAAAAGTCATTTATCGATAGTGATAATAATAATTAATGAGTCATAATTACAAATTTTAAAACGTCATAACTATTATCAGCAAAATACTAGGATTTTTAAAGGGAATTTAATTATAATTAACAATTATATCTGACAAATATAAAAAAAAAAATAAATGTTACAAGATGACATTCGGGCTTTACTCATACAATTTTTTTACAAACTTCACGGACATCCTAGCAAACTCATACAAAACATGGCCACGGCAGATATGCCAGAAAATATTTAAAGAAAGGCTGAAAATAAACTGGCTAAGGAAACTCTTTTTAAAATTCAAGTAAGGAGTAGATACCAATGGATGTCGACCTCCCTCATGCCTGACATGCCATTTATATCAATTGTCATCCAATCCGCTTGTTGTCGAGGCCTGAGATATAAAAAAAAAAAAAAAAAAACCTGTACCACTACAACCCATGAAGGGTCTTGGGCTCAGTACATATAGAGATTCGTACTGTTTCTAGGCCAACGGCTGTGCAATGAGGTGATTAGGCCTTAATCACGCTCAGCCGCCAGGTTTTTCCCCAATTAATTTGGGTACTCACTTTATAGAGGCTGGGTCTGCCCCATATGAGATATAAAAATAAATTATTTAAAAAAAATAATAATAGCAATAAAAACTATATTTTTTAAATTATTGATCTGACGAGTTTTTATTTATTCAGATCCAACGTAGAAACGTGTAAAGTCATATTATGAGATAAGAGGACTTAATTTTTTTTCTATTAGGAAGAAAAAAATTGTTATTTTTCATGTATTTCCCATTTTTATCTCCAATTAGTCTTTTTTTTTCTCATTTCTGTATTCGCCACTACCCCACAGGCGTTTTATTGGCCTCAACCATAAGACCCTCTGTAGTATCGTCCGATTAGTAGCATGTACTGATATTAAATAAATAACTAAGCAATGGTTTATTATTCCCAAATAATTATATTAAGACATAACAATTTATATACCTGTATATGCACCTAAGTTATGTATATAACAATAAATCAATTAAAGAGCTTAAGAAAGATAAAGCAGCGAATCATTCAATTTATATAAAAACAAAATGGCCAATCATTACAGCTAAGTTCAAAACGTCATATCTCTGTCATTTTTTAAACAATTTCAATAATTCTTTTTTTGTTTTGTAGGGAATTCAGTTCTCTATCGAATATTGCTTAGGTACCATTTTTGGTATTTATTCGTACGGTAGACTTATGGATTTTTTTCATAATTTGTTTAGTACTTATCCAAGTTCTACGTAACTTGAAACTTTTTGAGGGAGCGTAATTTTGTTTTTCTGGGTGGATTACAAAGGTTCATTGTGAAATATAACAAACCAAGAGAAATATTAAGATGGTTCATGGCTCGTTTCAATCTGCCCTCAAGCACCTTCGAGAGGCCACCATAATATACTACACAACTATAGTCGAAATGAGGGAAAATAAGAAATTCGCGAATTCGCGAAAAACTTTGATCTTCAAAATTACCCGAGTTTTGGAGAGAACATTTTTTTACTTTATGTTCATCGCAGTGTCTTGATCCCTAATTTTTTTTTTCCTCAATCCTCAATAATTATCTAATTAGATACTATAGAGTCTGATATATCTACCATATTAATATTATCAATAGTGCTTTTTTTTTTTTTTTTAATTAATACCAATAATTACTGATTGAAAACTCTTCAGATATAGTTCTCCATCTTGGAATATTATTGAGTAGGTATAGAAAAAAAAAAAAAAAAAAAAACCTGTACCACTACAACCCCCGAAGGGTCTTGGGCTCAGTACATATAGAGATTCGTACTTTTTCTAGGCCAACGGCAGTGCAATGAGGTTATTAGGCCTTAATCACGCTCAGCCACCAGGTTTTTCTGCAATTATTTTGGGTACCCACTTTATAGAGGCTGGGTCTGCCTAAGGAGGGTCTCCACACCCTAGGGTCGCCCGCCGACTGAATTAACAGAATAAATAATATTCTGCCTCGGCCGGGATTCGAACCCAGGACCCGGAGCACAGCAGACTAGTGCTCTATCCATTAGACCACGCCGCTCCCCATTAGACTAGGTATAGGTAAAATTTAAATTATTTTGTTTGTTTTGTAATAATTCTCAGTGTACTAAGACTCTACATTTTTTTCGATTTTCTTTAGAATAAAAGTTGTTAAACTATAATAAATATTAAAGATTTTTGGGCTTATAAAGCGGTATATCGACTATAGTTTATATTATATTTTAAAATATTTATCTTCGAAAATAACTGAGCCCAGGGCGTATAAATGGGAAAAATTTCAATTATTTTTTTTTTTTTAATATTTAACTGTTTAAACTTTTTTTGGTATTCTCAAGAATAACTGAATTGTTGAATTGAAACATTTTTAATCGGCCATCATTTTAGAACTAATCGGTTGATGTCAACGTCGAGAGGCTAGGATACCCTGATATTTTTGTGCTAAATTTCGAAAAAATCAGTCCAGTAGCATCGGAGAAAAGCGGACAGACGAATTTTTATTTATTTGTTATTTGTGTTCTTCGTATTGTAGCGTAGCAAGACCCCAAATTTTGATGGAAGGTTACTCTTCTTTTTTTCTCTTGGTCAATTACAATGTATCATTATCCGAAGTTATGAACCAAAGTATCAGAAGAAGTACTTTACTAAAGAAAGAAGACTAACGATATAAGAAGACAGAGGGAGAGATTGAAGAAGAAAGGTCTGAAGAGGGTCCCTTGAAGAACCCCTGCCAGTCGCAACTCCTACTTCGCCCCCCGCTTTCCCTCCCCAGGAGATCGGGATGAATTCGGCATCCCAAGTAGCCTCCTATTGTCGGCTCTCTAATACTGTTTGCTAATGAGAGGGGATTCTCTTAGGGTTCGCTCCACAAAGGTGTCCTCAATGAACCTACAAACTTCTTCCGACTAATTCCTTTCAGAGCTTAGCTCCATAATGGAGGGATTTATCTCGGGAACTTAATCGCGTTATTTCGTCATTATTAAATTGTTGTCTTTAATGGGGTTAAGCTTAAATAAAATAAAATTTTGAGACAAAAGCCTATTTATAGAGGAAAAATCATCGACCGGAAAAATAAGTGGAGTGATAAGTCTCAATCATAAAACTTATGTAACTAGTACTCATCGTGTATTAGGTTGTGGAATAAGTTTTTTTTCAGTTTACACTCACGTTTCACGCTGCAATTTTTAGTGTAGGGTCATCACTCCCTACGACTAATTTTGTGAGTGGCCACCCTTTGGCTGACGGGTCTCACGTAGATAGATAGATAGATAAATGTGTTTTATTAATAAATTTTACATTTGTCTAGAGAACACAAAATACTGTTTTCTTTACATTTGTCTAGAGAACACAAAATACTGGCATGGATTTCCGTCTGCCAGGAAGTTGGTTTATTTATATACATTATTAATAAACAAAACAATAAGCTTACAATAACAAAACAAAAAATAAATAAACATTATACATTATTGTAAAAAGATAGAGGGATAATCTTTGTTTCCCAAATAGAATAAACAAAATATAATTACAATTTATCTGTGACAACATAATCTCTGTTTATTTAATTATTGTAATTGAACTCTTTTATTAAAAAGCCTCTGTAGTTTACAGCACATTTCATAAATCTATATAATGAGTTCCAATTATTTCAATTTAAAATGTCAATTATTTTGTTTTCAGTCAAGATACTTTTTCCAAAATACCTTTTCCAAAAATGATTAAATGCCGTACATTTACCTAACAGATGAATTATATTTTCGTCCTCCTTACTGTTACAAATTGTGCATGTGTAAACTATTCCCCTCATCCATGGTTTACTATTTAGGGATATCATTTCGGCTATTGTATTAAAAACTATTCTTATTAATTCTATATTGTTTTTGTCATTAATGTAGTTTACACCATAATCTAGCTTCTTATAAATTAGAAATAGTCTCATATACCCGGGGGAGAGGTTGTGTGTGAATCCACATTTTTTACATCCTTATAAAAGCCCCGCCGGTACCGGGATTCGAACTCAGAACCTGTAGCATGAGAGGCTAGCGCGCTAGCCACTCAGCCACGGGCTCCTCTAAGTTCATAGCATTTTTCAATATTTCAATTTAATCCTCTTTGTGTTTATAAAATCATTTTTACTTGGTGAATAATGTTTACATATTCTAAAATCGCTGCAAAATATTACACAATGTTTCATTATTTCCAAATAACAATATTAGGGTTTAACTGTTTATATAGTCAGTTAATTAATATGAAAAGCAATAAATAATTTCAAAACGCTATATCTTTGCTTGTTCTGAACTAATTTCAATTTTTTTTTTTTTTTTTTCTGATTTTGCAGAACATTTCATTCTCTATACTAAAAGGAAATGTTTGGTATTTATTAATTAGGAGAAACGAATTTACTGATAAAACTCTACACATGTTTTTCTCTATCTTGAAAAATAACTGCGTTATGGGCGTATTCATGTGTAAAATTTAATTTTTTTTTTCTATTTAAATATAATCGTTCGCTTTTTTTTAGTTAAAAAAAACAATAATTTTTTTATCTTACTTCAAAAATAACTAAGTTATTGAATTAAATCACTTTTAATCTGTCGCCATTTAAAAAATAAGCAGCTGATATCAACGTCTCGGCGTTAGGCTCATCTTTGCATGCCCTAGTATTTTTGTGGCGAATTGAAAAAAAAAAAATGGTTGAGTAGTTACGGACAAATGCTGCGTACGGCGTACGGTGGACAAACGGAATTATTTTTATTCGTTATTGAGGTTCTGCGTATCTTGATACGTAAGCCATAAAATTCTAAGGTGGGGTATCTTTTTTTTTTCTGGGCGCTTATTTGGGAAGTTTGTTTAAAATAATATACCAAAAATTATAATTTTAATAAATAATGTTGACGTCCATAATAAATCAAAATCGATAGTATATTGAAATGAAATGAAAAGAAAGTTTATTCTGGGACAGCTAGTCCCCTAAGAATAGTATAAATGTACAATAAAATATTTAAATTCTGGCTATATAAATTTTAACTTGGTATCAAATTATACCATGTGTGTGTAATGTATGTGAAATGAAAAGACCTGAAACTGACATTGGATACCTCTCAGATACCGAGCTTATGTTTCCTAATATTAAGATATTATCATTTAATGACCATTATTAACGATGTAAAAGCAACTTTAATGACCTGTTGTAAATCCAAATAGACTTGAAGATACACTCCACCCATGTGAGCACATTACGAAAAGCCTGACACGCGATATCGACCCATTTCAATGACAGGCAATGATTGATGGATGAAGCTAGTCTATATGGCTTGCCATTGTTTGCCTTGGCTAATTGTGGCTGGGATTGAGAGCCGTGGCGCGGTATATCGGGGAGGTGACCAAACCCGCGGCATAATGGGGCCAACCAGACGTCGATATCAATTAGTGGTCCTGTGGTAAGTGGATGGTGTTCCTAGTGTGCGCTTGTACTTCAGCCCACTCCTCGTTATATCAGGGCTATCGCATTTAATTATATCTTGACAGTGAGTGAGTAGGGATATGAATATTTATGTATTTATATAAAATTTCATTCGTAAACACTGAATACAATAGGGGAATCCACAGCATCTGTTAACTTGGTAAAATCTGAAATGGAAATAACCATTAAACAGCAACAGAAAATGGAAACATAAACTTCAAAATGCATAAATATGAACAATCCACTACCTGTTTTGTCAACTATGACTCCACCATGATGGTTACTTCCAACTTCAGTTTCAGTAAACAAGACTGCGGGGTCACCTCTAGTGTAGTGGCTATCATAACAACCTTTTACGAGCTAGGACTTTTGAATAGGAGTAAAAAATCTTTGGTTATGTCATCGTCCCGAGGAGACATAGAAAGGTGACCCTGTGCGATGAGTCAGGTACTCGTCAAAGTTTCTAGCCTAATTAAACCTGGTTAGACAAAATGTAAGAATCACGATATAGGATCATCCGATTAGTCACAGCAGAATAAAGTGACGTTAAATGAATAAACAAAAAAAGACTGAAAAGGCATGTAATAACTCGAATTTTTAAGAGACTTCAACATTTACTAGAAAAAACGCCCTAACCTTCATTTAATTGAATACTTGAAGGCCTATTTGTATATGTTAAAAAAACGGAATGAAAAAATAATTCTCTATGGCCAGACTGCACTTAATATATACTTGAATTATCTCAAAAACAATCTCAGCTTAATTTGGAATAAAATATAAAGCCTATACCTCTCCAACCTATCAAGGGTCGTGGGCTCAGTACACTGATACTCCTCAACCATCGACCGTTCAAGGAGGTGAATAGGTCGAGATTACACTCAGACACCAGGATTTTTCCACAATCTTAGGGTATCCACTTTGTCGAGGCTGGTTTGTCATCGGTATCCAGCAAGTGGCCAAAGGACTTCGTTGGAGTGGAATCTTAAAGATAAAATCCTGATTGGATGGATTCCTCTAAAATCCTTCGTACAATGGTTTTAGTAAAATTAACTTATAAAGAGACTTTTATCAACTTTTTTTTTCTTCAAGTGGCGCAACAGGCCGTGTAGGCCCTTGGCTACTAGGAGAAAATACTCGCGTTTCTCGATGGTATTTTATAGGGTAGGGACATCACTCCCTACGCCTATTTTAGTCAGAGGCCAATAGGTTTCACATAATCCGGGGAGAGGCCGTGAGTGAATCCCCATTTAATTAAATGCTTGAAAAAAATCTCTTTTGACTGGAATTCGAAAACAACTTTTGACCTGAGACTAGCGGGCTAGCCACACGACCCCTTCATCAAAACAAGTTGGAACAAGGGATACAACTTATGAACTTTACGATGTTATAATTCAAAATTAAGTTACAGTAACCATTGGAAGTGCCGTAAATAGTTATAAGTCCTTTAAAATAACTACAATTTTATTTCCGTTTTTTTTTTCAGATTAAAGTGCTATATTCACTAAGTTGTTACTCTCATTACATTAAAATTTTTATTTTAATACTATCGAAAATGAATTCATTTATTGTTGGAAATGAAATTATCGAAAATGAAGAATTAAAAGAAAAAAAAAATGTAAATTCTTGAAATTTTGCATTAAAATGGATTTCTGAAGGTGTATTAAATAGATAGAAAAGGTATGGCGATCTTAAAAATAATCGAATCCTTGTTTTAGAGAAAAATAAATAAACAGCAGGCGCGTTTTTCCTGAAATATTCTCTATAGAATAACCAGGAAAAAAAAAACTAAGTATAAGAAAAATTGGTGGGATTAGAGACTATACTTATTCTCAAGCATATATGTATACATATAGTCAAGACTGTATTTACTTTTTAAACATCTCCTCAGTCTTAGAAACCTCTTTTAATAACTATATATATATATATATATATATATATATATATATATATATATATATATATATATATATATATATATAGTGTCCTGTAGTTAGCCTGAGTGGTGTGCCGGTGCTCAATAAAATTCTTTTTCTTTTATTGAAAAAGGATCCTATGTATAAACATAGACGGAGGATCGAAACGTCCTTATAAAGAAAATTAAGAAGGAGTGATAGTTTAAGGACCTAAAACCCGAATCATTTCAAATAAAATTATATATATATATATATATATATATATATATATATATATATATATATATATATATATATATATATATATATATATAAAGTTAAGAATATAATGAATGTTAAGCAAGCAATAGTTACGCAGTATGCGTTCCAACAGTGACAGAATTGGAAAAGCCTAGAGATTATTACCTCATGACTCAACGCTCTAGTTGGCCACCAGGTTGCCAAGCCGTGAATAATTTCAAGTCCCAAATAAAGTCTTTATTCAATTCGACACATTTTTTTTCTGCCGTTATTACTTTCTTGGGTGGCCAGCCGCTCAAAGACTTATTTTTAATTTCATGTATATAAGTTTTTACTTTCAATAACATATGTCTGAAATATATAAAATAAGGAAAAGTATTGCGATCCTGAAATTTTTTAAATTCCAGTCTTCAACAGAAATACACGTTTTAGGATCCCCAGAATCCAATTAACAACGGAGATAGATAGAAAGCGATTCTTTTTTTTTTTAAGCAATATCTAGTCAATAACCAACTAAGTCAATCGTCGACAGTTAAAAAGTACATGTAGCAGTAAGCTACAAAAATGTATATTAATATATAATGGAAATCAGCTGATGCGCTCGATGATAACAGTCATACGTTACATCGTCTCTCAGATTTTTGCTTTTTTCAGTAGGAATTCGCTTGAATTCAGTCTGGAGAACATCACAAGACCTCAGGAATACTACGGCAGTGAATATTGGAGAAATTTCGGTAAGCAAAGTTATAATTTACTTTGTACAATCACGAAAAAGTGATAGGAGGGTCACTGATCAGCTGATTGCCGCTAGCTCGGCAAGCTCGGGCTTGCTTTTCGTTAACTTATCCTTCTTTTATCTTTAATTCTTATCTCATTATTTATTTATTATTATTACTTTCTTAATCAATGAGATATTTCCATCAAGTCATGTCCTCAAAGTCTGCAAGTAAAAGATCTAGATCTGCAGGTTCTAACTCGTCTCCTACAAAACAGAGACCCCGCCGTGAACAAAATTTTTTTTTTTTTTTTTTTTTTAGTAATAACAATTTTTATTGAGAAAATTTTACAATCTGTCCCAATTTGGACATTAATAGTATTGCTGAATGATATCAAACATACTACATTCATACAATATTTACACAACATAAAATTACAATAAAATATATACACAATAATGAATCAATACAAAAGTCAATAATTCACTTATACCTATATACACATACACACACTCATACATACATCACATTGAGTGGAGAATCTAGCCAGTGCTAGAACTCCAATATATTTACAAAAGGTCGCGGGGCCACTGCCGTTTCAACCTTCTAGGTGGGTTGTATGGATGAGTGGAGCTGGATAGGGATTGAGCTAAAGGATTAGGATGATGAATGAGGTTCTGGTGGAATTTGGAAAATTTGGATGGAATTAGGTCTGAAATAAATGGAACATTAAGGTCGTGGTGCAAGGTATAATTGGAGACATAATAAGGAGCATTTACTATTGTACGGAGGACTTTGGATTGAAAGGATTGAATGCGTTTGATGTTAGAACGTTTAGCTGTCCCCCACAGTTCAAGTCCGTAGGTCCAGATGGGCTTCAGTATTGTCTTGTAGATTAATAATTTGTTTTCAACTGTAAGTTCAGATTTTCTGTTGAGTAGTCGGTATAACTGTCCGAATCGTCGGTTGAGTTCTTGTCTTTTAAGTCTTGTATGTGGGTTCCAAGTCAATCTTTTGTCTAACAGTAAGCCAAGATACCGGACTGTATCTGAGAGAGGAATCGGTAATGAGTTGAAATAAACTGGCGGACAGGATTTTCGTCTAAGAGTAAAGGTTATGTGTTTACATTTGGCTTCGTTCACCTTTACACGCCAGTTATTACACCAGTGTTCGATAAGGAAAAGGTGTCTCTGAAGGTTTAAGGATGCTGTTTCAGGATTGGAACTGGATGATAGGATGGCGGTGTCGTCTGCAAAAGTTGCCAGAAAGGTATCAGGATGTGTAGGAATATCAGCAGTGTAAAGGATGTAGAGGATGGGTCCCAAGACGCTGCCTTGAGGAACACCGGCCTCAACGGGATAAAGGTTAGAAAATTCTTCACCACAGCGAACTCGGAAGGAACGGTTCGAGAGATAGGATCGGAGAATGAGGTATAGGGACTGGGGTAAATGGGTTTTCAGCTTGAAGAGTAATCCAGTGTGCCATACCCGGTCAAAAGCTTGCGCAATGTCCAGAAACGCACCAGAACAATACTCTTTGCATTCAAGAGCTGAGGAAATATGGTCTACAACTCGGAGCCCCTGTTGAACTGTGGAATGCTGAGGACGGAATCCAAACTGATGGGAAGGAAGATTTTGAGATTCTAATATGGGTAGGATACGTTTAAGAAGAAGCCTTTCGAAGATTTTTGAGAGGATGGGGAGTAGACTAATAGGCCTGTAGGATGAAGTGTTGTTGGAAGGTTTACCTGGTTTTAAAAAAAGGATGATGGTGGAATGTTTCCATAACAGAGGAAAATAGGTGGTGCGGAGGATGCAGTTATAAATATAAGTAAGAAAAATAATGGCTTTCTGGGGAAGTTGTCGGAGGATCTGGGGAGTAAGGAGATCGTGTCCAGGAGATTTACGGAGAGTCAGTTTTTGGAGAAGATATTTGACCTCAGAGGGATTAATAGCTTTAGGAGGTAGGGAAAGTGGAATCGGTGACATAAGAAAGTCTTGCACTTTTGCGGTGTGATTGATGTGGGATTCCGGGTGAGGAGTGAATACTTTGGAGAGGTGTGTGGCGAATTCCTCGGCTTTATCTTCATCAGACGCAGCCCAGGAGTCATCACCACGTCGGAGAGGATGGGAAACATGATGGTATTTTAGGATCTTTTTCGTGACATTCCACAGGGAATTATCACGAGCTGATAGAGAGGAGAGGTAGGAATTAAAGGACTGGGAACGGAAGTTCGCCAACTCCCTCTTCAATTGTCTACAATAGAAGTTATAGGAGCGGCGATCTGTTGGGTGTCGGGTGCGCTGCCATAATGATCTTGCTCGGCGTTTGGTGTGGATAAGGTCTATAATAGGTTGTGGAAAATGATTTTGGTCTGGATTTATATTGGAGTGTTTAGGAGAGGAAGCAGTCCAGACAGCTTGTTGGATGGCGGTGGTAAAGGAATAGACGGAATTATCTAGGTCATCTTGGGTTTTGAGGGTTACTCTGAGGTCAATATTATCGGTCAGGATTTGGCGGAAAAGGTTCCAGTTGACAGGGCCTCGGATGAATGATGGTGGAATGGGTTTTGGAATTGGAGTGAGAGATACTTTTAGGATCAGTGGACTATGGTCTGAGGATAGTTCATCAAGGCGAGTTAAAGACAAGTTGAGAGAGCCTAATCCGCTGTGGATAAAGAAGTCGAGGATGTCAGGATTGCGGTTAGGATCGGTTGGCCAGTAGGTAGGGGAGTCAGGAGGCAGGATATTAAAATTTCGGGAGTTGAGTGCAGACAGCAAATTTCGTCCCCGAGAATTCGTGGTTCTGGAACCCCACTGCTGATGCTTGGCGTTTAAGTCTGCACCCAGAATGAAACGATTTCCTAAGGAATCCAGGAAGGATACAAATTCAGAATTGGAAATGGAATGTTTAGGAGGGCAATATGCAGATGTGAGGGTTACCGGAAAGGAAAAAGTCTTGATTACTATGGCTGTGGCTTGTAGGAAATCATAGGTGGGAAGTGGGAGTAAATGATGAGAGAGGGATTGGTGGACAATGATAGCAGAACCGGCATGGGCTTTACCGTCTGGGTGGTCAGTACGGTATGTCATGTATTGCGGTATTTTGAAGTACTGTTTAGTCGTTAGTCTTGTTTCAGTTATAAGTGCAACATCGATTGTTTTGTCTTGCAACAACGCTGTCAGTTCGTCAGTATGATTTCTAACACCATTCGCATTCCAAAGGAGAATGGATAAGGAGTTAGGTGAAGTCATTTAAGGATTTTTCAAGGCAGGGATTAGATTCGATACTAGATTTGTAAGGAGTGATATAAGCGGCATAACAAGAGATTTGATTTCGGAGATGAACGATGTCATTAGACTGGTAAGATCTGTGACGTTTGATGGTGGAGGGATATGAGAAATTTGATGTTGAGGAGTTTTTTGAAGATTAGGTAAACTTTGAGGGATAGATTCTTGTACAATAGATTGAGAATGTTGAGGAAAATGTTGTTCCGGCAGTGCCTCGACTTCATGATTCTGGTTACCACCTCCAAGCAAGTGGGCAAATGACACGTTAGAATTTACAAGTTTTGATGGTTCTCTTCTGCTTCTGGTTGGTACAGCTGTTTCATTCGGATCCTGAGGTTTTTGGTATCTGGTTCTGAGTTTCTTGTAGATTTCACATCCCTTGTAGTTAGCCGGGTGGTCCTTGAGGCACAGAGCACATACAGCGGGTGCTGATCTTGATCTTGTACATTCTTCTGTTTTATGCTGTTCACCGCATTTCACACAGCGTGGTATGTGATGGCAATAACTTTTGGTATGACCATATGCCTGACAGTTATGGCACTGGACTATTTCTTTCTTTGTGTAAGGTTTTTCAACTTTTACACGGGTATAGTACAGTCTGCTGAGGTCATAGATTTTTTCGACTCCTGCTGATGGTTCCAAGTCCACGAAGAATAGAGGCAGTGGACTTTTATCTTTTAGAACGTTGGTGACTTGCCTCACTTGGAATCCTAATTCTGTCAGTTCTTCTTTGATTGCTTCAACGGGTGTTGAGGAATGTAGGTTTCTGATTACGACGCTTAATGCTCTCTCTTGGCGCAGCTGATAAGTATGAAAGTCAGCTTTGGTCTCAGTCAGATATTTTACAATCTTTCTGTAGGTTTCAGCAGTAGTCGGAGATATTTTAGTATCATTGGTTCTACTTATACAATAATAACTATTAGGATCTGTTACTTTATTTAAATGCGCACACATCAGTTTAAAATTTTTAATATTTTTAACAAATATTGGTGGAGGTAGTGGTTCTCTGGGTATAGGAGAAGATTCCATGGTTTCTTTTTCATTTTGGAGGATCTGAAATGGATTCGGTGTAAAAAACGGAGATTCATCAGTTATTCCTTGTGATGATGTGCTGGGCTGTGGTTCAGAACCTAATGAGGTAGCTGACGCGGTCGCTGGTGGAATCATTTTTTTATTTTGTTCACGGCGGGGTCTCTGTTTTGTGGGAGACGAGTTAGAACCTGCAGATCTAGATCTTTTACTTGCAGACTTTGAGGACATGACTTGATGAAAATATCTCATTGATTAAGAAAATAATAATAATAAATAAATAATGAGATAAGAATTAAAGATAAAAGAAAGATAATTAAAAGAAAAGCAAGCCCGAGCTTGCCGAGCTAGCGGCAATCAGCTGATCAGTGACCCTTCTTTCACTTTTTCGTGATTGTACAAAGTAAATTATAACTTTGCTTACTGAAACTTCTCCAATATTCACTGCCGTAATATTCCTGAGGTCTAGTGATGTTCTCCAGACTGAATTCTAGCGAATTCCTACTGAAAAAAGCAAAAATCTGAGAGACGATGTAACGTATGACTGTTATCATCGAGCGCATCAGCTGATATCGTGAACAAAATAAAAAAATAATTCCACCAGCGACCGCGTCAGCTACCTCATTTGGATCTGAACCACAGCCCAGCACATCATCACAAGGAATAACTGATGAATCCCCGTTTTTTACACCGAATCCATTTGAGATCCTCCAAAATGAAAAAGAAACCATGGAATCTTCTCCTATACCCAGGGAACCACTACCTCCACCAATATTTGTTAAAAATATTAAAAATTTTAAACTGATGTGTGCGCATTTAAACAAAGTAACTGATCCTAATAGTTATTATTGTATAAGTAGAACCAATGATACTAAAATATCTCCGACTACTGCTGAAACCTACAGAAAGATTGTAAAATATCTGACTGAGACCAAAGCTGACTTTCATACTTATCAGCTGCGCCAGGAGAGAGCATTAAGGGTCGTAATCAGAAACCTACATTCCTCAACACCTGTTGAAGCTATCAAAGAAGAATTGACAGAATTAGGATTCCAAGTGAGGCAAGTCACCAACGTTCTAAAAGATAAAAGTCCACTGCCTCTATTCTTCGTGGACTTGGAACCATCAGCAGGAGTCGAAAAAATCTATGACCTCAGTAGACTGTACTATACCCGTGTAAAAGTTGAAAAACCGTACACAAAGAGGGAAATAGTTCAGTGTCATAACTGTCAGGCATATGGTCATACCAAAAGTTATTGCCATCACGTACCGCGCTGTGTGAAATGCGGTGAACAGCATAAATCAGAAGAATGTACAAGATCAAGATCAACACCCGCTGTATGTGCCCTGTGCCTCAAGGACCACCCGGCTAACTACAAGGGATGCGAAATCTACAAGAAACTCAGAACCAGATACCAAAAACCTCAGGATCCGAATGAAACAGCTATACCAATCAGAAGCAGAAGAGAACCATCTAAACTTGTAAATTCTAATGTGTCATTTGCCCACTTGCTTGGAGGTGGAAGCCAGAGTCATGAAGTCGAGGCACTGCCGGAACAACATTTTCCTCAACATTCTCAATCTATTGAACAACAATCTATCCCTCAAAGTTTACCTAATCTTCAAAAAACTCCTCAACATCAAATTTCTCATATCCCTCCACCATCAAACGTCACAGATCTTACCAGTCTAATGACATCCTTCATCTCCGAAATCAAATCTCTTGTTATGCCGCTTATATCACTCCTTACAAATCTAGTATCAAATCTAATCCCTGCCTTGAAAAATCCTTAAATGAATTCACCTAACTCCTTATCCATTCTCCTTTGGAATGCGAATGGTGTTAGAAATCATACTGACGAACTGACAGCGTTGTTGAAAGACAAAACAATCGATGTTGCATTTATAACTGAAACAAGACTAACGACTAAACAGTACTTCAAAATACCGCAATACATGACATACCGTACTGACCACCCAGACGGCAAAGCCCATGCCGGTTCTGCTATCATTGTCCACCATTCCCTCTCTTATCATATACTCCCACTTCCCACCTATGATTTCCTACAAGCCACAGCCATAGTAATCAAGACTTTTTCCTTTCCGGTAACCCTCACATCTGCATACTGCCCTCCTAAACATTCCATTTCCAATTCCGAATTTGTATCCTTCCTGGATTCCTTAGGAAATCGTTTCATTTTGGGTGCAGACTTAAACGCCAAGCATCAGCAGTGGGGTTCCAGAACCACGAATTCTCGGGGACGAAATTTGCTGTCTGCACTCAACTCCCGAAATTTTAATATCCTGCCTCCTGACTCCCCTACCTACTGGCCAACCGATCCTAACCGCAATCCTGACATCCTCGACTTCTTTATCCACAGCGGATCAGGCTCCCTAAACTTGTCTGTAACTCGCCTTGATGAACTATCCTCAGACCATAGTCCACTGATCCTAAAAGTATCTCTCACTCCAATTCCAAAACCCATTCCACCATCATTCATCCGAGGCCCTGTCAACTGGAACCTTTTCCGCCAAATCCTGACCGATAATATTGACCTCAGAGTAACCCTCAAAACCCCAGATGACCTAGATAATTCCGTCTATTCCTTTACCACCGCCATCCAACAAGCTGTCTGGACTGCCTCCTCTCCTAAACACCCCAATATAAATCCTCACCAAAATCATTTTCCACAACATATTATAGACCTCATCCATACCAAACGCCGAGCAAGATCATTATGGCAGCGCACCCGACACCCAACAGATCGCCGCTCCTATAACTTTTATTGTAGACAATTGAAGAGGGAGTTGGCGACCTTCCGTTCCCAGTCCTTTAATTCCTACCTCTCCTCTCTATCAGCTCGTGATAATTCCCTGTGGAATGTCACGAAAAAGATCCTAAAATACCATCAAGTTTCCCATCCTCTCCGACGTGGTGATGACTCCTGGGCTGCGTCTGATGAAGATAAAGCCGAGGAATTCGCCACACACCTCTCCAAAGTTTTCACTCCTCACCCGGAATCCCAAGCCCATCACACTTCAACAGTGCAAGACTTTCTTTTGTCACCGATTCCACTTTCCCTACCTCCTAAAGCTATTAATCCCTCTGAGGTCAAATATCTTCTCTAAAAACTTACCCTCCGTAAATCTCCTGGACACGATCTCCTTACTCCCCAGATCCTTCGACAACTTCCGCAGAAAGCTATTATATTCCTTACTTATATTTACAACTGCATCCTACGCACCACCTATTTTCCTCTGTTATGGAAACATTCCACTATCATTCTTTTTCTAAAACCAGGCAAACCTTCCAACAACACTTCATCCTACAGGCCTATTAGTCTACTCCCCATCCTCTCAAAAATCTTCGAAAGGCTTCTTCTTAAACGTATCCTACCCATACTAGAATCTCAAAATCTTCCTTCCCATCAGTTTGGATTCCGTCCTCACCATTCCACAGTTCAACAGGGGCTCCGAGTTGTAGACCATATTTCCTCAGCTCTTGAATGCAAAGAGTATTGTTCTGGTGCGTTTCTGGACATTGCGCAAGCTTTTTACCGGGTATGGCACACTGGATTACTCTTCAAGCTGAAAACCCATTTACCCCAGTCTCTATACCTCATTCTCCGATCCTATCTCTCAAACCGTTCCTTCCGCGTTCGCTGTGGTGTAGAATTTTCTAACCTTTATCCCGTTGAGGCCGGTGTTCCTCAAGGCAGCGTCTTGGGACCCGTCCTCTACATCCTTTACACTGCTGATATTCCTACACATCCTGATACCTTTCTGGCAACTTTTGCAGACGACACCGCCATCCTATCATCCAGTTCCAATCCTGAAACAGCATCCTTAAACCTGCAAAGACACCTTTCTCTTATCGAAGACTGGTGTAGTGCTTGGCGCATAAAGGTGAACGAAGCCAAATGCAAACACGTAACCTTCACTCTTCGACGAAACTCCTGTCCGCCAGTTTACTTCAATTCCATTCCAATTCCTCCTTCAGATACAGTCCGGTATCTTGGCTTACTGTTAGACAAAAGATTGACTTGGAACCCACATACAAGACTTAAAAGACAAGAACTCAACCGACGATTCGGACAGTTATACCGACTACTCAACAGAAAATCTGAACTTACAGTTGACAACAAATTATTAATCTACAGGACAATACTGAAGCCCATCTGGACCTACGGACTTGAACTGTGGGGGACAGCTAAACGTTCTAACATCAAACGCATTTAATCCTTTCAATCCAAAGTCCTCCGTACAATAGTAAATGCTCCTTATTATGTTTCCAACTATACCTTGCACCACGACCTTAATGTTCCTTTTATTTCAGACCTGATTCCATCCAAATTTTCCAAATTCCACCAGAATCTCATTCATCATCCTAATCCTCTAGCTCAATCCCTATCCAGCTCCACTCATCCATACAACCCACCTAGAAGGTTGAAACGGCAGTGGCCTCGTGACATCTTGTAACATGTATATTGGAGTTCTAGCATTGGCTAGATTCTCCACTCACGTGCCGTATGCTTGTGAATTGTATATAGGTATGAGTGACTATTGTATATATTTTTATTGATTTTATTTTGTATATATGTATATTTTATTATTATTATTATATAAATTTATTGTTTTGTATATATCGTGTGAATGTAGTATGAATGTTGTACATTATCACTATTAAAAATGTCCTGAATTGGACAGATTGTAATATTGCTCGATAAATAAAAAAAAAAAAAAAAAAAAAAAAAAAATATATATATATAATGAACATAAAAGTCTCGATAATGGGGACAAAACCTCGAAACGTCGAAGAATAGTGACGAGTTATATAGTTGTTTATACGAATAAAAATATGATGGGATAAATTCATGCTTAATCAAATATGTAAAAATACGAAAACATCCTCAATAACTAGTCATAGAAACTAGTCAATAACATAAAACGGAAGTTGTGTCTTAAAAAAAAATAATACATCTTTCTTTTTTCTTTTTGCCTTGACTTACATATATGTGAAATTAATAATCGTGAAAATTTTCCGCTTTCAACGGAAGTATAAATTTTAAGGTAAGCACAAAAGACAAAGTTAATTGTTGATTTACTTGGAATAATTAATCATCTCTTACTGTTTGTGAAAATATGGAACTCTATTCTTTCTTATATCCGCAACTCTAACACCCTATCGACCTTTAAATCCCGCCTATTCAATTATTTCCCGTGTATTTAATTTTTAATTATTCTGCCTTGATCCAGTTCTTAATCAAAATTTTTTGTGAGAAAAAAAAATCATCGAAGATGTAAGTTTTTATTTTATTTTTATTTTTATATTTATTATCTCAATTATAGGTTGTTGTTTTGTTTTTATTTATTATTATTTTATTGTATTTATATGAATTTATTTACTTTTTATTTTATGTAATTTGACTTTTATTAATATTTTCTGTGTATATTGTATGAATGTGTCTCAAATCACTATTACTACTGTTCATTCTGTAACAAATTGTAATATATCTCAATAAATAAATATATAATAAATATTATTATTATTTATTTATTTTTTGTGAATATGATAACCATTGCATTTTCCTTTTTTGTCATACTGATTATTAATTATTTTATTTTAAAATGATTATTAATTTTTATATTTCTATTTCATTTAATTTTTATTACTGAAAATCAGTTATTGATTTATTATATTCTTCGTTGTGTTTTTTTTTTTTAGTCATTCTAAATGGACTTGTCCCTAAATAAATAGATACATTTCTTCGAGTCATTTACTCCGAGATACGTTGAATCAATTATTTTATTTGTGGATGTTTCCTCCAATATTTCCTCTTTCTCTCCGATGATGTCATTTTCCGCTCCTCGGTGACTACCGGTTTTATTTTTCTTGAGATATTGTAGTCTCATCTTTTAAAAATGTTTTTAAAATCATATTATTTTTAATATAATAAATTCTATGTAGCATATAATTCATTCAAATCAATTTGAACTTGTCTGAAAAATTTTCATATTGTTTTCATGTTTTTGAAAAAGTCGAAAATCTGCTTTGTTAATATATTTTCATTCATTCTGAATATGTGGCCGAAGCTGTTTAATTTTTCAGTAGATGGTAAGATTTAAGATAAAATTCACTTCATTATTCTTAAATTTTGGTCTTAACATTTAAAAAAAAAAATCTTTCTTTATTTTTTGAGCTGTCTAGTAATTCTGTATTTGCTAATGCTGATGTTTCTGCAATGATCTTGTTGCTGCATCCCAAATCCTACAGAACCATGTATCAGCCATTTAAGAATTAGTATCAAAACTGGAAAATTAAAATTAATCCTATCGAATCACATTTTCTCTATGTTACGTTAACATTTCTGTTGAACAAACACGATACCTAGGACTCCATCCTAACTAGCGACTTACTTCGAATCTTCATACAAGGCTTAAACAACAAGAAACTGCATGCAGATACTGATTACTGCTTACTTATGATTATTACTTACTTGATAAACGTTCAAAACTTAAAAAATCTTATCTTCACTATTATTAGACTTATTTGGATCTATTTAATTGATATAGTAAACCATCTAATGCCTTCATTCAGTCCTTACAATCTAAAATTCTCCCTAAAAACCTGAATGCCCCTTATTTGATCACAATTCAAACTATCAATAATGCCCTCAATATCCCATTTGTCGCAGACCTATCCCGAAATAGATAATAATAATAATAATAATAAATTCTTTATTTATTCTGGGACTAGTCCCTTAAGAATAATATTACAAGAAAATTAAAATAAACACTTTAGAGTCTTAAAAGTATAAAAACAATACAAATTACAAAATAATAATAATAATAAATTAAAAGCAACTTCAAATAAAAATATTGAAAATTAAATTAAATAATAAACAAAATAAGAGATATGTACATATATACAATTATTTTTTTGGGAGGTATAATAATATAACATGTGCAAAATGCAATATAACATAAAACAGAATACAAGGAAGTAAGGATATTAGTCATAACCGTGGATGTGACAATCGGGATAGTTGTAAAAGTGTCGGGGATTAAGCAGTAAAACAGACCTAATCCTAGAAATATTAATAGTTTATAAGTACTTGGTTTCTGTCAGAAAGGAAAGCAATAGGTATTTAAATTGATAACACACATTTAGACTGAGATTTAAAAATATAAAATAAAATAAAACGTAAGGAGCTAAAACATATAGGAAATAATTATTAAAATACTGAATTATGAATGTAAATAGAAAAGCATAACAAAAATATTGTAGATAAAAAATTAAAATATTCCAAAACAAAAATAATATGTCTTCTTTAAGGAAACAATATAAATATTTGACAATAAGTCTGTAAGTTCAAAACAAACCTCAGGCAAAGTTATTTAAGTCCTGGGCCTGTCTATTAATTATTACCGCAGGGCATCGGCCTTCCGGCACCTCACACGACCACACATATTTCATCTTTGCAGACACCTTTTTTTGCCTGGCGAGCCAGTATATGTGCCTGTTGACCGGCGTCATCGCCTCGTTAACGTAAACAGGGTTCGGTTTGTTCTCCCAGCCCAGGTGTCGCGTGGAAAAAGGCTCACTTGACTCTTCATAGATAGATAGATATACATGTTTATTCGACAAACGATTAAAACCCCCTATTTACCACGAAAAACCCGTTTATATGACCATTGTTAAACCTATTTGAACCTATGACACAGAGCTATGGGAGTCCACTAATCCATCAAATTTCTCGTGCATTCAATACGTGCAATCCAAAATCTGACGAAAAATCCTCAATGCTCCTTACTTTTTTTTTTTAACGAATGAAATCACCTATATAAATCGCATATCCCACAAGTTGCAGATTTAGCCCTAAATAGTTATGGCTCCTTTAGTTCTAAACTAGCCGTCCACCTAAACGCACTCTTCCGCAACCTCTCATCTTCTCTTAAGCGGCTAAAAAGACGATGGCTTTGAGACCTGTTATTTTAAACAAACACTACTACGCTAACACTGTGTAGTTTCTTCACACGCCTGTCACGTTTACTTAAGGCATTTTCCTTGTAAATACAGTTGTACATATCATTAATAAATAACACTACAAATAATTTCAAAATAACTATTTTAGGGTATAACTGATTATATAGATAAATAAATAATATAAAAAGCAATGAATTGTTCAATGAAAATTGGTATATCACCACGGCAAACACTATATCTGCTAGTTCTGAAGCAATTTCAATGATTTTTTTTTTTTCATTTTGTAGGAAATTTAATGCTCTTTTTTATTTGTTTGTTATTTGTTTATTTCCTATTAAGAAAAACGGTAATTCGTATATATAGGCAATAGATTTCAATTTGTTTCTTGTTCTGTTTATAGCGCTTTACCATACTGATTCTAAACCTGTACACATATTCTTATGTATCTTAAAAAATAACTGTTTTATGGGCGTATTAATAGGTAAAAATTCAATTTTTTTCTTTTCATTTTTCTTTATATATATATAGCATTTCCAAGTCAAATTCAACCTTTTCCAAGTCAAATTCAACCTTTTCCAAGTCAAATTCAACCTTTTCCAAGTCAAATTCAACCTTTTCCAAGTCAAATTCAACCTTTTCCAAGTCAAATTCAACCTTTTCCATTTCAAATTCAACCTTTTTCGATTTCAATAAAATAATAAAAATCAAATTAACATGATTTTATGTTTTAATGGTTATTTTAATTACACCTTGTGTTTTTAACCCTTGTGGCTTGTTAACTGTTCCCAGGGGCCTTTCTACATATAATTAGTCACGATTATAATAATAAGTATAACCGATACTTTAATTTTAAGACATTTGCGATACAAGGTCTGGTAGTCGGATTAGCGGGATTCGTTTTATTTTAGTTTTATAATCGCGGGCGAAAATATTATCAATAGAGGTTTATTTTAACTTTTTCGTATTTATAGGATAGTAGGCTCAGTAGATGCGTTCACAAAAGTTCGTTGCCGATTATACTATTAATGTTAATCGCCCTCGCTCAAGTAAAGGTTTATTTTAACTCTTTCGTATTTATTGGATACAAGGCTCAGTAGATGCGTTCCCAAAGGTTCGTTACCGACTACACTATTAATTTTAATCGCGCTCGCTCAAATATGGGTTTATTATAACTTTTTCGTATTTATAGGATAGTAGGCTCAGTAGATGCGTTCACAAAACTTCGTTGCCGATTATACTATTAATGTTAATCGCGCTCGCTCAAGTAAAGGTTTATTTTAACTTTTTCGTATTTATTGGATACAAGGCTCAGTAGCTGCGTTCCCAAAGGTTCGTTACCGACTACACTATTAATTTTAATCGCGCTCGCTCAAATATGGTTTTATTATAACTTTTTCGTATTTATAGGATAGTAGGCTCAGTAGATGCGTTCAAAAAAGTTCGTTGCCGATTATACTATTAATGTTAATCGCCCTCGCTCAAATATGGGTTTATTATAACTTTTTCGTATTTATTGGATACAAGGCTCAGTAGCTGCGTTCCCAAAGGTTCGTTACCGACTACACTATTAATTTTAATCGCGCTCGCTCAAATATGGGTTTATTATAACTTTTTCGTATTTATTGGATACAAGGCTCAGTAGCTGCGTTCCCAAAGGTTCGTTACCGACTACACTATTAATTTCAATCGCGCTCGCTCAAATATGGGTTTATTATAACTTTTTCGTATTTATTGGATACAAGGCTCAGTAGCTGCGTTCCCAAAGGTTCGTTACCGACTACACTATTAATTTCAATCGCGCTCGCTCAAATATGGGTTTATTATAACTTTTTCGTATTTATTGGATACAAGGCTCAGTAGCTGCGTTCCCAAAGGTTCGTTACCGACTACACTATTAATTTCAATCGCGCTTGCTTAAGAAGTGGTTTATTTTAACTTGTTCGTATTTACTGCATACTAGGCTCAGTCGCTGCGTAACGGAGGACTCGTTACAGATTATACTATTAATTTTAATTGCGCTAACTCAAGTAGAGGTTTACCAAATAAGAATGGACTTATAAAATAGTTCTGTTTAGCTGATTATTATAAAACTCCAAAATATTAACCAAAAAGATAAGTTACTATCCTGAAAAAAAGGATAAGCGGTAACCCAATACATAAAAAGTTACAAAAACACGAAATAACCATACATTAGACCAACTGACTAAGAAAAACATTAACACATTCACTAACAAAACCCCTGAAACACAAATACAGAAATTAGCATAGAAAAGAAACACGAATTTATAATAAACCCATAATTGAGCGAGCGCGATAACAATTAATAGTGTAATCGGTAACGAACCTTTGGGAACGCAGCTACTGAGCCTTGTATCCAATAAATACGAACAAGTTATAATAAACCCATATTTGAGGGAGCGCGATTAAAATTAATAGTGTAATCGGTAACGAACCTTTGGGAACGCAGCTACTGAGCCTTGTATCCAATAAATACGAAAAAGTTATAATAAACCCATATTTGAGCTAGCGCGATTGAAATTAATAGTGTAGTCGGTAACGAACCTTTGGGAACGCAGCTACTGAGCCTTGTATCCAATAAATACGAAAAAGTTATAATAAAACCATATTTGAGCGAGCGCGATTAAAATTAATAGTGTAGTCGGTAACGAACCTTTGGGAACGCAGCTACTGAGCCTTGTATCCAATAAATACGAAAAAGTTAAAATAAACCTTTACTTGAGCGAGGGCGATTAACATTAATAGTATAATCGGTAACGAACCTTTGGGAACGGAGCTACTGAGCCTTGTATCCAATAAATACGAAAAAGTTATAATAAAACCATATTTGAGCGAGCGCGATTAAAATTAATAGTGTAGTCGGTAACGAACCTTTGGGAACGGAGCTAATGAGCCTTGTATCCAATAAATACGAAAAAGTTAAAATAAACCTTTACTTGAGCGAGGGCGATTAACATTAATAGTATAATCGGTAACGAACCTTTGGGAACGCAGCTACTGAGCCTTGTATCCAATAAATACGAAAAAGTTATAATAAAACCATATTTGAGCGAGCGCGATTAAAATTAATAGTGTAGTCGGTAACGAACCTTTGGGAACGGAGCTAATGAGCCTTGTATCCAATAAATACGAAAAAGTTAAAATAAACCTTTACTTGAGCGAGGGCGATTAACATTAATAGTATAATCGGCAACGAACTTTTGTGAACGCATCTACTGAGCCTACTATCCTATAAATACGAAAAAGTTAAAATAAACCCATATTTGAGCGAGCGCGATTAAAATTAATAGTGTAGTCGGTAACGAACCTTTGGGAACGGAGCTAATGAGCCTTGTATCCAATAAATACGAAAAAGTTAAAATAAACCTTTACTTGAGCGAGGGCGATTAACATTAATAGTATAATCGGCAACGAACTTTTGTGAACGCATCTACTGAGCCTACTATCCTATAAATACGAAAAAGTTAAAATAAACCCATATTTGAGCGAGCGCGATTAAAATTAATAGTGTAGTCGGTAACGAACCTTTGGGAACGGAGCTACTGAGCCTTGTATCCAATAAATACGAAAAAGTTAAAATAAACCTTTACTTGAGCGAGGGCGATTAACATTAATAGTATAATCGGCAACGAACTTTTGTGAACGCATCTACTGAGCCTACTATCCTATAAATACGAAAAAGTTAAAATAAACCTCTATTGATAATATTTTCGCCCGCGATTATAAAACTAAAATAAAACGAATCCCGCTAATCCGACTACCAGACCTTGTATCGCAAATGTCTTAAAATTAAAGTATCGGTTATACTTATTATTATAATCGTGACTAATTATATGTAGAAAGGCCCCTGGGAACAGTTAACAAGCCACAAGGGTTAAAAACACAAGGTGTAATTAAAATAACCATTAAAACATAAAATCATGTTAATTTGATTTTTATTATTTTATTGAAATCGAAAAAGGTTGAATTTGAAATGGAAAAGGTTGAATTTGACTTGGAAAAGGTTGAATTTGACTTGGAAAAGGTTGAATTTGACTTGGAAAAGGTTGAATTTGACTTGGAAATGCTATATATATATATATATATATATATATATATATATATATATATATATATATAACTATTCGCGTTTTTTTGGTTAAAAAACAATCATAATCTTTTCTCTATCTTCAAAAATACTTGAGTTATTGAATTAAATCACTTTTCATTGGCCACTATTTTAAAAATAACCAGCTGATGTCAACCTCTAGGTGTTAGGTCCATCGTTGCATGCAATGTATTTTAAAAATATTGGTCCAGTAGTTTCGCATAAATTCCGCGGACAAACGGATTTTTTTTTATTCTTTCGTGGTTCTACGCATCTTCAAACGTGAGCCTTCAAATTTTGAGGGGGTTGGATAATTTTTTTTATATTTATAATTTCTATTGGGTTGTGTCACATAAAATGTCCGTTCTCAAGGTAAAGGATTTTCATTAAAAATACGATATGAAAACAAGATAATTTTATTCGAAGTAATTACCTTCTTTTTCTACACATTTTTCCCAACGTGATACCAACTTTTTTATCTCGAACTGAAAAACTCTGAGCTTTGAAGTGAAGCAAAATCTGAAAACGCACTTTTCACTTGATCATCATTTTCAAAAAGTTGTCCTTTGACGAAGTTCTTGAACAGGTGGTAATCTGTTGGAGACAAGTCGGGAGAATATGGTGGGTGCGTAAGAACTTCGTAGCCCAGTTCTTTCAATTTTTGCACGATAAACATGGGGTCTTTAAATGTACATTATCTACACTTTAAATGTCTGGAAACGGTAGATGCACTTGCATTTAGTTGTGCTGAGAGTTCTTTAACTGTTTGGTAGGGGTTTCCTTCTACTGTATGTTTGAGGACATCGTTGTCTATTACGGACGTAGGTCTTCCTCGGGACAAGTTTTTCAAGTCGATATCCCCTGCTGAAAACTTAGCGAACCAACGGCGAATGGTCCGTTCATTAACACTCCCTTCCCAATATTTCCAGCGGCCTCAGCTGCTTTTGCAACTGAGTTTAAACTCGTCCAAAAATATTACTCGAAAATCACGTGTTTCCATGTTCTTATTTGGAGGTATACTAAGAAGTGGGTAATTGATTGGGAAGCTAATGTTTATAATAAGGTAGAGGGTTAGTAACTGTTTACTTTAAATATATAAACATTCGGAAGAAAACAACAGAGACCTGCAAAATCCTTTATGTATTTCAGAAACTATAAAAACGGACATTTCATGTGAAACAACCCAATATATTTCTACTGCTTATTATATTACTAATTTAATGATAAAACAGCTTATCATTATATTACTACTTCTACTTCTAACATTTTTTTTTTTTTTTTTTTTTTTTTTTACAATTTGATGCAGTATAAATGACGATGCAAACTACAAAAGTAATTATAATGTTATTTAAATACACTAAATCAACTAAACAAGTTGTATATATTAAATCAAGACAGTAAATAACAGTAGCGTTGCTTTCACACCGCCACATCCTCTGAGCTGTATCGGTGCTGCGGCGCGAACTGTACGATCCTCGCGGCCTGACATTTCGCTGTGGCCCCGTTTCACTCCACTCTCCCTGGCTTTTTAAGGATGACAACCTTTTCGTAACTGAGTAACCTTCGAATCTATGGCATTTGGAAGCCAAGTAAAAAAATTAATTACCTCTGCTAATCGCCTTAATCTACCAGAGGAATTAAAATGAGATTTCGTAACGATATATTTTTTTGTCTTTCAGAAGTAAAAATTATTCGAAAAGTTTATAAACATAAATAATAAGAATGTTTTCATCTAATGTAAAAAACATTGGAAATCAATACACAATGGTATATTATTTACAAATAACTATATTAGGGTATGACTGTTAACTTCTGCTTATGTTTTCGATTTTTCTCTATCTTCAATAATAACCGAGTTTTAGTGGAATTACATCTATTAAATTTGTGAGTTGAATATATAGATCAACTTCTTTTTTTCGCATTTTATTGAATCTAAAACTCTAATGCTTATTTTCGGGGGCAATTTGAATTTTTTTCTTATTTTCTTTTATAATTATTCGCGGTTTTTCCGTTAAAAACTCTAATAAATTTTTCCTCAATCTTATCATAAATCTTAGAAAATAACGGAGTTACAAGCGCATATATAGGCAAGATTTCAATTTTTTTCCTTTTCCCATATTTTTTTTTTCTTTCTTTTTTTTATTTTATTTTTTTTTTTTATCGCGCTTTACTGATTCTGAAACATTTTACATGTTTTTCTCTATCTTCAAAAACAACCGTGTTATGGGCATATTTATGTGTGAAATGTCTTTTTTTTTTTTTTTTCTTTTTTCTATCTTCTTATAATTATTCGCGTTTATTTTAAAGTAAAAACATTAATAATTTTTTTTTTTTTTTGTATCTTCCAAAATAACTGAGTTATTGAATTAAATCACTTTTAATGGGCTGCCATTTTGAAAATAACCAGCTAAAAATAATTCAGGGAAACATCCAATTATAAATTAATATTTACTTTAGCATTATTTACATAATTTTTCTTCTATTCCGTTAAAATATTACAAATACGTTGTTATTATAGGCAGAATTATGTTATTTGCCATTTGTAAAAAGAGAAATATTTGCATTAAACAAATACGTGCTTTTTCGAAAGCTTAATCAGCTTATGTCATCGGAAAGCTAAGAAAATTGAGCGATCCTCTAGACTACCCCCTCAAAAGTCGTCTTTAAGTGGGTTTAAGTGTTTGGCCCAATGGTTTCATCTTGTGAGTCAGTTTGCGCTGAAATGTTTATAATATTCTGTTGAATTATTTGAAACTTTGAACAAATCCGAGTCCATGTGGAGTAATTAGTTTGTCACATACAATGGTGTACCTACGATTTTTCATAGAGCCTTGGATTGAAAAGACTGAATTCTTTGAATGTTGGATGTTCTGGTAGAACGACATAGTGTCGATAAGGTTTGATGAGTACTTTGTAGATGGTGATTTTGGTGTACAAATACTAAAAATACAAATACAAAAAACTAATCTATAATGAATAGATTTTGTTGTTTGTTTGAATTTCTCATGGTAGGCATTGATAAAAACAACTGGTAAATAGATAGATATTTAGATAGATAGATAACTGTTTTTTTATTTTTTATTTCAGAATATTACAACAAAAATATAACATACAAAAAAACATTACTAGAACTATGGTCTTTTAGACCGTCTAGTCCGGAGCCGAAATGTTCAATTTTACAATTTATATGACAGTAACTATATACATATACAATACACTACACAATAACAGTAAAACAATCTCACTCACTGAATCAAATATTTAATTATAAGGCTCAAAACAACAAAACAATAATAATAAACAATTACGCATATATAAATATATTACAATTTTTAAATATAGTTACACTCTTTTATAAGTTTATATCTGTAAGGCCATGCTATTTTACAATATTTATACACAACCAGTTCTGTCCATTAAGATAGTTTATTACTTCATCGGTGTTTAAATAACTCTTTCCGAAACACCTTATTCTAATTTCAGATAAAATGGGACATGTGGCGAGGAAATGAAAGGTATTTTCGACTTCTTTTCTATTGCAAAGCGAACAAATCACATTGTTATTTGACCAAAATCTATTATAGTTGAGGTATACCAATTCACATCTAACTTTAAATATCCATTTCGCCCCATTAAAACTTAATTTGGTAACAAAAAATATTGTGTCCCATAATCATAACTAAGTTTTTATATACAGACATTTTTTTTTTGAGACTATAGCCCTTTGTAAACATTTTGATCTATAAATACCTGTCAGTGATTGTCTAAATTTCTGTAAGATTAGAGCCCAGTTATATTTGTTGTTAAAACAACTGGTAAATGTGAGGTATAAAAGAACAAAAAAAAAAAAAATATATTTTTACTCAAGCAATAGTATTTTAAAACCTGATACTGTATTTACTTTAATAACTAAGCTGTCATAGACCCTCCTCTTTTTGGTCCTCCACAGGATGGATTCGAAAAAGTTTTCTTATAATTTAAGCGTCAGTAAATCATATATATATATATATATATATATATATATGTATAATTTTGTTTTAAATTATATATATATTTTTAAATTTTTATATTATATTATTAAATAAGTTTTAAATTTTGTATATATATATATATATATATATATATATATATATATATATATATATATACATAAATAATAAATTAACTAGCTGTAACCAACGGCTTTGCTAGTGAATATATCATTTTATGTTAATTTATATACTTTTTTGGTTAGAGTAACTGTAATAACAAAAAAAAACTCATCGTTATCATTCAATTATTCATTATTTCTACAATTTCTTATGGGAAATGAATAGAGTGTAATTTTCTGATGCCAGATCCTTATTTTATTCTGTCTAATTCACTACAATATACAAGTTGAAGTACCCATAATTACTCAATACGTTTCAGCGTTAAAATATAAGCATTGTTTGTTATAGTCACAACACATTTGCATCTTAAATGCATATTATTTTTTTAAAATCAAACGTCGATTAGCCTCTCTAACATTATAACAGTTGAACATTTGCTAAAGGAACCTACACACGAAACATGAACAGAACCCACAATAGGCTTAAATAAATGTGTGATAAATTTCAGTTAAAATTAAAATTATGAATATTTTGCTTCTATGAGGTTAGAAATTCAGCCCCATAGTACATCTAGGCATCAAAACAATTCTCTGGGGAAATTTTCATCTACACAACCATTGTCATTTTTGCGATGCCCAGAAAAGTGTGTGAAATTCAACTTGCTTTTATAAATTTAGATATAATTACTTCAGCCTCATTCAGAGTATTTTGATTAAAATATCAAAGGCATGCGTAAGAAAACAAGTGAAAGATTCGCTATCACTATATATTACAATAATATATTTATTCTGTACTTTTTATGATTAGTTTTTACTTGAGAAAGTTCTTCTTATTTTTAAATATTAAATCAAGGATAATTTTCTTCCATCATATCATTATTATTGTAATTAACTACATAACTCGTCAATATTAGTAGACGTTTCGGGATTTGTCCCCGTTATCAAGACTAATGGTTTAAAACGTTTTGATTTTAGTTACATTTAATAATTTTTTTCTATATCTATATATATATATATTAATTTTTATAAAGTCAATAATTAGATAAAATATTCATATTACATTATTAACTATAATTTTACCTTTTTTTTGTTGATTATTTATTGTTATATATTTTTTGTAGCTAACAGCTACATGCACTTCTAAATGTCGACTATTGGTTCACTGTTCTATCTTGTTTTTAATATTGCATAATTTGTACTTAGCAAGTTCTATCTACTGTAATCTAATTCCTACCGTAAGTACTTCCTGGCATCCTTCCTCTACCTAGTTATCCAATCCCAGTGTCCGTTTTACGTCTCGGATCTCCTTAAATTCAAATATTCCGTTCGTACCCGTTGCACCAGCTCACGCCCTTCTGATCCGTATATAACGTATCATCTATCCACAGCTTTCGATAGATCATTCTTAATCCGATTCGCCTCCCTATGGAACTCCATTACCCCTAATATCCGTGACTCCCAAACTCTCTCCACATTTAAATCCCGTCTATTCAGCCATTTCCTGTCAATCCAATTTCCAAATAAGTAGATGCTAATTTCAGGAATAATCAACAAATAAATAATAGAACAGATTTACTTATTCAACAGCAAATATTTGAAATTATGATCTTTTCAAAGATGCAAGATGTTTAAAGAAGAATAGTAATTTCCTTTGTGTTTGCAAACTGTTTACATACATGCATATGTTTGTGTGTGTATATATTTATTTTATCTGCTTATTTATTATTTTTATATTATTTTTTGTTCTCATGTTAAAAAACATTTATTTTTTTGGTTTGTACATTTTTATTATAATTTAGCTTTTAAGTTATTTTATTTGTTCATGTTATTAGTTTAATTCTTTTCTGATTTTCAGTCATTTTATTCTAAGACTCAATTCCTAAGTCCACCTTTTTATTTCCTGTTATGTTATTCTGAAGGGACATGTCCCAGAATAAATAAAGAATTATTATTATTACAAAATTAATTCTTTAATCTTCTATTAATTTTGATACGTGACGTCAATTTTTGGTCCTCCGGAGGATGGATTAGTATACAATTTTTGATAAACGACTCCTTGAGACTACTGTACACCGACAGAGCCACGATTAGCAGCTCAGCAGAAGGGCAGGAGGCAGACAGAAGCCGGTACAGAGGCACGGGAATGGGTACAGTCCGGAACAGAGGGGCCGCAGACTGTACCCCGCGTCCTACTTCCTTCCCAGACTGTACCGCTAACATCGATCCCCACTCACTCCCTCTCTAGCTGGCTATTTTCTATAGCGTCTTCTCTCTTCTTTATGTTGTAGTCTCTACCGGCTCTGCTTTTTGTACTCTCTAAAGCCCTTCTATGCATTTTTCTTCTGGATAATAATAATCCGCCATCTACTACGTGTCAAAGTAAATTAAGCTGAGGAGTATCACTATAAAAACCCACAATAAAAAAAAAAAAAAAAAACACTTCTCAGTAACCAATTTTCACGTACTATACCAATAAGGAAAACTCTAATAGATACTATGGTTATGCCTTGCCTAAACTATGATAAATGACTTACACCTATTGGTGTAATTTCACGGAGACATTGTTGAATAGACTTCAAGGAGTCCAGAATGCTGCAGTACGATTAATAACGCGAAAATCATTAGATAAACATCTTATACCCCACTACAAATAGGTAAAGGGGATCTTTGACCAAAACAAGAAGGTTATTTACTTTATTAATAATTGCTTGTAAAATATTAAAGTGCAAATCACCAAGATATATCTATACTTTGATAAGCTTCAGGGTTAAAATCCTTAGACGGCCTTTTTTTTTTTTTTAAAGGGAGTATAAATCCTTAGTAATGCCGCTCTTTGGAAATGACTTAAAATGGTGGTCCCGAGCCTTTGGAATATCAGGTACTCGCTAATTAAATCTGAATAGACAAACATTAGGAATCCCACTATAATATCGTCCGATTAACTACTGTAGCATGAAAGCGACGTTAAATAAATAAACAAAATATGTACGAGGCATGTTTTTTAAATAAGTATCGTTTTGTTATTAAAAAAAGGCGTGCAAAGATTTTTGCATGAAAGCCTGTACCTTAACCTACTTTTCTACATAATTTTCATGCATTTTGGGAGACTTGTCATAACGCGGCACCAGTTTTTAAATACTTGTTAACCACTGCATCACAAATAGTTTGACTTCGTTATCGTCTTGAGGACGCCGACCGCCCAGGTGTTTTCTCTCACCTTTTCGTCCACTTTCTGCACCAAATCTTCATTAACGACCGTAGGACGCCCACTACGTTCTTTAAGAGCTCTCACCCATTTCCTTACCATTCCATCACTTATAATGTTTTGTGCGTAAACTTCAACGATCTCACGATGAATATCGATTGGTTTTACGCCTTTAGGACTAAGAAATCGTATAACAGACAGTACTTCACAATCAGCGGGACTCACTATTGTGGGAGGCATCTTAAACACTCAGTTAACAACGTATACAATGAAGAATCTGACTGTAATGGCGTCATTGCGTAGACAAGAGATGTAGGTAACCAGGACGCATGCGCGGAACGCCGACCGTAGCGCTGCGGTGGCGGAATCGCAAAACGGTACTTACTTAAAAAACATGCTTCGTGTATATATATATATATATATATATATATATATATATATATATATATATATATATTAATATAAATATATACACACATAATATATGCCGATCTGGTCTTTTTTCATGACGTTCACAATAAAAAAAATAAAGCTTCATAATATACTTGTCGAAAGAGATTTTAATTACTGTCCTTTATAACTATGCTCAGATTAAGATCCCACACTGATGAACAATTTATTAAAATTTAAAAAGAATAATTTGTTTGCTCAATAATCCACCTAAGAGGGTAGGTACCCTTTGGGTTTTTTTTTTTTTTTAACATTTATATTAATAATTTTCAAATATTTATTTCTACTTACCTCACCTATCAACACAGGAGCCTGGGAATTTGGAACACTTTTTCTAGGATCTCATGCAAATACATTTATGGAGCCAAAAACAACAATCATGTTTTGTTTTTATGTTGATCACATTTATCAGGCTAAAATATGTGGTCCTGAAATAAATTTAAATACTTGTTTTATTCGTTAAATTTTCCATTTTCAAACCTTTGTTTGACCATTAAAATATGTTTGGCTTAGATAAAACTTATAACCTGACAATTTGAATCATTAAAATTCTGTTCATTCTTCAAGTCTGCGTGTAGGCTACTTATTCACTTTAAATAAAGGAAAACCTTTCGTTTTGATTAGCAATAACATGAAAAAATCTAGTTATCTAATTCTATTATGTTGAATAAAGACTAATTGGAACCCGCAACTAATTGCTTATTTACAAAACGTCCTGAAATCTGTGATCCTACGACTTTATGTGCCATATTTTTTAACATCAAAGATATTCAAATCATAAGTCCACTGAACAATAGTTAATTATGGCACCGACCATACCTTACACCAGACTAAATATACCACATGTGTTTTAGACCTTATTACATCAAAATTCTCCAAATTCCATCAGAACCTTATCCATCACCCAATCCGCTAGCTCAATTCCTATCTCCAACACCCTTAAGATCCCCCGTAGAAAATTTGAAACGGCCAAGGACCTCGAGCGTATATTAGTTAAGTGTTGCCAGATTCTCTACTCACGTGCTGTATGTTTGATATTGTAAATTAAGTATGAATGACTTCTGGAGTTTCTACTATTCTCATAGATCTTTTTGTTTTTTAACGTCTCCTTTACGCTACTGGGTAATCAAACGATGTTAATTGGGAGTTCTTAATTTTGCCTATCCAGGTTTAATGAGGATAGAGATCTTTAACGGTACTTACATCGCACACGTCTGGACATATATGTAGCCTTCAAAACATAGGAATAACTAACAAAGGAATCAGTATACAACACCAAATCTAAACAAACAACGCTAAACACTGGATTTGTTGTCAAGTTTTAGCATCAAATCAAATGGTGATGATAAGTAGGAATGTAAGATGAAGTTGACGTCCCCTTGGGAAAATTATTTCCTCAAGCAATACATTTTGCAATAGACGCTTTCACGTGCGAGAACATCGATCTCAGCCTCCTGAAAAGCGAACCATTGGCTTAAGTTGATAAAGGGGAGGAGATATTGATGGGAAGGCTAAACTAATTCCAGAACTAGAAGGGGGCTATGATAAATAAATATTAGACAGCCCAAGCGGTCGATAATGGGCTGCATCTAAGTTAGGGCCCTGCTGGAAAAACTTTTAAAAGCATCTTTATCCTTCTCTGATCCCTTTTCCTTCAGTTATTTCTTCATACACAAATAAAACACTGCAAATTATAGCATAATGTTATTTTATTTACAAATCATTATTAATTAGGGTATAAACTGTTTTATAGGCAATTAATAATATGAAGAGCAATAAATAGTTAATTTTTATTTTTTTTTTATTTATATTATATGAATTTCACAACTGTATAAAAAATAAATACAACAAGTTAAAGTGTGAAATACAATAAAGGGCATGAAAAGGCTTGTGAAGAAACTACCCAGTGTAGAACTTCAATGTCTATTTAAATTAGTAGGTCCTGAGGCCGTATTCTCTTCAATCGCCTCGGAGGGTTACATGGGATATGTAAGGTTGATAGGTTGCGAACAAGAGGGTTTATGTGGGTTGGGAGTTTGGAATTGAATGTGGTATATCTGGTACGAGAAAGGTCTGCAACAAATGGAATATTAAGGTCGTTATGGATGATTTTATTTGTGACGAAGTAAGGAGCATTTAAGATTTTGCGAAGGATTTTGGATTGTAAGGATTGGATGCGGGAGGAATTGGATAGTTTAGTAGAGCCCCAAAGCTCGATCCCATATGTCCAGATGGGCCTGATAATGGTAACATATATGAGCTTTTTGTAATAGAGTGGAAGTTTTGAACGTTTGTCCAGTAAGTGTTTTAGTAATCGTTATCTTCGAGCATTTTCTTGTCGTTTAAGTCTTGTGTGAGGATTCCAAGTTAGACGTTTGTCAAGATGAAGTCCTTAGTATCGGATTTGTTCTACAGGAGTGAGTGGGGTGTTATTAAAGGAAACAGTGGGACAGGAGATCATCGGTCTCGCGACGAAGTGTAAAGGTAATTTGGTAGGATTTGGTAGGATTAATTTTGATTCTCCAGTTCTGACACCATTCTTCGATGGCTGTGAGGTGGGACTGAAGGATTTGGGATGCTGTGGTTGGGTCATTATGGACTGATAACACACTCGTGTCATCCGCGTAGGTATTGAGGACAGTGCTAGGATGGAGTGGAATATCAGCTGTATAGACTGTTAATTTTAAAACGCTATATCTCAGCTAGGTCTGAACCGAATTCAATGAATGATTTTTTTTTTTTCATTTTATATTTATTTATATCATTTTATTTTTTTTTTGTTTTGGTATTTATTTATTTACTATTAGGAAAAACAGATATTCGTATATATGGACAAGATTTTAACTTTTTTCTTTTGTTATTTTTATTTATCGCTGATTCTAAAACTATGTTCATAAGGATCTCTATCTTGAAAAATAAAAGAGTTATGGACGTATTTATAAGTAAAATTTCAATTATTTTTTTCTCATTTTTATAATTTTTCGCGGTTTATTGGTTAAAAAAACATACAACAATTTTTCTATCTCTTAAAAACAAAAGTCTGGTGCGGGCAACACACGACTTTCACTTACCTCCATTTTTAAAATCAATGAATGAATTTTCAAATACAGTTAGAGATAAAAATACATGAAACTATTAAAGAATTAATTAAATTGAATTTATATAGAAACATGTTTATTGTTTAATGTTTTATTAAAAAATCTATTAGATTATGATATAAAATAATCAGTTAGTTTTAACTTCGTTTCATCACTTTTTCATCGTTTTTTTCTATTACCTTTTAAGAGCTTGTGCATGAGATAATATTTTTTCTAAAATCTTTAGATTTCCAACAGTATATCATACATGTATATCACTGCTCTTATGTTAATGCACTATTTTTTTTTCCAGTTTTTTTTTTTAATTCGCACAACTTACATATTTACCTTTTTTTTATCAGTGGTAACAAGATAATATAGTTATTTTTATAGAATCAACCAAATTAGTTATATCCACATTTAAGCCCTGTCAGACCATTTTAATCAGAATGAAACCTACATGATTTTAAAGCCCATTAAATTTTACATCGATATAGCGAGTTTAATCAAAAACCTGGGAACCGTTTTCGAGAAAATCGAAAAAAAGGTGCAAAATGCACGGTATAAAGTGGCTCGTCTGGTAAGCTCATTTCGATGAAAAAGGTTTTGTCACGCCTCAGGGGTATATTTGTCTTAAATATGAAATTTCAGTTTCTTAGGACTTACCGTTTCCGCCCTGGAGTTACCACACACACAGACCTTTTTGCGGGACTTGGTTATTTGGATTCTATAAATTTATATTTCAATCCTATTTAATAATTATCAATACATAATAATCTCTCATTATTTTCTAAGCTTGTAATCTCACATATTAAATAGGGGACCCTAAAATGTGTATTTCCGTTGAAAACTGGAATTCGAAAATTTTCGAAATTTGCGAAAAATTCGAAAAACGATCGCAATACTTTTCCTTACTATATATAGTAAGTGAAAGTAAAAACTGAGTTATTGAATTAAATCGCTTTTGATCAGCCGATATTTTTAAAATAACCAGGTGATGTCAACGTCTAGGTGTTTGGATTATCGTTGCATGTCCTAGTATTTCAAAAACATTGGTCCAGTAGTTTTGGAGAAATTCCGGATTAATTTTTTTTTTTATTCGTTATTCGGATTCTACGTACCTACGTACCCTCAAATTTTGCTCAACGTGGCCCAAACCCCAATTTATTTTTTTTTTTTTGGGTGAATTACATTGAAATAATAAACCAACACATCACGTTTTCATTACATTCGTATACGAGATCCAATACCACTTTTTCAAATCTAATTCTTAATCACCTTCAGTTACTCAGTGAAAATGTAAGTATCAAGTTTTAGCAGCTGAGGATCTTTTTTTTTTTCAGTCATTAAAATTATGCTAATTTTGCCATTATCATGTTTCTGCTTTGAAATAAACACCAAAACTGGGACTTTTGTTGAATCAGTCGAATATGATTAAACAAGCTTAGAAAATAATGAGAGATTATTATGTATTGATAATTATTAAATAGGATTGAAATATACGGAAATACAGTACTTTGAATTCTTGAATTTGATAAAAGGGTAATTTTTTTGTACACCCCATTATTATATTTTTACGGCTACATTTTAGCTATTTATTATTAACATTTTTTTCGGCAGTATCAGGAATAAACTGAAAACCCAGCATATTACATTTCTCTTTTCTTTTATTGTGCATATAGAATAGAATAGAATAGAAAAATAATTTTTATTCTGGGACTGGGTCCCTTAAGAACAATATGATATGTACAATTAATATATACAATGTGTCTGGCCACAAGACCAAAGGATTATAATTAATTTTTATTTACAAAGCTTTAAGAAGAAAAGTAGGATACAATAAAACAAAAGAGTATAATATCTAAAAGAGTAAAATAAATGAATAACTTCTGATATGTTGAACAAAACTTAACATTGAAACTAATTCATAATAATTGATCGATACAGAATCATGAAAATAAATAATAAATTTTGTTTTTGAATAGATATTTGATTTGAAAACTCAGGCTTGTGGAGCGTCTGTTTGAGATGACAATAGGTACTCGAACAGCTGGGACTTGAATGATGGTAGGGAAGAAGCATGGCGGATTTGAGTAGGTAGGGAATTCCAGAGAGTAGCAGAGCGGACAAGAAAGGAATGATCAAAACTTGTTGTTCTGTGGGGAGGAATATAATGGTCAGAATGGCGCGATCTTGTTTGGGGCGAGCGGACGGACGATTTGAATTGCAGAAGTTTGTGGAAATAGATACATATAAATCCCACACACAAAATTATTTATTCACATATAGAAACGCACATTTTAATTATAATTTAATATAAATCTTATATATGTAGTACACCTGAAATAGGCCGTAATACAGACAGAAACTTCTATAGAGATGGATGATTGGTTATTTATTTCAACTTGGATGCCCCTACATAAAATACTGTTAACCACATTTAAAAAAATGTAAGATAATCAGTTCATAATATAAATAACTTTCAAGATTCAGAAACATAATAAATGTATGCTTTTCATCCTTTCAAATAAAGAACAACCAACATTTATCGATGGAAAAAGATTTTTTGATTAATCTTAATTCGATCAAAGGTAAAGGAATTTTTGGCGATTATAATGCAATTATTCCCCACTATAGACCATAAGGATAGTATTTCGCACCAGAGTCACTAACAAGTAGATTAAATTAACAACTTTTCCATAACAAGCGAAGGGAGAGAATCCAGTTACACGGCAATTCCCACCGGTCAATATTCCCTCGAGATAACCTGGGATCGATCCACGAGTTACGGATGTCGCCCAAAATCCGACAACCCTTTCTCCTTTGGCTACTGTAAATCTTTTTTAGACGAAAGAATAATAATTTTGATAGCCAGTGTAATAAAAAGGAAAGTAATACCTGAATTAAAGTTGATCCTTTGTTTCGATTGAAAACTAATCCGACAATGACAGAAAAACAATTCAGCCTGGCTGAAAATATCCAAGATAAACCGGATATCGATGACAATTAAAAAGTACGACAGAAGGCCTTGTGATTTCCAATTCGGAGGAGAAGTAAAATGGTGGTCCCGTGCCTGTGTGATGTCAAGTACTCCCTGAAAGATCTCTGTACTGATTAAACCTGGGTAGGTAAAAATTAGAAACCCACCGTCACATCGTCAGATTAGCCACAGTTGCACTAAATTGAATAGATAGACGAACAAAAATACAAAAGTACGAGGTTGGTGGTGAAATCAATCAGTTAATAGTACACGATGTCAGAGCACATTTTCAACCAAACTCTAACTTTTTAAGGTAAATCTTTATTTATCTTCAATATTTTATTTAAATTTCTATAATCAATAAAACACATATTTTCAATATTACATTACTATTCACAATCTCAACTGATGTACTATAATCCTACCTTTACTCTTCTATATCTGTTTATCATTATCATTTATTCGATTTAGTACTTTGTCATTTATTATTATTTCGAATGTAATTAAATTCCATTAATTAAATTTTTAAATATTTTATTAATATAACGACAGAGAGAGTTTTAAAAATAATTAATAGAGACAAAATTAAAAATTATGGAACAAGCAAAGATAAAAAAAGCTCTTCTTGAGAGGAATATTATGTACAAATAATAGTTTGAGTTTTTAAAATTTAATAATGATTATTTAAAACAATTGAATGGTTTAACCATGGGTGATTAAATAACAGCTAATTTAAATGGCATATTTATGAATGAAATAACGTCAAAATGTTTAAAAACTGTCGTAAACAAACCATTATTAATGAAAAACGCTGCAAATTATTACAAAATAGTTTATTATTTCCAAATAAATATGTTAGAGTATAATGTTTATATAGCTGTTTACAGGCAATTAATTAATATAAAAAAACAAGAAATTGTTCAAAGAAAAGTGGTAAATCACTGCTAATTTCAAAACACTATATTCCTGCTATTTCTGAACAGACATCAATAATTCTTTTACTACTTCGAAGAAAATTTAATTGTCTATCGAATAGTGAAAGTATAGTATTAATTTAGTTATTGAAAGAAGTTCAATTTATTTAAATTATAATAATTATAATATAATATAATGTAATTTAGTTAACGATATTTCTGAAGATTAAAAAAATATTAATAAGTTTTTATATATATATATATATATATATATATATATATATATATATAAAATCAAATAAAAAAAATTAAAAGTCAAGTTATAATAAAACTGTGTAGGTTGTGAGACAAATTGGCTGGAATTCCTGGAGCCTGGAACGACAGAGGAAATGAAATGCCTGGCCAAGTTGCTAAGAAATTCTTGCATTAGCCCTGGAAGAGCCGATAAGATCTTCAAGTTGGTTGAGAATTCCAATGGCTGTGATTGTGTTGTCGGCCCTGTGTAGTCCTTGGCCAGGCCTGCCAACTGAGGCCTTGAGTGTCGCCCGGCCCGCCAAAACGGATATCCACCGCGCCAACTTTCCAACCAATCCTATCTTATATCTTCATTATTATATCTTATGTCTGCTTATTAAAAAAAACTGGTGAGGGCCCACACAACTTTCACTCATCTCCGTTGTTAATAGCCATTTAAGAATTCTTAAGAACAGTTAGAGATGAAATATAAGGTAAGTGAAAGTAAAAAGGTTAAGGAATTAAGTAAATTGAATTTGGATAAAAACATATGTTTTAGTAAATTTTTTAATATATTACTAGCTGATTTGTCCTTTCTTAACTATGACATGGGAAATCAGTCAAGCCTTAAGTTCAGGTCAAACAAAAAAGTATTAATATCTATTATATTAAAGTATTAATATTATATATATATATATATATATATATATATATATATATATATATATATATATATATATATATATATAGATGATTATTACCTTAAAATATTTTTAAAAAAACCTAATGACCATATTAACTTTTTTCTTTCATAAGATTTCCTGACTGTTATAAACACAACAAAAGAATTAGCGAAATCGATCAATCTGTTGCGATGAACAGGGGAAAAAGGGGATTTTGCGGGACTTAGGCATTTGAACTCAGAGGATCCTGTATATTTGTATATAGGTAAGTGAAAAAAAACACACAAAAAAAAAACCAACGTATTAGTATAATTAATTAGAATATAAGGTTGTTATTACAATCTAAGGTTGTTATTATAGGATACATAGGAAGAATTCTGTTCAATTTCATTGGCAATGAATTTATATAAATTAGAATTTGACTTAGCTGATTGTCATGAAAAAGTTTCAATACGTCTCGGGCAGTTGTCTTAAATATCAATTTTTTTTTTCTAGACTTACGACACACAGACACATACGAGTACACAGACATGTTCGGGCGACTTGTTTATTTGGACTCGGATGAATCTAAAATGTGTCTTTCCGTTGTTGAAAACTAGAATTCGAAAAATTTCACCATCACAATACTTTCCCTTTATGTTTATTTTAAAGATCTTCAAAAGCAATCTATCACTAGATCTTAAAACCAAAGTTCTGACCACATGTGTATATCCCACGGTTCTCTACGGGGCTCAAACCTGGGCACTTACAAGAAAACTCGACCGGAGGCTGAATACCATGCAAATGCAGCTTCTAAGAAGTTTAATGTTTATTTAGAAAAGGGAGAGAATAAAAAACGAAAATATTCTTCAGAAAGTGAACATTAAAAGTCTAAGGGTTGAGGCACATCGATTAAAATGGAGCTGGGCTGGGCACTTGGCCAGGCTGAAAGACGAAAGATGGACCAGAGCTTGCACGGAGTGGATCCCGAGAGAGGACAGCAGGCAGAGGGGGCGACCACATCGCAGGTGGAGGGATGAATTGACGCAGACTGTTGGCGAAAACTGGTGGCTGGTTGCGAGGGACAAATCCTGGTGGACAAACGTTTTAAAAAATATTTAATTTGTGTTTGATTTTTGTGTATTTTTCAAGGAATCTGTTTTGTTTTGTTTTTTGGAGTTTTGTATTTTATAATTATTTGTATTTGTATTTCTTTGGATTATTTGCTTTTTTTAAATATTTTATTATTTCTAACTATAGCCAACTTCTATAAATTCCTCCCTATGGGAGAGGCTTTTGTCAATACGATGCCAATAAAGCTATTATTATTATGTTTATTTTATATATAGGTAGGTCTAAGTAAAAAAATAAGAATGAAAATGAAATAAAAATCAACTTAATGACCGTTGGTGTTAAGAAGTATCGGCATTTCCTCCCTCACCTTAATTGAGATACTCATATTACTTAACATCTGGTTGGATGCAAGAAGGTGTTGAAAAAGGAGATTTGAATGAAGATTGGGAAGAAGCATGGTGGATGTTTGATGAGTGTTCTAGAAGTGAACCTGGCTAAGAAGGATCTCTCCAGTACAGTACTGTATAATTACATACAATTCTGTATATGTAGATATTTTTACAGATTAGGAATTCGATATGATGTGATATCGACAAATAATGGTGCCTGAGATATCAGAATCTTGCTGCTGCAAGAGGAAAGATGAGAAATATTAAGTAAGAGTCAACAAGAAGTGACGGTATGATGCCTCGTAGGAAGGCTGCTATTACTGCTGCTAATTGCTTTAACAGGAGCGACGTGGGTAATTATTGCTTGAGGGCCCTCCCAGCAGTTGCCACCTCGCTGGCTTATCTCTGCTAACAGCCATCACTGTCTTATGTCTACTGGCTACGTGTTAACAAGGAAATTTGCTCAATATTGATGCAAAGGTTTCTCCGTCACGGACTGATAACACTAAATAAAAATCTGGTGCGGGCAACACACGACTTTCACTTACCTCGGCTATTAAAACAATTTAAAAACTATTAAATATTCTTCAGTTTGAAAAATATTTGAAGTCGATTTTAATACAACGTGTATTCATTTTTGTTAGAAAAATATGATTTAGATTAAAAAATGTAACTGTATTAAATTGTTAATCAGTCATAAGTTTATTCCACATTCGACACTTTATATTACCTTTAACAACTTTAGGTATCATATAATATTTTTTCTAAAATCGTTTTCTTTCCAACGGTTTATTATACTTCAATGCTACTGTTCTTATTATCAAAAAACACAAAATCACAGCATAAAAAAATATGTTTGCACTTTTCTCCTTTAGTTGTTTATCAAATTCGCTCAACTTGAATATTTACCTGTTATCTATCAATGCTAACAAGATGATGTGCCTAATATTTTGAAGTCTACAAAATCAAAGGTACTTTAGGGGAAGAAAATTCAAACTATCGGGATTTAAGCCTTGTCAGACTATTTCAATCAGAATCAAACAGAGGCCGTATTAAAGCCCATTAAAATTTGCATCAGCATAGCGAGTTAAATCAAAATTCTTAGAGCCGTTTTTGAGAATAATTAAAAAAAAGGCAAAATTCATTGTATGAAGTGACTCTTCTGGTTAGCTGATTTTGATGAAAAAGTTGCTGTAACATCTCGGGCGTATAGTTGTCTTACAGATAGAGTTACAGTATTATACGGCTTTACGTTCTCGTGCTAGACTTACCACACACACACACACACAAAACTTGCAAAGAGGTAATCAAGGTGAGATCACACACAGCCGCTAGGTTTTCCACATCTTTTTTACAGCCGCCACTGTAAAGAGGCTTGGTCCATACTCTAGGTTCACCTCCCGGCTGAATTAACAGAATAATAATATTCTTTCATGGCCGGGATTCGAACCCAGGACCCGGAGAACAATAGACTAGTGTTCTACCCACTTGACCACGTCGCTCCCCAACTATATATTGTACATCTGTATAATTTATAATTCTTATGATCATAAAAAAAATAAAATCCTAAAAAATATTTTGGCTCTTTTCGCCTTGAGTTTCGTTCAACTTTATATTTTACTCTTTTTTTATATCAATGCTTAGAAGATGAAATAGATTTTTTTTGTTTAAATCTACAATATAATTAAATTAAAATATCGGCATCTAGTCCCTGTCAGACTAATTAAAACATTATGAAACCTACATGGTCTTAAAGCTCATTTAATTTCACATCAATATTTAACTTTATATCAATACAAATAACAAGATAACTTAATCAAAATAGTTTAGAGCCGTTTTTGAGGAAGTCGAAAAAGGTGCAACTGACTACTGAGTGACTCGATCTAGTTAGTTCATTTGACGACAAATCTGTAGTATCATACCAGGCATAAAGTTATCCTAAATATTAAATATAATTTTCGTAGACTTTTCGTTTTAGTACTGAACACACACACACACAAACACATAGATACATCATAGACCTTTTTTTGAGACACAAAAATTTATTAAAACAATAATTATATGCTGGATTGTTCTCTCTGATTATAACTGTGAGAGGTGGTATAATTACATAGTGCTTGCAGTTATGTTTCAATTTATTTTTCATGAACTTCTTTCTGAGAATAACTCCTCACCAAATTGAGCCCTGATTCCGAAACTATCACGAGAGATATCTGTAAAAACACCTGGGAGCAATTAAGAGCGTGAATTAAAGACATTTCCGACATTTAGGCGCCCTGGGAACCGCCTCCAACAGGAAGTTGTAAGGTGTTTCCTCAAGAGATTGTGAGAGAAACCCGAATGGAAGGAACACTAAGGAAAAGAGCACAAGGTTCAGATCGCCTGCAACCTCCTGGTTCTCAATCTATTGGCTCTACCGTTAGAGAACATGATTAAACTAATGAAATACTTTGTGCATTCGCTAAAAATTTTATAGGGGTGAAGCAGACTTAGCAATGATTATGCAAAATCAAAATTAATAGTGATTTCAAAAGAGTTCTAATAAATGTTTACTTCCTACCTTATTGGTATTTCTTGAGACTTAAAGATTTTCTGCACCTGAAAAAAAAAAAAAATACAATTACCGTTATTAAAATTAACATTATATTTTTAATGGGGTAAATCCTTGGTTATGCGATATCTGTAATCGTCAAAGATTTCTATTCTAACAAAACCTGGAAACGCAAAATTTAGGACTCCCACTGTAGCATAGCCTAACATTCAATGAAAACACAAACCTTGCCTTAGACATACCTTAGAATGTAATAAGAAATTTGTTTAAGCAAAAATAAAATAAATAAAAACAGAACATCGGATTACAATATATGTATGTATATATATATATACTTGAAGACCAAATATAATAATTAAGGTTAATTTTTTTTAATAACATTTTATTGATATTTACAACTGTACATATAATATATAGAACAAGTAAATGGGCTAATTTACACTTATAGGCGTGATAATGTCTTGTGAAGAAACTATCTAGTGGTAGTACTTCAATGTAAATTTAATTAAAGTAGGTCTTGAGGCCATCGTCTTTTCAATCGCCTCGGAGGGTTGTCAGGAATAGATGGGAATGATAAGTTGCGTACAAGAGGATTCGTGTGGGTTGGGAGTTTGGAATTAAAAGATGAATATCAGTTTCGGGCTAGTTTTGTAACAAATAGGATATTTAGGTCATTATGGATGATTTTATCCGTAACAAAATAAGGAGCATTTAGGATTTTGCGAAGAATTTGGATTGTAAGGATTGAATACGAGAGGAATTAGATGGTTTAGTAGAGCCCCACAGCTCGATTCCATATGTCCAGATGGGTCTGATAATGGTAAAATAAATGAGCTTTTTGTCATAAATTGGAAGTTTTGAACGTAAAGTAAGTGTTGTAGTAATCGGAATCTACGGGCAGTTTCTTGTCGTTTAAGTCCTCGTATGGAGATTCAATGTAAGACGTTTGTCAAGATGGAGTCCTAGGTATCGGATTTGTTAAACAGTTATGAGGGGGGTATTATTAAAGGATACATTGGAGCAGGAAGTCATCGGTTTGCAACGAAGGGTAAAGGGTAATCTGGTGGGATTTGTTAGGATTTATTTTAATCCTCCAGTTCTGACACCATTCCTCAATGGCTGTGATGTGAGACTGAAGGGTTTAGGATGCAGCGGATGGATCATTATGGACGGATAACAAACAAGTGTCATCCGCATAAGTTGTGAGGACAGTGGATGGATGGAGTGAGAATATCAGCTGTATAGAACGTATAAAGGATGGGACCTAAGATACTACCCTAAGGTAAACCTACAGACTGAGAAAATATTGAAGAGTAGGAAAGGTTATGATTTACTTTGAAGGTTCTATTAGTGAGGTAGAAACAGATTATCAAGTAGTATGTTGCGGGAAGGAAGGCTAATTTAATCTGTTACTTTGTCTTAGACTTTTTTGTATATATATATATATATATATATATATATAATTATATATATATATATAATATTTAATTGATATATTTAACCTAGGGACATGCCCATAAAATGAATATTTAGCAAGCAGAACTAAGTAATTAGGAGCGTAAGTTTTCTCACCTCTAAAATACCTCTGGTTCGTTCATGGAACTGTTTGATGATTTATTTGCATCTTCAGGCAATATCCATTAAAATTGAATCAGATAAATAGAAATTTCGAGTTATAGTAGCTGTTGCTATGAACGCACTAGTAAAATCAATCCAGAGGACAATCATAGAAGAAAAAAAAAAAAATGGTAATAATAAAAATAAAATAAAAGAAGAGAAAGAGAGATCCTGTGACATTTATGTATAAAGCCATATTTTTTCAATACCGAAATCGGTCTTGGAAATTTAAAAATCCAGCCTAGGCTTAATATATATAGATTTGCAAGATTTTTAGTGAGTCTAGGAGTATAATCTCAGCCTTCCAGCCATGTTCTGGAAATTATTTCACTTAAGTCCCAAAGTTGTTCTCGTTTCCAATGAGGTGGTCCCCTGCTTTGAACCTAAGCCATTTCACTGAAATTGTGCTTTTGCCAAGCTCCACAATCAACTTCTCTTGCGTGTAGGGAATACATTTAGTATATATTTTGTTGCATTGTTTTCAATTATTTCATTCATATCTGATTGTTGAATGTATTATCAGTGGTTCCTTTTCTGTGGCACAAAATGTTAGAGATCCTCAAATCTTCTTGGCATAAAGGCAAAATATTTATAGTTTTTCCTCTAGACGTTGTATCCTCTTCAGCTAATAATTGACTATAACTTAATTTAATATATGAACCGTCTTTAATAAAACATAAAATAAATCCTCATTAATATAACAATTTAATAAAAATTAACAATCCTGATCTTTCAAGGTCACAGGGCCGTAGTAGGTGATAACAGATCGCAGAGAGAGGAACAGAGGGTCATTCAGATATCGGGGCTTATATCCCGCCATAAATTGAGCCTAGCCCTCCGCTGCCCTGCGCTGTCACACCGAGATAACAAGGGCAGTATAAATGAGGGTACAAACCCTTCCTAACCACTACCCTTCGCAAAGAAGGGATCTCTTTTCTGAGGGTAGTCGGTATGCTTTTGGTTTAATTTTAAAGTCAACCTACTTTTAAGCTAAACTGGTAAACGAAGCCGTATTTTACAATGGATGAAACTTTTATAGGCACATTGCGTCCCGCAAAAAGATCTTTGTGTGAGTGCATGTATTGAGTCCAGCTCAAAAGCGGTTAGTCACTTAATGACATCCTTTTAGTACCTTTAAGAAAACCATCGGGTAGGGTTTGGCCTCATTGAAATAGTCTGACAAGGTTTAAATGAAAATGGCTTAAAATTTCTACCTCTAAAGTACCTTTAACTGTGATGATTCATAATAATTTATCATAACTCCTAGTTAGCATTAAAAAAAAAAATGTAAATACGAATAAGAATGTAATTGATAAAGAAAACAGCAAAAATATTTTCCAGGTTATATTTTTTTTTCTAAATAAGAGTATTAATATATAATACAAAGTAGTAAACGTTAACGCAGAAGTTCGAACAGATAATAACTTCTGTTGGTACATTGTCTAAATTTATGATATAATATAAATGGTTACATTGAAAAATATAATTATTTTATAGTTAGTCGTATGGCGAAAAGTGGAGTGTGAATCAACGAGGGATGCAACTATTCAAGTGCAACTCGGACATCCAGTCCCCCACGGAGCTCTCTAACAGAATTCCGCAGGTACTTAATGGAATGTAGTAAGAAAACGAACCATTGGATAATTGGTGAATTTAATGCACGGCACACTAAGTGGTAGAACACAACAACAACAACAAAGCTGGTCAGTACCTTATTAAACTTCCATTTAGCGTTATACCTCCATCGACGCATACATTCCGAAACTCTGGAGATTCGTCCAAATTATCAACCATCGATCTACTTTTAACCCGACAGCCACATAAATTTATTGACTGTCATGCTTTAGATTTTCTTTCTTCTGATAATCGCCCGGTCCTGTATGAGGTAGCGGACAAATCTGAACTAACAACGGCTCCAACCAAATACGACTACTGTAGAGCTGACTGGAAATTGTATCAATCCATTGTAGACTCCAAACTAACATCAATCCCTAAGTTGCATACAACAGAAACGATAGATGACTGCTTAAGGGACATGAGTGAAATAATCTCAGATGCAGTGAAAGCATCCATTCCAATGTTTACTCCTCTTCCTCCTGCACTTAGGTTGCCGCCTGATCATTTCTTAGAAATAATAGCTCTCCGAAATTCCTGAAAAATAAATGGTACCGTACCAAAAATCCGAGTTAAAAAAGAATTGTTAACAGCCAGAATACGAAGATAAAAAATTTAATTAAAAAAATGGAGATCATCATTATGGGAAGACAAAATTCAAGCGTGTCATGGTGACCATAGTAAATTTTGGAATCTCCTCCAAACTACCGTGAAAAAGCAAATTTCAATCCGAATACATCATGGGGATCAACTAATGTCCACAGCAGTACAACCTGATGTCATAGCTGACTATTATAACCGGGAAATCAGGAATCGTACTAAGACGTCGTGCCTGTGTGATTTAACTACACAAGAAAAAAAATTTTAGGTTTATATCTCCGAAAAAACTGAAGTGTATTCTACGGACGACCAAAGGAAATAAAGCCCCAGGATTAGACAATCTTCAAACAATATTGCTGAAGCAATCACTGAAGAAGGGTTTGATACATCTGTGTCACTTATATATTAGTTGCATTAGGCTCAGACATTTTCAGATATGAAAAAAAAAAATTGAATTATATACAATAGTTTTTCCAAGAAAATTCCATTATCCTTGATCAACAAACCGGTTTTCTTTTGTACGGAACATTCATTAGCAAATATTCTAAATGAAGTTACTCCATGAACCATGAACCATGCGACTGCGATGATTTCGATTGATTGTTCCAAAGCGTTTGACTCCGTCTTGCATTCAATAATGCTTGAGAAACTTAGAACACTGCAATGCCCGATTCTCTCGATGGTCGTAATATTACCGTATTAGTCGGCAATAGTTTCTCGAGAACGGTGCGTTTAACTTGTGGAGTACCGCAAGGTGCAGTTCTTTCACGCACCTTATTCAATATCTACACCGCGGAAATAATTGGCAGGAACTATGCAAATACATCTGTCCTGGCATATGCCGATGATGTTGCGATATACAGTAATAGCACGAACCCTTCAAAAGCGCCTAAGCAAGTAGATAAAACTTGTGAGATCATAAAGAACCAACTGAATAACTTAAACATCCTAATAAACCCATCTAAAACTGACTGCATTATTTATCTTTTAAAAAAAATAAGAAAAAACTGCCGACTAAATTTCCAATTGAAAATTCAACGAAAAATATCTAGAAACATCGTTTACTTGGTATGAAAATTAAAATTTAACAATCATATCATTACAAAATTATCAAAAGTACGACAAAAAACCTACAAACTTAACCACCTCTAACAAACTCCGAATCTATGTTTCAGATTAAAACTTCTAATTTACAAAATTGTGATCAAACCTTCTATATAATACTGAGCAATGTTAATAATCGATTTTTCGGAAAATTTAAAAAAGAAACTACAGCAATTCCGAAATGGCGTTTTAAAGAAAATTGCAAGAAGAACTACTTTTGAAAAAGAAAAGACAGGAAGATTTCATTTACTGTTTAATATTCCGAAAGTGACAGAATTCCTTGAGAAAAGAAGACATAACTTTTATGATTCCTTAAAAGTTGAAGTGCTTTCAAATCCAGTTTTTAGTAGGCTTAAGGTTCCACCAGCTCCTCAGAGGTGGCAACATAGTGTAAGCTAGAGTTTAAGATTAGCTTAAGACTGGATGTGTCAAGATTGAAGTGATCCCCATCACAAAGAGGAATAGCGAATCGGTGATAGCACTTTAAAAACATAATAATCTATTAACAGAAATATCCTTAAAATGTATCTGGATACAGTAAAAGGAAATTATTCAGAAACTATTTTGGCAAAACATATCACTAAATTGGGGTACATAATGTACCGTTGGAAAAAAAAAGTCTTATGCACAAAACTGGAAAAGTTAATGTAGAGTGACGAAATGGGTCTAAACTTGATTTTGGTAGATAATTTCTATGTTAAATTATTTGATCAAAAAAATATAATTCTTTTGTTTTTTCTTCTTTGAGTTTTATAAACATTAACTTAATTTAACGTAAAAATGAATGAAACAAGGAGTGTGTGCAATATGTGGTATATGTTCAGAAGTTTATTTAAACCATATACCGATACCGTGAAGTAGGTATCGGTATATCGTAAGAAGTAAGATATCTAAGACCATTTAGACAAAAGACTAATATGGATCATCCACTCGGAACTTGAACCAACAACTGAGCAAAACGATTGGTACTATTTTCCAGACAACTTGGCAAACTATCAGAATTAACTTTAAAACCAAAAACATTGTTTGCAAAGTACACATCAATGGACGTATGGACGTACGGAATAGAGCAATGGGGCTCTGCGAACATCCAAAGTATTCAATCTTCGCAATTGAAAATTTTAATAAAAATCGCGAATGCACGATTCAATGTGATAAAGGAATTACTCCACAAGGACTTGGTCTTGATCACTGTTTCAGATACTGCTACAGGTTATTATGAAAAAAACATGACAGACTGAGAACATTTCGTAAAATCGACGCCGACGGTTTTTGAGGCGGTGGCCTAGAGATTCGCTGAATTATCCAACCGCAAAAGAACATATGTGCTTAATGTAAATGTATTGTTATTAATATTATTTTATTTTTTTGGCTGATAAAAAATAACGAAACATTTATTTATAAATAAATTCAAAAATAGAAGTTATTTAAGTCGTGTGTTGTGGGATCCAGATTTCTTTCTCAGAAATAGATTTTCAATAATATCGAAAATAATTTCGGTTCTGGTTGCATTTCCATGAATACACCCTTTGACGTGGTAAATATTCTTGGCCGAGATACTGAGTAGAAGCACCTGCTGTTCCAACAATAGACCAATTTACGAATGTACAGGCTGACTATTGTAATGAAGAGGTTATGTAAATCATTTACTTTTTTGTCCATAAAATGTTTAACTTGATTTAAATATATTAATATTTTTTTTAATCAAGATAACCAGGCATTCATTTCAAAGAATAATTTAAAAAATATTTAATTAATAATTTAAAGGAAACGGAAAAAATGCAGCACTTTCAATTAAATTATCAAAGGAGAGAAAAAACAAATATATGCTATAATTCCATGTGTCAAAATCACACTTGAATCATTACTTTATAGAGACGGAGGGCGTAATTTATCAAAATGATTACAGGAGAAAATTTGGAAACGTATAAAGTAGTTTTAGAATTATTATTGTTTCTTATTAAAAATGGTTTTCTGTGCAAAGTTCATGTGCTCAAATACGGTAGATAGTCCTAAAAACGTATCAAAGAGATTAAAAAACGGGGTTCATGCTGTCCTTCGGAGGAAACGTAACATATTTGTCCCGGGCCTAAGCGATGTCATTAACTCGTTAAAGATCACAATCCTAATTAAACTAGATATGCGAAATTTAAGACTCCCATTGTTCGATTAGACACAGTGATTTAATTTAAAATGACATTAAATGAATAGACAAAAACAAATATTGGTTCACTGACTTTTTAAATTTTCTCGATCCATTTATTGCAAAAATATCTTTAATTTTTCTTTCTAGGTTGCACAGGTGGAAACATCATACGATGCCTTCCATGGACGTATTAAAGTATTAGGATAAAATGTGTGTTAAAAGAGTCTTCAAAGAAAGAACTTAAATTTTTTAATTTTAAAGTATATAGAAAGTCCTTGGAAAAGATAACTTATATTACAACCTAATTGCTTGACGTCAAAAGAAAATCCTGCATTTACCCTTGATTTTTTTCCGTTATAATCTGCTCTGAAGTAAAGCATTCCTGTCCACCGATGTCTTATTCCAGACCTCCTCCAGTAGCTGGTATATAAATTTTAGCTTGCAGACATTTGGAATGCAGATGTCGGTGTTTTTTGAGAAAGAAGTGCAATAGCCAACTCGGTTGAATTTCACATTCAATCTCTAGACACGTTAAGATCAGAATCAAACCCAAAAAGAAGTCGTTTTGTTGTCTTTCCGCCCCCAATCATCATTAGTCGATCATATATCAAAAATTCTTATGCGCGCAACACACGACTATCATTTATCTCGGTTGTTAAAATCAATTAAGAAGTTTTAAATTAACTTAGAGACTGAAAAAGATTGAATAATTACATTGAGTTTCGTTAGAAACATATGTTTATTAATATAATCTATTAGGGATCACTTGTAGCTGGGTTGTTACCATAACAGCCTCCCATGCCAAAGATCACAGGTTCAAACCCGCATGCGGTCCTAGAATTTTTTAATGGGAGTAAAAAAACCCTTAGTTATGCCGTCCTTCGGAGGGGACGTTAAAAGGTTGTCCCGAACCTGTGCGATGTCAGGTACTCGTTAAAGATCCCTATCCTAATAAAACCTGGATAGGCAAAATTTAGGACTCACACTGTAGCATTATCCGATTAGCGATAGTAGCATAAAGTGACATTAAACAAACAAAAAAACTAACAAATAATCTATTATATTATTATCTTAAACAATCAATTTGTTTTATCAGCTTTTTACACAAATTTCCATTTCCTAGTACACTTTTGCATATAAAGTTAACAGTAGTGAAATATGAAAGCAAAAGGGAAATAGTCAGAAACCATTTATTTCTTCGTTTCTGATTATCATAATTTAAATATTTGCATACAATGCTTCCATATTTTATTAATTTTATCTTATGACTGCACTGTTATATTAGCCAACTAAAAATTATTGGAACAAATACAAATATTTAAAACATTTTTTTTTCCTTCCAACTAAGCACTTCATTTGCATGTTTATGGCTTTATTTTCACACATATTTTGACAATCCCCGTCGAACCAGGGTTTGTTCTTTTTATTTTCGATTTTTCCAAGACAGGTACTGCTAGGTGAAGACACGGAAACCATACAACTTAAAAACAAGTGTGTTAATAAAAACAGGTAAAGAAATAGGACTCGAATTAAATACCGATAAGACGAAATATATGATTAGTAGCAGAAACGGAGGCGATCTTGGTGATATTGATATATCAGGGCATACTTTTGAAATTGTAGAGAAATTCAAGTATTTGGGTTCAATAATAACAAGAAAAAATGAAATCCAGGAAGAAATAAAGTCCCGATTAAAGGTGGGAAATGCGTGTTATTATTCAGTTGCTATGTTACTTAGTTCGCGGCTTCTATCTAAAAACTTAATGGTTAGAATTTATAAAACTATTATTCTTCCGACGGTTCTTTACGGATGTGAAACGTGATCCTTACATTGAAGGATGATCAAAGGCTTAAGGTTTTCCAAAATAAGGTACTGCGTAAAATATTTGGTCCGAAGAGAGATGAGGCCACTGTGGGGTTTAGAAGGTTGCACAACGCGGAATGCGGAACTTGTACCCTGTGAATATAATTGAGTTAATAGCATCGCGGAGACTCAAATGGGCGAGTTAAGTTATTGGACTCGATGAGGAGCGGATTCCGAGAAAGTTGGTATTCGCTGATCCGACTGGTTGACGTCCGAAAAGAAGACCGAAGCGTCGATGGTAGGATTGCGTTAAGGCAGATCTCGGAAGCTTGGGCTTGAACGGTGAACATTGGACGAGTCTGTGTGGACAGAATTTGGTGGTATACCTTCGGGTTCGCTAAGCCTATTATTATTATTATTTCTTTGTAGGAGATTGGTTAAAAAAACATAAGTTATATTTTCAATAAACTTATTCTCTTCCTCATGATTGTCACCAAGTTGGCCAAACCTCCTACAAAACGAAAACCATGTACAACCCTTGCTAATTGTTATGTTGAATGTGATGGAACATATACATCGAAATCAAAAAGTATGTTGGAAGTATTGGTAGTGTTTTAATTATGGGTTTATTATTACTTTCGGGATCGTAGATTATTCCTCTAGGCAGTTATTCTTGGACACATTCTTTACACAGTCTATACAGCTGATATCCCAACCATTCCTAAAACCTTCCTTCCAACAACCAACTTATGCTGATGACAGTCGTGTGTTATCAGTCAATAACGATCTAAATAATGCCTATTAAACCTTTCAATCCATCTTGAAGCATGGTGTCAGAACTGGAGAATAAAAATAGATTAAAATAGTCGATTTGATAAATTCGATGGAACATGTTCATCGAAAGCGTAATTGAAATCAAGAAGCATGTTGGAAATATTTATTTTAATTTTGGTTTTATTATTACTTTCGGGACCTTAGATTATTGCGTTGCTTACAGCCCTTAATTCAGAGCCCATCGGGACACATAGAGTAGAGAGGTGAGAACACTGACCATCCCAATGCCACATGAATATATTCATGAGCTGGCCCATGGGATATTTACTAAGGCTCCGATATCCGCTTTCACATCACTCTTTCCTCTACTATAATGGGCCTATCTTCCTCCTTCTCAGAACTCAAAACTCCTTCCCTTCGACACGCCATATGGGCGGGATAGTTCTGTCACATAGGGGACTTTAATGAGCCGTCTAATTAATGGAGTAGGCTCATCCAATCCTTAAATAGACTACCTGACGTCAACTGGTCTATAAGTGTCAAGTTAAGCGTAATAAAGTACAATATTCAACGCAAAGCTCTTCTCCTACTTATCTCCCACATAGACCTCACACTATCCCATTCTTTAAACCCTATTAAATTCTCCTAACAAGTTTTTTTTTTAATTTTTGAAACATATAGTAAGAGAAAGTATTGCGATCGTGAAAATTTTCGAATTTATGTTTTCAACAGAAATACATGTTTTTGGGTCCCCTGAGTCCAAATAACCAAGTCTCGAGAAAAAGGTCTGTGCGTGTGTGTCTGTGTGTCCGTGTGTTTGTGGTAAGTCCAGTACAAAACAACGAAAAGTCGTGAACAGAAACTGAAATATCATATTTAAGAATACTATACGCCCGAGATGTTACGTCAACTTTTTCATTAAAATCGTCGTAACCACTTTATACCATGAATTTTGCACATTTTTTACGATTTTCTCAAAAAACGGCTCTAACAATTTTGATTAAAATTGCTATCTTTATGTAAAATGTGTTATAACTAGTTCCTGTTGATTCCTAGTATCCGATACCCTAGGATTCTATCCTGACTAACGTCAAACGTGAAGACTAAAACGACAAGATACTGCTTTTTTCCGCTATTTCAATCCTTACCAGACAAACGGTCAAACCTTCCTCTTAACTACAAAAACCTCATCTACATGACCATCAAAGGACAAATATGCACTTACGGAGTAGAGTTATGGGTCTCTTCTAAATAATCGAATTCATCTCGTATCTTATTTCAATCCTTGCTTCCGCTTTGATTCCTACAAATCCCCCGAGGCTTCCGAAAAGAAGATGATCCCGAGACCTTCTCGTTAAGAATATATTTTTGAGTGCTGCTAATGGGTATTTTCCCCAAATTTATTAAATAAAGGATCACATGAACTGTAAAGTTTAAGTTTCCTTTTAGGTCTTGGTATCGGCTAAGCACAAAGTTTTATTTTTAGTCCTTTTTTATTTTTTTCGATTCTTGCCTACTCCCATCCTTGATTTGCCAATGAAAGTAGGTTTTTTGCACCATTTTGAAGCTTAAATGAATGATATAGCTTGAATTAAATGATGAAGTTTTTCTTCGTTATTTAAATGTACGAATATTCTTGACCATATTAAAAAAAATTTTTTCGATATAGCGTGCGATACTTACTTTCCTATTTTGAGGGTTCGACTTCTTAACCTTCTGGGAACTTTTCTCTTTTTTCATTTGGTAGCACTTATTTTTTTATTCGTGGATATCAAGTAGTTATATAGGATTAAATGAAGTTTAAAAGGACTGTACGATTTGGGGGCCCGGTAAGTGCTTTAAATTCCGTTTTCGTTTAAATTCTTTATTATAATTAACAAAAATGTAATTAGAGGGTCAAGGTCCCTATTAATATTTACGGCGGGCGGCGTGCTCGTCCTCGTCCTCCTTGAAGGCTTCGGTCCTCGTTCAGGTCTCTTCCTGTTCTGGATACAGCGGATGCTGTGCACTGGCGGGATGTAGATCCGTGTAGGCCGGCTGTTAGACGAGGAAGGCAGAACTCCAGGAGAGCCCTACAGAAGTAAATTCTGTAAATGGTAGGGCTAATGCCTTCTGGAGCGTGCATTCTCGCCTTTCCCTTATGGAAACAGAGACCCTGACCCGGGTAGCATTAGCATTGCAAAATATAATGTGCACAATATATATAATAATCCCTGGAGGAGGTTTAAATCCGACAAGGAACTTAAACTCCTCTTAAAAAAAGTCCTCCATCAAAAACTCCATCTGGTTCCTGACTTAGTATTTCCTTTTAGAGTAAAATACTTCTTCTTTTGTTTTTTGCAAAGTACTTTTTGCCCATCTCCGATCTACAAGGCAATTTGACTTGCGATTACACGTACAAAACGTAATGCTGACTGTGATGGAATGTCAGTAGTAAAGCCGACATATACAGGAGCATGTAAAGAAGCTGATTATAGCGAGAGGACATGGCTGCAGGGCAGGCACACACTGAGTGGGCGGGTAATGAGGAGCTCTGAGGACCAGCTAGCTTCCACTACTAGTAGGCTTATATCTCAATCTTCATATCTTTTATATTATAATATATTTCATATAATGGTTTTATAGAATAGAAATAGAATAGAAAAACAATTTTATTCCGGGACTTTGTCCCTTAAGAATAACATGAAATTTACAAATAAAGGTTGCACATCTGGCCAGATGACATTAAATAGACATAATTATGTACATAAGTAAAAGAGGTAGAAAAAGAAATTTATATAAATGTATATACATACACATCTCTATGTACCAAAGATAAGAAAAAGCGTAAAAAACGTAAAGTAAACAAATAGTAAATTGAAAGTAAGAAACAACTGATTTGAACACTCAAACGAAAAATAATAATATATACATGTATATATGAAATAAAATAAAAAATAAATAAGAAGGTAAACATAGGATATTCATTCCTTATAACGATTATAATGAAAAATCTAATTTAAAATTAAAGATTAACAAGCGTCAGTTTGGAATAATAGGTGTTGGAAAAGGCGATATTTGAATGTGGATAAGGAAGAAGCATTACGTATATTGGGAGGAATGGAATTCCAGAATGTAATGGAACGGGCAAGAAAGGATCGATCGAAGGCTTTAGTTCTGTGGGATGGCATATAAAGGTCGGAATGGCGCGATCTTGTTTCAAGCAAGTGGACTGAGGATTTTTTTTTTTTTTTTTTTTTTTAACTTTAAATCTTTATTCACACCTGTAAATAATACAATGAACAATCAGTGAATGTGCGGTCAATTTTAAGAAACATGGCGTGATAGGCATGAGGGAGAGCAGCACCCAGCGGTACCTACTCCTGGCATGAAATTAGTGTATATTACTAAAGGAGAAGGTCTCTCATCCAACTCCTCTTCAGCCTTCTGTAGGCATTTCCTGGCATGAGTGTTGTGGCCATGTCATTGATTAGTGTGTTAGGGTGACCTTGTAGTTTGTCGTGGAAACGTTTGTAGTGTGTCCGTATGTGCTCATTGACGGTTGGCATCTTAAGGTCAGTATGTAAAGTTATGTTGCTAACGTACCATGGTGCTTTTGTAATTGTTCTAAACGTTTTAGCCTGAAAGATTTGAAGTTTGTTAATGTGAGTCTTTTTAGCTGTCCCATATATCTGTGATGCGTAAGTCCAAATAGGTTTCAGTAGGTAAGTATAGGTGTTTAATTTCTGTCGAAGTTTTAGTTTCGAGTGTTTTGAAAAGAGTGAGTAAAGAAGTCTCAGTCTTTGGTTAAGGGTTTTCTTTTTTTGGTTAATATGCGGGCCCCAAGTCATTCTTCTGTCAAACGTCAAACCAAGATAATGTACAGTGTCCGTCTGTGGAATTTGTGTGTTGTCTAAGAAAACGGGAGGACTCGTGTCATGTCGAAGAGTAAAGGTGATATGGTGTGATTTGTCATTATTCAATCGGATTTTCCAGAGTTTGAACCAGTCATGTAATTTTATTAGATGTTGTTGTAGGATCTCTGAGGCGTGGGTTGCAATTTTATGTTTCGTTAAGATCGCTGTGTCGTCGGCATAAGTCGCTGTTAGAATATTGGGGCTGTAAGGTATGTCATGAGTGTAAATAATGTAGAGTAACGGAGCGAGCACTGCACCTTGGGGTACTCCTGCTGCGATAGATCTCATGGCAGATAGCTCTGATCCCTGTCGAACGGAGAAAAATCTGTGAGAAAGGAAAGAATGAATAATGAGGTAGTAAGTAGGCGGAAGGATAGTCTTGAGTTTGAAGAGAAGCCCCTGGTGCCAAACTCTGTCGAAGGCTTGAGCAACGTCGAGAAATACGCCAGTAGTGTATAACTTCTGCTCTAGTGCGGTGGATATGTAGTCCGTCACTCTGTGTAGTTGGTGCAATGTCGAGTGATGTCTTCTGAATCCAAATTGATGATCTGGTACGATGTCGTTGTTAGTTAGTACATCAAGAAGTCTTTTATGTAGTAGATGTTCGAAAATTTTGGAGCATAGCGGAAGTAAGCTTATTGGTCGGTATGATGAGGGAGTATTTTTGTCCTTGTTGGTCTTGTGAATCATTGTAATATGTGAGTATTTCCATTGAAGCGGGAATTTGGTTGTCCTCAGTATCGCGTTATAGATTGAAGTCAGAAACACTAGAGCTTTCCTGGGCATTTGCTGGAGTACCTCAGCGTTAATTAAGTCGTGTCCAGGGGCTTTCTTTTTAGGCAACTTTCTGATTTGTTCAGCGACTTGGGCAGGTGTGAAGGAAGGAGGAGGTAATGTCAGTTGTAAAGGTGCATCCAGAGTTTTAAGTACAATTTTATCATGTTCGATGTTGTTGAATTCTGTGTGTGGTGTAAAGATAGAAGATAGATATTCGGCGAACAGTTCGGATTTTTCTCCGTCAGCCATGGCCCAGGAACCATCTTCTTTTCGGAGGGGTGCAGGCACTTCCCGATGCTTAGTAAGATTTTTAGTATGCCTCCACAAGCTGCCATCGTCAGTCGAAAGGTTACTAATGTAGTTATCATAAGTTGTTCTTTTAAATTTTGCAATTTGTCGTTTGAGTTCGTTGTTGAGTCGGTTGTAAATTTGTTTGTCTGATGGAAGTCGGTCTGTCTGCCATATTTTCCGGGCTCTTCTTTTTGCTCTGATCAAATCCCTTATGTACTGTGGATAAATTGGTAGCTTTTCATGTTTTCTTCGACTAGGAATTGATGAGGACCATGCAGCGTCTTGTAGCTTCTGTGTGAAGCATTCTACAGCATCCTCAAGCTCTTCTTCATTTTTAATAGCCAAAGGAATGGAGAGAGCAGTATTTAGACAGTTGCTGAACGCATCCCAATCCATTATGCCATTTGTGAGAGATGTGTGTTTCTTAGCTACAAGTGGTTCTTCAAATAGTTCTAAATGCAAAAGAGAATGATCAGAGCAAAGATCTGTGCTCGTACTTATTGTGTGAGGTGTAGTGCGGAGTCCTTTAGTTATGAAAAAATCAAGTAAATCTGGTGTCTTACGTCTAGATGTTGGCCAGTAAGTAGGTGAGTGTGGTGATATCGTGTCTAATGAAAGTTCGTGAAGGACATACCTGAGATTTCTTCCTCTTGGGGTTGATAATCTAGATCCCCAAGTCGGGTCTTTAGCATTATAATCGCCACCTGCGACAAAGCATCTGCCAAGACGTTTGAAGAAGTTACTAAACATCGTGGAAGTCAGGACATATCTCGGAGGGCAATAAACAGCAGCAAGAGTAATGTTGTGATGTTCAGAGAATAGTGAAATGGCTGTAGCTTGTATGTCAGGTGATATGGGTAATTGCAAAGGATGGTGTTTTAGTGTTGATCTGATGAGAATAGCAGTGCCTCCGTGTGAAGTATTGTCTGGATGGTCAGTTCTATAGATTTTGTAATCATGAATGTAAAATTTGGATTTTGGTGTAAAATGTGTTTCAGTGATTAGTGCTATGTCAATTCGTTTCTCGTGTAAATATATGTCTAGTTCTGTCCTATGTTGATTAAGTCCGTTTGCGTTCCATAGTATGATAGACATGGAGCCTACAGTCATCTGATTAATGGGCATATAATTGTCTAAGGGCAAGGGTAGTTTGAGAGAGTTGTTGAAGAAGACCGAAGAGGGGCTGAATGAGATTGTTTAAATTATTGATAATATTGTATAACTGGCCAGAGGAGTTATCTACCGGCGGGACCGGTAGGGTAGTGCCCCCACTCATACCTGTATATCTGTGTCGTTGGTGTGGCGCTTGAGCTGGTAGCTGTTGGTGTGGGGCTTGTGATGGTTGTTGCGGGTGTCTCTGGTGCTGTTGGTACTGGGCTTGAGCTGGTTGTTGTGGCTGTCTCTGATCTTGATGATCTGGTGCTAGAGCTGGTTGATTCAACTGCCTCTGATGCTCCCGGTCAGTTCTTGGATGAGGTGGCTGAGGTTGATTTAGTTGTGGAAGAGGTGGAAACTCATTGAGGGCAGGCGGTGCATGTCTTACTGTTGAAGGTCGCAGAGGAGCGTACTGCTTCGAACGATGTTTTCGAAGTTCTTTCAAAGTTTGGCAGCCCCTATAGTTGGCGGGATGAGCGCCATTACAGTTGGCGCAGGTTGCAGCTGTTTCTCTTGGTTTTGTGCAAGCACTGCTTTCGTGGCCCAGTCCACATCTTACACATTTTGGTGGGTAGTTGCAGTACGTTTTTGTGTGTCCGTACTGCTGGCATCGAATACATTGAGGAATCATTTTTCTTTTGCGCGGTTCCTCTATTTTTATATGGGTATAGTACAAAAATTCAATGTCAAAGATTTTGTCATTGAATGTTGCTTTTGAGACGTCCACGAAAAACATGGGAAGGGGTGTTTTAAATCGTGAAATGACGTTGACAATACTTGTTGCCTCATATCCATATTTGGCCAGTTCTTCTTTTATGGTGGTTAGTGGTGTGCCGTAGTGTAGGTTTTTGATAACAACTCGTGGACTTTTTTCCTCTGGTAGTTGATATGTGTGGAAGTACGCACCTCCCTTTCTTAAGCTAGTTACTAACTTTCGGTAAACATCTGAGTTTTCAGGGTATACGGTTACTCCCCTGACAGATGTCTTGAGCCTGAAACTGTTTGCCCCTCCCTCATTATGAAGGAATGTTATGAGTGCAGGGTAATCTTTAACGTCAGATAAATGTATGGGTGGCGGTTTGGTGTTGGTAGGTTGGTTAGTTGATGGCTCTGGTTCATCTATTGAGGGTGATAACGGTTCGAACCTGTTTTGAGTATTTGTGGGTGGACTAACCTTCATAATTTTCCTGGGGTCTCTTTCTGCAGTTAAATGTCTTTTTCTTCCTGACACAAGCTCCCAGGAGATATTTTCGTGCTCGATAGCATTATTAGAAATGTCTAAGCCACTGGTTGGAGCACTTGAAGTTGAGGCTTCCGTCATTTTTCCAGTGGGAGAACCCACTTCACTAAATAAATTTTACTTCTCTTCTTGTTTGCTTGTTCAGCACACAGTTAGGAAGCAAGTTTGTTTGTAAACACTAAATTTTTTCACTTAAAACATAACAAAAATCGGAAAAAACTAGAGAGCAAACTTATCACAGTTATCAAATTATGAATTTGACTCGGACTGAGGATTTAAATTGAAGGAGACTGTAGATATAGGATGGATGCTGGGATTTTATGGTTTGGTAGATAAATGACCCAAGGAAGTACTGTCTGCTTATGGAGGGAAGGAGCCACTTCAACTCGGTATAGCGGTGGGTCACATGAGACCGCCTCGAGGTACCCAAAACAAATCTTAAAAAACAATTGATGAGACGCTTTAACTTGTTCTCAAGCACCACAGGGAGACCACTGTACACCGCGCAGCAGTAGTCCAAGTGGGGGAAAATGAGAGACGAAACGAGGAGCTTACGCGTGGATTGTTTTATATATGTCTTATCATAGATGAGAAGTATGTAAATAATAGTCCCATATACATATATATCAACAACCTAAATGGAGGACCTACTATATCGATTAAAGAATATTTTAAAGGATTCATGATCCATTTCGCACTATAATCTCTTGTTTTGTTTTTTATACTATATAATAACATCTCTTTTATGTTATGAAAGAAAATATTTTAGTGTGATTTAAAACGATATTAAATGTGTAATCAGTACTTTTTGCAAATAATTTCTATTGGGTTGTTTCACATGAAATGTCCGTTTTTATAGTTTCTTAAATACATAGAGAAATTTCCAGGTCTCTGTTGTTTTCTTCCGAATGTTTACACATTTAAAGTAAACAATTACTAATCCTTTACCTTTTTATTATAAACATTAGCTTCCCAATCAATTACCCACTGTTTAGTATACCTCCAAATATGAACATGGAAACACGCGATTTTCGAGTAATATTTTTGTACGAGTTTAAACTCGGCTATTCAGCAGCTGAGGCCGCTAGAAATATTTGCAAGGCGTTTAGGGAAGGGAGTGTTAATGAACGGACCATTCGCCGTTGGTTTGCTAAGTTTTCAGCTGGGGATACCGACTTAAAAAACTTGCTCCGTCCGTAGACAACGATGTCCTCAAACATATAGTAGAAGGAAACCCCTACCAAACAGTTAAATGACTCTCAGCACAACTAAATACAAGTGCATCTACCGTTTCCAGACATTTAAAGTGTATTGGGAAAGTAAAAAAGCTAGATACATGGTTACCTCATGATCTCACTGAGCGGCATGTTTCAAAACATACCGTGCAAAAATTGAAAGAACTGGGCGTTCTTCCGCACCCACCATATTTTCCCGACTTGTCTCCAACAGATTACCACCTGTTCAGGAATTTAGACAACTTCGTCAAAGGAAAACTTTTTGAAAATGATGATCAAGTGAAAAGTGCGTTTTCAGATTTCGTTTCACTTCAAAGCTCAGATTTTTTCAGTTCGGGGATAAAAAAGTTGGTGTCACGTTGTGAAAAATGTGTAGAAAAAGAAGGTAAATACTTCGAATAAAATTATCTTGTTTTCATATCGTATTTTTAATAAAATCCTTTACCTTGATAACGGACATTTCAAGTGACACAACCCAATATTATAAATCGCGTTTTTAAAGGAGTGAATTTCCTTCAGGTGAAATCTGATAGCTGGTCTCGGTAAAACTAAATGATTGAGACGTTGATTTCCAAAAGGTACATAAGAAATTTTTTTATGAAATTTATTTTGTGACGTATTTGTATTCTTATCATTTAGTTTTATCTTAGGTTTATATTATTTTTCTCTCTTAGCAGTGATGAAGACCTAAATTTTAGCGCCCAAATATAAAATGTTTACTAATTAAGTGTGTTCATTTGGTGACCGAACGACCAAACAACTTCGCTAAAGAACATCGTTAGAATTGACACGCTATAAAATTAGCGCTTAACAAATGTAAGCTATTAGATACCGAATTTCCATGAATTTCATTTATTGCATGCTTCCTTAGAACAATCTTCAAATATTTTAGTATCGAAATAGTATCTTAATTATTAGCTTTTCCCCCTCCCCCTATATTTTATAACTATTATTATAATTTTTTTGTTAAATTGTTATTATTTTTCTTTTAATTTTATTATCGTCAGCACACAAATATAATATTTTCCTAATTGGTGTGTTATTCCTTGATAACCACTCCCAACCAACTTCTCAATCATTTATAGTGTTTAAGTGGATTTAAAAATTAAAATATAATGTGAGTACAAGATTTCCAAAAACTTAACTTAGTTTTATTATTTTTCATTTTGTATATGGTTTCCTGTACTTGCTTTTATCCCGCATAGCTTCTCTACGAAATACTTAACAACCGACAATGGAAGAAATTGTAAAAGTTCCATCCTTAGATGTTAGATGGCGCTAGTGAGATTATATTGAGGGTCGTTGCAAATACTTCACAATTTAATTTTAGATTCCTCATTACAACGAAACGGGTTTGTTTCTCTTGCAAAATCTGTCCTTTAAGAATATTCTTTTCTTTTAAATACAGACATAATTATGATTGATTTAATTTTATAATAATTATTTTTTAAATGTTAATTATCACGATAAATACAAAGTAATACCATACACAAAATGTGATTTAAATAACAACGTCTAATTTCCAGTTGTGTATTTTCTTTGAATTTTATAGCCGAAATATGTTCATAATCGTGTATTTGGTAAAAAAAATATACAGAATCATTATTATAGAAATTTTAAAGTTCTTTAACTTTGTTTATTACAATGTTTGCGATAAACATAACACATTTTAAGATATTAATGATAACACTTTAAAAAATCAGTTTTTTCTACATGTTTTCCTCATAATTTTTACTAGTTATTACTGGAAGATTAATTATAAATTTATATTAAGTTTAAAACTTTCTTGTTTTAAGTTCAGACTACAGTACTATAATATAATTATTTTAAAATGTAATATTTTTGCGTCTACAAAGAGGATGGGAAGTAGTAAACGCAACCACACCAGGCGGATTCTTATAAACATTCAATAAGTAAAGAAAAGTAAAAAAATCCGCCGTAAAGAAAGAATTTTCTCGTGACTTTGACAGCTCTTGTAGTATTAAGGAGGAAAAAGGTACCTGACTGGAAAGAGGAGGGATAAACCAAGGCGTAGATGGGAAGTTAATATTCAATCCCCTCACGTCGATACAGATTCTGATATGATTTCATTGAGAGATTTCATATACAAGTGCATCTCTCCATTGTTGAAATTATAGCTGTTTCATTCAGCATGTCTGGGCTAAATACATTAATTAGTACTTCATTATTTACAAGATTAATTAATTATAAAGTTGTAATGGAGTGAGAAAAAAAAATATAAAAGTATAGAATGAAATGTCAAAAATTACTGATTTTGAAACACACTAAAAGATAAAATTTGGTATTGTAATGATTGAGTTCTGTTGATCAAAAATCTGATTTGAAATTGTATAGTGGACGAGTCTCTTTGGGATAATAGTAAGGGGAAAGATTAGTTGGGATTTTGAAAGTGGAAATGGAAGAAGCATGACGTATGTTGGTTGAAAAGAAAATCTTAAGTCAGTAAAAAAAGATAAAAGGCTTCAGTTCTATGGGATGTTATATAAAGATCGGAATGGTGCGCTCTCGTTTCAAGATTATCGAAATAGGAAGGATGTTGGGTTTTAGTGTAGTAAAGGAATGACCCAACGAAATACTGGCTGCGTGTGAGGGAGGAGGAGACCCTTCAACTCGTTGTAGGAGTGGATGACAGGAGACCGTCTCGAGGTACCGAAAACAATTTATGAATCGCTTTGCATTATTCTCTAGTATCATGGAGATACCTTACACCGTTCAGCCATAGTCGAAATGGAGGAAAATTAGTGAGAAAATAAGCTTACGAGTGAAATGCATTATTTTGGATACACGACCTTCATGTTCCATTTATTTTAAACATGATTCCTTCCAAATTTTCCAAATTCCATCAGAACCTCATTCATCATCCTAATCCTCTAGCACAATCCCTATCCAGCTCCACTGTGGATCACAATCCTACACAGCTCATCCATACAACCCTCCTAGAAGGTTGAAACGGCAGTGGCCCCGAGATGTTTTGTAAATATCTATTCTGGAGTTCTGACACTGGTCAGATTCTCCTCTCATGTGCGGTGTGTTTGTGGCTTCTGCTGGCTCTGACCAGTGATGCGACTGAGAGGGAGGCGCTGGGATCCCCCGGATTCTGCTTGTCCTTCACAAGTGGGGGAAGGTGGACTCCGTCCGTGGTTCCCCAGCAAAGTGTAAATATTGTATATAAGTATAAGTGTGTTCATGTTTTGTTTATTTGTTTGTTAACGTAGTATTTACTTAATTTATAAATTTGGTTATTATATACCTTTATTAATTTCAGTTTCGTTTTATGTAAGTTGACGTTTCTTTTGTTTATATTGTAAATATTGTATGAATTTTATCATGCAGCAATATTATTACTGTCCATTGTGACGACCTGTAATATATCCGAATGAATAAATATATTATCTAAAAATAAATTTGGATACAATACGATTCGGCATTGAAAATTTCTCCAGGATTTAAAAATCTGTAGAGTACCATACCAACTGAACCCCATTAAAAAGTAACCATCAGTTTTCTTCTTTTTTTTATGTGCTAGGAGCTTTGGGCGTACTGTTATCGTAAACTATCCTAAATTCATTACAAGCTATAATTCGGGACAGAAAAATGCCATTGTTGTTTCGGCAAAGAAGAGTAGCAATAACTTCATAGCTTTTTATTTATTTATTTATTTTTTTTTTTGGCCGTGGTTAAATGTGTGTGGAACTCAACTTTTCACTTCAGAGAGTCATGGACGTTTTATTTTCCAAGTTCAAGCTTCGCTGCAAGTTTTAGAACAGTTGTTCAGTGGTTTTCTGGCTTCAAACTTCGCAGAACATGGTCATCTGGAGAGGAAGTCCTTTGAATTTTGAACCAATGTGGAACATTGCACTCATTAATGCTGTCCTCGTCCTAGGCTTTCGATATAGGCCAACTCTGGACCTTATTACGACTATATTAACTAGTGTTTTATCTTTTCTTTTCTCCTCTTTAACATTTCTTTCAACCACACTGGAGTGCTTCCTGAAACTTCCTCTGCTCTTGCCACTTCTTTCCTGCACTCCTCTCCTCTGCAGAAAGGACCCTCATTTCATCAACAACTTTCCGGAATTCGACTCTATCCATGCAAAACTCGCTTCTTATTTTCAATTTGGCTGTTGTTTTTTTTAACTGTTCTGAATAGCCCTTTATATTCTTTAGTCCCGGCACTCTCTCTGTTAGTCCGGCACATATTCCTCCCTATTCTAACGTATGCAAGTGAGTCTTGGACCCTCACTACTAAACATGTGAGCCAAATCCAAGCAATGGAAATGCGCTATCTAAGAAAAATTGAAGGGAAAACAAGAAGGGATAGAGTGAGAAACTCAACAATTAGAGTGAACCTGGAACTGAGGCCTGCTGAAGATGTTATCGAGGAGAGCCAGCTTAGGTGGTTCGGACACATCTCGCGAATGGCTGTGGATAAAATAGCCAGGTTAGAGTGGAGGGGAGGAGACCGCAGGGAAGACCGAGAAAAGCCTGGGAGGAAGGAGTGAAGGAGAACTTCAAGAAGAGAGGAATAGTTTGGAGAAGGAGAAGACAGCTGGTACAGGCCAGAGAACTATGGGTTGGGCTCTATAAGACAGCACCTCATACTGCTCCGCGGTATAGAGGACTTGATTAAGTATGTAAGTTAAGTAGTCCCGGCACCTTATCAAAGGTAATCTTATTCAATTTATTACAGTCCATGCTGATCATAAAATCTCATTCTTCGCTTTATCATATATATTCTTGTACAATTCTCGATTATTCCTCATTACGTACTATCCCTTTACTTTCTTAGGACGAATATATTCCCTAAAGTTTTCTTTCTATCATCCTTCTATTATTGTACTGTCAAAATTATATGATTTTCCTTCGATTGAATTGGTTGTTATCTTGTTATCTTAGAACTAATGAAGGCCTAAAAGTTAGGCCGAAACGTGGTCACACAAAGTGTTCCTTGATAAGATGTTATTTCTTGATGAACCTACTCCTCCCCCCTCCGTCCCTCTCCATCATAAACAGTGCTTAAATGAATTAAAAAAAAAAAAAATGAGTAACAGATTATCTGGTTAAAAAATATTAATATCGGCTTATATGAATTTAAAAAGTAAAAAAAAAAAGAAGCTTAGTTATTGCTCCTTTTTTTTTTTTTTTTTTGCTTTTTATGCTCAAATTTTGTATTATTTTCCAAATTTTATATGGTTTATTGTATTTGCTATTATTTCGCATAGTTTCTCTAAGAACTATTTTATGGCAGACAATGAAAGAAATTTTAGAAAGTTCCATCCTCAGATGATAGATGGCGCTAGTAAGATTATATTGAGGGTCGTCGCAAATACTTCTTCAACTTAATTTTAGATTCCTCTTCATCACGAAACAGTTTGTTCCCTTTCAAAATCTGTCAATCAAGATTATTCTTCTCTTTTAAATGTAAACATAATTATGATTAAAAATAAATAAAACTGAGGCTTGGTTTACAGTTTTTTATTAGATTGATTTAATTTTATAATTATTATTTTTTAAATATTAGTTATTTCAGTGATATCACGATAAATACAAAGTAATATCGTTCCCCAAATGTGATTTAAATTGAAGCACTGATAGGGATCCCAATATCAGATATGAAACAAATGATCGGGAATAAAGCAAAAAGATTCAAGAGGAGAAAGAAAAGATTTATACGAAATGTATTCCATAACTAAAAGAAAAATTGCTTGGGGAGTCCGGCGAGAGGGAATTTACAGTCGTGGGACTTTGGTTCGGAAGCAGGGGAACCATCCGAGTAGATACCGGATCATTTTTGGAGAACTATGGACTCGAAAGAAATCAGTTGCAAAACATAGCGGAGACCATAATCCTGGACTCACTGGGAATCCTGCATCACCACATATATTGAGGCTAGTGTGGATCTGTATATGTTCATGATCGATTTCGAAATCAGTAAAGTCAATGTACTTCTATTTGGCAGAATCTCCCTCTATCTTTCTTCTTTGAAATTGTCTTCAAGATTGATCCGGTATACTGTGTATTTATAGCTATTTATTGTATTTGAATTTTATAGCTGAAATATATTCATAATCTGTATAGGACCACTACAAACATGTAAACAACCTTTTGTTTTTTTTTCACTGATCTTACTGAGAAGTACAATTATAATATGTTTTCATACACATATGTTTACATAATTATAAACATATGTATACTATTATTGTTTTATTCACTACTTTTATAAGTAATGTAAGTAGTAGTCGTATTTCGTATTTAGTACTTTTATAAATAAGATAAGTATTCCTCAGTTTGTATTCTTTTAATGTTTTTGTTTCTATGTCAGACACAAGACTCAGTTTTTAGTTTTTTACTTTCACTTACTATAAATAGTAAGGGAAAGTATTGCGATCGTGAAAATTATCGAATTCCAGATTTCAACGGAAATACACATTTTAGGGTCCCCTGAGTCCCGCAAAAAGGTCTGTGTGTGTGTGTGTGTGTGTGTGTGTGTGGTAACTCCCGGGCGAAAACGGTAAGTCCTATGAAACTGAAATTTCATATTTAAGACAAATATACGACCGAGACGTTACAAAACTTTTTTTATCAAAATGAGCTTACCAAAAGAGCCACATTATACCATGCATTTTGCACTTTTTTTTATTTTCTCGAAAACGGTTCCAACGATTTTGATCAAACTCGTCATATCGGTGTAAACATTAATAGGTTTTAATATCATATAGGTTTCATTCTAATTAAAAATGGTCTGACAGGGCTTAAATGCTGATATTTTAAGTTTTCTTCTTCTAAAGTACCTTTAATTTTGTTGATTCTATAAAAATAACTACATTATCTTGTTACTACTGATGAAAAACAGGTCAATATATAAATGGAATGAATTCGATACCAACTAAAGGAGAAAACAAAAAAATATATTTTTTTTACCCAATTTTTCGTTTTTGAACATAAGAACAGTAACATACATGTATGATATACCGTTGGAAAGCTAAAGATTTTAGAAAAAATATTATTTTATACTCAAGCTTTTAAAAGTTAATAGTGACTGATAAAAAGCCGATAAAACTAAGCGATTATTTAAGATAATAATACAATCGATTTTTTAATAAACACATGTTTCTATAGAAATTCCATTTAATTAATTCTTTAATGGTTCCATTCATTTTTATCTCTTACTGTATTTGAAAATTCTTTAATTGATTTAAAAAACGAAGGTAAGTGAAAGTCGTGTGTTGCCCGCACCAGATTTTTTTACATTACCGTTATTCTTAGGGGACTGAAAGCCCCAGAATAAAATTTACTTTTCTTTCTTTCATTTATTCATCAAATTCTGTGCATAAAAGCATCTATTTTTATCGTTTTGAGTAGACTTCACAGTCCACGTCTAGCAGCCGTAGGGTACAGTTCAGTGGTCTAATCAGTCTCTCCTTTAGTCAGTGATTTTATTTACAGTCATTCTTTTTTCTTTCGAAAAATCTTTTATTTTGTGTTTATCAGTTGTTTGTTACTCAAATTGTTCACCAATCAAACAAATACAAGCAAGAGTGCCCCGGTCGGGGGCCAAGCACGAACTATGGCCGAACAGACAGCCAGCACGTCAACAAAACGTAAAAGAGGTGAGTTCAACATTGAAACCTCCAATAGTTATGACATACTTTCCGATTTAGATGAAGAAGATACCGAAATCTTAAAAAACATAGTAAGTCAGAAACAGAACAAAAGTCAATATCCTCCCATAATAGTAAACTCATCTTACAACAACATCAGTGGTGCTATTAACAATTTAAAATCAAAAGTGAAAGACTTAAATAAAAAATATAATATGAATAAAACTACAATATATGTCCATAACAGTGAAGACTTTGAACTCGTAAAAAATTTCTTAAAAGATATCAATCTCGGCTTTCACACGTTCACTCCAAAAAGTGAAACGAAACCTAAAATTATTTTAAAAGGTATGCCTCCTCAGTTCCCCATTGAAGAAATTTCGACTGACCTACAAAATCAAGGTTTAGCAATTCATAAAATCTACCAAATGGAGAAAAAATCTGCCAGCGGGTCTATAAAGCTTCCGATACTAATAGTAATTTTAGATAATAAAGAACAGCTAGCCAAATTAAATAACATTCGCTATAGTTGTAACATTGTAATAAAATGGGAAAAATACAGATCTAACAAAACTTTAACTCAATGTTACAAATGTCAAGAATTTAACCACGTGGCACGTAATTGCTTTAAAAATCCAAAATGTCTGAAATGTGCCGAAGACCATCTTTCAAAGGACTGCCCAAACACATTAATCGACGGGTTCAAACCCAAATGCTGTAACTGCTCCGATGAACATTTTTCAAATTCCACGGAATGTACGAAATATCAAAGAAATCTCGAATTACAGTTAAGCAAAAAAAAACCAGCACTTCGAGCGATTCCACAAAAAACATTTGAACAAACTGACCAAGAATTTCCAGTTCTACCAACCCCGAAATCTCCGTGGCCTCAAAATACATTCTCTCCGAAAACCGCCAACAGCAACTCTAACGAACCGACCATGCCTGATTGTTTTAAAGAGATAAAAAATATATTCAATTTATTTAATGTAAGTAAATTAATTACAAACTTTAAAAAAAATGTATTACAACTAAAAAGCGCCGAAGATGGCATGTCAAAAATCTTTATTCTCGTAGAAGGATTACTTTCTATGTTGGATTAATGGTCATTCCATTGTGCAAAAATACTCGTAATATTTATTTATTCAAATCTCTTATGAGTGTTAGCGATGTAAAATAGTTTATACACAGTGTCTTGCTAAATTCCTATTGTATAAGCTGCTGTATAAACAACTTTAGCCTTAGCTTCAATTTCACAATAATAATTATCAGCGATCTTTATATCCCGTACTCTTTTACAACATACTTTCTCGTATACATTACAATAGGTGCTACAACTCATTCGGAAAATTCTAATGACTAGTGACAATAGTAAAATTAAACTTATGATGTGGAACGCACAAACTATTCGCGGAAACGATGTAGAATTTAAATTATTTTTAAATCATAATCAACCCCATTTAGTCTCTGTTTGTGAAACTCGTCTTTCTGAAACTGATCGTTTCTCTCTTCCAGGATATGTCATTTACAGACGTGACCGTAGTAGAGCTGGAGGGGGGGTCATGCTTTTAGTGCGGTCCGATATTCAGCATCATTTTATACACGTTCCTGACTTAATGTTTACCGAAGCCGTGGCGATCAATACAATTATTAACAATAAATCGACCACTGTAATATCTGTATATATCCCACCAAATAAAATAAATATTCCAGATATTAGTAAACTATTTAATTTAAATAAACAAGTTATCATTTTTGGCGATCTAAACGCGAAACACACACAGTGGAACTGTAACAGAACAAATAAAAACGGTAAATTAATTCTAAATTTTATCGTAAAAAACCATATTCAATTACACAGTCCGTCTGAACCAACCCATATACCGACTCAACGTAATTACAAACCTAGCATCATCGATTTGGCTCTTACAAAAAATATTTACAACTTATCACCTCTTATCGCTTTACCATGTTTAAATTCGGACCACAATCCCGTGATTTTTCGTATACAATCTCCTTTACCAAAAATTTCCAAAATACTCAAATTTTCGCTCAAAGACGCTGACTGGCCAAAGTTCAGGAAAGAGCTAGATTCCCGAATCAATATAAACCTAACCATAAATAATTCGAAAGAAATCGATACCACACTAATCGATTTTTATGAACATATAAAATTATCCATGTCCTTATCCATTCCACAACAATACTACCACCCGTATTATCATAATAATTTACCATATCGACTCAGAGCATTAATATATTTAAAAAATAGATTAAAAAGATCTTTCCAGCGTAACAAAATTCCAAAAACCAAATTAGTCTATAATAAACTAAACAGTCACATTAAAAAACGTCTCCATGACTGGAAAAACGAAAACTGGGCTACGGTTTTGAAATCTTGTCAGCCAGGGGACAATAACATGTGGAAAATTCACAAAAATTTAACTAAGCAGTCCCCGAAAATTCCACCTTTAAAAAATAACGACGGCTACGCATATCTGGACAGGGAAAAAGCTCAGCTATTAGTCAAGCATTTCCAGTCAACTCACTCAATCACCTCTCTCCTTGGTTCAAATCACCACAACCGTAAAATTCTAAAATCCGTCCGCGATTATTTAAAATCACCTTTTATTGTTAATTTCTCTTCCATTTCTCCGAAAGAAGTCGCAAATATCATTAAAGAACTGAAGCCAAAAAAAGCCCCAGGTGATGACAGCATCCCCTCCTTAGTTATTAAAAATCTAAGCCGAAAATCGATTTATTTTTTAACTAAAGTATTTAATTGCACATTGAGATATAGCTACTTCCCTATCATCTGGAAAACTTCCAAAACTATAGTAATAAAAAAACCGAATAAAGACCATAGTAATGTTTCGAACTACAGACCTATAAGTCTACTTAATATACTTTCTAAAATTCTGGAAAAACTAATTCTCAAAATTCAGCTCTCATCCCTTGGTCAAAATCCGTACAGTACCTAGGCATAACATTAGACAAATCTCTTACGTTCACAGATCATATCAATAGAAAAACTGATAAAGCCAAAAAATTAATATTTAAAATGTTTCCATACTTCAACAGAAAATCCCATTTGAGCTCTCATAACAAATTAATAATATACAAATCAGTTATTCGCCCGTTAATTACATACGCCTCGCCAGTCTGGAGCTCAACCTGCTTGACTAACTACCAAAAACTTGAAAGGATTCAAAATCTATCAATGCGGATAATTAATAATTACCCCCGCTACACTAAAATATCATCCATGCTCCAGGACTTACAGCTTCCAACAATTAAACATTTTGTCCATAATCAAACAGCTTCTTACTTCAGTAAAACACCGGGAAATCGGTAACTATAATAAAGCATCTCTAAAACGCTACATTCATAAAAGAACTAAACATGTGTTACTAACTTAAGCTAGTTTATTTTAATTTCTAATTTTATATTATCAACTGTGTTATCTGTTTTTATTAGTAGGTTTTTGTATAATTTTTCCTACAACATTATATAATCACAATTTAATTTTACCACTAATTATAGATTAGATGATTAGATTATAACTACCAAATGAACCAAACATTTGATGATTGTAAGGATGTCTCATCCGTAATCATTTATAAATATTTTGTCAATATGTAAAAATGTAAATAAAGTTTATTTTATTTTTAGTAGACTTATTCTTTTCTCAATACACTTGCACTATTTTAATTGAACGCCTTAATTGGTTGTGGATTTAATTTCACTATGCACTAATACCTTTTATGTCGAGTGAAACATGATTCCAGGAAGGGAGGTTCTTGAAGAGATCTATGACTCCACTTTTCCTCTGCCGTGGGCAGTTCCAGGACTTGGAGGTGCCGAACCAATGGCGGCCAAGGATGACGCAACGGTTTGGGTAATATCCCAACCTCAGCCGGTGGCCGCTAAATTTGAGAGCGTGAAGGATAGTGAGTAGGTGGGATTGATTATTAGGGTCGCCGTCCAAATGGCCACTCTGGGTGGTCAATGACGTTGCTCCTGCTCCTCAGGTGAAGCGTACTTTGGATTTCGATAATCCTTTATATCATGCTGTTCGGAAAATAACGCAGGTTTTTTCAGTTTTCTATAAAATACTCCTCTATAGAACAAACTGATTACGGTGGGGAATGGAGGGGATAGACGATTAATGAGGATTATGGAGGAGAAATAAGATAGATTGGGATCCCTGACAAAAAATGTTTACAATAAAAAATATCCTGAACTAAATCTTAAAACTTAGCAATATGGAACTGTGGTGAGACCGGTGATATTATACGTACTGCACCAGAAACAATGAGGTTCACACGTATAGAGATGTCGCTAAAAATAGATAGAAAAATCTGGTGCGTGTGTTAACGAGTTAATTATTTTTAATTTCAATAGAAACATGTGTTTTATTAAATAATCTATTATATGTTTACCCACAACAATAGTTAGTTTTATCGGCTTTACATCACTCTCCATTAACCTTTAAAACTTCGTTTATTCGATATTTTTTCTAAAATCTTTAGCTGTCCAACGGTGTATTATACTATATTACTATTCTTGGGTTCAAAAACGAAAAAATTGCATACAAAAATATGTCTGCACTTTTCTAATTTAGTTGTACATCAAATTCGCCCAGATGCAATATTTACCCGTTATTTATCAATGCTAATAAGATGCTCAAAATATTTAGAAATCTTTAAAATTAAAGGTACTTTAGAGAAAGAAAATTTAAAATATCGGCATTTAAGCCCTGTCAGACTATTTCAATCAGAATGAAAACTACATCATATTAAAGACTATCAAATTTTACATCAACATATAGAGTTTATTCAAAATTATTAGAGCCGTTTATGAGTTAATCGTAAAAAGGTGCAAAATGCGTGGTATAAAGTGGCTCGTCTGGTTAGCTGATTTTAATGAAAAAAAGTCTGTAACATATCGGGCGTCTAATTATCATAAATATGAAATTTCAGTTTCATAGCACTTTTAGTTACCGCCCGGGATTTACCCCACACACATGTATACTTAGCGGTTCCGTGGGGTGGTAAAGACGAATTGGGAGGTGGTTTTTTAGTGAGTAGGAATCTCACACTTTTATGTAGATTGACAGTTGTACTTCGTCTTATGAAAGATTTTTCCCCTACCCGAAAAAACAAAAAAAAAAAACATATATACTTACCATATATAGTAAAGTGAAAGTAAAAATTTGGGGAAAATATGTGGCATAAGAAACTAGAGGGAGGGTCTTCATTTTATTATAAAGATAATAAAATAATTTTTTATTCATTATATTAAGCCTGGAATACCTGGATAAGAGGGGGAATAATTTTTGCATGACCCCTATGGCTTTATTATTTTGAGTATTAATATGGTTTGTGAATGTCAATCTAGGATTTAGAATTTATTAAACATTTTAATTAATTCTTTATTATTTTCACTAATTTTCATCTCTAACTGTATTTGAAAATTCTTCAAACGATTAGAACAACGGAGGTAAGTGATAGTCGTGTGTTGCCCGCACCACATTTTACTTTCCCTTACTATATATTTCATATATAGTAAGGGAAAGTATTGCGATCTTGAAAATTTTCGAATTCCAGTTTTCAACGGAAATACACGTTTTAGGATCCCCTGAGTCCATATAACAAAGTCCCGCAAAAAGGTCTGTGTCTGTGTGCCTGTTTTTGTGTATGGTAACTAGCGCAAAAACGAAAAGTCGTACGGAACTGAAATTCCATATTTAAGACTACTATACGCACCAGATGTTACAGCAACTTTTTTAATAAATTCGGTTGACCGGAAGTGTTACTTTATAGTATGTATTTTGCACCTTTTTATAATTTTTCAAAAACGGCTCTAACGATTTTGCTTTAACTTATTTGTAATATATGGGCTTTAATATCATGTTTCATTCTCATTGATATAGTATGACAGGGCTTACATGCCGATATTTTAAATTTTCTACTTCTAAAGTACCTTTAATTCTGTATATTCTATAAAAATAACTATATTATCTTGTTACCATTGATAGTTAACAGCTAAATATGCACGTTGAGCAAATTTGATAAACAACTAAATGAGGAAACTGCAAAAAAAAAAAAAAAAAAATGTTATGCATTTTGTGAACACAATAATAGTAATATAGATGTATAATATACCGTTGTATAGCTAAAGATTTTAGAAAAAATATTATCTGATACACGGAATCGTAAAGGATAATGGAAAGTGATGAAAAGCCGATAAAACTAACTGTTGTTTGGGTTCCCGAAAAGGGAAATTTATGTTGACTTTACTGCAACCTGGCGGCTAGTCAATGAAGTCACAACGCGCCAATTTTGTTTTTGAAGTAATGTAGACGTATAATATACCGTTTGAAAAATAAAGACTTCAGAAAATATATTTTCTTATACACAAGCTTGTAAAATTGAATAAAGAGTGATAAATAGCCGATAAAGCTAACTGATTATTTTAGATAATAATATAATAGAGTTTTTAATAAACCGCATGTTTCTATATCAATTCAATTTTATTAATTCTTTAATGCTTTTACTCGTTTTCATCTCTAACTGTTTTTGAAAATTCTTTAATCGATTTGAACTACGGAGGTAAGTAAAAGTCGTGTGTTGCCCGCACCATATATTTTTTATTATATGTTGAGTAGAAAGTTGGAGTCAGTTTTGTTATCCATAAATATTTTGTTATATGCGGAATTGAAATTTTATATCGCTGTTTATAAAGGTTATGTAAATATTGCATAAAGTATATTCCTAGTTTACTTACTTTCATTAAAGGTAATCGGGATTCATAAAAATGTCTTTTTCTAACCCTTAAATATTTAATATTATATCCTCAGCTCTCAGAAAATGTGATTTATACGAATATAAAAAAAGAATAGTAATGGAACGTATTATTTCCAATTACAATGTTTATTTTGAAATAAATTACGAATAATAATGTGCCTTGTTAGCCGGAGGGAAAGCAGTGCAGATTGCAGCACTTTTTGCAGTTGCTTCAAGAAGGCAATAATTACAGAGGAGCTGGCCCGAAAAGTGATTACGATGCAAATAATTGCCCTGGGAGCACCATCACTTGCTGATAGATATTTCAACCGCAGCTGACTAAATTGCTGGTGTAAACCCAACAGGCCAATTACTTCTCGAGCTTCTCTGCTCGCTTAAGGAAAAAATAATTGTCTATGGGTATAGTTTATTGCTGTAATAATAACTAAATTGCTCAGTCATAAATAAAAATTACACATTTCGCAATAAATATGGAAGAGTGAGAACTTATTATATAGAAAATAGTGGCTTCAGTATTTCTCTCTAGGGAAAACAATAAATATGTCTGTCTACAATCTACTGCATTTCCAGTCAAGAAGAAATTTTTTTTTTATCATATATTTCTGACTTTTACGTTCCTGCCCATGGAACAATTTTTTAAAATTTTTTTTTTTAACTAAATCATTTTATTTGCACCTGTATAAATTACAATCGGCAAATGAGTTTTATTTCATAAACATAGCATGAGCAGTCGTGAGGGAGACAGCACCCAGTGGTGCATTCTCCAAAACTATTTTTTTCAGGCTAGGAGGTCCCTCATCCAACGAATGATATGAATGGACGTATGATATGTTGTTGTTGTAATACGTAAGGCAGTATTGTTGGAACCATATGGTGGTGAGTTCGTTGCCAGTCTTAAAGCGCTGCAAATTATTGCACAATGGCTTATTATTTCCAAATAAAAATATTAGGGTATAACTCTTTATCTGGCTCTTGATATTAAGTAATATGAAAAGAACTAATTCAAAGCATCATATCATAACACTACCACTGATTCCAAAACTAGTTGTTAACCAATTTAAATTATTCTTTTTTCATTTAGTCCAAAATTTAATTCTCTATCAAAAGACACTAAAAGCAAAAATATTTTTGTATTTATTTATTAGGATAAACGATTTTTTTGTTTTCGTTGTTGTTGTGGTTTTGGTTTTAAGGGAAAAAAACTGCGAGTGGTTATTATTGCCCAAAACATCTTCAGAAGGGACGAAATCAATAAGAATAAAACAGAACAATAGGAACAATAAACATTATGATTTAATCGGAACTGCAAACACGATGATTAGCAGCAAAATGCAAACAAACAAAAATTAAAAAAAAAATAAAATAAATAAAAATTGTGAGTAAAATATCAAAAGTGCGTAAAATAGTCTGAATGTGTTAAATGAGGTGATATAAACGACTGTTCTTCACCAATTGAATGAAAACGTCGACGGCCCGATCACTATCGCTCAATTTCCTACTGTAACAAGGACACTCTTCAAAAATATGACTTACTGTGAGAGTCACTTTACACAGTTGACATGGAGGTGGATCCCTACGTGCCATGAGGTGCTCATGAGTGAAACGGCAGTGTCCTATCCTCAGGCGGGCGGTAACTACCTCCTCACGCCTGCACTTTCTTGACGATGAGACCCAGCAGCTGATGGTCGGTTTGACATTTTTCAATTTGTTGTTTTCAAGAGCGGTCCTGCTTCAAGAGACTGTTGCCATTCGTCTATGATATTCGCGCTTATTGGCTGAAACAGCTCAGATGATGAAATAATTTCTTCTAGCGAATGTGCCACTGTTGCTGCTCTGTCGATTTCCTCATCCCCTGATATTCCGGAATGACTGGGAATCCAAAATATTTTTTTTTTTTTTGAGAAGTCCTCCAACTGTTTGATTGCAAGTGGACCTCCTGTACAATAGGGTTGGCTGAGAATGGATTGAAAATGGCTCTAATAGCACTGAGCGAGTCAGAAAAAATGATTACTGACTTTTCTAATGTTGTTCTAGCTAGTTGAACTGCTTTTAGAATAGCTGTCAATTCGGCAGTAAAATTTTTTTATTAATTTGTTTAGTAAAATTTTAGTTTAAAAAAAAACTAAAATTTTTGTATTCGTAATTCGGATTCTACACATCTTGAAACGTAGCTATCAAATTTTGAGGAGGGGGGATATTTATTTATTATAATTTTTTTTTTTTTTGATCGGTTACAAAGGTTCATTATTGAAAATAATAAACCAAAAGTTGCGATTGAAAGGTTTGTATTTTTCGTATGTGTGTCTTTTTAGCAGGAACGTACATTAGGCAAACGTAAGTCCATATTGGTTTTAATAAATAAGTGTATACATTAAGTTTCTGTCTGGTGGCTAATTTAGAACGTCTATGTAGTATTGAATATAATAGTCTTAGTCGGAAGTTTAGCGTTTTTTCGTTTTTTTCTGATTAGCTTTAATATGGAGCAAAACAGGCCTACCGAAGGCAAGAATTAAAAACCACATTACCAGTAAAAAATTTGTTCTTATTCTCATAAATGTCCAGTCATATTATGGAAATAGAAACTAGATCTCAAGAGGAACATAAAAAAGTCCATACGACTATATATTCTGTATATCAATATGTATGTACGTATATATATATATTATATATATATATATATATATATATATATATATATACACGTTTATATTAGTAAATAAGAATTATTATTTTTAATAAGTTATAAAGATATATAAGGCACTTCCATTAAAATCACTTTTGTTTCGAGTATAATACCTAACATTATAGGTCTTTGATCCAATACTAGCCGAAATGCAACTGAACTCATCATTTTTAAATAAATATAGTACATTTTGTTTATTAATTATTTAATTTATAAACCTTTTTTTAATTTCATCTATCTTTTTTTACCATCTTCAATAGTCCTGTTTATTTACCAACTAGAAAAACATGCTATGTTACAATACTTATTAATGTTTTCAAGAAATAACTGTTTTAGATAAAAAGCTTAACACACATATTCGTGATAATAGATGGTATTGATTGAATATTGTATTTATGTATAATATTATATATATATATATATATATATATATATATATATATATATATATATATATATATGTATGTATGTATAATTGTAATTACTACATACGAAATACGAGTATTATTATTCTTGCTATTTAAGACGCTGAACTTAATACAGCTAAACTTTTCAGAAATAGCTGTCCTTGTGGAAATAACTACAAAGTGGGTGCACTATTTTAAGTTCATCTAAAAGTAGCCATTTAACGGAAATAGATTAGAGTTTTCCTCTAAGGAAAACATTTACACCAACATAATTTACGCAGTGTATTACCTAATAATTTACTTGATACTACCATATTCGTCATTACCTTCTGCGCATTACACGATAAGTAAATCATCAGCATTCCAAACGTATATTATACACATATCAGTTTAGTGTGTTTTCCACACAGCTTTATCATTATTTTATTTTTATTTTTTTATTTTTTTTGATTCAGTCGATTCTAATTTTTTTAAACGATTTCATAAGTATACTTTTCTTGACAATAACAACTATAAATGGTTATTTTATCCGAATCATCAAAATTAAAGAACATTTAGAGAAATATATATATTTTTTTAATCTACAGGCTACACCTCCCCTTTACGAAAAATCCGACGGAAGTTAAATATGTGCAGCTTTACCCTTAAAAATAAAATGAGATATGTTTGCAAAACCTAGAAGATGATCATCGACAGCTTTATCGAAATCGATAGTAAAATATCTTGGAAACAGGTTGCCATCATCACGTTTTTTTATTATTACTTTTTATGATATTAATCTCTGTATTATTAGGACGTCAGTCAGATAGGAGAGATTGTTAAATGTTGACCATTTATTTATTTATTTATTTATTTAACGTCACTTTATGCTTCTATGGCTAATCGGACGATGCTACAGTGGGAGTCCTAAATTTTGCCTATCCAGGTTTTATTAGGATAGGGATCTTTAACGAGTACCTGACATCGCACAGGCTCGGGACCACCTTTTAACGTCCCCTCCGAAGGACGGCGTAACTAAGGATTTTTTACTCCCATTAAAAAATCCTAGGACCACCTGCGGGTTTAAACCCGTGCCCTGTTGACCATTTAAAATAGTAGCAAAGAACACATCACATACACACGTACAAAAAAAAAAAAAAATAGTTATCAATGACAAAGTTTATTTTACTAATATGTCCAATATATCCTAAGTCTATTAGAATATTTTGAAAATTTAGCAGTTAAGCATAATTGTTGCAAATAATTTTGCATCAATAATGGGTTCTGTGCTGAGAACAAATAAGCAAAGTTATGATAAATTATTAACTGCTTTTAATAGTAAGTAAATTAATAATAATAAGCCTTCGTCAGCTTTCATTTATTTCAATAATCGTTGCATGTCCCGCTGATAAGATAGTAAACTGGTAAACATGATATGCTTTGTACAAACATCCAATAACATTTTTTGATGTGAAATATTTGGTTGATATTTACAACTGTATTATGAAATACATCTGTATATATTATACGCCATAATTCATATGTAGGGATACTAGCCATTAGAAGCTCTCCTAAACTATGCCATACTAGAAGGTCCCGTAGCCATCGGAGGATCATCAGAGATTGTAGAGTAAGAAAGGATTGAAACTAGTCGGTTAGAGTGGGAATGGAGTTGTCATGGAAGGAATGGTATCTGGTATGGACAAATTCGGCAACACAGATAACATTCAGGTCTTAAGGGATGAGTTTATACGTGACAAAGTAAGGAGGCATTGAGAGTTTTGGATTATAATGATTAGATGGGAGAAGAATCAGATGGATTAATTTAACCCCAAAGCTCTTCTCCGTAAGTCCATATCGGCCTTATGATGGTCATGTATATAGATGAGCCTTTTGTAGTTATATTTTTTCTAGTTATATAGCCTTTAGTATATTTTTATTAAATATATATTAAATTTACAACTGTATAAAATACAACAAGTAAATATGCTGAAATAATAAAACACATGAAATAAACATGAAGAGAAACTGCCCATTGGCAGAATTCTTTAGTAGTGAGTCTAAACAAGAAGGTTGTCTTATTTCAGACGCCTCAGAAGATTATCCGGAATTGAAGAGGAAACAAGGATTGCAATTAATGTATAAGAGTGGGAGAGGAGTTTTTCACGGAAGGAGTGATACCTGGTACGGGCCAAATCAGCAACATATGGAACATTAATGTCATTGTGGATGGTTTTATTCATGACTAGGGATTGCAATCCGGAAAACCGGATCCGGTAATCCGGCGGATCCGGCATCATTATACGTTAAGCGGATCCGATTATAGCAATTTTAGGCCAAAAATAGTGCAGTTTAATAAAAAAAAGTACTTTAAATGCGTTACATTTGGTGTGTGGTGGTGTCATTCGACGCCAAATTACATCCGTTCAGTTCAGCATTATTCGTTCGCCTTTCGCAAGACAATACATGTGTCTTTAGTTTGTCGGTGCTTCACCTAAATGTAAACAGATATTATTATCTTGGATATACACGAGCTATAGCGTCCTTAAGTTGGCTGTAGAGGAACTTCTGTAACAACTTTAACATTTTTTTAGAGAAATTGCTCACTTAAGTTATGACTCACTCAAATGTTAAGGTACTGAATTATATGAAAAGCTGCTTACAAATCTATTGAAATCTAGGAATACTGAGGTACGTTACTGCTCATGTCTTCCCATAATTCACTTTCTCAGATAGCGCAATTAATTTATTAAGTTATTTTATAAAATCTTAAAATTTTAACGCGTAATTAACTCAGATGGGAATTGTGATAACAATGATTTTAAATTATTTGAGAATACTAACAATAACAAACAAGTCTTATATTTATGATAGACACCATCATATTTTGATGACTATGTCCAAGGAATGGCATAATTATCACAATAATGAGTTTTTATCATAAGTACTAATAACTTTAGTATATATTATCAATCATAAATTTGGATTTAGGAAAAAGGGTGTTAGAAAACAAATAGTCTTAATTTTCAGCAAATGGTAATCAATAGCCGACTGTTTTAGTAGCCATTAAAATTTTACTAGTTACCTAAACTACTAAACTTTAATTTTTTGCTCCTTACCTAATCCTAACATATCTTTTATTTTATAAACTTCCTATTATGGCTACAATTATACTATAACTAACTAACTAATAATAACTAACTAACAGTTCATCTTGGACCGAAAAGTAAAAATCAACCTGATTTTGTCGAGCCATTCGGATCCGTCCGGATTGTTGAAATTTGGGACCGGATTCGGCCGGATTGAAAATGACACCGGATTGCAAACCCTATTCATGACAAAGTAAGGAGCGTTGAGGATTTTGGATTGTAAGGATTGGATACGGGGGAAGAGTTTGATGGTTTAGTAGAGCTCCATACCTCTACTCTGTAAGTCCATATTGGTCTTATAATGGTCATGTAGATAAGTATTTTGTATTTAAGAGGAAGGTTTGACCGTTTAGTTAATAAGTGTTGAAGTACTCGAAAACGTCAGGCATTCTCTTGTCGTTACAGTTTTCTAAGTAAGATTTTCATGAATAGATATCGGATCTGTTCAACAGGGACAAGCGGAGTGTTATTAAAGTATACTTTAGGCCAGCATTTTATAGGTTTACGACGACGGGTAGAGATTATTTGGGGGGTTTATTACAATTTATTTGTATCCTTAAATTCTGACACCATACTTCAAAGTCTCTAAAGTAGGATTGAAGCATATGAGAAAAATATTTGGATCGTTATTAACTGATGACACTCAAGTGTCATCAGCATAGGTAGAAATAGGGAGATGAGCTGGAATATCTGCTGTAAAGGTACCATAATGAATGGATCCGAGAACAGTGCCTTGAGGAACACTAGCAGACTGAGTTAAAATAGATGAACAGGAACTATTGTGATTTACTTCGATGGATATATCAGGGAGGTAGAAATGGATCATGAGGGAGTATACAGGAGGAAGGAATATACGGAGTTGATAAAGCAATCCTGTGCGCCATATACAAATAAAGGATGGACGTTAAATAGTTAATAAATGCAGTTTTTGGAGCTAAGGCTGCCGTAAACGTGAGGTTAATCAAATTCTTTAGAGCTGTTTTTCGAAAGGTGGACATTTTTAAAATGTGTAAAATGAAGAGAAACCGATGGGGACAAAAAAATTAATATTTATGAATGTAACAATTTGAAAATAATTAAACATTGTTTCATAATTTTTAGCGTTCATTAATTTATTTACATATGAAATTTAATTAATTTTATACATTTTCGTTTAAAGAATAAAGAATATAATCCTCAGCCTAAGATGTACCAATGAGTAAATATGAATTCTTGGTAAGAGATTGAACAATAATAAAACTGACAAAGCGAATATATTCCACGAGTAATCTCGTTCTTTATAGAGCGATAAAGAGAAGAAAATATAAAAAGCGATGAACTCAATAGAACTAATCTCCCGGCTAGATAAAAACCAGGCCAGCCAGGCTTCATGAGCTCACACCAAGGTCGATAATCGTACGTCCTTCCCTTCAATTCTTTCACACTCTTTAGTAGGAGTGTATATATATATATATATATATATATATATATATATATATATATATATATATATATATATATAAACATTTCCTAATTTTATATTATTTAAAAAATCGGGATTAAATGAAAATTATGTAATTATGTAAGAGTGCCATAGAAAACTTTACTATTATTTTTCCTACTAAATGTAAATTTTTTTGAATTAGGGAATTAATAAAGTGTGTAAGCATCGAATTTTCGGTCATACAAGGAATGGCTGATTTTAAAAAATAAAGATCCCAACCCATTCTCACACTTTCCTTTCTACTTATGCTGATGACTCGTGTGTGCTATCGGTAGATAATGATCCATTTACTGCCTCCCACACTCTTCAATCCCACATCCGAGACCTTGAAGTATGGTGTCATAAATGGAGGATTAAAATTAATTCTAACAAATCCCACCAAATAACCTTTACCCTTCGCCGTAAACCAATGATTTCCTGCCCCACAGTATCCTTTAATGACACTCAACTAGCCCCTGTTGAACAGATTCGATACCTCGGACTCCAACTTGACAAACGTCTGACGTGGAATCCCAATACAAGACTGAAAAGACAAGAAACTGCCCGACGTTTTCGACTACTCCAACACTTACTGGACAAACGCTCCAATCTTCCATTTAATTTCAAAAGACTTATTTATATGATCATCATAAGACCAATATGGACTTACGGAGTAGAGCTGTGGGGCTCTACCAAACCATCAAATTCTTCTCGTATCCAATCCTTACAATCCAAAATCCTTCGTAAAATCCTTAACGCTCCTTACTTTGTCACGAATAAGCTCATCCATAAAGAACTTAATATCCCATATGTTACTGAATTAGACCGAACCAGATATCAATCATTCCATGAAAAACTCCATTTCCACTCTAATCCACTAGTTTCTATCCTATCATTCTCTTCCATTCCTGATAATCCTCCGAAATAATTCTAACTCTGATAAT